>JAMPIV010005809.1:0-717065 GCA_024509875.1 Oreohelix idahoensis
AATTGTGGATCTTCCTGAATAAATTGGGCCTTTGGTTGTGTCCAAAAAAGGATGTATAAATTTTTTCAGAACGAATATATTTTATTGTTTAATATTTATAGCTCAGCAGACCAGCCATCAGTGATTACACATAATTTTTGTTGAACCCACAGCGCTTGCATTAATCTTATCCCCAATTAATGCTTGATATCTCTCTTCGTGTGTGGCCTCCGTGTGTGGCCTCCGTTCATTTCTGTTTGATGTTTGTTTGTTTTATTTATTTACCGGTTCCATGCCAGGTGATAGAAGATTTGCTCTTATGTCGGTATCATCTGTGTATGTCAGCTCTGTGGTTTCTTCATTCATTCTGTCATAAAGGCCTTTGGTATGACTGTCTCGCTGTCGTCCAGCTTGTCTGGATAGCTCTTGAACATTTTTTTTATTTTTATTTTAAATGAATCATATTTATAATAGTGCTGGCCCTTCAAGCATGTATACACTGTTTAGGCAGCGCAGACCACGCTGGTTTGACCATGTCTGCCGCATGGAAGATGGTCGCATCCCTGAAGATATCTTCTACGGACAGCTGGCAGATGACAAAAGAACATTTTGGGCGGACCACACTGAGGTTCACAGATGTGTGGAAAAAGAGGCACGAAAGCACTTGACAAAATTAAAGCAACCTGGGATGGATGAAGCTGCCGATCGCACCAAGTGGCGATGTTCTTTACGGCGCTGTAACCTCAGATTGGGCGAAAAATGCCAACAACAAGCAGAAGAGAAGGAAGAACACGCTGAGAGGAACACCAAGTAAAAAAGCAACCGATGGCTAATCACCTCAGGGGCGCATTCCCATAGTCAGTTATGGCTGAAGAGGCTACTTCTGCTATTTTATGTAGTAATTGTTCTCCACGTTTATGTTTCGCTACATAAGTATAGTATTAACAAATTTGTTAATATTTTCCCATGGTATCTCGGAATTTTCAATGTTTCTCGGTATCGTCAGATGTTTTTATTCTTTTGTATTCGCTACTACTTCCCCCTGAGCAGGAATGTGAATATATGTATCTGGTCATGTGGAGTTCAGGAGGTTCCCTGTGTAAAAACGGGGTATTATATTGGACTGCTAACTTATATAAATCGTTCATGCAGCCTTGTGGAAACATCTTCTGCAGTTTAGATTCACAAGGCAAGTAGGCATAGTCATATCTCTACTACCCCCTAACCTCCTCGTGTGTAAAGCTGGAAATTATTTTATGGACTATAGTAGAGATTATCGGGTCTTCGGCCTTGCTTCCGACAAACATAAACCAGATGGATTCAGGCAGCCGTGCGTATGTATGTTTCTCACCGCAGTTCCCCCGTTACCCTATGTATTTTAACCCATCTATCTAGCCACCCCCAGTGCCTCGCATCCTACAGCTGCCTGGATTATTTACAGAGGCAGTGAAAAAAAAGCCTTCCAAATATTCCTAGTGTCAGCTTATCTGTGAATATTACTACTTGCTATCAGTATTAACTTTTTTATCTATAACCGGAAAAACATTCAGGGGAGGAAAGGGCCTGGGGAAAAGCCGCGCGTCTTGCCTGAGATGCAAAACTGATACGGACGAAGGAATGAAACGAGCGGTTCTTATTTCAGAATAACTCACAAGCAAACATCGTGGGGCTAAGAAATTAAAACAGAGACAAATATGAATCTGTCCGGCCCCCGGCCAGAGCGGTAGATTAGACGAGCTCTCTCTGTTATCTGTTTCTGAGCTTGTCCATGTCTCGGCGTTCGTATTATACAATTCCCGCAGAACATCTTATAACTGGCTGCTTGCCCTATCTCGTTGCTATCATCATTCAACAAGCTTAACCATTCAAATCAGTCTGAAACTTTTGTATTCTCATTATAATAAAGCTCTTATTTTCCATATTGCGGTAGAATTATCATAGTTTTGTTTTGCGCATGTTTTTTCGTTTTCTGCAACCGACCTACTTTTTTTTTTTTGCTTTTGCCGAGCACAATTTTTATTTTATTTCGGGTTACTTCTAGGAAGAAATGCGCGCGCACACACACACACACACACACACAACAGGGTCTCGGTTCGGTAATAGCCGACCATTCTTCCCCTTCCCCCCCACCCCCGTTGCTGCCTAAACCCAGGACGGCCCGAGTAAGCCGTGAGAGAAGATTCATTTTGAAACAGCACAAATGGATAATCAGGAACAGAGAGAACTTTTGGCAGCGTCAGTGCCCTAGGAAAAAATAGCTAGAGACATGAAGTGACAGACGGCAGTCAGTCGATGACTGTTGGAAATGACAGTGTGCTATGGACCACTCTTTACGCTTCACGAATGCGTTTCATTTTATCTATGTTAAATAAAGTCGGTTGCTGCGTTCCTGAAATGTTAAAATTATCTAATTTACGTGTATAATTAAGAAATACACCATTTGAAACATCTTCATTAAAGTGCTCAACGAAGACTGCTGACTGAAAGTTTGCACGTGTTCGTCCATACGAACTAGATAATTTGACTTGTAATCTGTAAGGATCGCTTGATTAATTTCTCTCTCTTCTCTCCCCCCCCCCCCCCCCCCCCCCCCCCTCTTTCCCAAGTGGTAAGCTGATTTGTCAGCCAGTTCAATAAAAAGACGGAAGAGTTAGTTATTCCTTGAGGCATTTAAGATTCTTGGTGCGTGTTGTTTAACTCCCCACGGCACTTGGTATTTCGTACGGTATCGCTACATCCGGTAATACAATACCTTAGAAGTTTGCGGGTCCAGTAGAAGCAAGTTTCTCTTCCAACCCCCATCCCCAACCCTTGCTGGACAGCAGGCATACTAATAGCAGAACTGTTTGCGCAGGTATATTCTACACCTCCCCACCACGCAAAAAAACCCACCAAAAACTGGATTCTGTCCACATAAAAATTGTGTAGTTTTCTTCAATCAATCAATACCCTTTAGCTCCCCAAGGAGCATAGGCTTTCAACAAACACATGCCAAGTCTTCCTGTCCTGTGCCATCCGCTCAAGTTCTTTCCATGTTTTATCATCATTTTCACCTCTGTATCCAGCTGTCTTCTCCATGTGTTTTTTGGTCTACCTCTGCTCTCTTCCCTGTGGATTCCAGAACAAGGACTGCCTTGTAATGCTATCAACAGGTTTCCTCAATGTGTGTCCTATCCATCGCCAGCGTCTTCTTCTCAACTCTTGTTCCACTGGCACTTGTCTGGTTCCTGTCATCAATTCCACATTTGTGACTTTGTCATACCATTTCAGTCCTATTCTACTCTATGCAAGCACCGTTTATAAAAGTGTGTAGCTTTTTAGTTGTTGTTTTTGTTGCTCTCTATGTCTCAAAGCCATACAATAGGACTGACTTGACATTTGAGTTGAAGATTCTTATTTCGTGTTGGACTTAATTTCTCTTGACCTCCATATGTTCCCCAATGCAATAAAAGCGCTTCTTGCTTTTTGTATTCTTATTTTGATATCATTGTCTGTCCCTCCAACTTTGTCTATATTACTACCAAGATATGTGTACGATTCTACATCTTTTAGTGTTCACCTCAACAAGTTCAACCTTGTTATCATTTCTTGCATTTATTCTCATAATCGTTGTCTTTTCCCTGTGTATTTTCATGGGGCCCACTTGTTGTGACCTCTCATCGATAATTTTCATTTTCTCTTGCATCTTATTATCGTTGTGGGACAGAAGAGCCAAGTCATCTGCAAAATCCAGATCATCAAGCTGTTTAGTCAGATTCCATTTCTGTTGTGTGATGTCGATGTTTTCATAACCCAATCTATTGCTAGTAAGAAAAGAAACGGAGACAAGAGGCATCCCTGTCTCACTCCATGTCTTATCCTAAACGGTTCTTTAAGTTGTCCTTCATGAAGAACTCTGCATGTCATTTTTTAATGTAAAACTTTTGCCTCGTTTTGGCGAGGCGCGTCCCGGTCAACCCAGTTGGTTATATTAGGGCGCATGTCCAAATATAAAAGACCCTTAGGTCTGCATGTCTTGTCTTCATAGGTCTTCCTTATTAAGTTAATGATCTTCATGGGGACTCCATAACGTCTCTGTGACGTACGTTTAGTTTGACAAGTGAATTTTCCCTGATTTGATGGATGATTAAAGGGACTTTAGCTTTTCATAACATTAGAACCCCTGAACATCAGTATTGTTGTAACTTTTCATCAACGAAGAGTAGCGGCTGTGATCAAAGCAGTCAAAGACGATCCCCAGAACAGAGAAGCAGAAATTTAGCATCTCCGTGCGAACACTGAACCGTTCGCAAGATGGACACGAGCGGTCAGAAGAAAGCTTCTTGCAGATTTCGCACCTTTGTGGCAACCGGCAGGCTTGCTCGAAAGACTATGGAACGGGAGAGACGGAGCGCTCAGCGTAGCGGATACGATCTGAGGAATGAGGAAACTCACCGCGAACGAGGCTAGTCTCGCAGAAATTTCACATCCTCGCGCGAGCAGCCTGAGACGAACGAAGATCGGAAGCCAGTCGGGCCATCGCGGTTAGCATGGCGGCTAAATAACTTCGACTTTCCCTGGGATCTGAAGAGGCGCGAAATTTTCACACGACCCATTTAACTTACATTCCCGTTAGATATATACAGAATCTGAAAAGGGCAACTTTATCAATTGTTCTGACAGCATTCTAAGATTCACTAGCATATAGTTAAATTCCTGCTAGATTTCATCTAAATTGTTGGCTATTGGAGTGAATTCTTTTCTGTGCAGACGGTAATTTATACTTTAGCTTCGAGTGATCAGTGGTCTAGTTATTTCATTTTTATTTCACTGGATGGTGGTGTAAATTTAAACTTATTAAATAAACCCATTTTCAAAGTTCCAATGCAAACTAAATGTTACATCTATAGGTTAATTTCCTAATACAATAGCCGCGTAAATTAATTTTGCAACTGTTAAGGGAATTGTGACTTTAATACAGTTTAGTTTTGTATAGATAGATGTGCTTTTAAAATTATTAACCTCACGGAGAGTTTTTTTTCTTGATTTATTAATTAAAGACGCGAGCCTTGCGCAGAAAATAGTCTAACTGTAAATGTATCGCGCGTTAGATTTTAATATGATTTCATTGCATTTCATGTTTTTTCTATTTGTATCCAGAGTGATCTTTCGAACCTCGCATCCCAGCAATTAGGCAGCATTTAAGCAGCCATTACGCAGCAATAGAATATATATAGAGCCTTGCTGACCCAGTTCGATTACTCCAGTGACATATGAACTTTTTTTAAAGCTAAACTTGTGGCGACCTGTTGCGGGTCTCGCTCCTCTGAATTTAACTGAAAAACAAAGCCACCCAAGAAACACTTTTAAAATACTAATTCATAAAGTCGTTAAAACTGGAAGCAGAACAGTCACCAGTAGCAATATTCTACTCATGCTCTCTTTTTGTGAAGAAGAAACATAGATTTACCTGAACACTGTCTGTCAAGTATATTCAGTGGATTTTAACAACCCCCCCCCCCCCCCCCCCCCCCCCCCGCCCCCCGAAGAAGAACCTATCTCAGTGTTTTGTAGTCGTGACATTACGGCAAAAGAAAGTTATCTCCACCAGCTGTGCCCATCTTAGAAGCCACCCCATACCTCACACTTAGCCAAGTGCCTGTGCCATTCATTAGGAACTTTTATTAAAAAAAAAAAAAAAAAAGACAGCAGCTTTTACGCCTAACCGCCTGGCGATTTTTTGAGACTTTTAGCTACCAGCCCACCTCGATAAATCTGGGGCCTGACACAGAAGAAATAAAAAGACAATTTCCATTGTTCTACGGTATTATCTGCTGTTGTAAAATTCCTAGGAAGTGCCAGAATTCACCATTTGGTAAGTTTGTGTGTGTGCCTGTGTGCTGGCCAGCCAAGCGTGTTTTTGAATGAAAGGAGATTTAATCTTTTTTTACCCTTATAATTAGTTCGACCTAATATTAAGGTGTACTGTATTCATTGTACGGGATTTCTCCTAGCGGGATTGTTTAACTGTGTTCATTTACCCCTCCCGTAAAATTTGTTGGATAAAGGAAAACATTTGAGAACCCTAGCTTTTCCTCTACCCCCTTATCACTGTAACCCCTTGCCTCAGAGTAATAAATTTACCATTGGGTTAAATTGCCTATCTCTGATCATCATCATCATCACTCCCCCCCCCCTCCTTGTCTTTGGTACTGGGTCTTTTCTGTTAGTAAATACAAGCGGGAAAAAGCGTATGGGATACTTCTCCTCAAACCCCCCTCCCCCTTGTCATATTTGTATTCTGTAACCTTTGATTTCTGACTGTAAATTGATAATTATTTGTGACTTGATTTTTATGATAATAAAAGTATTAAAACTTTATTAGCATTGGTGTCGGCTGGCCCAAATCAAACATTCCCCATATTTGTTATCGTAGTCTGTATTCATGTACGTTGTGCGTCAGAATCACCAAATCGGTGTGTGCGCCTGAGCGACTGGAACTGACAAACAATTGTTTGTTCAGAAGAGTGGTAGGAATAGTTTTTTGAGAGACAAATATTGTCGTAATAAGAGACTGTCCTTACTCTTCCCAGCACTTGTGAATCTACTACCTGACTTTCCTAAATCCTTATTCCCACAGAGCCTTCACTATCATTCTACACTCTAAAGGGACCAATATCCATCAGAACTCTCTCAGAAAAAAATTACGACAATATATGGTTAGCTCGTCCGGGATTCTGAGCCTAGTTAAAATAGAGTGTGGTTGATTGTCTTTGTGAAGTAGGGTATAATCTTAAAAAAAAAGGAATTACTTCCCCTAGCTAGACCAAGCCTTTTAGTATTTTGGGCCGACCACACAATAATTATTACAGGTTTGTTTCTTTCCACTGGAGCAGCAAGTAGTGATAATAAAATATTTGTCACCTTTGTATTCTCTGGCATAGAAAATTGAAATTTTGTTATATAATTGCTGGTTTTTGGAAGTTAGAAGAGCTGAGCAAAGCTAAAGACGCTTGTTCTAAATTTTAAAAAAATCTAGTTAACATCGTCTCTACTCTTTAATTGACTTCAGAGGGCGGTGTTTGTTAGTGGAGAATTAAAATTTAGGGAAAATTTTCTTTTCCTTTAAAATGTTTTTCATAAATTTTTCTCTGCTTTTAGTAAAAGTAAATGTTTTTCCAGTGTAACTTACCATTTTAAGTGGCATAAGTCGCTTGCGTTAAGAGTCTTAAGTGACAATAATAGCAGCGATAAGTTTGCACATTTCAGAGTAGGGGGTAACACAAGTAAATTTATACTTTGTGTTTTTTCTCGTAGCGGCTTTGAGTTTCTTTTCCCCTTTCTTGTTTCTTCTTACTAGTTCTCTAGTCGTATTACATCCTATTCTTTAACAATGGCAGAGAGAATTAGAATGAGGGCCATGTTGAGACAGGAGGCAAAAGAATCAGGCTTAGAGGGAGAAGCTGCAAATGTGTTCGTCAACCAGGAACTGGAAATATATGATGCGGAGCAACAAAGAGCAGAAGCTGAGAGGAAGGAAGAGAAAGAGAGAGCAGAGAGGAGAGAAGCACAGGAGAGGGCAGATAGGAAAGAAGCGGAAGAACGCCTATTGGAACATAAGAAAATTGAGGCAGAAAACAAGAAAATTGAGGCAGAGAACAAGAAAATTGAGGCAGAGATTGAAACCCGCAGGGAAAGATAGAGAGAAAGGGAAAGACTGCGCGAATTGGCGCTCAAGGTTTTAGAGAGTCAGGGTGCCTCTACTTCTAATAATGGAGAGCCGTCTTCACCCCAGTCTCAATCAGTGGACCTCTCCAGTACTCAATCTGCCCAATTAACTGCGATATCTTTTGCTTTAGAGTCTTTTCCTAGCCCCAACGAAAAAATTGACAGCTACCTAGAAAAATTCGAGAGACTCGCGACTCTGTATGGGTTAGAGAGTTCCCGCTGGGCACTTAAACTCTCAACGTCACTGAAAGGCAATGCTTATGACGTATACGTGAAGCTGGGAGTGAACCAACATGATTACAACATGCTGAAGAAGGCCTTGCTAGAGCGGTTTGAGATGACTGCCCATAAGTTTCTGCAGTTGTTCAGAAACAGCCGAAAAGAGTTCACGGAAACATTTCCCCAGTTCTCTTCATGTCTCACGGGTTATCTGACAAAGTGCATAGAATTATCTGACCTACTTCTTACATATGAGGGACTACTTGAACTTGTTCTTGTGTCAACTTTGTCAAACGAAACCCGTAGATTTTTGGCTGAACAGGGGGCAGTCAGGCTTGAGGACATCCTCAATAAGGCCGAACGCTATAGCAATGCAATGGCCGAACTTCCCAGCACAAAACGTAAACCCACAGATGAGCCATCTCGAAAACAAAATCTAGAGCAGTCATCCTATTCTTCCAATTCCTCTCAACATTATAACCAACGAGATAATAATACCCAGAAACCTCCCCAGGAAAAAATCGAAATTCTACAAAACCCGATACCCCCCAAACAACAATTCTGATCAACCCACCAAGCCTATGTGGCAGCGCGGCCACCAAGGTCAAGGTAAAGGGAAGACCCCTACACCAGAAACGTCTGATCAGGGCAAACAAACAGGTCCAAACCGCATCGGATGTTTGCATACAGCCTCGAAAGGTAGAGTCAATGTCAGTGATTCTCAACCTGAGGGGGACTGACCCTCAACGCGAGGAACTGTAATTTTGAACGGTACCTCTACTACTTGTCTTTTTGACACAGGATTAAGTTTTGATTGTATTGTCGCCAGACACCTAGTCAAACCCGGTCAGGAGACAGAGGAAACCGTCAAACTATGTGGAGTTTTCAAGAGTGATGCACCCAGGACGCTTCCTATCGCACTGGTAGAAATACACTCTGATTTTGTCAGAGGTGTTATTAAAGCGGCCATTATGGATGATCCTATCTACCCAGTTATCCTGGGATGTAGATATGTGTTTATTGGGAGACCGAAGGAGCCGATTGTGGCAGCGGTAACCACAAGAGGGCAAGCCAAGAAGGAGAGGGAGCCTGCGCCAAATTTGTTGCCGAATGAACTGAAGGAGGCGCAACAAAAGGACCCTACTCTGGAGCCCTGCTTTAAAAAACTGCCCATGGCTAAGGACCCCAGACACAACGGAGACATCTTTTCTAAGGATGGCGTATTGTATCATAGAACGGGCAACTCGGACACGGGGAATAACCAGCTCCTAGTACCAACGCAGTACAGAAGCCAGATCTTAGAAATGGGGCACTCTCTTCCCTTTAGCAGACAAATGGGACAAAACGCCACTATTCAGCAAATAAAAACCCACTATTGGTGGCCAGGAATGAACTCTGACATTATCAGGTATGTGAAATCCTGCACCCAGTGCCAACGGGTAGCACCCAAGCACTTGACACCCCCAGTACCCATGGGGCAAATGCCAATAGTAGGGACTCCATTTGAACGGGTTGCTGTCGACATCATTGGACCCCTGGAAAGGACCAAAAGAAGGAACAGGTTCATCCTGACCTTAGTCGACACTTGCACAATGTGGGCCGAAGCTGTACCGCTAACATGCATAGATTCCAAGCATGTCGCAGAAGCCCTCATGCAAATTTTTACACGGTTGGGATTCCCTCAACAAGTTTTGACGGACAATGGATCCCAATTCCGTAGCCTGTTAATGGAGGAGATCTTTAAGATCTTGAGGGCCAAACATATCCACACAAGTCCCTACCATCCGGCCGGAAATGGGCTCGTGGAACGTTTTAATGGCAGCCTCACCATGATGTTATGTAAGCTGGGTCAGGAGAAACCGGAAGACTGGGACCTATATATATTGGCTGCCTTATTCGCCTACCGAGAGGTTCCCCAAGCGTCTACGGGATTCCCGCCTGCTACACTTTTATTTGGCAGACCTATTAAGGGGCCACTTGAAGCCTTATTGCGGTCCCTGACAGACCAAAAGGCTGACGAGACAGTCGTCTCTGCAAACAAGTATGTATCTGAGCTCTAGGAAAGGTTAAAGCTAGGATGGGATCTAGCCAACACCAACCTTAAGAAAGCCTGCGCTAAACATGCTAAAAGATACAATAAAGCTGCAAAATAGAGAGAACTCCAACCAGGGGAAAAAGTTTTGTTGCTACTTCCAACCGGAAGCAATAAACTTCGCATCGGATGGCAAGGGCCGTTTACCGTCCTTAAAAAGATCTCACGTACCAATTACAAGATCTCCATCAAAGGAAAGGAGAAGGTCTTCCACATAAATCTGCTTAAGAAATATTTGGAAAGACCGGTGCCATCCTCCGAGCATCTCCTGGCTGTCGCCATAGCAATGGAAGACGAGGAAGATGATGATGGTTGCATGGAGTACCCATTGCAATCCACAGAATCCTTTAAAGATGTCAAGTTCGGTGACAATCTCTCACCGGAACAGCAAACAGAAACCAGGGCGCTACTGAAGCAGTACAGTGCAGTCTTGACGGATGTACCTGGTCGAACAAATCTCATCGAATTTGACATGAAATTAACAAACGAGACCCCTGTTGGAACCAGAGTGTACCCCATTCCGTACGCCAAAGCTGATGCACTTCGTGGAGAAATAGACAAGCTGCGTCAGACAGGAATTATCAGCGAGTCTACATCTCCTTACAGTTCGAGTGTAGTGCTGTTGCAGAAGCCCAATAAGGAAGTTTGGCTGTGTATTGATTACCGGCTGCTAAACGCTGTAACGGAATTCCAGCCCGAACCGCTCCAAACTGTTTCTGAGTTGTTCACCAAGCTCAGCAAGGCAACAATTTTCTCCAAGATAGACCTCAGTAAAGGCTATTATCAAATACCAGTTGTAGCGAGAGGTTTATATATAGATGTAGTGATAGTATTGACAGAAGTAGGGTTCTCTCCTGAACAATGGTGAAGTCCCAGTGTCTAGGGTTCACTGGTCTCACTCTCACAAGAAGATCAATGCTGTGAATAATCTGTAGCAAGAATTAGATATAGACAAGCAGATTATACTGGTGCCCTCTCACTTTTTGATCTCCTATGATGTACTTATGTAACTATGAAAATTGACCTGTAACTCCTTTGAATAAAAGTAATTAATAACTCAAGTGGCTTACAATTCAAATAATTTATTATCTACACTATGTACTATTGTAATGATGGGTGAATGTTGAGGCAATGGTGATTATGGTAGAGTATGTACATTCCAATCTATTTGTAAGTAAATACAAAAGAACAAGGATCCCCTTTGGATCTATTAATTAACAAGTTCCTTTACACTAGATCTTGTCCACCAGGAATGTTCACCGTCCTGTATTTATTTTAATAATGAATAATTAAAGTTTATCTGTCTCTCCTATCTTTACAGCTCAAGTTCATCATTTAAAACATTCTATTGACAGTAGTAGCTGGTCTCACATTGGTTTCTAGGAACATGGGACTTAACTCTGGTCCAAGTCAGTAACTCTGGTACAGGTCGGTTGCACTGTACTAACACACTGATAGTCTGTGCTGCACAAACTCCCAAACAGTAAGGGGAATGACAGTAATAGGCTCCTTCTATCTCTGGGCTTCACATATAGCAGGATATAAGGACCTCAGACCTCAGAACATGATCACACTTGTGATGGTGCACTAGGATCCTGAAACAATGAATATGTGTCCAATGGTTGCTTATGAGGCTTGTTATCTCTACTATGTGCTGAGATGAGAATGTTTTATTCAGATGTTGTGTGTACAATGAATGATAAATGGCTCTGTATGATACAGAGTAGGGAGACAGATTGGTGTCTACTGCAAAACATTTTCAATCAAATAATAAACAATCAGTATGAAACTATGACTCCTGATGCAGCCTTTGCCTTTCTCACTCTCATGCCAAGTCACAGCTGGTCCTTTTATGGTAGTTAGTAACAGTACTAATAAACCCTACTGGATATGCTTATGGTTAGCAATGACTGCTGTGGGTAGTTTTAAAGGCTTGACAAGCTTTAGCCATCCTATTCACACAATCAGTATGTTTGGTATATTCACAAGCCTATTAATTCCTGAAATAAAATGTACATTATTCACATAAATACTTATGATAGCCCTACATACCCTCTACGAATCTTTCTCCAACACAGAATTACACTTTTAGTGAGGATTCCTGCCCTGCATAGTCAAAATTGGCTTGGCAATGACAGTGGTCTACTCTGCTTCTTCTGGCTGGGCTTAACAAGGTTGTGTGTGATAAATGAATTTTGAAACTGCCGCCCTTATATACTAATGGAGCGTACGTCAGAGGGAGTCGTATCTGATTGGCCCAAAATAATTATAGAAAATGTTGTCTATGGGCTCATTGTGTGTAACCTTGCAATTTATTAAGGCCTGAATCTCTTAACTGGCCTAGGTTATCACTGTCTGGTCAATATCCTTTGAAATCCCCTGTGACAAGCTTCAAATCCATTCCTTGATATTGGCTTTCCATGTGGGTATGCAGTCTAAATAAATTTATTTAGATTAAAACTAGGCCTAACCATCAAAGTGGCCATCTCACAAACTAAACGATATCTCAGTAGATACATCCTACTTACCAATTTCCTTTTAGGTTTCCATGTATGAACATTCCCACCAGCGAACTCTGTTATTATTCTTGTATAACGACCCTTCCCAAAGTCGTCCTTTAAGAAATTCCATCCGTCCCAATGCACAAATTGCTTCGCCATTATGAATATTTCCGTTTCTCTCCTTCCCTTCGAGGTATAGACTGCGCATGCGTGTGCTGGTAAATATTGTCGCTCGCAATTAACTCTTTGGCGCTCGCGATTAACTCTTTAGCGAAGGCAGTGTGTATACATAATACAATCTAACTAAGCGTATTTATCCATTATGCTACATAGGCCCCATCTTTTTTAGACTGTACTACATACAGTTTATTTATTGGGAACATACGCTGAAGTTACGATTGTTCATTCTTTCCTTCCAGGACTGTAGGATGACGACTTAAAAAGTCCGCTCCAACATTTTCCTTACCAGGAATGTACTGTACTGTAAATGAGTAAGGTGCTAGTAATAAACTCCACCTTAATAATCTGGAATTGAGCTTTTTGGACACTGCCAAAAACGATAAAGGCTGGTGATCACTTTCAACCATGAAATGTTTCCCATAAAGGTAAGGGGAAAATTTGTCGATGGCCCAGACTAAAGAAAGACATTCTCGCTCTATCGTCGAATAATTCCTTTCAGCTGAATTTAGCTTTCTGCTTGCGTATGCCACTGGTAACAATTCTTCTGGATTAGTACCTGATGGTTGTAACAAGGTGGCTCCGATTCCAACATTACTTGCATCCGTTCGTAACACGAATTCTTGTGTGAGGTTAGGTAAAGCAAGAATGGGTTTGCTGGTAAGTTTATCCTTCAGTTCGGTGTAGGCCTTTTCACATTCAGAAGTCCACTTTATAGTGTCAGGCTGCCCCTTCTTTGTTAAGTCAGTTAGCGGCGCACACGAGGAGTTAAAGTTTTGTATGTACTTCTGGTAAAATCCGCATAACGACACAAAAGATCGTACATCTTTTTTTTTCTGTGGTCTGGGTGCCTTCTTCAATTTCTCTACATTCTTTGGGTCTGGCGTCATGTGGCCTGTCGAAATGGTATGACCTAAGAAGTCCAATTTGTGGCATCCTATATGACACTTGGTTGGTCGTGCCGTCAATCCTGTTTCTCTTAACCTATCAAATAACATTGAGAGTGCTTCTATATGTTCCTCAAATGAGTTGGTAGCAATGAGAATGTCGTCCATAAAGTTTGTAATGTGAGGATTTTGCAATGGTTCTAACAATTTCCTCATCATACGTGAGAATATACTGGGTGCATTCTTCAATCCAAATGGGAGTACATTAAATTCATAATGCCCATCGGATGTGCTAAAAGCCAACATTTTTCTCACTTCTTGTTTAACTGGTATCTGGTAGTAACCTTTACTCAGATCTACTTTAGAAAAGTATCTAGCTTTACTTAGGGTAGAAAAGAGTTGGTTGGTGTCTGGTAGTGGATCCACTTGAGATTCTGTGATAGCATTTAGTTTCCTATAGTCTATACACAGTCTGTGTTCTCCACTAGGTTTTCTTAACAACACCACACTAGAACTGTAGGGAGATTCTGATTTGGAGATAATGTTCTCCTTTAATAAGTGATGAATCTCTTCCTTAAGTGCCTGTGGATGGTTTAGTCCATGTCCGCAACAATGCTTCCAGTGGACTGTGTATGGTACGGCCAAACAACAGCGTTGCCGGATCCACACCTATGTCTATTTTAAGGGGCAGTATACCGAAGTGGGGCCTGTATCCATCAATGGTCTGGTACAGCCCTGGTTCCTACCTCCTATGATTCTGGTTGGTTTCCACAGCTTATTTAATACTGGTTGCTGACTAACCAATTCTTCCAGATGATCAAGGCCATGGTGTTCCGAACAGTATTTAGTCGAGGTGGGATTTCTTTCGTCCCCTCTCTGTACAATACAGAGAGTTGCCATGGGTACTGGTGTAACAGTAGACTTGTGATTTTGTTTTCTCTTTATCACCGCATCTACCTGTTGTTTTCTCTTCTGAGTTTTCTTAATGGGCCTACGTCCGCAGCAATGCTTCCCTAGGTTCTGTAACTGGTCTATGCTTCTGAATGAGGTTACCTGGTTACATTCTGAACAGGACTTAATATACCGACTTATGTCTTCAATTATTCCTGGCCAGTAATATCGCAATGCTATATTTTGACCAGTGGCCCCTTTTCCTCTGTGACCACTGCCTGATGTAGCATGCTCTTGCTCCATAATTTCCTCCCTGTAGAATTTTGGCACTACCAGCTGTCCATGCCCTTTAGGTAATTTTCCAGCTTGTCGGTAGAGTAGGCCATTTTCCATATAGTAGTCTCCTTTCTCTGGAGGGTTATGGGCCTTTGGCAATTTGCCAAAACAAGGCTCCAATGTGCTGTCTGCTGCTTGAGCTTGTTTCATCTCAATCGGATGAAATTTAAATGTATTGTCCCTCTCTTGGTTCTGGGAGCCTGACCTGGTCCGGTTATGTTCCGCAACTACAGGTTTTATCGGATTTCCCAAGAACACATATTTACGCCCCAACATTAAGGGGTAGAGGGGATTCTCTATTACTGCTGCATTTATTTCCCCTTCCACATAGCGACAACTGACTAGAATCTTCGCTATGGGCAAAGTTAGGGGTAATGCTCCCTTAAGTGGCCCTTGAATGTCCACTGTTTCTGTGGTGATTTGTTCAGGGCGCACTAGAGATGCACAAATGACTGCATCATACGACAAACCTGTGTCATATATCCCTGTGACTTGTTTGCCATTTACAGTCACTTCCTCCTGTATTGGTGGGTGATGGAGGCTGTTCTGACTCACTGTCAGATCCTTCCTATCAGAAGTCCTCACCTGGAGACATGCAGCAAAATGAGGAGGGTTTTTTCTTCTGCATTGCGCAGTAGAGTGGTTACTCATTTGGCAAGATTTACACCACTTTCCTTCCTTTCTTGAAGGTTTATTATCTGATTCTAGAGGGTCCTCGTCTTTAGTTTCATATCTGGTTTTGTACCTGGTTGTATTGTCCTTTGGCTCAAACTTATGTGAGTTTGGGTCTGTTTTAAAGCTTTCTCCTTGTTTCCTCTTATTCACTTGAGACATGGGATGAGCCAGTTTATGACTCTCTGCATATGTGATTATTTCCTCAAGCCTCTCTCTCTTGTGCTCTATTAGGAAGGTCTTTGTCTCAGGCGACATGGACTCCAGGAGTTGTTCTATTAAGATCATCTCCTTGATCCCTTCAAAATCTGGAGTAAAATTTCCCAATTGACACCACCTCAGCAAATACATCTCTAACCTTGCGGCAAACTGCTGATATGTTTCTCCTGTTAGAAGTTTAGCATTTCTAAATTTTCTATGGTAAGAGTCTGCATTCTGTTCATACCTAACCAACAATGCTTGTTTTAAGGCTTCATAATTGTTCTGATCTTCTCTTGGAAGTTTTAAGAACACATTATAAGCTACTCCTTTCAATCCTTGTGACAACTTCAAATTCCACTTCTCTTTTTCCAGGCCATATGAGGTAGCCACCCGCTCATACCTGTCAAGGAAGTCTTCTATTCCTTCGTCCTTTTCAATAAAAGGATCCAAATGAAAGTTCATGGCTCCCGTAGAAGTACTTTGGTTGGAGTTACTTTCAGAATGAGGCGAGCTACCACCATGATTGCTAGCAGTTCCTTGGATTTCAAGCTCCCTTAAACTCAACTCATGAGCTCTTTGCAACCTTTGTTCTTCAGCTTGTCTTTCAGCTTCTAATTTCTTAGCTTGAGCCTCCGCCTCCATTCTTTTAGTCTCTCTATCAGCTTCAGCTTCCAGTCTTTTAGTCTCTCTTTCAGCTTCAGCTTCCATTCTTTTAGTCTCTCTATCTAAATATTTATCCACTTCAGTTGTGATATGTCGGATTAGAGCATCTCCTGTCATACCCAAGTCTTTTCCTTCCTGCATAATCGCAGCTCTAAACTTCACCAATTCAGCCATGATGTATTACCAATAAGAGGGTATCTAGTTCTATCAACTGTATTAACCAATTAAATTACTTAATTAATTAACCACAATACAATCCAAGTAACCGATGTGAGCCTCTACTGTCTTTCTAGTACTCAATGGTACTTCCTAATGAAAATTTACTTAGAATTCAATTTTTAAAAATATTACATTATCCACTACTAGTGGCTCTAGCCAGACAAGAGATAGATAGTGTAGATAGAATATGGCTCTGTGGACACAGGAATATCCCGGACGAGCCCCCAGTGTAGCGAGAGGTTTATATATAGATGTAGTGATAGTATTGACAGAAGTAGGGTTCTCTCCTGAACAATGGTGAAGTCCCAGTGTCTAGGGTTCACTGGTCTCACTCTCACAAGAAGATCAATGCTGTGAATAATCTGTAGCAAGAATTAGATATAGACAAGCAGATTATACTGGTGCCCTCTCACTTTTTGATCTCCTATGATGTACTTATGTAACTATGAAAATTGACCTGTAACTCCTTTGAATAAAAGTAATTAATAACTCAAGTGGCTTACAATTCAAATAATTTATTATCTACACTATGTACTATTGTAATGATGGGTGAATGTTGAGGCAATGGTGATTATGGTAGAGTATGTACATTCCAATCTATTTGTAAGTAAATACAAAAGAACAAGGATCCCCTTTGGATCTATTAATTAACAAGTTCCTTTACACTAGATCTTGTCCACCAGGAATGTTCACCGTCCTTCTGTATTTATTTTAATAATGAATAATTAAAGTTTATCTGTCTCTCCTATCTTTACAGCTCAAGTTCATCATTTAAAACATTCTATTGACAGTAGTAGCTGGTCTCACATTGGTTTCTAGGAACATGGGACTTAACTCTGGTCCAAGTCAGTAACTCTGGTACAGGTCGGTTGCACTGTACTAACACACTGATAGTCTGTGCTGCACAAACTCCCAAACAGTAAGGGGAATGACAGTAATAGGCTCCTTCTATCTCTGGGCTTCACATATAGCAGGATATAAGGACCTCAGACCTCAGAACATGATCACACTTGTGATGGTGCACTAGGATCCTGAAACAATGAATATGTGTCCAATGGTTGCTTATGAGGCTTGTTATCTCTACTATGTGCTGAGATGAGAATGTTTTATTCAGATGCTGTGTGTACAATGAATGATAAATGGCTCTGTATGATACAGAGTAGGGAGACAGATTGGTGTCTACTGCAAAACATTTTCAATCAAATAATAAACAATCAATATGAAACTATGACTCCTGATGCAGCCTTTGCCTTTCTCACTCTCATGCCAAGTCACAGCTGGTCCTTTTATGGTAGTTAGTAACAGTACTAATAAACCCTACTGGATATGCTTATGGTTAGCAATGACTGCTGTGGGTAGTTTTAAAGGCTTGACAAGCTTTAGCCATCCTATTCACACAATCAATATGTTTGGTATATTCACAAGCCTATTAATTCCTGAAATAAAATGTACATTATTCACATAAATACTTATGATAGCCCTACATACCCTCTACGAATCTTTCTCCAACACAGAATTACACTTTTAGTGAGGATTCCTGCCCTGCATAGTCAAAATTGGCTTGGCAATGACAGTGGTCTACTCTGCTTCTTCTGGCTGGGCTTAACAAGGTTGTGTGTGATAAATGAATTTTGAAACTGCCTCCCTTATATACTAATGGAGCGTACGTCAGAGGGAGTCGTATCTGATTGGCCCAAAATAATTATAGAAAATGTTGTCTATGGGCTCATTGTGTGTAACCTTGCAATTTATTAAGGCCTGAATCTCTTAACTGGCCTAGGTTATCACTGTCTGGTCAATATCCTTTGAAATCCCCTGTGACAAGCTTCAAATCCATTCCTTGATATTGGCTTTCCATGTGGGTATGCAGTCTAAATAAATTTATTTAGATTAAAACTAGGCCTAACCATCAAAGTGGCCATCTCACAAACTAAACGATATCTCAGTAGATACATCCTACTTACCAATTTCCTTTTAGGTTTCCATGTATGAACATTCTGTTATTATTCTTGTATAACGACCCTTCCCAAAGTCGTCCTTTAAGAAATTCCATCCGTCCCAATGCACAAATTGCTTCGCCATTATGAATATTTCCGTTTCTCTCCTTCCCTTCGAGGTATAGACTGCGCATGCGTGTGCTGGTAAATATTGTCGCTCGCGATTAACTCTTTGGCGCTCGCGATTAACTCTTTAGCGAAGGCAGTGTGTATACATAATACAATCTAACTAAGCGTATTTATCCATTATGCTACACCAGTCAAGGAGGAAGTTAAACCTTTGCTAGCTTTCAGCACTAGTGAAGGACATTACACATTTAATGTGATGCCGTTCGGATTGCATAACGCACCAGGAGTGTTCACCAGAACGATGAGAAAGCTTTTAGAACCTTTGCAAAGTCCCCATATTCATAATTTCATGGATGACATTTTAATTGCATCGGAAACCTATGAAGAACATATTGCTACGGTTGCTATGCTCCTCAGGAGACTACAGGAAACTGGTCTCACAGCCAGACCTAGCAAATGTCTCATAGGGCATACTATTTCTCACGGCTGTAGTTGGCCTGTTAAGAAAAACGTGGAGAAAATAGTTGCAGCAAAAAGACCCTGAACAAAGAAAGACATCAGGTCATTTCTATCACTATGTGCCTACTATCAGAAATACATCCAGAACTTCAACGGACTCATGGCACCTCTGACTGACCTCACCAAGAAAGGTTGTCCTTATAAGGTCATGTGGGATCAAAAGTGCAAACATGCATACAGCACTTTGAAAGGACAGTTGTCGGCATACCCCATTCTAAAGTTACCTGACCTTAAGAAACCTTTCGTACTGAGAGTGGACGCATCAGGTCAGGGCATTGGGTCAACATTGTTGCAAGCCGAGGACAGTGACCCGAATATGCTATTCCCAGTAGCTTACGGCAGTCGGAAATTGAACAAGGCTGAATGCAACTACAGTGTCGTTGAAAGAGAATGTCTCGCTCTGATTCATGGCATCAGACGCCATCATGAGTTCCTGTATGGTACTTTCACAGTACAAACCGACCATGCTCCATTAGCTTTCCTTGGTGCCAATAAGGAATTCAACGCAAGGATTATGTGCTGGGCATTATTATTGAGCGTTTATTCCTTCAAAGTGGAATATATTCCAGGAAAACAGAATGTCGGTGCTGACTTCTTGAGTAGAAACTGGTCTACAGAGGAAGAAGAGCAAACGGAAGATACCACTCATCCGAAAGTCACCAATCAGGTCACCTCCATTGTCAAGAAGGAAACATGAAAAATGGTTTCATGTCTAAAAGTGGGGACGATTGTGACGTACGTCTAGTTTGACAAGTGAATTTTCCCTGATTTGATGGATGATTAAAGGGACTTTAGCTTTTCATAACATTAGAACCCCTGAACATCAGTATTGTTGTAACTTTTCATCAACGAAGAGTAGCGGCTGTGATCAAAGCAGTCAAAGACGATCCCCAGAACAGAGAAGCAGAAATTTAGCATCTCCGTGCGAACACTGAACCGTTCACAAGATGGACATGAGCGGTCAGAAGAAAGCTTCTTGCAGACTTCGCACCTCTGTGGCAACCGGCAGGCTTGCTCAAAAGACTATGGAACGGGAGAGACGGAGCGCTCAGCGTAGCGGATACGATCTGAGGAATGAGGAAACTCACCGCGAACGAGGCTAGTCTCGCAGAAATTTCACATCTTCGCGCGAGCAGCCTGAGACGAACGAAGATCGGAAGCCAGTCGGGCCATCGTGGTTAGCATGGCGGCTAAATAACTTCGACTTTCCCTGGGATCTGAAGAGGCGCAAAATTTTCACACGACCCATTTAACTTACATTCCCGTTAGATATATACAGAATCTGAAAAGGGCAACTTTATCATTCGTTCTGACAGCATTCTAAGATTCACTAGCATATAGTTAAATTCCTGCTAGATTTCATCTAAATTGTTGGCTATTGGAGTGAATTCTTTTCTGTGCAGACGGTAATTTATACTTTAGCTTCGAGTGATCAGTGGTTTAGTTATTCCATTTTTATTTCACTGGATGGTGGTGTAAATTTAAACTTATTAAATAAACCCATTTTCAAAGTTCCAATGCAAACTAAATGTTACATCTATAGGTTAATTTCCTAATACAATAGCCGCGTAAATTAATTTTGCAACTGTTAAGGGAATTGTGACTTTAATACAGTTTAGTTTTGTATAGATAGATGTGCTTTTAAAATTATTAACCTCACGGAGAGTTTTTTCTTGATTTATTAATTAAAGACTCGAGCGCAGAAAATAGTCTAACTGTAAATGTATCGCGCGTTAGATTTTAATATGATTTCATTGCATTTCATGTTTTTTCTATTTGTATCCAGAGTGATCTTTCGAACCTCGCATCCCAGCAATTAGGCAGCATTTAAGCAGCCATTACGCAGCAATAGAATATATATAGAGCCTTGCCCACCCAGTTCGATTACTCCAGGGACATATGAACTTTTTTGAAGCTAAACTTGTGGCGACCTGTTCGGGTCTCGCTCCTCTGAATTTAACTGAGAACAAAGCCACCCAAGAAACACTTTTAAAATACTAATTCATAAAGTCGTTAAAACTGGAAGCAGAACAGTCGCCAGTAGCAATATTCTACTCATGCTCTCTTTTTGTGAAGAAGAACATAGATTTACCTGAACACTGTCTGTCAAGTATATTCAGTGGATTTAACACACACCCCCCCCCCCCCTTCCCCCGAAGAAGAACCTATCTCAGTGTTTTGTAGTCGTGACATTACGGCAAAAGAAAGTTATCTCCACCAGCTGTGCCCATCTTAGAAACCACCCCATACCTCACACTTAGCCAAGTGCCTGTGCCATTCATTAGGAACTTTTATAAAAAAAAAAAAGAAACAACAGTAGCCTTTATGCTTCACCGTCTGGCGATTTTTTGAGACTATTAGCTACCAGCCCACCTCGATAAATCTGGGGCCTGACACAGAAGAAATAAAAAGACAATTTCCATTGTTCTACGGTATTATCTGCTGTTGTAAAATTCCTAGGAAGTGCCAGAATTCACCATTTGGTAAGTCTGTGTGTGTGCCTGTGTGCTGGCCAGCCAAGCGTGTTTTTGAATGAAAGGAGATTTAATCTTTTTTTACCCTTATAATTAGTTCGACCTAGTATTAAGGTGTACTGTATTCATTGTACGGGATTTCTCCTAGCGGGATTGTTTAACTGTGTTCATTTACCCCTCCCGTAAAATTTGTTGGATAAAGGAAAACATTTGAGAACCCTAGCTTTTCATCTACCCCTTTATCACTGTAACCCCTTGCCTCAGAGTAATAAATTTACCATTGGGTTAAATTGCCTATCTCTGATCATCATCCCCCCCCCCCCCCCTTCCTTGTCTTTGGTACTGGGTCTTTTCTGTTAGTAAATACAAGCGGGAAAAAGCGTATGGGATACTTCTCCTCAAAACCCCCCTCCCCCTTGTCATATTTGTATTCTGTAACCTTTGATTTTTGACTGTAAATTGATAATTATTTGTGACTTGATTTTTATGATAATAAAAGTATTAAAACTTTATTAGCATTGGTGTCGGCTGGCCCAAATCAAACATTCCCCATATTTGTTATCGTAGTCTGTATTCATGTACGTTGTGCGTCAGAATCACCAAATCGGTGTGTGCGCCTGAGCGACTGGAACTGACAAACAATTGTTTGTTCAGAAGAGTGGTAGGAATAGTTTTTGAGAGACAAATATTGTCGTAATAAGAGACTGTCCTTACTCTTCCCAGCACTTGTGAATCTACTACCTGACTTTCCTAAATCCTTATTCCCACAGAGCCTTCACTATCATTCTACACTCTAAAGGGACCAATATCCATCAGAACTCTCTCAAAAAAAAATTACGACAGTCTCATCAGTTTCCAAAGTGATTCTTTGTCTACACTGTCAAATGCTTTTCATAGTCCACGAATCCGATGTAAAGCGGTGAATTCCATTCCAGACTGTTCAACTATTATTCTCAATGTGGCTATCTGATCTGTACATGATCTGTTTTGTCAAAAACCTGCTTGTTCATCTCTCAGTTGCTTTGTCTATGGACTCTTTTAATTTCTCAAGGATGATTCTGTTTAATACTTTTCCTGGCACTGATAGTAACATTATTCCTCTAAAATTTGTGCACTCTTGTAAATTTCCTTTCTTAGGCAACTTGACCAGATAACCTTCCTTCCATTCTGCTGGTATTTCCTCTCTCTCCCAGACTTTGCCAAATAGTTTGTTAATATCTCTGTAGAGGTTCAATATCTGTTTTGATGGCCACTGCTGGAATGCCATCTGGACCAGTTGCTTTTCCATCTTTCAGAAGCTTTATGGCTTTCTTTATTTCTTCTCTACTTGGTCGTTCACAGCTGATTTGTAGCTCCTCTTCTACTGGCTGGATGTCTGGGGGATTAGTTGGAGCTTGTCTATTGAGAAGTTCCTCAAAATGTTCTGTCCATCTCTTCTTTTGTTCTTGTATATTACTAAGCAATTTTCCATTCTTATCTTTTATGAGGCCATTTGCTTGCTTATATCTCCCTGTTAGCTTCTTTGTGTTGTACAGGTCCCTCATATTTCCTTTGGCTGCAGCTTCCTCTGCTTCCCTTGCCAATTCTTCAATTTACTTCCTCTTGTCTCTTTTGATGTTTCTTTTTACTTCTTTGTTTGCTTCTATGTACAATTCATGAGCCTTGGCTTTGGAGTTTCTGGTTTTGCTTCTGTTTAAATCTGCTTTCTTGTTTTTCCTAGTCTTCTATCTTACTAATGGTTTCCGTTGTTATCCATGCTTTGTGCGGACGTTCTCTTTTTCTCAGTACTTCTTCACATTTCTCGTTCCATATATTTTTTACTTGTTGCCAGTGGTCTTCCGTATCTGTTTCATCTAGCAGCTGTTGGATACTGTGATAGAAAACTTTTCTCTTTATTTCCTGATTTCTTAGATATCCCACATTGTACTGTTGTCTATAGCTATATACTGTTGTAAATTTCTTGAGTTTTAATTTTGTTTTAGCCAACAGAAGATGGTGGTCTGATACCACATCTGCTCCTCTACATACTTTTACATCATGCAATGATGACCTAAACGTCTTACTTATGCATATGTGATCAATCTGATTCTCAGTTCTGTGGTCTGGTGATATCCATGTTGCTTTATGTATTCTTTTACGTGGAAATATGCTTCCTCCTAAAGCAAGTTGATTGGAAGCACAGAAGTTAGCTAATAGTTCCCCATTCTCGTTCATCATACCTAATCCATGCTTTCTCATGATTTCTTCAAAGCCAGTGTTGTCTGTACCTGTTTTCGCGTTTAGGTCCCCCATCAAAATTGTGATGTCCTTTCTTTTCTTTTTGCCCAAGACATTTTGTAATCTGGTGTAAAAGTCTTCTTTCTCAGATTCTTCTTTATCATTTGTTGGTGCATAACATTGGGTGATGTTTATATTTACTTTCTTTTTGGCTGATTTAAACCTTGCTGTTATAATTCGGGGTCCCATTGCTTCGCATTCTATAAGTGCCTTCTGTGCTTATCTAGACAGCATTAGAGCCACCCCTTCACTGTGGTGGACTCTTTCCTCCTCATTTCCTGAGGACAACACCATTTCTCCTGTGATAAATCTCCTCTCTATGCCCTTCCACCGTGTCTTGCAGAGACCCAGGATATCAGTCCTATAATTTTCATTTCTGCTGCTACCTGTGCAGTTTTCCCTTGTTCACATAGAGTGCGAACATTCCAGGTGCCAATCCTGGAGATTTTCCTAGACGAAAAAAGGTTAGTCGGCAACCCAGGCTCCTTTCGGCTTTCTCTGGGTTGCTTCATGCGCCTCGTTTACAGAGGACCTTCTTCTTTCTTGGGCGGCTTCTTTGATTTATATTCTGTATTTGACTTGTAAACATCTATGCAGGTCACCAAGAACCACTTTTGTCAGTAGTGAAACGTCGAAAGCTTGCCTGGTTTGGGCATGTAACTCGTCATGACTCCCTTTCGAAAACGATCCTCCATGGAACAGTCGAAGGTAAACGGCGAGGAGGAAGGCAAAGAAAATCCTGGGCTGATAACATCAAAGAATGGGCAGGGCACGGTTTTTCCACACTTGTACGCATTGCTGAGGATAGAGAGCAGTGGAGGACCCCGTCTGCTGATGCTTCCACCATGGCACCCCTACGACCTATGACAGGTTACGGGTTGAGATGATGATGAGATGATTTGACTTGTCCATGTTTGTTAAAGTTTTTTACGAGATGGGGTAACCAGACCCATGCCCAACCCTCCTTAATCGCTTTTTACGACATGCATGGTAGGGTACAGTGTTACTATTCTTTGCTCCCGGTAATACACGGGTGATAGTTTTCTTACTATAAGTATAAATATTCTTCAGCCTGTTATTTATTAGATAACATAACGGTTAGAGATACTCTCTTTGAAGAGAAGGGAAGTTGAAAAAAGGTCAAGGTAGAATCATAGTAGATACTGCCTTAGGGAAGCGAATTGTTAGAGCTTTCACTATACTAGGTCCCGCTTCGAGAGGTGGGGTGACCAGTTCCCTTCCTCGCTGCCTGTTCCTTCCTTAAATTCATGAGCAGAGTCAGGTACCCATTTAAAGTTGGGTAGACTTGAGTGTGACGCCATCATGTTTCCAACCCTGTATCTTTGCAGCGAGAGACCAGGGCTCTAACCGCTCTGTCAATTGGAAGGAGAGTTGCTGGCAGATAATTCTGAAATCACCGAGGGCTATTGAGTACAGAGATATAACAGTTTCCTGTGGGAACGTCACATAATTTGGTTCGCTCTCTTTTCATCTCCGACAGTATTGAACTGCACTTGAATCCTACATTCAACGGGTTGTGAAGATACCTGCCTTGACCAGGAGAAGTGCCCTCACCACAGATATGAATTGACGGAAACAGCAGCATCAGCACTTCAGCAGTTTTGGAAGCTAAGTGGAATTTTTAGCAGGCCAACACAACAGAACTTATTGATCTATATTCCACAACTAAACTTCCTAACGCCGATATCAGTTTCAATGATGAAACGTATTTTTTTTTTTTAGTAATCACCGGTTCATATTTATGTACATTTGTTCCAAAGTAATTGATCATTAAATTTATTATATGTTGTTTTGACAAATTCATAGGTGATTTAGTTATTACAGAGAGAAGTGCACACGCATGAATCAGCACCTATCTTTACACCTATAGAGCCAAATAATAAGAAGAATTGCTCTGTTAATTCAGTTGGGGGCTTGTACCAGCCACATTAAATTATATACTACCTCTTCACAAAAGGTGTCGGGTAGATAGATGTTAACATTGCTAAGACACATTCAGCATTGTCTTGACTTCTGAAATCTCCCGTGAACACTCCCTCAGGGTAGGAGCATCACCATCCTTCTATCTACATATCTCATCTCATAATCAGAACCTCTTCTACCCCAGTAAAACGAAGTGTAGAGGTGACCCAAAGAGCACAAGGCTCCTGGGCAGAACATGTAATCAAAATGTTTGACAAGCAGGTGATTAGCCCATTGTGTCTATCTACATCTCTGCCAAGAGTAATCTTGTGCGAAGGTAGATACCTTTGAAGACCCACATTAGATACTCTAGGTTTTGGCCATTGTTGGACCATCACTGCAGAGCAAAGGGGAGGCAACCCGTGACAGAACTGATAGGATGTCTTTGTTCGTACCAGACCCGACACTGAGAAAATGTTATTGTAGTCTAGGGATTGACTACCGGTTGATCTCGATCTAAGGTTAGTTCGCCTCGGATGATTTGGTACATCT
Source organism: Oreohelix idahoensis (assembly GCA_024509875.1). NCBI lineage: Eukaryota > Metazoa > Mollusca > Gastropoda > Stylommatophora > Oreohelicidae > Oreohelix > Oreohelix idahoensis. The sequence goes on from JAMPIV010005809.1 coordinate 26,356, forward strand.
TTAGGTGACGGAGGAGGAAAAAGGCCTTTTAAGCTGGGAAAGTTCGGACAAGCCCTCTACCTATGGCATTTAAAAGCGTGGTATCCCCAGGATTAAAAGTACGCGACAGTCATCCCTTGTGTGAAGATAGTCAATGCTGCAAGATAGTCAATGCTGCGGGATAGTCAATGCTGCGAGATAGTCAATGCTGCAAGATAGTCAATGCTGCGAGATAGTCAATGCTGCGAGATAGTCAATGCTGCGAGATAGTCAAATGCTGCGAGATATTTTAAAACATCGTTTTACTATTGCAACTAATTTTCCATCTAACTCTGTAGACATGATTTATCAAGGTAGATCTTTGGAGATCTCATTGTTTTTAAAGTAGATCCCCACAGTTCCTGGGTTGTCAACTGCCGTTTTAGTCCTTAGATGTTTGTTATCGCAGAGAGTGGTTTACAAGGGGGGGGGGGGGGGGGGGGGGGGTGGAACGGGGGGGGGGGGGGGGGGGCCTTAATGGAGACGATTAAAGAACGGAACCAAGACTCTCTCAGGCATGCCGTAAGATGGACAGGAGGCTTGCACCGTCATCATGAACAAGAAAATTGATCCACATATATAAATTAAAAGGTAAACATAAAGCCTAACAAATAAATCTAATAAAGAAAAGAGCAATGGTAAAATAACAGTGCTGTCACAATGACAGTACTCGAAATCCCCCTTGTTTTCTGCTTCGTCTGCAAATTGTAACGCTTTCACGTTGATAGTAAAAGCCTACTGTATTATTACCCGCTTTCTTCAATGAAACGTGTGCTGTAAGTGCTGTCACAATGACAGTACTCGAAATCCCCCTTGTTTTCTGCTTCGTCTGCAAATTGTAACGCTTTCACGTTGATAGTAAAAGCCTACTGTATTATTACCCGCTTTCTTCAATGAAACGTGTGCTGTATTTCTAAGAAAAACATTGAGAGGCAGACTGCGTAATGACCTAAATTAATCCTAACATTAATTATATTACGTTACCAAAACGAACGAACAGATGGACTCAAATAGAAAGAGAGAGGGGCGAATAAAATCAGGAACGCATGCAAAATTAAACACGCGTCTCGCTATTAATGCCACCCCCAACAAGCGTAACGCGATACACAATTACTACTATCACGCGTGTAAGGCCACATGCACTAACTTTTTCGGACGGACAGTGATAAATTCACTACCCTTCCCAGAGTTAGGTTTTAAAATCACAAAGAAACGCTTATTAGAAAAGATAACATTATATGGGTTTACGTTTGAAAACATTACAGTACCCAGACAGCACATCTTCGAAACAGGAGGTAGAAGAAATTGCATATTTTGAACGCAGCCACTTAGCTCTATTAAATATATATATTTGGGTTCCTTAGGGTTTGCTGACAAAGAATATGTACAACGTTATGCAAATAGTCTAGGAATTAACAAGTTATAGCCAAAATAAAATGATGGTGCTGTCAGACAACACCCAAAATCAGAATCGCTCAGTGGTAGATTTTTTTTAAATCCACCATTGTACGGGAAATGGGCCACAAGTTACATTTGAACTGATTGGCTGGAATGATATGTAAGGCTAAACACGATTAGTCGGGCTATAAATACTATCTTTGGTTGTTAGGGGAGACGTGGGAAGTTAAAATTTTTTCAAACACTTGTCGAAACGTGGCTCCATTGGCTAGACTCGCTGATATACTCACTTAGGAGCGTTAGTTCGAGACCACTAGTCAAATAAGCTTGATAAAGCAACAGTGCGTTGAAGCCAGCTCATATTTTTGCTAAATAAAAGCCTGGAACATAAGCAGATGGGAATTTGTGCCAGTAGTTGTGCCAGAATTCATTGCTAACCAACGTATCTGTGTTTGTTTCCATGAATTGTGGTAAGCTTGAAACATTCAGTATCTTTTAATGAAAATTGAATGTGAATTGTTAATTTATGCCTGTATATATGTGTAGTTCAGTAGCAAACATGATGTAAAGCCTATAATGCTCCAGCCTGAACAGAAGGTGTCGGAGGAAAGTAAAACTGCATGGAATGGCCAAACAGTACACTGACACCTAGATTATTGATTAGACAGAAATAATGCTGGAAGTGCAGAGGCGTAGTAACCATTAAGGAGGTAAATACTGGTATAAAGTATTTCAGATGAAGCTGACAGTTGGCCTAACGCTCTGAACTCAATGTTTGTGATGTATTGTGCTCAGTGTAAAAAGAGAGTATAAATTAGTTATGAAGTAGAAGGTACATCCTTCTTGTTTTCAGGGACCGTGGTCTTGATGGTATTGAGCAGCACCTGGTCAGAGCTTTGCTGAATCCAGAGTCGGACAGCATACTCCTTGGTCCATTTAGCTATCAGTGAGGTGTCTCCAGAGCCCAGGGGAGAAATCGAGCAGAGGAGTCTTTACCTGCCGCCATCACACAAGATAAGCTGATGTGGCCAGCTGAGCTCAAAATTATGTACCCCAGCTTAAAATGACCTTGTAAAAATAACATTAAGAGGGGAATTAAATTGTTTTAATATCAGGAACTGAGAACATCTCCAATAATAGTTCCAATGAAGACAAACTATTGAAGTCATGATGACAAATACCAACAGAGCTTGAACAAAACAAAACCAGTATTACCTCATATTACTACTACACAACTGACACACATAGGATACTTTTAATAATATATGTCATTACCATATTCATATTGATAAATTCTGTACATATAACTTGTAAGTAAAATTGATTGTGATTCCTGGTTCCCTTTGTATTTGAATCAGGACACATATTCATTCATAACAGCAATGAATACATATTGTTATTTGAAAAGTTATCAGTGACTCCTTTAAGATATCCTTTAGAGTGTTATATGTATGTGAGTGTCACAGTGTTGTCAAGTGTGGTGGAATAAATTAAATTGTTTATCTGTCTGTTGTTGTTATGACTTACACTTCATCATACACATACCCTAGACATACAACGTAGTCATCACACTATTCCAGAATAATTCTGACTGAGGTATACATATGTGGCAGCAAGCAAGGTTATATATAATACACTACTCTTATTAGATATATATACCTTCACAGCTGATCTCAGTCAGTACACTAAGTCCCCTATAAATATTTATAACATCCCACTTCACCACAGTTGAATCAAGTTATTAATTACATTCTTACTTACGAGTAATGTGTGTGTCCTTCTTCATTTGTTTGTAATAATGTTTTCTCATCGATGTATTTAATCCTGTTTTATTTGGCTGTAGCATACGAGTACTGTAACTTTGCGCTGTTATGTATTTGTTTATTTCGAAAGTCCCTCGACTTTACGTCTCATAGATTGCCGCAGTTATGATCATTTATTATTCGTTCACGTATTACTGAGATTGCTATTAAATAACATTCCCTGACGGTCCCTAGTTTCGTGGCGAAATTTGACATGATATGCAAACTGTACACATTTGGTAAGTAGAATACCGGTACAGAGTTTGTATACTAAACAAATAAAACCCATTTCGTAATATTTCTGTTTACAAAATAATCAGGAATGAATAAACTGTCGATCTGTGTACATTTTTGTGAATTTCCCAAATGATAAGTGAGATGTAGATGTTGAAAGGCGGTGGCGTCGTGGCCGATTAAAAAAAAAAAAAACAACAAAAAACTCAAAAAAGTTCCCTCTTTCAACATGCAGCTTGAATTTTTAAAATTGAATTAAAAACAAACTCTCAATATATGTGAGATGAAGCTCCGCTGCCATTCAGAATTGACATTGTAGTAAACTGCGAAATGTTCAGACAGTTGATATGTTATCCGAAGTATGAGCTATAAATGGACAAAGTTAACCATGACATTAGTGAAGACTGCACGGATTAAGGTCTACATGTCTTAGGTGCGGACAATGTTTAACTTTATTTGCTTTTTATTTTAATCACCGGTACATTATTTAAAAATGTCTTGAAAGTGTCATTATTATCTTATAAAGTACTTTCACGACTTGACGGTAAAATCGGAAATTGCTGATCATGATTAACTGTATGGCGCCACACCAAGATTGTGGAGTCGGCCAACGAAATTAGCCGACTTCGGAAATTTTAGAAGTCCGTCTCCGACTACAGTTTTTTTTTAAACTAGTGATATGGCATAAAATTGTGCACTTATATGGAGTTATATATATGCGTATGGTATGTGCGTGAATAAGTGAATACATTTCGTAGACTACATTTTAAACTATTCATACAGTTATAAAAAATAACAAATCATCTACAACTCCAAACAAATGACTGCTTTGCCAAACACTATGAGGCAAAATAGTTTCATTTTAACAGTGATAGGAAAATTGACAGTGAATATACGAGGGGCGTTCAGAAAGTAATGCACCACATCGGTTTTCTCAGCTAATAATGAAGATAGAAGCATGAAATTTTGCACACTTCAAATATGGCATGTGCCAATTGTGTGCACCAAATTGCACCGCAACCGGCCAAATAATACGGCTGCCCTAAACCGTTGAAATGGAGCGTGTTAGCAACTTGCGTTATAAGCTGCGAATTGTGATAGAATTTCTCGTTACAGAAAAGGAAACTGTTGTGAACATTCACAAGCGTCTGTGTGATGTGTATGGAAGTTTTGCAGTCGACAGGAGTACAGTCAGTCGCTGGGTTCAAAGAATCAAAGAATCAGGAAGTGGAGATACGGAGCTGCTTGATCGGCCGCGCTGTGGACGTCCTGCCACAGCCACCAACGCAGAAATGTTGAAATGCGCTGAGGGCATTATTCTTACTGATAAGCGGAATCACTACTCAACAATTGGCCTTACAGCTGCCAGTCAGCATTGGTAGTGCAAATGCAGTTATAAAAACTCTTGGATCTTCCTAAGGTTTGCGCAAGATGGGTTCCTCGAAGTCTCACAAATGACCACCGATTGCAAAGGAAAGCAATGTCTTCTGAATTGTTGGAGCGTTTCGATGCTGATGGAGAGAACGTTTTGGCTAAGATCGTTACAGGTGACGAACTGGGCACATCATTTTGAACCTGAGACAAAAAGACAGTCAGTGGAGTGGCATCATCCGCAATCACCACGAAGAAAGAAATTCAAGACAATTCCTTCATCTAGAAAGGTCATGATCGCTGTCTTTTGGGACATTGAAGGTGTGATTCTTGTGGACGTTATGCCAAGAGGAGAGACAATCAATTCGCAAGCTTACATTAAGACATTGAAAAAACTCAATCAACGTTTTCGCAGAGTTCGACCGCACAAGAATCCAGCAGACCTGCTTCTCCTTCACGACAATGCGCGACCTCACACAAGTCTGGCAACACGGGAAGCAATCACCAAATTGGGTTGGACTGTACTACCCCATCCACCCTATAGTCCCGATTTGGCACCCTCTGATTTTAATCTATTTGGTCCACTTAAAGATTCACTCCGTGGGACAAGGTTTGAAGATGATGGAGTGATTCATTCATCGAAGAAATGGCTACATGATCAAGACAAAATCTGGTACGGGCTAGGAATACATGCGCTTGTTTCGCGCTGGTATAAAGCCGTACAAGTTGATGGGGATTATGTTGAATAATACCGATGTTTACATGACATATCCAGGTATATTGTGTATAAATTTCATGCTTTTTGAATTAACAGCTCCTGAGAAAAACGATGTGGTGCATTACTTTCTGAACGCTTCTCGTAGTTCCTTTTCATTTCTTGTGTGCTTTTTCTAAATGTGCCAACAAATTTCCTATTGTGATTAAAAACTTTATTTATGATCAGAAGCACCTTTAAAAAAAAATGTTGCCTCGTTTTGGCGAGGCGCGTCCCGTTCACCATAGTCGGTTATATTAGGGCGCATGTCCAAATATAAAAGAGCTTTAGGTCTGATAACAGCTGACATGTTCCTACATTATGTAAAAATGGATGTGCTTTAACACGAAAGTGGTTTCAGGAGCTCTGCTACTTAAAAAATGTCATTTCACATTTTTTAAGCGCGCCCCCCCCCTCCCTTGCATGGATTAAACGTAGATCTGCCTTGACTTAAGTCTCGTAAAGTTCGGAGTCGGGATATTTTTTTTTACAGACTCCGAATCCATGACTCCGACGCCACAGCCCTGCGTCACACAAGACTGTAAACATAAAACGGAGTCAAAGAGTAACATAGGGCTGTAGCTAGTATTATCGTTAGTTTAACCGTTGAAGCAAATTTATTATGTCAACATGGCGCCTTATCTATTTTACACAAGCTTACACATGAATTTGTTGTTTTATAGTTATAATATACACATTACTTTAACGACCGCTAGATGAGTGATGGAGTTGTCCGCGTGCAATGAAGATGGACAATACAACCACAACCAAAGCAACCAAACAAGATAAATGTAGGTTTGACAGCCGCCGCCATGTAGGAAGCCTGCAACAGCGCATTCATGTGCTTTTGCAGCTGGTGGTTTCTGTAGCAAGTTGTTGTACGTGATGATGTTGCCAGTCCCATGCACAGCCTCATTTTAGTTGCCTCTTTCTACATGTCTGAGGAAGCAGCAGTTTCTATACCTTCTCTGACGATCCCCTTTAGGGTACAGGTCCGTCCCTCCCGTGGCGTTGCATCAGCCTCCAATTAGTAGGTCTGGTATGTTTTACCAGTGTTAAAGCCTGCTGATATTGGGAAACCCTCTGGGTTTGCAAGGAAGCCCTAGAACCCGTCCTCAAGTATCAATAGGATATGAGTGAAAATTCAGATTGCTGGGGATCGAAAGAAGAAGATAAAGAAAGTACCTTCTTTGACTCCATAGGGACCTTTGTGAACCACACTGGTGCTCAGAAGTTATGGACGTATCCACTAATTAAAACAAAACAGCTGTAAATCTGTATATAGAGTTACATGTCAATTGAGTTATACATTCTGTGGGCTGACTTTGGCATCTCGTGTTTATGTGTCTTTTGCTTTTGTTCTTCACCAGGGCGATTCACTGAAGTACTTTTTGGATAACATTGACCGAATCGGCACAGCTGTAAGTACTTTGTTTGTTCAAACACTATGTCCAGTCAGTGTCATTATTTTTTCTTTGTATAAACGATATTGTTTCTTGGGCATGATTGTGAAGATATTAGTCAGGAATAGCCCTTTCCTAAATGTGTGTGTACATTTATGGTTATTTTGTCGTGTGTGTGTGTGTGTGTGTGTGTGTGTGTGTGTGTGTTTCTTTTCCCTTTTAATGTACATCTTGTTGATGTGCTGTCAAGCTCTTCCATATTATTATCACTTAAACCCCTGGGGACCAGAAGAAGAAAGCACCTTCTTTATTTCCACAGGGATCTCTGGGTATTACACTGCTCATTTTCCTCTTCTACTTCTGCTTCTGCTTTTTCTTTTTCTTCTTCTCCTCCCACTTTCAGACGTCAACTGGATTACGTTTAAAGAAAGCGGTGGTCAGTCTGAGATGGTTGATATCTCCACAGAGTTTGTCCAGGAGTGGTATTGGTGACGGCCATATGTGTTTTATCGGACACTTTTACAGCAGATGTTCAACTGTCATTTTATCGGTGCCACAGCTACACTCATCGGTAGTTTCTATCTTTAAAGCTTGTTGAATAGATGGTATCTCGAGTCTGTTGTGACCCGTGGGAGTCCGACAATAACTACTTGCTCACTTCTGTTAAGCTGGTAATATGCATTGTTCTTCTATTGGTGGTCCGGATGCTGTGCTTCCCACTTGTTTCTGTACCGTACGGTGTTCACAGTTGCTTTTTGAGTACCACATTGCACAGTTTAGAACTGTCGGCATTCTCTGGCGTGACTTGGTAGACCTAATCAGTAAATAAATAAATAGTACACATATAAAGGTATGTTTCAGGCACTCGTGAGAAATAAAGAAGTAGAAAACTAGACAACAGAAAAACAACAGAAGTCAGAGGTTAATGGAGAATCGAAACCAGGACCTTCCGAGCGGCACCACCGCCTAGCTACGGAAGCGAAATCACAAAAGGCACCACAGAAATAATGCTACGTGGACGAAGGTCATTAGCGCGATTTTCAACACGTTAACACACCGGATATGTACCTAGGGCGATCCAACCGAATTAATGACGCAATCACTTCTGTGGTTCCCCGATTATTCAGGCGTGACAATCTTTGCGGAACTTTGTGCAGATGAGTTGAGCTGAAATAGTTGTCTCCGGTTCTCGTTCTCTTCTGTTTAGGTCCCGGATTCTCAGAGGAGACAACGGAAGAATTAGACAACTGCTCTTTCAGGCATGTCGAAAGAGGCGACAAAATGTGAGGTTGTGCGTGGGGGGGGTGGGGGGGGGTGGGGTGGGGGCGGGGGGGGGGGGTGGCCGGGCAAGCTCATCATGTCAATCAAATTGCTACCAAAAAAAAAAAAAACCCACCGCCACAAGAGCACATGGTTGCAGACGGGTCAGCTGCAGTGGTGGCTCCATACTCAGTTGGGGAAGACAACGAAAGATGTTGTTGATGTTCATGTTCTGACAGAGTAGAGTCTGTGTGTGAAATAACAAGGGTTTAAAACCATAGCTCAGGTAGCCAAGTTAGCACTAGATAAATTTGAGTTTTTTTTTTTGTTTTTTGTTTAAATTGAACAAATTTTATTTACCCAGACTTCAGTTTATTTTAATGTACCATAAATAATTACAGAACGGCCGTAATTGTTTATTTTAGCTTCGGAACATCTTTGTTTCCCCCAGGACAGATCTTGCAATCGCTGGTGAACCCAGCTGGAATGTTGTCTTATCGCCATCTTCATCAGTTTTCCTCGGTTTTATGTGATTTTGCGGGGTTCCCCCCCCCCCCCCCTTTACAATTTTCGTTGCTTTTTTTTTTTGGGGGGGGGGTTTGAGGAGAATCTGCTGAAGCCTGTGTAGTGTTGTGTTTGTGCGCGCGTTTGTATGCGTTTACGTGTATGATTGTATGTGCGCTTGCTTGCATGTTTTTGTTTATGTATAACATACTGAGGATCAGCTAGTCATTTCTTGGTTACTTTTTTTTTTCGCCCGGTTATTAGGTAACACTTTTGTCAAAACTGTTGTTGTTGTTGGTTTTATTCTCTGTTATTAGGTAGCACTTTTGTCAAAACTGTTGTTGGTGTTAGTTTTATTCTCTGTTATTAGGTAACACTTTTGTCAAAACTGTTGTTGTTGTTAGTTTTATTCTCTGTTATTAGGTAACACTTTTGTCAAAACTGTTGTTGTTGTTGGTTTTATTCTCTGTTATTAGGTAACACTTTTGTCAAAACTGTTGTTGTTGTTGTTGGTTTTATTCTCTGTTATTAGGTAACACTTTTGTCAAAACTGTTGTTGTTGTTGTTGGTTTTATTCTCTGTTATTAGGTAACACTTTTGTCAAAACTGTTGTTGTTGTTGTTGGTTTTATTCTCTGTTATTAGGTAACACTTTTGTCAAAATGTTGTTGTTGTTGTTGGTTTTATTCTCTGTTATTAGGTAACACTTTTGTCAAAACTGTTGTTGTTGTTGTTGGTTTTATTCTCTGTTATTAGGTAGCACTTTCATCGCGTGGTTAACCGTGTATCAAACCAACAACAACAACTGTTGTTGTTGTTGTTGGTTTTATTCTCTGTTATTAGGTAACACTTTTGTCAAAACTGTTGTTGTTGTTGTTGGTTTTATTCTCTGTTATTAGGTAACACTTTTGTCAAAACTGTTGTTGTTGTTGTTGGTTTTATTCTCTGTTATTAGGTAGCACTTTTGTCAAAAATGTTGTTGTTGTTGGTTTTATTCTCTGTTATTAGGTAACACTTTTGTCAAAACTGTTGTTGTTGTTGGTTTTATTCTCTGTTATTAGGTAGCACTTTCATCGCGTGGTTAATGTAGGTCTCTGAAAGAGACAAAGACAAAAGTACTACTTCTCCCTCAGGCGTGTCGTACAAGTGGACTAGTGAGGTTGGGCATGGGGGTGGGGGGAGGAAGAGGGGTTGGCAACCTCATCGTGTAAAACAAATTGCTACAAAAACCACGACTACAAGAACAAGTGAATGCTTGGTGCAGGTTTCCTGCAAGGGGACATGCTGCAGTGATGGTTCCATGCTCCGTAAGGAGCACAAAGGAAAATGGCATTGATTAATGATTAGTTATCACTTTATAAATTCAGAGTTAATATAGAGAACGTGTTTTGAAGACCTACGTTTGTTACCGTTGTTGGCAGCGGCAAGCATCTGAGCAGCGTTGCCACTCTGAATTTTAAAGAATAGAAAACATAGATATTGGCGAATTGGGGTGATTTGGGTGCTATTTTGTCGGATTTTGGGCGAAATCTAGGTGGCGCTCTTCAACTAATGAAGGAAAATTACACCTGGACGGGACCCCCCCCCCAAAAAGCCGCTGATTGTGAGAGGTTCATTGGCGCTCCTTGGCTAGAGGCCCGATTTGTCGTTAAACTGGTTTTCCTAAATGGTTCGACTACTCCTTAAGGCCATCTGTTTAGTGGGCAGCATATTCGTAACTCTTGCCACTACGTCCTGGTCTAGATGTATCATGCTGTTTAATATATTCTTGTTGCCTACTTAGCCAACCCGACCGAACCATTTTCACCCTATGCATATACATTGAAGCAGTGTAAGACAGTGATATGTAATATGACTTTGTTAAATAGTACGAAACAAACATTTGAAATAAATTGTTACAGTGTAAATATTTAATTTAGAATTTTACAGTTTTTTTAAGAGCCGCAAAAAAAACAAAAAAAAAAAGGAAAACCTTGCATATGTTGTAAATTTTGTACATAACCAAGTTTAAGGGAAGCTGTGTGCCTCTCACTTTTTTCATTCTACCTCACTCGCGTTTCTTCTCTCCCCCTCCTCTTTCTGTGTCACTCTGATGGCATCACCGAGTTTTGTCTGCCAAAACTACTATTATCAAGTTTTGTTGATCACGTGTGCTCATGTGATAAACTGTTTGGTCTCAGGAGGACATTGCTCTTGCAGATATTAGAGCTTTTTCCTTGAGGCGAGTAAGGGCCAGCTTAGATTAGAGTGAGAAACCAGTCGCACCCTAAAAAAAAATCGTGAAGTTAAAATTTAGAGAGAAAAAGAAACAGTCCTCTGGTCATTAAAAGTAGATTATTAAAATCTCCGTATTCTGTTTTTATTTATTTAGTAGTTGATGGGGGGACGCTTACATACAGTATTTGCTTTACTTTTTGCCAGAAGTCTTTTGATTATTAATTTAGCTTCAATAGTACTTTTATAAGTTATATCTGGCAACTCAATGCTGCAGCACTTCTACATATTTGCTTCCCATGCTCTTTACTTCAAGATTTAAAGTAGCTGGACATAAATCCAGCAGCCTGGGAGGATGGAGCTGCCGACCGCACCAAGCGGCGATGCTCTCTACGGCGCCATCTCAGATTGGGCGAAAAGAAGCTCTCACGGCAAGCAGAAGAGAGGAGAAAACGTCGAAAGGAACACCAGGAGAAAAAGCAGCTGAGGGTTGTCACCTCAGGGGCGCACACCCATAGTTATGGCTGAAGGGGCTATTATTATTATTATAAAGTAGCAGAATTTTATGGGTTTGATCCATGCCATTGGTAGTGTTGTTTTGTATTGTTTTCATTTATTACTGTTGTACACGATGCGGGGTGGCTAGTACATTGTTATAATTCTTTGCTCCACTTTCGGCTCCCTGTAATGCACGGGCGAGAAAAAAAGAAATAGAGGATAATACAGAGAGAAGAAACAAAGATAATTTTGCTCGATGATATTGCAGAAAGTCAGCGACATCATTATTTTAAAACATCCGAGACTGAATGATGTGAAGAGAACTAATCGCCAGCGCGCACTGCACTTAAGTAAGAAGAAGATACACCTGTATTAGTGCAATTAAAACGGAGACTTCGGCTGCAAACGGTAATGTGATGTATGCATTCATATTTTCCTGGTTATCAGTAGCTTGGCTTTTTAAAATGTCCAAATCCAGATTTATGCTATCTTCCAATTTATAATTATTCTTGCCTGTGACAAACGTGACAGCATAATTGGAATTGCGCGGGTAAGAAAATATGCTTTCTTCTCGGCTGACACTGATGTCTAATTCTGTTATCTGAGATAAACGCGGTTTCGATCACATTCACGAACGATAGCGCCTCGCGCGATTTATTTAAATACTTAGAATACCACCTGATGCTGTCATAGCAGGGGGAAGAGAAGTTCTCCAGAATGCTGCATGAAGTATATATCGCTAATGGCTTATGGCAGCAAAGCTGAATTCTTGATCTTCCCATGGCAGAACTGTTTATACTAACATGAGACTGTGGAAGGGCTGCACACACCCGTTATTTTGAATGGATAGAACTCGTTGAAGGTAGTTCATCCAGAAGAAGATAAACACTGATTTCTAATCCTCTGCTGCCTTGTCGATGAAATGCTGGCGCATCTACGCCTGCCTGAGACAATAAAAAATAACCATTGGAAATCAACGGAAAACCACGTTACGTACTACTACTACTACTACTACTACTACTACTACTACTACTACTACTACTACTACTACTACTACTACTACTACTACTACTACTACTACTACTACTACTACTACTACTACTACTACTACTACTACTACTACTACTACTACTACTACTACTACTACTACTACTACTACTACTACTACTACTACAACTACTACTACTACTACTACTACTACTACTACTACTACTACTACTACTACTACTACTACTACTACTACTACTACTACTACTAATACTACTAATACTAATACTAATACTAATACTACTAATACTAATACTACATCTACTACATCTACTACTACTACTACTACAACTACTACTACTACTACTACTACTACTACTACTACTACTACTACTACTACTACTACTACTACTACTACTTACTACTACTACTACTACTACTACTACTACTACTACTACTACTACTACTACTACTACTACTACTACTATACTACTACTACTACTACTACTACTACTACTACTACTACTATACTACTACTACTACTACTACTACTACTACTACTACTACTACTACTACTATTTCTAATGTAACGGAATGGACAAGAGTGTCGTCTTCCCGTAAGCGAAATCAGTCACTTTAGACCAGTGATTGGCAACGTGGGCCATGCCATATTTCTAGAGGCCACAGTAAGATGGTAAAGTACCTTCTTTCCAGCTAACATAAATTATAGGGGGCCACAGAGGTAAATGTGGCTCATAAGGGAAAGGGGGGGGGGGCCGCGTCATAAAGACTTTTTTTTGCTCATGGCTTCTCTATGGGCCTCATTTACCTCTGTGGCCCCCCCCCCCCCCCATGGCTGTTAACTGGAAAAAAGGTACTTTGCCATCTTACTAAGGCCCCCTGGTGGGCTATATGGTCCAGGTTGAGAACCCATGCTTTAGACGACCGTAGCACCGTCGTCAAGTATATTTGATAAAATAGCGTGTATCTGCATGGCCGTAGTCATCATCGTCACCTTCCAGTTTCCCAATGAACATAGGCCTTCAATAAACTCTTGCCAAGGTCTGACAGTGGTGGTCACCTGTTTTGTGGAGGAAATTCATTGCCATCGTAAGTTGTCTCCGAAAGCATAAGAAACGCCAGGCGGCCAGTTTTTGTTGTGTTTTAAACGCACAAGTTCTACGTAACTCTAGCAAAGCAAGCCTCTGACCCGGCGCTCAGGCTATCAGCAAAAACATTGCACTGACTGCTTGACCAATCTTCTTTATTTACATCCAATCAAAGATTGTTTGTGGTTTGCCATGCAAGTCCTGCAGTATCGTATCTTGCATGTGGTGACTCACTTTAACCTTGAACTGGTCTAGATTTTTTTTTGTTTTGTATTTTATGTGATCCTAAAGGTGTCATACTTTGTGGCGGGTTTCTTACTTTATCAGGAATGTTTTATTATTTTCAAATAGACCTGAAATTGTATTGTTTTTGATCGCTCTTTTCATTTACTTCCCTTGAATTACAGGTTAGTTCAGCCTGCTTGTCTTCTTCGTTTCTTCAGATCATCGTTAATGTTTAAGTTAGGTAAAGAATACAACTGTCAGATTAACCCTCCACTACTCCAACCCTTTTGGTAATTTGGTTCCCACCCAACAGTTTTACGTTAATGTCAAAGTTTTAGGGCTTGTTTTGCCTTTATTGTTTCTTCTAAAGTGGTCATATAATGTTCTGAGATGAATTTGTTAGACTCCGCTGTGAACGTTTTACTGTCTTGCTGTTATTTAGCAACAGTTGACATTTATGTTCACATAGTTTGTGTTTGTGGTATTATTTACGCATTCACACGAGTGATAGTTGTGACAGTGATACGAATTGCAGCGGATTGGTTGTTTTCTCGTTCATAATTTAATTAAAAAACAGTTCTCATCAGCACAACATGTAAACGGTGTATCAAGCAATGAATCAGTGTCACTCAGCAAATTAATGCTTAAAACCACAATGAGCTAGAAGTGAAATCAATTATACCAGAGTCAGTAGAAAAAAATGAAAGCCGGATACGATAAATACGAAGTAGGAAACGGGACGAGGTGTGAAGAGAGAACATTCTGACATAGACAAATTGAAAAGAAAAAGAGAAAGTCACTGGTAAAAGTAACCAGCTACCGGAGGGTAGAAATTAAGTAACATGATTCTGGAAATTCAGCCCATCTAGGTGAAAGACAAAAATCAGGCATATACCCAAAGCAAAGCGAGTCCATCGTCGGCATTATATGAGTGGACAGCCGTGATTTCTCTGTCAGAAGTTTCTCAATGATCAGCACCATTAAAGTAAACAAAATAATAATAGCCCCTTCAGTCATAATTGACTATGGGAATGCGCCCCTGAGGTGACCGACCTCAGCTGCTTATTTTCCTGGTGTTCCTTTCGACGTTTTCTTCTCTCTTCTGCTTGTTGTGTGAGCTTCTTTTCGCCCAAACTGAGGTGGCGCCGCAGATAGCATCGTCACCTGGTGCGATCGACAGCTTCATTCTCCCAGTTTGCTGGATTTATGTCCAGTGCCCTCATGTCTCTCTTGCATACATCTTTGAATCTCAGCTGCGGTCGCCAAACTGTTCTTTTGCCATCTTCCAGTAGACGAGTTCTCGAGAATCTAGCAGCAGTCATCAAAAGTACACCTAGGCAAGAACAGCTTGTTCTCCTTGGTGACTTTAACGCTAGAGTGGGTGCCGATAATGTTTCATGGCCTTCATGTCTGGGCAGGTTTAGTATTGGCAAGATCAATGAAAATAGACAACGACTTTTGTAGTTGTGTGTCCATCATGACCCTTGCGTGACCAACACCTACTTTCAGACAAAACACCAGCATAAGGTGTCATGGAGGCACCCAAGATCCAAGCACTGGCACCAACTGGATCTGATTCTCGTCAGAAGGACACTTCTTAGGTCTGCTCTCCACTCGCTCATACCATAGTGCAGATTGTGATACAGATCACTCCTTGGTTTGCTGCAAAATCAGAGTACAACCAAGAAAACTCCATCGTGTCAGACATGAAGGGAAACCACGCATCGATAGCAGCAAGGTGTCAGACCCTGTCATGATATCTCAATTTACCGCAACCTTCAAGAAAGTGCTCAGTAGCCCACAGCATGGTGATACTGTACAGAGAACTGGGAGCACCTGCGGAACACCATTCAAAGTACTGCACTTGAAGATATCTTTCGGGATGCGACCATCTTCCATGCGGCGGCTAAGCCAGCGTAGTCTGCGCTGTCTAAGCAGTTTATACATGCTTTGAAGGCCAGCACGTGACAACACCTCGACATTTGTCACTTTATCTTTTCAAGAAATGCCGAGGATGTGGTGCAGACACCGTAGGTGGGAGGTATTGAGCCTTATTTATTGCTTAGCATAGGTTGTCCATGTCTCGCTATCATATAGAAGTGTGCTGGTGACGTAGGCGTTATATACCGCACCTTTGGTCTTCATTGTGAGTTTGGAGTTTCCCCAAACACGCGATGTTAGGAGTTTCCCCAAACACGCGATGTTAGGCGGGCAAAGGTAGCTGCAGCTTTGCCAATGCGGCTGTCAATTTCTGTGTCCAGAGAGAGTATCTCATTGATGGTAGACACCAGGTATGTGAAGTGATGCAGCACCCATATCCTGACTCCGCACAGTTGTTTTCTTTAGACTTAATGTTAGGCCAAAGTCATTGCATGCTTGGGTAAAGCGATTCATCAAGCCCTGAAGCTCCTTTTGACTTAGTGACGACTGCAGCGTCATCAGCGAATGACAAGTCTCTTATAGTGACCCTTCTGATTTTTGTTTTTGCCTTCAGCCTTGCGAGATTAAACAGACGGCTATCTGACCTAGTGTGAAGTCACATTCCTTCAGTTGCATCTCTGAATGCATGTTTCAAGAGTAAGACAAAGAAGATCCCGAAGAGGGTTGAAGCCAGAGCGCAGCCTTGTTTAACACCACTGCGTATGTCAAAGAGCTGTGATGTGCTTCCAGTATACTGGACTGTTCCCTTCATGTCCTTGTCACGGGTTGCCTCCCCTTAGCTCTGTAGTAGTGGTCCAACAGTCCCCAAAACTCTAGAGTAACTGATGTGAGTCTTCAAATGTGTCAACCTTCGCACAAGATTACTCTTGGCAGACTTGTAGGTAGAAGGATAATGATGCTTCTACCTCCATGGAGTTTTCACAAGATATTCAGAAAAGCTAGAACAATGCTGCATTGGCTGAGCACGTTAACTCTAGTATCTGCCGTCAACTTTTGTGAAGGATTATGTAATATAATTTTAGCTCGTACAAGCCCCCAGCTGAGTTAATTCAGCGAATTTCCTAAATACCATCGCAATAAGGAAGCTGAAATTTTTCGGTCATATATGTAGCGGGAGGTTATTTAAATTTATTTATTATGTAAGAGTATGCCAGTAAATAGTTCTGACCTTACAAGTAATACCCCAGTCTTAGAAATAAGCACTGGTGTATTGTTATCATAACAATAGTCAGACTGTGAAAACCCTGGCCCAGTTGGTAAGAAGTAGTACCAGGATTTAAGGTGTCTCCTCCCTGTGACTATCTTATGATTACTTATATGCTAGGGGATAAGTAAAATGTACATTCACTGAACCCACAAAATGGAAAAAGTGAATAAATCCTCAGGTACAGTTAAAATAGTTTAATAATTACACTAATATTCTATTTCTACTAGTTGGAAAAGAGTATACACATATATATATAAAAAATATTCACACAATTACTATTATTGTCTGTTTAGACTTCAAGATCTTAAATAATAAAGTTACTGAAATCACTGTTATTAGTCCTTTGAATTTTAGGATAACTGTCATCAGTTGACTGAGTTTATGTATGGTTACTTATTGTTTTCAACTATTGGCTGTTTCACATGTATAGGTGGTCAGTGTCAAACAGGACACTTATCTTTCCAACTTGATACTGCTGAAACTGTCCTTTGCTGGTATCAGACTTGGTAGGCCCAACAGTAGGGATGCCAATGACCAGTTGAAGTTCACTCTTTGGGGTCCTGCACTTTTGTGGGATTGCCTCGGGTAAACTGCACCGGCTTCTGATACTGGACAGTCTGGTTTGAGTTATTTCATGGAACCCTCAGACTCCAGACACTTAGACTGAAATTTTCTGGCGATCCGCTCACACTTCAGATGGATTTAGAGTCGTGGCGTTATCTGCCCTCAGTCTTGTCTCAACCTCTTGCGTTGTGTATCTCTCTCAGTTTACCGATCCGCTTTAAATACGTATAGCGCGGACGTATCGGAGAGTACCGACGTCACAGCTTAACCTAACCTGAAAAAATCCTTCCCGAACCGTGATTTCAGCCGATCTGTGCGTCGACTGAAATTTTGCCTTTCTCATTCTCAGCATATATAATATCCATATTGTTCCATCTTATCTAGTTTTATACAGCTGATAAAACTCTATCTTCCTATCCATGTAAATTCCCAAACTGTTATTTGTTGATTTTAATATTTCGAACAGAAGTGGGTTTACCAGCTGTTAGCGTAACTGTGGGCAGCCGAAATACGCATATATCTCCGTAAATGAGAACTTCCTACCGTTCCATCTTATATGCAGTTATACACCATCCTTCCCTGTACTGAAATGTAAAATCCTTTTCCTACGGATTCCCTTCTATTTTTAATTATTGTTGGCGATTCCCTCTGTCCGATACACGTTTCGCTTATACGCCGCCATTTTGAAAGCGGTCACTCGATCGTAGATGGGTTTATAAATCTAACTGAACTCATTTGCAATGACTTGAAACCAATTTCGCGACATAGCTCCCCCATATTTTAAGCTGGATGATATCTAGCTTAACTATTGGGTACAAGACAATTGCAAATCGACCATTCCGAGGTTAGTTTTCCTTCCTTCTATCCTCCTCAAGCTCTGTGGGATGACGACTAAGAAAATCTGCGCCCACATTCTGTTTTCCAAGAATATATTCATCCTTTACTATCTCTCTCCTTCCTGTTCGGCTTTTCATCCAGGCTCTTACTGCTGGTGAAACGGGGTCGGTAGGTTTCCCATGAAGTTTACCGCCCTCTTTTCGTTGATAGTTGGATGTGGTTTTCCCTCGCAAATCCGTAGGTTTTGATTTTCGCTACGTGATTTGTTCCTTTTTTCCAGCGCATGGGGTTCAGACTGCAATTGAACCTGTGTGGGATGTTTCCTTTCCCCTCCCGTGCAAATCTCGGGAGTACCCCTGATTGCTGGTTTGCTTGTAGATTTTTGATGAAGACTCTTCCGTCGACTTTCTGAATCTACATAGGTGCACTCTGGACAGGAATTTACATACTGATTTATGTCTTCCGTAATACCTGGCCAGTAGAACTGGGTGGCTATTCTTTGTTTTGTGGCACCATTACCCAGGTGTTCACTCAAAGTTGATATGTGTCCCCAGCCTATAACCTTATTCCTATAGGTGGATGGTACAACGATTTGACCATGACTTTTCGTCCCTCTTCCAACTTTCCTGTACAAGAGTCCATGTTCCATATAGAAATGTCCTTTCCTTGGAGCTTTATGTGTTTTTGATAATTTGCCAAAACAAGGCTTCAACGTGCTGTCTGCTTCTTGAGCCCGTTTCATTTCAGTTGAATGAAATTTTAAGTTGGTGTCCCTCTCTATGTTCCTGGAGTCAGACCAGGTCTCTGGATTCCTGCCATAACCATAGGTTTTACAGGGTCTCCTAAGAAAACATATTTACGCCCCAACATTAGGGGGTAAAAGGGATCATCTATCACAGCTGCATTTATCTCCCCTTCCACATAGCGACAACTGACATGAATCTTTGCTATGGGTAAAGTAAGGGGTGATGTTCCTTTTAGTGGCCCTTGAATCTCTACTGTTTCTGTGGTGATTTGTTCAGGGCACACCAGAGATGCACACACGACTGCGTCATAGGACAAACCTGTGTCATACATTCCTGTGACTTGTTTGCCATTCACAGTCACTATCTCCTGGGTAGGTGGGTGATGGAGGCTATTCTGACTCACAGTCAGTTCCTTCCTAACAGAAGTCCTCACCTGTAGACATGCAGCATGATGAAGGGGTTTTTTCCTCCCACATTCATCCGTGTTGTGGTTGCTCATCTTACAAAATTTGCACCACTTAGCTCCCTGTTTGTAGGGTTTATTTTCCTGAGTCTGAGGGTTCTTGTCCTTATTATCAAATCTTTGCTTGTATCTGTATGGTTGATCCATCTGGTCAAAATCGGTATTCTGCGGTGGTGGCTTATATCCTTCTACCTGCTTCCTTTTTGTTCCTACCAATTCAGCTTGAGCTGCTTGGTATCTCTCTGCACATTTCAAAATGTCTTCCAGCCTCTCTGCTCCTTGTTCCATAAGGAATTTCCTCATTTCTTGAGACATGGAATCTTTCACTTGCTCTAACATAACCATTTCTTTCAGATCCTCGTAGGTTTTCTGATACTTACCTAAACTACTCCATTTCAACAAATACGTTTCTAGCCTAGCTGAGAACTGGTTATATGTTTCTCCAGGTAGAGGTTTAGAAGTTCTAAATTTCTTCCTATATGCCTCAGAGTTCTTTTCATACCGGATCAGTAAGGCTTGCTTTAGTATTTCATAATTTTCCTGATCTTCTTTGGGGAGTTTCAGAAACACATCATATGCAATACCTCTCAATCCCTGGGATAACTTTAGACTCCATTTTTCCTTTTCCAGTCCATATGTAGAGGCTAGCCTTTCATACCTATCCAGGTACGACTCAATTGCGTCCTCCTTTTCAACAAATGGATCTAGGTGGAAGTTCATGGCCCCATTTGCTGGGTTCTGAAAAGAGCTATTCGCAGAATGAGGTGAGCTATTACCATGGGTGATAGTCCCAGCCTGAAGTTCAAGATCAAGCTGTCTCATTTTCAGCTCATGGTCTCTCTCTGCTTGTAGCCTCCTTTCTTCTCTCTCAGCTTCCAATTTCTTGGCTTCTCTTTCTGCTTCCAATTTCTTGGCTTCTCTTTCTTCTTCCAATTTTCTCTTTCTGCTTCCACTTTCTTGGCTTCTCTTTCTGCTTCCCATTCTAATTTCTTGGCTTCTAATTGCTTTGCTTCTCTCTCGGTGTACTTTTCACATTCCGTCGTGACATACCGGATCAGAACGTCACCATCCATGCCAAGCTCTTTTCCCACCTGCAGTGTAGCAGACCTAAATTTGACCAAGTCAGCCATGATGTATCTGTAGTCTAGTAGGGCAAGCGATCTTACTCCAACTAATTTACTACAATATAATTAACTTAGTTAAAATTAAAGTTAATTAAACTGACTTCACCATATATGAAACAGCTTTCTTTATCTGTACTCAATGGTACTTCTACAAAAATTTTTTATATATATTCTTCCTACTATGTTTACTCTTTCCAAAAAAAAATTTACAAAAAAGAAAATTTCCTACACAGGAGAAATAGAAAGATGGCTCAGGAATATCAAAGATATATCCCGCAGACGAGCCCCCACTGTAGCGGGAGGTTATTTAAATTTATTTATTATGTAAGAGTATGCCAGTAAAGAGTTCTGACCTTACAAGTAATACCCCAGTCTTAGAAATAAGCACTGGTGTATTGTTATCATAAAAATAGTCAGACTGTAAAAACCCTGGCCCAGTTGGTAAGAAGTAGTACCAGGATTTAAGGTGTCTCCTCCCTGTGACTATCTTATGATTACTTATATTCTAGGGGATAAGTAAAATGTACATTCACTGAACCCACAAAATGGAAAAAGTGAATAAATCCTCAGGTACAGTTAAAATAGTTTAATAATTACACTAATATTCTATTTCTACTAGTTGGAAAAGAGTATACACATATATATATAAAAATATTCACACAATTACTATTATTGTCTGTTTAGACTTCAAGATCTTAAATAATAAAGTTACTGAAATCACTGTTATTAGTCCTTTGAATTTAAGGATAACTGTCATCAGTTGACTGAGTTTATGTATGGTTACTTATTGTTTTCAACTATTGGCTGTTTCACATGTATAGGTGGTCAGTGTCAAACAGGACACTTATCTTTCCAACTTGATACTGCTGAAACTGTCCTTTGCTGGTATCAGACTTGGTAGGCCCAACAGTAGGGATGCCAATGACCAGTTGAAGTTCACTCTTTGGGGTCCTGCACTTTTGTGGGATTGCCTCGGGTAAACTGCACCGGCTTCTGATACTGGACAGTCTGGTTTGAGTTATTTCATGGAACCCTCAGACTCCCGACACTTAGACTGAAATTTTCTGGCGATCCGCTCACACTTCAGATGGATTTAGAGTCGTGGCGTTATCTGCCCTCAGTCTTGTCTCAACCTCTTGCGTTGTGTATCTCTCTCAGTTTACCGATCCGCTTTAAATACCTATAGCGCGGACGTATCGGAGAGTACCGACGTCACAGCTTAAACCTAACCTGAAAAAATCCTTCCCGAACCGTGATTTCAGCCGATCTGTGCGTCGACTGAAATTTTGCCTTTCTCATTCTCAGCATATATAATATCCATATTGTTCCATCTTATCTAGTTTTATACAGCTGATAAAACTCTATCTTCCTATCCATGTAAATTCCCAAACTGTTATTTGTTGATTTTAATATTTCGAACAGAAGTGGGTTTACCAGCTGTTAGCGTAACTGTGGGCAGCCGAAATACGCATATATCTCCGTAAATGAGAACTTCCTACCGTTCCATCTTATATGCAGTTATACACCATCCTTCCCTGTACTGAAATGTAAAATCCTTTTCCTACGGGTTCCCTTCTATTTTTAATTATTGTTGGCGATTCCCTCTGTCCGATACACGTTTCGCTTAATATACGCCGGTTGGACCAGGACATCACAGAGAGTCCTGCCATTTTGAAAGCAGGTCACTCGATCGACTTGCCCAGAATCGTGATGCGTTCAGAGCAGCTGTAATGGAGACAACGTTCTGGAAAGAATACGTCACATGATGATGAGCTCTGTTTAAGTGTATTTAAGAAAGTGTCTGAGACATACGGATGTAGTACAGTCAAAATGATTAAATCAGCTTTAGATTTGTCTTTATACAAGCAACAAATTTAATAATCAATTATGTTTTAACAATTTAAAAAAATGAATAATTATTTAACAAAAATGCTCATCATCAATGATGTTATGGACGTTTGGGTGTGACGGTATTGCCTCCCTTGCTTTGCAGTAGTGGTCCAACGAGTGGCTAAAACTCAAGAGCATCTAATAGGGGGCTTCAAAGGTATCTACCTTCGCACAAGATTACTATTGCAGAGATGTAGATAGAAGGGTGATGACACTTCTAATACAAAGGGAGTCTTCACAAGATATTCAGAATAAGCGAGAACAATACTGCTTTGGCTGATCATGTTAACTCTGTAATTCTGCCGACGCTTTTGTGAAGGATTTAAACACTTCTTAAGTTCAGCTCGTTTATGCCCCCACCCCTGATTTACTCCCTTTGGAACTTGGGACTACCTTTGCTTTTGGTTCTCTGTAAGACACTAGCAATGAAGCAGTCACCCGCCCTAGCAGTGGTGGTTCATAAAATCATCATTCTATATGCTGAGGTTGCCAGCCTGAAATGACTTGGACATCCACTAGCAATTTTCACATATTAATATTCACATGTCACTATATACATAATAGTTCACATATTAATAATGCAAAATATAGAATTTAAAATATACAACTTACGCCAATCTTTAGGCTCACAGACTGCTGGCTCAGAGAAATAGTTTAAGGCAGCTTAACGATGTCTCTTACACGTGGTCTGAGGTGTTGTTATTTAGCAATACGTCCCCACTATTGACTTTGTATTAGTTTCCTCAGATTCCGATTTTCCGTGTTAAAGTGGTAGCATTTTCCTGGGCTCAAAGTCCTCAATATGCTCCAACAATATGCTACGGTCTTGTACTGTTCTTAACTCTGGCAAGGTCTGGTTGTCTTCTTGGCACGAGGTGCATTTTCACAATGATTTCAACTGACTAAAGTGTCAGGTTATATTGCCCCTCTCGTTCCTGGCACGTATTGTTTACTTTTAGACCAGGCCCCAATCAGAAATGTGGTTATTCCTACATCTTGAATGCCGGCCAATAGTTTCAAACATGCGTGTTTAGGATGGGGTAATTCAAAATATTTCCACTAGGAAATTTATGTGCATTAATGCAAAGGTCATGTCTTCCAAATATGGAAGTAAGATTTCCCTACTATTCTCGTCAGTGATTACAAATAACTTCTTACTTTTATCTCAAGTAATATGTTCGTAATAATTCTGCCGGATGCTATTACCTCATTCCGACTGTCAAGTGCGTGTCTGTAATCTGTTCACAGACTGGTAATTTGTCTTCCGGCTTGCCTTAGGTAAACACAACGCTCAGTCGCAATGCGAACTAACCGGGCTCATCTGGGGTTTTACCTGTGCCTAATCTTAGCAAAGCCGAGAAGCTTAAAGCAAACACTACGAATTATCACCGAAGGGAGTGTATGATAATATGAAAATAGCTAATATCTGCTTGATAGCAGAGAAAGACAAAGTGCCGACCACTGAAATTGCACGTAATCAGTAAAAGTAAAGGATCCCGTTTACACGCACATTGAGGCATATCGGGAATATGGTGTTAGGCCCATATTTTCTCGACCATCGGCACACTAGGGTTGATGTGGTATCATCACACCGACCTTCCCAGAGTTGCTCTGGTACTCAATTCTTGAGGCTGGGTCGACCCCGGAGCCATTTGCGGTCTAAAAATATCCCACCTCAACTGAGGATTGAACCATGGACCACCGAGCTAGGAAGCCAGTGCACGTAATCAGTACTCACAACAAATGTAACTGACTACTGCCGGAGAGGAGAAGAGATCGACCCAATAATTCCATCACATTCCTCATGGAATGACTATCATTTCCAGCAGTTTAGCAGGGCAGCCTATTTTCAGGAGGATTTTGAAGAGTCCATCCCTACTAACCAGGTCATTGTGGGGTCTATAAAGGCGATATATAAGTGTCTTTTCTGCTCTCTTGATTTTTCCTGAAGCTGGCGGAGAGAAAAGATCACGTCTGTTGTTGATCTACCAGCTCGGAATCCACACTGTGACTCTGGATATATGCGCTCAGCTAACTTGTGTAGTCGCATTAAGATGACTCAGGCAAAAACCTTACCAACAATACTGAGAAGAGAGATACCTCTGTAGTTATTGCAATCAATTCTGTTTCCTTTATTTTTATACAGTGTTACAATCTTGGCATCTCGCATGTCTTGAGGAATAGTTGTTTCTTCCCAGCACTGGCGCAGCACCCTATGCAGGGGCTGTAATCGCGTGCTGTTACAGCATTTGATTAAATCGGGAGGAATCCCATCACTGCCTAGTGCTTTGTCAGAGGCCAAGCTATCAATGGCCTTGCTGAGTTCTTCTAATGTTGTATCAGCATCCAGCTCCTCCATAGTTGGCAGACTTTTGACAGTATCAAGGGCTGCAGGCTGGTGCCGTCTTACTTTTTTGGGGACCAAGGGCTTTCTTTATACCATCATACGTTTGTCTAGTGTTACCTGTTTGCGCTGCGGTCTGGATGCTCTCACTGAGCTGGAGCCAATAGTCATTTGCACAACGTCGAGCAGTTTGTTGAGCTTTGCTCCTCGTAGCCTTCAGGATCTGTAGGGTTCTAGCACTCGGTGAACGTTTGTATTCAGTCGCAGAACTACGCTTAGCTTCAGTGACAGGTGTCATCACACGTGATGAAGCATTAAACCAGTCGGTTGGTTGACTTCGCTGTTTTCTTACCAAAGGTGGCAAGTGCAGTACTTTGAATGGTGTTCCGCAGGTGCTCCCAGTTCTCTGTACAGTATCACCATGCTGTGGGCTACTGAGCACTTTCTTGAAGGTTGCGGTAAATTGAGATATCATGACAGGGTCTGACACCTTGCTGCTATCGATGCGGGGTTTCCCTTCATGTCTGACACGATGGAGTTTTCTTGGTTGTACTCTGATTTTGCAGCAAACCAAGGAGTGATCTGTATCACAGTCTGCACTATGGTATGAGCGAATGGAGAGCAGACCTAAGAAGTGGCCTTCTGACGAGAATCAGATCCAGTTGGTGCCAGTGCTTGGATCTTGGGTGCCTCCATGACACCTTATGCTGGTGTTTTGTCTGAAAGTAGGTGTTGGTCACGCAAAGGTCATGATGGACACACAACTACAAGAGTCGTTGTCTATTTTCATTGATCTTGCCAATACCAAACCTGCCCAGACATGAAGGCCATGAAACATTATCGGCACCCACTCTAGCGTTAAAGTCACCAAGGAGAACAAGCTGTTCTTGCCTAGGTATGCTTTTGATAATTGCTGTTAGATTCTCGTAGAACTCATCTTTAGCTTCTGAGGCAGAGTACAGAGTAGGAGCATACACACTGACAAGGGTGATGGGACCTGCGCTAGTTTGCAGGCGGAGCGTTAACAGGCGTTCTGATCCATTCTCGCCTTGTTCAACCATATTAGTTAGCGATTTAACCTCCTCCGTGTTCTCTAGTTTTATTAAGGTCTTTCCTTTGCCAGTAAGATGTGTAGTCATTCTCGCTCCCCATTCCTGAGCCTGCCAGGCGCGTTTCCTGAAGTGCAGCTATATCCACCTGAAGTCGTTTGAGTTCGTTGTTGATTATGGCTGTCTTTCTGACATCGTTTATGTCCTGTAGGTTTTCTGATAGTACAGTCAACATAGTCCGGGCGTTCCAGCATCCCAATGTGATAGGTTGTTTATTTATATTACTTCTTGTTTTTTAATAACTGCTTGGTGCAAAATTTTCTGTTCACAGTTCGGGTTTGACCCTAATCTCCATGCACCCAATGGGGAAAGAAGACAGTGGCGGGACAACACCTAATTGACTGGGGGCTGCCCGACTTGAAGCGGGCTGTACCTGTCCAGTGAGGTCCTAGAACCTCTCCCACTGTCGGAAGTAGCCCCTGGCGCCATGCCCTACGCCAGTTGGGCAAAATGCTTATAGCTGGTAACTGCTACTTCCCGTGTTTTGCCGACACCTATAGGGTGAAGCTGGAGTGTCCTCTCCAGGGCGCGAGCTTGGGCACAGTTTTATGGAGATCAAGCTGTTGCCCATGCAGCTTGTTCTCCCTCTCCACGCAGCCGGTAGATCCAAAGGAACGGCAGTAGCCGATACAGTTTGGTACCAGCCACGTCACAGGAGTTGCCAGAATAATGTCGAATCAACATTAGACTGCCTTAGGGACTCCGACTCCGGATTTGTCCTCAGGGTTTACTCCCGAAGATTTTCCCATAAATGGATATTCCCACTAGGCTGCTGTGGTTTGATTTCAGAGTTTTACCTTCTCTTGGACACGCTACCAACCAAGGATCACAAGCCCTATCTACCAGAAGCTACTGGTTTTAAGGCGCCAGTGACTCGCCTTCGCCCCTTCTCCCGTCAGTGGAAACAGTTCCGCCGTGCTCAAATTGAGCCACACATGAAGGCCGGGAGCTGGGCTTGGTTGTCAAGGGTTATTTGAGGCGCGTGCCATAGAAGCATTTATCTGCAGTGAGAGCTTATCCTCACTACAACGCCCGGTTATAACAACCTTTGGAACCTAAAGTGAACAACAAGAGATTTATTTGTGAGAAATGTCCGTCAAATATTATCCTTCTTCTTCTTCTTCTTGCGATCTGGTGAAGCAGACAATCGTAGCTTGTGCATGTGTTTATTCAGTTTGTTATGCCCTGTCCTGAGTCGAAAAATAGTTGTTGAGATAAAGATACCGGCACCTCCATTCCTAACAGCATTAGTTGCTGATCCATCTGTATAGGCATGTATCCATGATTGATCGGGATAGCTTTCTTGGATCATACTCAATGTAGCAGTTCGTTTTTGCAGATCATTATACTCACATCCACTTGTGAGACCACTGACTGTTGTATTAATTTGGAGGGCACTGCTGGCCTGCTCCCATGGTACAGGGTATAGGGTGGGCTTCAGTGGTGTTGTCTTCATGGATAGGTCTTCTTGATGCTGTCTTATAAGTCTTTTCCCCCGATGCACAAAGCTGCTACGCTTTAGACGTCCCAATGCCAGATCATCTAGTCTTGCCTTCATTGGGTGCATTGGCATACTGTTGTACTTTTCCATCTGGATCATGGTTTTTGTGTCTCTTCTATGGGACAATGTCTGTAATCCAGCAACCTTCTGCATCTCTGTTATTGGTGTAGTTTTCATGGCTCCTGTAATGAGCCTGAGAGCTTGATTTTGCACCTTGTCCAAAGACTGCAGATGTGAGTTAGCAGCTGATGACCATGCTGCTGAGCTAAACTCTAAGTGTGGTCTTATTACTCCATTATAAATCTTCTTTAGATTTCGTTCATTTGCTCCCCAGTTGGTACCTGCTAATTTTCTGAGTATGCCTAGTCGTCTTCGGGCCTTTCCTTCTGCATTTTCAATATGCTTATTCCATGTAAGCCTTTGGTCAAATGTCACCCCAAGATAGGTGGGGTAGCTTTCTTCCTTGATCACGGTTGTCCCTAGGTGTATGTTAGCTGATTTGTCCTTGGGGGCGAGGGAGAACAGTGTTGTGGAGGTTTTGTCTGTGTTTATTGTGATAAGCCATTTCTCTGTCCATGACACTAGCATGTCTGCTGCCCGCTGCATTCTATAATTTGCTGTGGTGACATTTTCATCAGCGCACCAGAGTACTAGGTCATCTGCATATAAGGCAGCTTTAACTCCTGCAGGGAGATCTTTCACCAGGTCATTGATGTAAACAAGGAAGAGTGTTGGGGAAATTACTCCTCCTTGAGGTACCCCCTGATGGAGCAACACTTTTCTGCTCTGCAGACCGTCAAGAGTGACTCTAGTTCTCCTGTTATGCAAGTATGACTGGATCCATTTCATCATGTTGCCTTGGATTCCACTTCTCCTAAGTTTTGCAATGAGGCCATCTTTCCACACCTTGTCAAAGGCCTGCTTGAAGTCGACCCAGATCGTTAGGACCTTTTTCTTCTCCTGGAAGGCATCTTCTATTGCTTGAGAC
This sequence comes from Oreohelix idahoensis, assembly GCA_024509875.1. Lineage (NCBI taxonomy): Eukaryota > Metazoa > Mollusca > Gastropoda > Stylommatophora > Oreohelicidae > Oreohelix > Oreohelix idahoensis. The sequence continues at coordinate 54,846 of JAMPIV010005809.1, forward strand.
AAGTAAGTAACTTGGTCTTCTATACTGTAGCATTCTCTAAATCCAGCTTGTTCCGGCACCAGGATTTGCTCAGACTCTAAATACCATTTCAATCTGTGGTTGACTATTCGCTCCATAGTCTTCCCAACACAGCTTGTGAGACTGATTGGCCGGTAACTTGCAGCCTCGGTCTTACATTTCCCTTTCTTTAGTATGGGTATTGTGATGGCTTCTCTCCATACTTGGGGTACCGTTCCTTTCAACCAGCTGTGGTTGAATATCTCAAGCAGTTTTGTCTTTGCTGCTGAGCTCAGATTTATTAGCATTTCGTTGCTGATTTTGTCTGGGCCGGGTGACTTTTGAAACTTAAGCTTGGAAATAGCCTTCTGTAGTTCTCCTAGTGTGATGGGTTCCCTCATTGGGGCAGGAGTATCTGTCTGTCCCATGGTTGCCAGTATTTCTTTTCTTATCTCTCTCTGATGGTCTATGTTAATGGGTAAGTTGCTTTCTGAACTGTATCTTCTAGCAAACAAGTCTGCAGCTTGTTTTCCTCTGAAAAGTTTGCCACCTTCATCCAATGTGATAGTCTGCCTTGGTGAGGAATGCTCTTCATTTAGAGACTTGACTAATCTCCAAAGTTTCCTGCCGTCTTTCTCAAGGTTCAGCGATGCCGTTTTAGTTCTCCAGCTTTTCCGCTTTTCTTCTAGCTTTGTTCTCTGAAACTCTGCTACAGCCTTTTTCCATTTGTTGTGAGTTTCAAGTGAAGGCTGAGACTCTGCGTCCTTTCTAGCCTTGTCCATAGCTTCCTGACGTTCTTGGAGTGTGCTGGACCAGTATGGTATGTAGTTACGCCGGCATCCTTTGGGAATGGTTTCTTTTGCAGCTTGTAGTATGCATCTGTTGAAGTCTTTTACCACTTCATTAATGTCTCTGTTCTGTACCTTGAGGGTAGACAGCAGCGTGTTCACCTGATGCCTGAATAAACCCCAGTTGGCTTTTTTTGTAGTTCCATCTTGTAATGGCTGGGCCTGTACTGAGAGTTGCACTCTGGACAGTAAGAAAGATTGGGCGATGGTCGCTTCCCCCTAGTTGGTCTCCTACTTCTCTACTAATAGATCCAGCTATATCTGGTGTGGAGAAGGCAAGATCTGGTGTTGAGGTTGTGTGCCATCCTCTGGAGTAGAAGGTAGGAGTATCTGTGGCATTATTGACTAGGATTAGGGAGTGATCATCTTGCCAAGTTTCAACCTCTTCACCTCTGTGATCCAGATGGTTATAGCCCCAGCTCTGGGAGTGGCTATTAAAGTCTCCAACTGCTATAAAGTTGGTGGCTGGTACCTGTATAGAGCTGAGACTCAGGGGTTTGTTGTTCGGACAGTAATAGTTCAGGAGTTCTATTTCCATCTTGTCTACCTTTATCTGCAGCAGCTGATATTCTGCTCCATCCATGAAGGTTTTCCTTTCGTGTGCAGGAATGTTATTCCTTACAAGAGTAAGTACTCCTCCTTTTCGTCTATCTTGTCTGTCGGATCTGAAGCATTGATATCCCCTTATTTTAAAGGTTTGATCTGCTTTCAAGTGAGTCTCTTGGATACAGCAAACACTGACTTGCTTCTCATACAAGATGTTTTCCAGCTCTGTCTTTTTGCTGTATCCAGCCTGCTTGCTGTTCACTCCCTCTGCATTCCAGTGCATCATGACAAGTGGCACTCTGGGTTTCTCTTTTTCTGTTTTGTTTTGGTCAGTAGTTCTCCTCCGCCGTCTGTTGACTCCACAAGACGGTCTAGAGGGTCCTCCAGTAGCTGAGGGTGGGCTCTGTCGAGGCTCAGAGCCCGGCACTGCACCTGCCTGGTGGAGCTCCACAGGGCGAGCACCAGAACGAGATTTATTTGACGGTGTACTCTCCATAGAAAAAAAAAAGCGAGTTGCATGATACTGTGGTTTCCGGTGCGCCTTCTGGCCCAGTATCTACGACTTTAGCACCTGTTCAACGGGAGAGTGGGCTCATCCCTAATCTGTTTATGTTCCCAGTAGTAGACTATTCGCAAGCAGCCTGGGGGTGTCACTGCTCTGCGCGGACCTTGTTTACCGAGGCGGCGTCCGAGCTCGTATGGTGAAATTATGGTTGCTTTATCTTCAAAATAGCCCTGTCTTTCCCGTGGCTTTTCTGCCATCCTGCAACTTTGAGTTAGGGAGTTCTGAGCTCCAGTCTCTTTCCCAGGCATTTTATCCTGGCCTGGCACGCATACAGAGGACCCCACTTCTGGTTCTAAGTTAGCAGTTGGGGATAGGTGGGGTAGCACACTGTGCATTCCCCGTCATCCAGGGGGCTCTCCAACTATGCAGAGCTTGCACAATGCTGTGCTCTGGTTCTGGGCTCTCCCAAGGAATCCTCACGTCCTGCACAGAGCCACTTCCCGATACCCACCACCTGCCAACCCTCCATTGTAGAAATCTCCTGCATGCGGCCATCCAGTCAAGAGCCAGTATTAAGTCTGGTGCCCAAGTGATCCCCCCAAGCTCAGTGTGCAATGCTGGGTTCTCATCATGCTGCAACACAGGAGGGATTGTGATGCTCAGCCATCTCTCTCAATTCTGCACCGATAAGTGACATCGGGGACTTAACTTTGCCTCAGTACTGGGAGGCCCCGTTTCCGGGTACACCACACACAGCCAATTGAGGCAACGGTCGCCATGGGCGTGATAGACGACAAACAGTGAAGAATGAGGCAAGAAAGCATTTAACCCATGAAGTGGGGGTGGATTGGTGCAGACCAGAGCATGTACCACTCGCCGGTGGGTTCTGCATCTACACCTATAGGGTTCCACCCACTCCTCAGCCCATTTAGTCTGGCCCCTCACCCAGGACCTGTCCGGCTTGGGTGACCCTGCCAGGAGTAAAACTCCCGCCGGCATAGCTCCCGGGATCATTGAGGCGCTCAAGCTCTCCAACCACGGCAAGGTAGGCTTACATGTGGAGAGAAATATTATCCAAGTCTGTCGGATAAACGCCTGCCTGTTTCCCCAATATAAGCTGTGCCGCACCTTTTGCAAAATGTAACGTAGGTAAGATTCCTGGATTCACAAATGAAGGCCTTCATAATAACAAAGATGCCCTTCGGAAATGAAACAGCTTGTGTTTCGAACACAAACGGACAAGTGCGACACCGAAGGCGATGACAAGCATTTGTGCTAACATGTGAAATAGAATGCCTCTTACATTTCTATCCCTCTGTTATGCTGTCAACAGGATATCACGGAGTGAAATAGAATGCCTCTTACATTTCTATTCCTCTGTTATGCTTTCAACAGGATATCACGGAAGACCTCACGTGTCTCAGGGCCAAAAAGAAGAATAATGCATGTGACGACATAGAATCTTTACAACTGTTCGGGTGAGAAGAAGTGTAAGGAGACAACTGTGAGCATCGGCAGTGTAATAAACAGTTCTACGACCAGTAGTGTCAGTCCTTACAGTGAGGTCAAGAAAGTTCGCCGAGGAGGAGAACCAAAGGGTATCATCTCGACAGGTCTTTTCATGGGTCAGGATGTTTGAACGCTTTATTTTGTCCTCAGGTACAATGAGCAGATTGTTTGAGCTTTAGCATCGCTACACTTATGATGATGCACTGGAGTCGCCGACATGTCTGTTGAGGACCTCAGCGGATATATCTTGACTTGAGTTTTTGCCGATTGTCTTTTTCTACATGTCTTTTTTTATGCGATTGAAGACATAGGTCATCTGAGGATATCAAAATCCTATACTGGTTGTCAGATGTCAATTGTATTCCTGTTTTATCTGTTTACTAGCAACAACCCGCCAAAATTAGAAGGTTTTTAATTATAGTGTGTTGTTTCTGTTATGTGTATTACAGACGGTACAATCACTACTGGGGTAATTGGGAGCCGCGCTGGTGTGATGGCTACAACGTTGTACTGGCGACCAGGTTTTCAAGGTTCAAGCCCGGGCGTCAGCGTTTGAAGGAATGTTTACGACCGGGAATTTGACTGAATAACCTGAACGGCTCCTGCACATAAATCCCGTGTGGATGGGAAGGAGCGAAGCTCCTGACCGGGTTGGAAGGAAAGTCCACTGACCCTCCAGCCTCGCAATGACATGTCATTGGGCCAAAAGAGCTGGAAAGCTCGAGTGCCGCTGGTTAGAGAAAAAAAAAACTGTGGTCATTTCATTGCAGACGACCGTCTTTAGATATTTGTAGTGAAAATTATATGGATGTATTAAATATGAAGACATGAGTAACCTTACCTAAATGACATGTGGAGCAGTGATAATGATCTAATGGACCGTAAACTGACTAAATAACTAACATTTCTTTTATGACAGCATGTCTTGTAATTGTTCGTGCATCTTTTAAAATCTTGCCCTGGTCGACTTACTGCCTCTGGGAACAACATTTAAAGTTTTACGAAACTCCAGTTCATGTACTGTTTTTCAGTTGTGTTGTTGGCCTCTTTTCATAATCAAACACCTTCATTTGCGCTCTTTTTTTCTATTTTCTGGGTTCTACATCGACTTTTCTTCATGGAGTGTTACTATTTTCGGGAGAGTACATATAAGGGGAAACAATACAATTATTGTCTAACTTTCAACCGCATTGCACCCCCTTAGCTGTGGTTGAATGTTAATGCACTCCCTAGAAAAAAGTGCGCAAATGACGGTGTGCAACATGTGACTGACCGACCGACCAAGTGCTTACGGCGGGAATTATGTATTTTGATGACTAGCAATAACCCGTCAATAGTAACGGAAGTAAATAAAATGATAGATCTGACCATGCACTCTGAACACACATATGGTCCACGTCCAACGAAGCGATCGATTTGAGCACCCATGGATGCAAAGCCCAAGACTGAATTATAGGAACGGATATTTCCCTTAAAATGTCGATGTTGTGGATGCGCTGGGTTGCTCAAAAAAAAAATCCTTGAGATACGGAGGGAAAGGACGTCTCTGCTCTCCTTCTTGCTCCAACAGCACGGTGCCTTTATGGCAGCAATATTTGATCTTTCCACTTGAAAACTGAGAGAGTGACAGAACTGACATTCCTGATCCATTGGGCCGCAGTTGTGTACAGCAACTGTATTCTCATCAAATGCTTCATAATTTTGAAATGTTGGACTACGTGCAGCTCTTGATCGTCTCACTCGTTGTGCAGCTGCTGCTCTACGTTCGGTTGCTTCTTCTGAAGTCTCCTTTGCTCGTTGTGGTGCTCTCAACTGACGAATGCGAAAAGCTTCTGCAGCGCGTTGAGATTCATGTTCTTCTGCAGACTGATTTGCTCGTTGTGACTGACGCTATGCTTGTCTTTGTGCCGCTTCATGTTGTCGTCGTATTGCTGCTTCTTCTAGAGTCTCTCTTGCTCGTTGTGATTGACGCGATCGTCTCTTCCTCTTAGCATCTGTAGCTCGTTTTGCAGCCATCTTATCATTTTTATCCATAATAATAAGTCTGCAATACTTTAAATTAAAATATTGTCTTGAAGAAACAATCAAAAACTTAAATTTTAAGGTTATTATTTAACAAAATGATGAGTTAAATCCGTTTCCGGAATGAAACTGGGTTCTACATCGACTTTACTTCATGGAGTGTTACTATTTTCGGGAGAGTACATATAAGGGAAACAATACAATTAATGTCTAACTTTCAACCGCAGTTGCATCCCTTAGATGTGACCAACGTACAAACTGCGAGAATTATGGATTTTGATGTTGTCTGTCTTGTCATCTAGTACTTCACAGCGATGACAAGCCTTAGTTTTAAAAAAAAACAGGCATCATTGACTGTCTCTCTCTCCCTCTGTTGTAGCGAGGAAATAATTTTTTTTTTAGTTTATTTTAAAATAATTCATGCAGAAACACGTAGTACCTTTACCACCGGATCCTTCACAATTAGTCTGCCACCATAATTAAAAAGAACATTGATTTAAGAAGGAGAATTAGATAACATCAAATCCGTGTAGATATTAAGAAAGTTGATGTTTAAATGACAGGCATTCGGAACACAACCAACCAGTATAGTGAGATCTGTCTCTGACTGGTACAGCTCAGGTCAAGAGTGGGAAGACCCGGAGAAGAAAACTGGTAGAGAAAGCCAAAGGAGCCTAAGCCGTATTCGAGGAGCTGCAGAAGATTGCCGAACATAAAAGTCATTGGCGAGGCACACTTGTAGCCAGCCCAATGTTCAGTGGATTTATGGGGAGTGGGGAGAAGAGACAGATTTTTACAGCGTGCCTATTTCCTGTTATTTTCGAAAAGGTTAAGAGAAAGATCCTTCAGCGCTTTGATAAGTCTAGTACACCTTTAAAAAAAAATAACATAAAAACTAGATATAATGTTTCTCAATGTCCTGACAGCCTGACTTGAGGGGGGCAATAAAAACTATTTCATCGCCGGTCCTGTATCAAAGTTTTATCTGGCATCACGTTTAGGAATATCAGGGCCCGTTTGCCACAACCGCTTTATTTGTATCTGAATTTGTTCCAGGTAAACACAGCATCCCCATGCCATGTGGTTTACGTCTGTAGTTTATTCCCGCTACTGTTTGTGACGTGTGGTATGCCAAGTGGTACAGTCATTGTGGCGCGTCAGAGAGAGAGAGAGAGAGAGAGAGAGAGAGGGGGTGTACAACAGCGCACGTATACGAGGAGAGAAAGAGAGAGATATATTCTTCTCTTTACACGTGAACCGTTCGGACACAGAGAAAAGTAGATGCAGGATGTCGTTAGAACTTCACCTCGCTGTATGCCTGTCATACGGTACTTTAGCATTTTTCTTTGACTTATTCTGTCAGACATCTTGGGTAGGTCAGAAATATTCCACGCATATGCAGGATGTATGGTGAAGCTATTATCATAATATGCTTCTTCAGGATTGTCATAACTACAGTCTATGCTCGTCTGGGGTGTTCGTTATGTAAAGTCGAATGCGTTTACATAATTAACTTTTGTAGAGTCTTGCCCTGTACTCCTAGCGGGTGTAATCACAGCTCTATCTTGAGATGGCAAATATAAAGCCTTCAGTTTTTGTTTACAGTGGCTTTATTTGCTTCCGTGTCATATCGCATCTGAATTGTCTGTATTTACAGTAAATTAAACAGGTATAACAACCTTTTCATTGAGACGCCTTTATTTACAGCCTTTACCCTGAAGCTTTATAGATGGAGTTTATTATTGTCTAACCCGTGCCAATGCGCGGTAGCTTTCATTTTGAGGTTGATAGATTCATCGTCAACTAGTTGTCTACGTTGTTTTATTCTTTCTTTCTTTTTCTGCCTTTTTATATATTTGTCTCCCCTTCATCAAGAAACCATGGGGTGGATTTAACTGGATAGCGAAACACTGTAATGGCCCGTGTACAAACATGATCTACCTCCAAAAATGTCCGGAACTATTATTTAGCGCGGTACAGAATCAGGTCCCTATTCCCCATTTAGGCCACTTCTGTCGCATTTTCCAAATCTGCCCAGCTCACAATGACGTACGACGTTTGTTTGTTTGTTTTGATTCCCTGGGCGCGAGTTATCCACTCTTTTGCCCTTTAGGGGACGAGTTATTCACTCATTCATACCCTTGAGCCAGTTTTGGGAGGTGAGGTGTGGGCTTTGTTTCAACCCCAAGGGAGCATCCTAGACTCAGCGGTATGGTACACCAGGCCCACTTTGGCGTGCGTGCGATACCAAGAGGTTTGACACTCTCTACCCGGTGCAGGGGGGTTATATCTCCGAAAAAAGACTGACACGAGCAATCAGTCACCGGCCATGGCACGAGCAGCTGAGGCAGGAACTAGGGGGCGGCCGCGTGGGCCTGGAATAATAGACTGTAGACTTCATTCATCCTGGCGACAGGCCTGCAGATTTAGCATGACTAATAAACTGAACGCAGAACTAAAGAATTCTTGTCTGTGGTTGAAATGAGCATGCCTCAAGACTTACGGCATTGAATTGAAAAATAGTTTATAGTAAAGATGCTACAATAGAAACATAACTAGTACGTAGCTGACTTAGCGACATACGCCATATATATCAACTAAATACATGACGGATAGATAACGTTTTAATAAAAATGTATTTTAGCGCGAAAACTTCACAGACACATGCCCACAGACGTCAGTACACACCTGCCAGAAACTGCTTGCAGGAAATTATTTTTTAAAAAAAAAATTAAAAAAATTTACAGTAAAAAAAGTATCAATGCAGCAGATTCTTTAAAAAACACACACGAAACAAACAAATTCAGAAATCATTAGAGAATGTGGAAGTGAAACTAAATGAACATTTGAAAACTCTCCATGTAATTAAAGTCATTTATAAGGAATAAAATACTCATTCAGAGTAATGACAAAGAAGGAAAATCTATCAACAAGAATAAGGAAAGTCACTGTTTATCAGCAGAACTCAGTCAAGAATTGCATGTTTAATTCAATCAAGAATTGCATGTCAAAATTCGGTAAAGATTTGCCTGTCAAAACTCGGCCTAGAGTTACATGTCAAAATTCAATCAAGAGTTGCATGTCAAAATTCAATCAAGAGTTGCATGTCAAAATTCAGTCAAAAGTTGCACGTAAAACTCAGTCAAGAGTTGCATATCAATACTCAGTCAAGAGTTGCTCGTGAAAATTCGGTCAAGAGTTGCATGTCAAAATTCAGTCAAGAGTTGCATGTCAAAACTGAGTCAAGAGTTGCATGTAAAAACTCAGTCAAGAGTTGCATGTCAAAGCTCAGTCAAGAGTTGCACGTCAAAGCTCAGTCAAGAGTTGCATGTCAAAACTCCATTAAGAGTTGCATATCAAAACTCAGTCAAGAGTTGCATGTCAGAACTCAGTCAAGAGTTGCATGTCAAAACTCAGTCAAGAGTTGCATGTCAAAACTCCATTAAGAGTTGCATGTCAAAACTCAGTCAAGAGTTGCATGTCAGAACTCAGTCAAGAATTGCATGTCAAAACTCCATCAAGAGTTGCATGTCAAAACTCAGTCAAGATTTGCGTGTCAAAATTCAGCCTAACGCCAGTGATTTACACGGAAGGTCTACCATAATAATGGAGTCACTTTTCATCATCATCGCTGTACAGTTCCCTATGGAGCAAGGGTATTTCAACAGACTTACGCCATATCTTCCTGTCTCGTGCCATCAGCTTAAGGTCTTTCAGTTGTCTTCCTCGTGTCCTTCATGTCTGTCTCCAGTTGTCTTTTCAATGCGTTCCTCTCTTACCCTGGGATACCAGAACAAGGACTGCAGGGTAATGCAGGTTTCCCCAGTGTGTGTCCTCTCCATCTCCAGCGTCGTTTTCTCATCTCTTGTTCCACTGGTTCTTGTCATCAGTTCCACATTAGTGATCTTGTCGTACCTCTTCAATCCTTCAGTTCTACACAAGTACCCGCGTATGAATGTCACTTCTGAAGCTTGCTTATTTTTAAACACTTGTTTATTTACTTGACATGCCCGTTGTTTGGATGTTTCAAACATTTGGCGCTCAAAATCACTACGTTCTACTCATCGTAGACAGCTGAAACTTTACATGTAGCTGTCTTTCTTGGTACATTTTAATTTGTCAAGTCTTTATTGGCGTTGGCCCAAACGATTTTTTTTATATAGTAATGAAAACAATGTGAAATAAAGTGGAAGTAATTCTTAGCGCATGGGTTTTATGGTAAGGGAAATAATGAATTGCGAGAACAGGTTGTGTTTTGTGTTTAAAGGGGAAATTAGGATGATACATGGTAATGTACTTCTGAATACATGTATTTTTTTTTTAAACAACTGAATCAGTGAGCTGTTGTAGGAATAGCGTTAGTTGTTACCACCTTTCATGTGAGCTTTATATTTGGGGTTTAAAACTTAGCAAACTGTGTTTAGTGCATTTAACTACAATAATAATTCTTCTTCTGCGTTCAGTTTGTAGTCATGCTAAATCTGCAGGCCAGTCGTCAGGACGAAGTTCACAGTCTTGTCCAGGTCAGCGCGGTAGCCCCATAGCTTCTGCTTGAGCTCAGCACCCCTTGGCCAAGCCAGACTTCGTGGGTCATCATGGGTTGGGCAGTTTTGGAGAATGTGTTCGGGGATCTTGATTCCAGACTACAATAATAAAAGTGGTTCTAAAATGTTGGTTTGTGCATTTACGTGTTAACAATCACTCAGTCCCTTAGTGCTGCATGGCTTAGTGCTGCATGGCTTAGAGCATACATTATAGCAGCGGTAGGTAACCCAGCAGCTGTTGAGGTCTACTTTAGACACACTTAGCTCTCTAAAGATCTGACTTGACAAAACCGTGTCTCTTTGTCAGGTTTCAGAGTATCTGGAATAAGCGCGGTCTATTTATAACTTCTATCTTATGCACTTTACGAATACAGTGAATTTGAGTAAGCTAGCTTAAGAATTCACTGTGAATGTGGTAAAAGTGTGGTAAATACATCAAATTGACAAAAAGCCTGGGGCGCTTAAGCGCTTATCATATATTTTATCCATAAGTGTCTAATGAAGTATAAAGCAGAAGTTAATTTCATGCAGAATCAGCGCCCCACGCTTTTTGTCAATTTGATGTTACATTTTTTGACTGCAAGCTATAAACTCCTTGAAAAATTATTTGTGGCTTTTTTTATGCATTAAAAGCCTGTGTTTAATATATTTTATATTATTTTTGTTCTCCAAGTTTCAGAACTACACAATAGGACTGATAATTGAAGATGGTCATTAGTATGAATATATTGTTAGATATGGTAGAGGTTAGTGAAAATGAAAGTGCTTATGTGTCTATGTACTGATACTGTTCTTTAAAATAGCTGTATATCTGTGGTAAAGTGGTTTAGATAACCCATAGGAGAAAACATTTTTTTTTCTATGAGGCCAAATAAAGCACACACACGCAAAAAATAATCTTGCGCTGAGTTTCCGTCAGCGATTTCTGCTTGTCATAACTGCAGTGTCTAACAGCAGGTGAAGATACAAGTACATGTGTTACACATCTTGCGTAGACATCACATGATGTATATGACATATTACGACGTGTCATAGGAACACTGCCCGTTACAGGCCGACATGTTTATCATAGCACTCCATCGCCAGGCCCTTAATGATCAGCACGTGTTTATGATGAAGTTAATATATTTATTCGAAAACTAAGATGCCGCTCGTAAATTTTGCCTATATATATATATATCCGTGTAGATGCCGGGTGTCTCAGAAGGGGCAACGAGAGAATATGGCTACTGTACTGTCGTGCATGTCGTACCAGGCGAGTAATATGAGGTTGTGCCCAGCCCTGGCAACCTCGCTCATGTAAAACACATTGCCGCATAAACTACCACTGGAGGCGCATGTGAAGGCTTGGTGCAGGCCTCCTGCACCGGAACCAGTGGTGGTTGCGTGCGAAACGCAAAGGAAAATGATGATGAGCATGGTGGTTATGTGTGCTTGTATATAGAGAGACATATGTATGCACACACAGGATGACCCACAAGTCTGGATCTATAGGGAATAATCTGTATAATGTATTAAAATATCTTTGTCTTGCGTACATGAGAACAATTCCCTGTGTGTTCCATCAGTCGTTAGTTTAGAATCCATATTGGCACTGAAAAAAATATGATTAATTAAGTTAAATAAGAAAAAAAAATGTATGTACGGCAAATTACCTATGGATCCAGACTTCTGAGCCACACTGTATGTGTGTGTCTGTGCGTATCTCGCTGTTTCTCTCTCTCTCTCTCTCTCTCTCTCCCTCTCTATATATATATATATATATATATATATACATATATATATATATACACACACACACACAGACGCACACACATCACTTCAGTTATTAAAATGAACAGAATAGAAGTATGAAGGGAGTGGAAAAAAACAGCAATTAAGCTTCAGAATAATTGAAAATGAAGTTGGCATCAGTTGTATAAATGCTTATATGAACAGTTGTTGACGGTTTACTCATTCCTGGCTGGATGGTATATTAGTTTGGAGTGAAGGGGTTTCACATATATTTTACACTAAGGATCGGCAACCAGTTGATCTCAATCTACCGGTAGATCCCAGTGGATTATTTGGTAGACCTTTATGTGACCGCGGGCAAAAACATTAAATAACAGACTTTTTAAACTAGGGACATTTCAGGCTAGACCTCTCCCGCCGGCATTTAAAATCGCTGTGTCCCCGGGATCCAAGGTACTTTTTCCACTTTCCCAGTGAAAACTCTGGAGCTGGCTACTAAAATATATTCGTCAACTGCGTGAGATAGGAACGCGATCTTTTCTTTGTATGGCTTATTATCTCGCCCTTCCACACCCCTCGCCCATTCTTTTCCGCTTACAATTTAGACACACATAGGTGTATATACATATATACACACACATACACACACCCAGTAGACCTTTACAGGGCTCAGTGTTACTAAAGTAGATTCCATCTCAAAAGCTGTTGGGTTGCCGACCCCTGCTGTACACGTTTCGGAACATTGTATCGCCTTTGGTGGTGTGGCGGTGAGTGCTGATGGCGTGTGATGAGGGTGTGTATAGTGGGTTCGTATCACTGCCCTAAACAGTAGGCAGTTGGATGATGATGTTAAGTTACTTCTGATGACTACTTTGACGATTACAACAGCTTATGACAGACAGATGGTTGATGGTTTAAATATCTGGTAAACATACTTCACGCCGACAGCGGTGAACGTAATACGAAGTTTATTTACATAAGAAATTCAGCAAAACTTCGTTCGCATTACCCGAAAGACCAAACTCACTTTATCCCTCATGGGACTTAATTATAAATTATCGCCCTTTGCTTCCAAATCAACAAGTCTGCTGCTTTCATGGAGAACATTCAAATGGACGTCTGAGAGTACGAAGAAGAAATCAACAAGTCATACGAGGGGCGTTCAGAAAGTAATGCACCACATCGTTTTTCTCAGCTAATAATGAAGATAGAAGCAAGAAATTATGCACACTTCAAATATGGCATGTGCCAATTGTGTGCACGAAATTGCACCGCAACCGGCCAGATAATACGACTGCCCTAAACTGTTGAAATGGAGCGTGTTAGCAACTTGCGTTATAAACAGCGAATTGTGATAGAATTTCTCGTTGCAGAGAAGGAAACTGTTGTGAACATTCACAAGCGTCTATGTGATGTGTATGGAAGTTTTTCAGTCGACAGGAGTACAGTCAGTCGCTGGGTTCAGAGAATCAAAGAATCAGGAAGTGGAGATACGGAGCTGCTTGATCGGCCGCGCTGTGGACGTCCTGCCACAGCCACCAACGCAGAAATGTTGAAATGCGCTGAGGGCATTATTCTTACTGATAGGCGAATCACTACTCAACAATTGGCCTTACAGCTGTCAGTCAGCATTGGTAGTGCAAATGCAGTTATAAAAACTCTCGGATTTTCTAAGGTTTGCGCAAGATGGGTTCCTCGAAGTCTCACAAATGACCACCGATTGCAAAGGAAAGCAATTTCCTTCTGAATTGTTGGAGCGTTTCAATGCTGATGGAGAGAACTTTTTGGCTAAGATCGTTACAGGCGACGAAACCTGGGCACATCATTTTGAACCTGAGACAAAAAGACAGTCAATGGAGTGGCATCATCCGCAATCACCACGAAGAAAGAAATTCAAGACAATTCCTTCAGCTGGAAAGGTCATGATCACTGTCTTTTGGGACATTGAAGGTGTGATTCTTGTGGACGTTATGCCAAGAGGAGAGACAATCAGTTCGCAAGCTTACATTAAGACATTGAAAAAACTCAATCAACGTTTTCGCAGAGTTCGGCCACACAAGAATCCAGCAGACCTGCTTCTCCTTCACGACAATGCGCGACCTCACACAAGTCTGGCAACACGGGAAGCAATCACCAACTTGGGTTGGACTGTACTACCCCATCCACCCTACAGCCCCGATTTGGCACCCTCTGATTTTCATCTGTTTGGTCCACTTAAAGATGCACTCCGTGGGACAAGGTTTGAAGATGATGAAGGAGTGATTCATGCAGCGAAGAAATGGCTACATGATCAAGACAAAATCTGGTACGGGCTAGAAATACATGCACTTGTTTCGCGCTGGCATAAAGCCGTACAAGTTGATGGGGATTATGTTGAATAATACCGATGTTTACATGACATATCCATGTATATTGTGTATAAATTTCATGCTTTTTGAATAAAAAGCTCCTGAGAAAAACGATGTGGTGCATTACTATCTGAACGCCCCTTGTAGTTTTATCGTCCTCTAACGCAAACTGCAAGCCCGCTAAATCAGCCTATGCAAATTTCTGAAACCGGAATTTCTAACACACGACTCCCTATTAACTGAAAACACGACTTTTTCTCAAGGGGCGCGATTACGGAGTTATCGCACTTTACTTACAATTCAACAAGTCATAGTCTTATCTCCCCTTCAGTTAAACCCAATAGTCTGTCACTTTCTGTATGCAAATTTTCCTACACCAGATTTTCGACACTCGACCTTCCTATCACAGTGGAGGAAAGAAGAAAGTAAAGGTAAAGAGTGTCCCATAGCCGATACTACCGTAGGGAAGTGAAGTGTTAGAGACTTGACTATACTAGGTCCCAATTTTACAAGGTTGGGGTGACGAGTTCGGGAGAAGGAGGGGTAGGGTCAACCACTATTCGGGACACGCCGCCTGCTCTACTTAACTGCTTTCAAAGAAATAGGTCACTTACGGCTTGTTAGAGCTTTGAGTGGCAGAGCGGTTAGAGTACTTGCTTCTAGAGACAAAGTATCCAGGTTCTAAAATTTGGTAGCATCGCGCTTCAGTCACCCGGCTGTAAATGGATAACTGACATTGCTGTTGTGTTCGGGAAGGCAGACGGCGAGGAAGTGAACCGGTCGACCCCCATCCTAAAGCTGAGACGTAGTGTAGTGATCTCTGATACTTCACTCGCCTACGGCAATATCTACCATGTGACTACATTTACTGCGATTTAACGGACCTTGTAACGGATGTTGAATGTTTGCTCAAAGTAAACAAGTAGGAAAAGCGCCAAAGGCCACAGAGATGGTTTGACAAGAAGAATGTAAAAATGACCATGGGCAGCTAACCAGAGTTTTGTGGACGTCCTGAAAGAGGTCAGTGCGCAATGGAAGTTTATTCTTCATGTTAGAAGGAAGCAATATCACGTGACAATAGGAAACGATTGAAGGAACAAGAGATAGAGGACGACAAAGAAAGAAGATACTGGACAGTTTGGCACGGAAAGAAGTCAACAACAGAATTGATTACTATTGCTGGAGGCAGGACGTTGTGGAGAAACATCATCCCCCATTCCACCAGGCATGGTACTTGAAGAAGGTGTTTAATAGCCTATATAAAGAAGGGAAAACGACCTCTTGGTGGCCCACTCTTACTTAGTCGTTCCCCTTCTACCGTGAGGTGTAGAGGTTTGGAAGAGAGAGCGCCAGACTATCCTATCGGTTGTCTTCCTCCTGGCCTGGTTCCATTCTAGTCCTCGGTCCTTCAAAGATTGTCTAATGTTGTCCTCCCAGCAGACTCTGGTCGTCCTGGGGGTCTGGATCCCTGGCTCTTTCTTTCCCATGCTTGTCGTGGTAGCCGATCTTCTCCCATTCTGCAGACATGGCCAAACCATCTTAGTTGGGACTGTTCTACTTGGGTCTGCAGGGGGTGAGATTTTAGGCCTTGACGTATCGTCTGGTTGCAGACCATGTCTCTTCTTGTTACTTCAACCACCTTCCTCAGATACCTCATTTCTGAGGTTTGGATCTGGCTTTTGTGGGTTGCAGCCATTGCCCATGACTCGCATCCATACGTCAAGCCATCCATACGTCAAGACTGGGACATAGGTGGAGCGGTATACAGCGATCTTCGCCTTCTTACCAACTTCTCTTTTGCTGAGGAATCATCGATTTATGGCCTGAAAAAGTCTCACAGCTGCTGCTTTTCGAGTGGCCAACTCTTCTTTGATGCCTCCCTTTCGGTCTATAATAGCTCCGAGATATTTAAAGTGGTCGACCTGCTCCAGGACCTGTTCTCCCAGCTTAATCTGATGTCTTCTTTCCTCTCATGGTTTTTGTTTTCGAGCTCACTCAAAATAATTATTAGCCATTCTACAGTGGTCAGGGAAGGGGACGAAGAAGCATCTCGGTTTCATTTATGTTTTTTTTTCCTTTCTTGTGGCGAGTGTTGGTACTTTTCAACTTAGACTGAGGGCTGTTGGTTATATCAGAGCACCTAGTTGGCAGTAAGGATCGTGTGATTCGCTTCCTTAGCTAGGCGGTGGTGCCGTTCGGAAAGTCCTGGGTTCGATTCTCCGGTAAGTCTCTCACTGCTGTTGTTTTTCTGATGTCTAGTTTTCTACTTCTTTATTTCTCGCGAATGCCTGAAACACACCTTGGTGTGTGTAATATTTATTTACTTACTGCTTACAGGCCGCGGGTTTCCCCTCTTTATTTGTTTAAATTCTATCCGCGAGCATGGCGAAGTCATGGAAAACTTAAAGGTTTTAAAAAAAATTATATTTGGACATGCGCCCTAATATAACCGACTAGGTTGAACGGGACGAGCCTCGTCAAAACGAGGCAAAATTGTATTTGTTTTTAAAAATCCATGAAAAAGGATAACCAGGAAAATGATTGATTGCACTTGCAGTGTTGCTAATTACGAAGCCTTGAAAAGAACTAATAGTATGTGTCCGTTAGGATGATGAAGCCGCGATAAAGACTAATATTATGAGTCCGCTAGCGTGATGAAGCCGTGATAAAGATTAATATTATGAGTCCGCTAGCGTGATGAAGCCGTGATAAATTCTAATAGTATTTGTCCACTAGCGTGATGATGCCGCGATAAAGACTAATACAGTAGAACTCCATTTATCCGAACCCCATGGGACCGAGCATCGTTCGGATAATCAAATGTTCGGATAATTGGATTACATAATGTATCGAGTACATGTACACATATTTCTAAAAATAATTAACCATCACAAGGAAAATACACTATAAAACATATTTACTTGTACTGTAATAATAATACCCACACTGTATTAGATCACTGTATCACCAAAATCTTTTATTACACTGCAGTGCATGTACTACTTGTATTAATTATTTTTGTTAAGAAAGAGAAATGTTTTCAAAATAACATTACAAACGATTCAAAACCAGGCGCAACTTACGTATACATGTACTTGCACAGATGTAGCCCACTATTTAAAATAATGAGGAATCCTCTTTTGCACCAAACTGGATAGTCTCCTTTTGGCTGCTAAGTCCCGCATTCTCTTCAACAGCAGAAGCTGTGTAGGACAGCTGTCATCTTCTTGCTCGTACCAAGCCATCGCTGTTTCTAGTGCTATAAAGGCCTCTTCAGGACTTGGTCGACGTTTTGGTTTTTCTTCATAATCTACAAGTACATCGTGTACTTCTGAGGAGTCTTCATCATCGGTCACTACATGTATTTGGTTTTCTTCTTGCACAAAAGACAAAATTTCTTCGTCATTCAAAAACTGAAAACCAGAATCATTATCATCTTCTAGCCACATGTGTGCATCATCTTTGTCACAGTCCGAAAATCCGGGCATTGCTTGAAACAGTTCCACAACTTCATTTATACAATCATCATTTGTGTCCACTGCAGTAGTTTCATTTCCTCCTTTTTTCCCAAGCAATCTACTCCAAGCCTTGTTGAGATTATCTTGTGACAGTGTGGTCCAAGCATCAGCTAACATATAGCAGCAGTCTTTGAGATTAAGCTTTTTGGAAAACGCCACCACACTTTCTTCATCTTCAGCCAATAATAAACGACGCAGGACTTCCTTCTTGTACATCTTTTTAAGCTTTGCTATAACACCCTGATCCATTGGTTGAATCAGTGCTGTTACATTGGGAGGCAGAAAAATTACTTTAAAATTTGCATCAACTGCATTCAATGTATCCGTCTCTGGATGAGATGGTGCATTGTCCAGTAGAAGAATTACTTTTCCAGTTTTCTTTTCTTGTTCTCTCAACCTCTTCACATTTGGGATGAACTGATTTGTATACCAATCAAGAAATATTTCACTATTCATCCAAGCACTCTTCTGTGCTTTGTAACACAATGGGAGACATGTCACATTCTTTAAACAACGTGGTTTTTTGGCTTTGCCGATCATTAGCACCGGTAAACGATGACTTCCACTGGCATTCGCGGCTACCAAAATTGTTACTCTCTCTTTGCACTTTTTAAACCCAGGGGCAGCTGCTTCGCGCTGAGATGCAAGTGATTTTTGAGGCAATGATTTCCAGTATAAGCCAGTCTCATCGGCATTATACACATCATCGAGTGAATAACCTTCTTCTTCCAAAAAAGCCAAGAAAGTTTCTTTAAAATTTTTTTAGCGGCAGTTGCATCGCTAGATAAAGATTCCCCTTGAATCTCCAATTCTCGTATGCCATGACGAGATTTAAAGTTTCTTAACCATCCCTGGCTAGCCTTAAAGTCAGGAGGACCGTCAAGTTGATTGTTGAACTGAAGTGCCTTTTCACACAACAGAGAACCAGAGATAGGTTCCCCTTTGCTTCTTCTTTGCACAAACCATATATACAAAGCCTCTTCCAAGTTCACATCTTTCGCATTTCTCATGGTTTTACGTTTCTTCGACCCATTTTCACTATCAAATTTCGATGCAAAACTCATAATTTTATCCTTGTTACTTTTGATGTCAGAGACGGTAGCTTTCCCAACATTGAAAATCCTCGCAAGTGAAGACACAGTTTCACCTTGTCCTAGTCTCTTGATAATTTCTGTTTTCGTTTCAATTGACAAAACATTGCGGTTCCTTTTATATGCTTTAGGCCTACTGGAAGGTGCCATATCGCACAGAGAAATACTTGTACACCAAAATTATTCTGCTGTAGTAGCAGACACAATTATTTTAAGTTGAACTGTCTGTTTAGCCAGTGTTCTACCTAGAACGCACACGTACTTTGGATTGGTAAACAAGATATTAACTGACTTTATGATCTAACTGACTTCCTGTACGTAAGCGACCGACCATTAGCCATCCCATTCTCTACAAATTGTTCGCACACATTTGAAGTTTACCGCATCAAAAGATTCAGAATTTTAGTCTAACGTGACTGTGGCATCTGATTTTTTTTTTTTTTCTGGAAAAAGTGTTCGGATAATTGGATGTTCGGATAATTGGGGTTCGGATAAATGGAGTTCTACTGTAGTATTTGCCCTATAGCATGATGAAGCCGTGATAAAGACTAATAGTATTTGTCCGCTAGCGTGATGAAGCCGTGATAAAGACTAATAGTATTTGTCCGCGAGCATGATGAAGCCGCGATAAAGACTTATAGTATGTGTCCACTAGCGTGATGAAGGCGCGATAAAGACTAATAGTATGTGTCCTCTAGGATGATGAAGCCGTGATAAAGACTAATAGTATTTGTCCACTAGCGTGATGAAGCCGCGATAAAGACTAATAGTATTTGTCCGCTAGGATGATGAAGCCGCGATAAAGACTAATAGTATGTGTCCGCTAGGATGATGAAGCCGCGATAAAGACTAATAGTATTTGTCCACTAGCGTGATGAAGCCGCGATAAAGACTAATAGTATTTGTCCGCTAGGATGATGAAGCCGCGATAAAGACTAATAGTATGTGTCCGCTAGGATGATGAAGCCGTGATAAAGATTAATAGTATGTGTCCTCTAGGATGATGAAGCCGCGATAAAGACTAATAGTATTTGTCCGCTAGGATGATGAAGCCGCGATAAAGACTAATAGTATTTGTCCGCTAGGATGATGAAGCCGCGATAAAGACTAATAGTATTTGTCCACTAGCGTGATGAAGCCGCGATAAAGACTAATAGTATTTGTCCGCTAGGATGATGAAGCCGCGATAAAGACTAATAGTATGTGTCCTCTAGGATGATGAAGCCGTGATAAAGACTAATAGTGTGTGTCCGCTAGGATGATGAAGCCGCGATAAAGACTAATAGTATTTGTCCGCTAGGATGATGAAGCCGCGATAAAGACTTATAGTATTTGTCCGCTAGGATGATGAAGCCGCGATAAAGACTAATAGTATTTGTCCACTAGCGTGATGAAGCCGCGATAAAGACTAATAGTATTTGTCCGCTAGGATGATGAAGCCGCGATAAAGACTAATAGTATGTGTCCGCTAGGATGATGAAGCCGTGATAAAGACTAATAGTATGTGTCCTCTAGGATGATGAAGCCGCGATAAAGACTAATAGTATTTGTCCGCTAGGATGATGAAGCCGCGATAAAGACTAATAGTATTTGTCCGCTAGGATGATGAAGCCGCGATAAAGACTAATAGTATTTGTCCGCTAGCGTGATGAAGCCGCGATAAAGACTAATAGTATTTGTCCGCTAGGATGATGAAGCCGCGATAAAGACTAATAGTATTTGTCCGCTAGGATGATGAAGCCGCGATAAAGACTAATAGTATTTGTCCACTAGCGTGATGAAGCCGCGATAAAGACTAATAGTATTTGTCCGCTAGGATGATGAAGCCGCGATAAAGACTAATAGTATTTGTCCGCTAGGATGATGAAGCCGCGATAAAGACTAATAGTATTTGTCCGCTAGCGTGATGAAGCCGCGATAAAGACTAATAGTATTTGTCCGCTAGGATGATGAAGCCGCGATAAAGACTAATAGTATTTGTCCGCTAGGATGATGAAGCCGCGATAAAGACTAATAGTATTTGTCCACTAGCGTGATGAAGCCGCGATAAAGACTAATAGTATTTGTCCGCTAGGATGATGAAGCCGCGATAAAGACTAATAGTATGTGTCCGCTAGGATGATGAAGCCGTGATAAAGACTAATAGTATGTGTCCTCTAGGATGATGAAGCCGCGATAAAGACTAATAGTATTTGTCCGCTAGGATGATGAAGCCGTGATAAAGACTAATAGTATTTGTCCACTAGCGTGATGAAGCCGTGATAAAGACTAATAGTATGTGTCCTCTAGGATGATGAAGCCGTGATAAAGACTAATAGTATTTGTCCACTAGCGTGATGAAGCCGCGATAAAGACTAATAGTATTTGTCCGCTAGGATGATGAAGCCGCGATAAAGACTTATAGTATTTGTCCGCTAGCATGATGAAGCCGTGATAAAGATTGTGATGAAGCTGCGAGCACGTACATTTTTTTCTCATATTTATTGCTGTTCTGGAATGGTAAATTCGGAAGGAAAGAAGCGGAAACGGTTATGAGTTGCTGCTAACCGGAGAATTCTGAATGGTCGGTTAACCGGATACGCGGTTAAGGAACAGTTAACATTCACACTCTTCGGCGTACACTGATGGAGACAGAGCACCTCTGGGTTTGCCCTGAGTGCAGTGACGTCGATTCTGTTCAACAACAACAAAGTGTGCAGCAATTCGAAAAAAAATAAAAGTCGGGAACCTCTGGTCTAAGAAACCTTTGCTCCATGGATAGTCTGCCAAAAGCTTCAGTGAAGGCAAGGTATAACGTGAGCTAAATGAAAGGACTAGCACTTGTGATGCGTGCTTACATCGAGTTATATCGATCAAAAATAACATCAAAGAAAGGTGGCACATTGAACATCTAAAGAGTCAAATAAAAATAATAAATAGCTCGTTACCGAGAAGCGACCAGGTGTTAATTTTCAAACTGAGAATCGGCGACTGCAAGCTGAAATGCCATCTATGAAACAAATTGTCTGTTTGACTAATGGTCCACGTTTAGGTTGGGGGGAGTTAAAGGAGGCGCAGTCATTTGAATATACATGTATTTACAGTATTGTTGATTTCACATGACAAGCATATTGACGTTATGGTTCACACCAGCCCCTTTCAAGACGAAAATCTAGGAAGCCCGAGACAAGCCGCCTATCTTATAGGGTAGATTTGGTTCGTGAGAGCGAACGATGAAGATATATATAAATGAGAAGGCTATATAACATGGCACAGATTTGCAGACATGGGACCTCAAGGGAAAAGAGAGACGGGAGAAGATCAAGATGCCAAGAAGAGACTAGAAAGACCAGGGAGTTGCGGGACTTTGAAATAAAGGGAACACATTCAGTGAGAGTCAAGCATGGGGAGACCTACGTACTTATTTATAAGCGAACATTCTAGTCCCAAGATTATGTACTTATTAGTGGTACGTGTACGCTTGATTTGTTTTCGTTTTTTTTTTTTTTTATGTTTCAGTTTGACAAGAACAAGTAAAGTGCCATTGGAATAAGTGACGAGAAGACGCTGGAGATAGATAGGACACACATTGAGGAAACCTGTTGATAGCATTACCAGGCAGTCCTTGTTCTGGAATCCCCGCCCCCCCCCCCCCCCCCCCCCCCCCCCCCCCCCCCCCCCCCCCCCCCCCCCCCCCCCGCCAGACTAAGAGAGTAGAGGGAGATCAAGGAAGTACGGAGAAGAGAACTGGCGACATACATGAAGAGCATAAGGAAGTTATTGAAAGATCTTGAGCTAATGGCACAAGACAGGAAGGCTTGGTATAAGTATGTTGGAAGGCCTACGATCCTTGTGGAGCTGAACGGGCTATGACGAAGAAGAAGTTAATCAATAGGCGGTGTCATTTCTCAGATTGTACATGTTCATATCCTGTTATATTTGGGTACATTTATCCGTCAAGTGTTTATAAGCTGTCCAGTACTTCAATGTTAACGTCATGTTGTGTATGTGTGCCTGTTTTGCTTTTTTAACTACCTTTTCATCGTTGTAGATGAGGCAGTAGACATTTGTTAACGAACTTTTCATTCTTGTAGATGAGGCAGTAGACATATTTGTTAACAACCTTTTCATTCTTGTAGATGAGGCAGTAGACATATTTGTTAACAACATTTTCATTCTTGTAGATGAGGCAGTAGACATATTTGTTAACAACCTTTTCATTGTTGTAGATGAGGCAGTAGACATGTTTTTAACAACTGTTCCATTGTTGTATATGAGGCAGTTGACATATTTTTAACAACTGTTCTGTTGTTGTAGATGAGGCAGTAGATATGTTTTTAACAACTGTTCCATTGTTGTAGATGAGGCAGTTGACATGTTTTTAACAACTGTTCCATTGTTGTAGATGAGGCAGTAGATATGTTTTTAACAACTGTTTCATTGTTGTAGATGAGACAGTTGACATGTTTTTAACAACTGTTCCATTGTTGTAGATGAGGCAGTAGATATGTTTTTAACAACTGTTCCATTGTTGTAGATGAGGCAGTAGATATATTTTTAACAACTGTTCCATTGTTGTAGATGAGGCAGTTGACATGTTTTTAACAACTGTTCCATTGTTGTAGATGAGGCAGTTGACATGTTTTTAACAACTGTTCCATTGTTGTAGATGAGGCAGTAGATATGTTTTTAACAACTGTTCCATTGTTGTAGATGAGGCAGTAGACATATATTTAACAACTGTTCCATTGTTGTAGATGAGGCAGTTGACATGTTTTTAACAACTGTTCCATTGTTGTAGATGAGGCAGTTGACATGTTTTTAACAACTGTTCCATTGTTGTAGATGAGGCAGTAGATATGTTTTTAACAACTGTTCCATTGTTGTAGATGAGGCAGTAGACATATTTTTAACAACTGTTCCATTGTTGTAGGTGAGGCAGTAGATATGTTTTTAACAACTGTTCCATTGTTGTAGATGAGGCAGTAGACATGTTTTTAACAACTGTTCCATTGTTGTAGATGAGGCAGTTGTCATGTTTTTAACAACTGTTCCATTGTTGTAGATGAGGCAGTAGACATATTTTTAACAACTGTTCCATTGTTGTAGATGAGGCAGTAGACATATTTTTAACAACTGTTCCATTGTTGTAGATGAGGCAGTAGACATATTTTTAACAACTGTTCCATTGTTGTAGATGAGGCAGTTGACATGTTTTTAACAACTGTTCCATTGTTGTAGATGAGGCAGTAGACATGTTTTTAACAACTATTCAATTGTTGTAGATGAGGCATAGACATGTTTTTAACGTTTACATGATGCAGAATTTAAAAATTAGTCGCAATTTAGCTTCTATGTTTTTGTGTTGTTTAAAAAAAAAAACAGTAAGACCATTTTAAAGAGACCAGCACAAACAAACCTTCAGCAGATCTGGCTTCAGGACGGTGAGGCCGCGATAGAGGAGAGTTCATAGACCTTATTCTTGAAATCTTGCAGAAACATGGCACAGCGCTTATCAAGATTACATACTTTCTGCAAGAACGGAAATGGCATCTCCCCTTGTCCATTGACGGTACAAGGTGGGGGGTAGGGGAAAAACTTTAAACGGAAGAAGAAGAAGCTAAAACCAAGACGAAAATACGTGTATTCTGGAACGCAAGCGCGTTCTTTATTTTCATATAGACATTCCATTGTATTATTAGCTGGTTCCCGGTCCTTGACATGTATAAGACGTGGTTTAAAATACCTCCCTGTCTGCGTTTGGAGTTAGTGTGAGCCCCAGACATGCTTGTGGCATGATGAGTGCGTGCGTTTTTTGTGTTTTGTTTAGGTGCACTTTGCTTCATATTTCCCTGAAAATTTATTGTCCTCTGTTACTTTGGAATCCCTATTTTATTTATTTGTTTTCTAAGGTTCATCTTTTGTTTTCTTGATTTTTTTTTTTTATAAGTGGCTCAAAATAATAAGCTGGATCTGTGGAACTGGAAGATTGCTGAAAATGATTAGAAAGAAGTAGCACAGAGCTGTGTTTCGCCAGCGTTGACTAAATAGCAGTAATACGCGAACCGTGTACAGCAGTGGTTCCCAAACGGTGTGGCGCGCTACATCAAGAGGATGGCAGGTGTGGCCGGAAGATTCAAAGACAATCAAGGATTTAGAGAGAAGTTCACATGCCAAAAATAAATGTGAAGGTTATTTTCTTATTTATTTTATTCATTTTGTTACCTGTGATATAATATGGCATGAGAGGGAAGAAGGCATCATATTACGCAGGGAGAAGCGGTCCTGGAGCAGGTCAACCACTTTAAATACTTTGGAGCAGTATTGGAGATGAGATTTTAAAGTGCACGATTAAGAAAGAGAAGACAAAAGTACTACAAAACAGAAACGAAGCAAATATTATTTGTTAATGTTCCAGTCGCACTTACCACCACATAACATCCTTTGAAAATGCACTGTGGGTAAACGAAACTAGGTAATACTTCTGGCTGGGACACAGAGAATTGCTGGAAGGGGGGCATCAAAGAAGATTTGGTTACCCGAAGAGCAGCAGCTGTGAGACTTTTTCAGGCCATAAATCGAGGATTCCTCAGTAAAAGAGAAGTTGGCGAGAAGATGAAGATGGCTGTATACAGTTCCACCTCTGTTTCAGTCTTGACCTATGGAAGCGAGTCATGCGCAATGAATACAGCCCACAAAAGCCAGATCCAAACCTCAAAAATGAGGTATCTGAGGAAGGTGGTTCAAGTAACAAGAAGAGACATAGTCCGCAACCAGACGATACGGCAAACCCAGCCCCTGCATACTCAAGTAGAACAGTCCCAAGATGGTGTGGCCTTGTCTGCAGAATGGGAGAAGATCGGCTACCACGACAAATATGGGAAACTATGAGGCAGGGATCCAGACCTCCAGGACTACCCAGAGTTCGCTGGTAGGACAACATTAGACAAGCCCTGAAGGACCGAAGACTAGATTGTAAACAGGCCAGAAGGAAGACAGCCGATAGGATAGTATAACGCTCTCTCTGGTAAACCTCTGCACCACAGGGTAGAAGAGGATTGACTAAGGAAGTAAGATATAATATGGGAAATACATGTATAGAAACCCATAGAATTTTACAGAACTTATCAGATATTTATTCAGTAATATAGTGTATCTTGTATCAGACAGATACAGTTCTCCACGACATACTGTTGTGAACAGGGATTTTCAGCTCTGACAAGTATTAAAGACCAGAAAAGAGAAAAACTTCTTTGTGTTGATGGGGAGTTGAGAGTTTGTCTCAAATAAGGCCTAATACAAATGAAATTACCGTACAAAAACAAGCTCACACCTGTCATTAAATTTGTATATTTTGTGAATGAATCATGTTTTTATGTAGCTGTATTGTTTTATACTTTCTGGATGTCTCATGATCATTTCATAAAATATTTTTGTTTTGTGTTTTGAATAAAAGCACTGCTAGAAGTTGATTTGTTTGTTTTTGAAGGTATTTCTTATCAATAAAAAATTCAGTGTGGCCCGAGCAAATTTTGATTCCAAAAGTTTGGCCGGGAGAGAAAAAAAAGGTTGGAGTACAGAGATGAGATTTTAAAGTGCACGAATAAGAAAGACAAGTTAAAAGTACTACAAAACAAAAACGAAGCAAATATCATTTGTTAACGTTCCATTCGCACTTACCACCACATAACATCCTTTGAAAATGCACTGTGGGTAAACGAAACTAAGTATTACGTCTGACTGGGACACAGAGAATTGGCTGCGTTACGGATATAATGTCTTCATCTGGAACAAACGAGCGAAAACAGAAGAGGGAGAAAGCCAAAGTTAAGTTAAAAAAAAAAAGAAAAAAAAAGATTATGCACTCCATAACTAGAAGTCACTGGTAATGCTTCTGTGAAAATCTGCATGGACATAATGGTCACTTGAATAGATCCGCTTGTTTATAAGCTTTTTTGGGCGCGTTAAAAATGTCTCTACAAACGAACAAGTGTACCGTCAAAACATCCGGTCCTGGTTGGGGGAGGGGGGGGGGGGGGGGAATAAAAGCCAGCGTCTGAAGAATTCATCATCAGTAGCACATATACGAGACTGCGGGCATTGCTTGGGACTTGTTTCTGAATCAAGTTGCTTTCGGTGTTTGTAAAATTTTGAACAAAAAATAAAAATTAAAAAAAAAAGATTTATTTTAAAAAATAATTTGTTTTTACTTCTTGTCAAAGAATGTAATTTTCACTGCCCAAGAGAAATAATTAAGCCGCCAAAAAGAACGTAATTAAATATATGTAAATTTATTTTACTTAATTGTTCAGCATGCCTAACTTTAAACAGACGTTAAAATATAGACTTTGAAAATGCAATATTAAATATGGTAGGCTAATATTCAAAGAGCCTTCGTTAAGGCTAATTCCAAAAGGCGATTGGTTTGAGATCTGTTTTGATCCAGATTTGCCTATTTGCGCCCATAGGCAGTGTAATGCTTCATCTACAAGAACTAAGATTACAGTAAAAGGAGTTTGGGGGGGGGGGGGAGGGGGGGGGGAGAAACTAGCAGTAACCCGTCAAACTTGACGGGTTTTTAATTATAGTGAGCAGTTTCCGTTCCCGGATGAGTAGATAGAAGTACATTCTTAGAGTGTTTCTTTCCATCGTACAGTGTAATCAAACTGTTCATGAACACCGTCATTTGAACGCTTTTCTTTGTTGATTGTAACTATTTTCGGGAGAGTATATATAATGGAGGGAGCCGCGGTAGCATAGTGGTTAGTGCACTGGCTTCCTAGCGCAGTGGTCTATGGTTCGATCCCCAGATGAGGCGGAAAATTTTTAGGCCACAAACGGCTCCTGGGTCGACCCAGCCCCAAATGGGTACCAGAGCTACTCTGGGAAGGTTAAGGCGGCCGGCGTGATGCCGACCACATCACCCCTCGTGTGCCGACGGTCAAGATAATATGGGCCTAACACCATATTCCCAATATGCCTCAATGGGCGTGTAACGGGTTCCTTTACCTTTACCTTTTTATATATAACGGAAACAATACAATTTTTCAACACGGATGCATTCCTCAGCTGTGACCAACGTACACACGGCGAGAATTATGTTATTTTAGATTCAATTTAAAAGTTCTTTGATGACAACATTTCGTGTGAAAGTGCGTGGATTGTTTTCAAAGAGTGTTCCCTGATAATAAGTGGTTTTAACAAAAACTTTCAAGTTTTCATGATTTGTACATCGGGTGACGGCTCATGCACACCAATTTTTACGCACTTTTTCTTTGTCGAGCGCTACTAACTTCGTGAAAGAATAAAAAAACAAACAAAATAAAACCAAAGTATTTGTTTTATATAACACCCACGCCGCGCAAGTTGCACACCGTGCGTTGCGCACTTTTTTTTCTGGCGCGAGTTACTATTTTGAGTGAGACCGACCGACGTAACATCATCATCATGTGACGTATTCTTTCCAGAACGTTGTCTCCATTACAGCTGCTCTGAACGCATCACGATTCTGGGCAAGTCGACCTGCATCAGCCAAAGACAAGTTCAGACTCTCTGTGATGTCCTGGGTCCACCGTCGTAACATACATCGGTAATTATGTTAGTTGGGATGGGATGCTAGAGAACTAACGAACTTTATTTTCGAAGGGTTAAGAATTGGGCGCGCGGGCCCGTCTAACATTCTGCCCTTCCACTCTCATTTATCTTGCATACTATATCCTTTCATTCCCACATGTTACTTTAAGCGTTAATTTAAAGGCATGCAACATTATAAAGTTAACATAACAGCATTCATTTACAGTATGCAATCGTAATAAAAAAATGAGTAGGTTTTTTTTTTAAACACACAAGATAGTAATGGGAAAAAACCCAAGAATTAAGGGAATGAATGATGCAGCTGGGAGAAGAAGAAAAGAAATAAGAACAAAGAAATATGAAGAAATAGAAATATTCAAAATGAAAAAAATACGGATAGAAACTGAGAAAATAATAAAATGATGATGAATGGAGATCATGATAATGATGACGCACTTCGTGAGTCAAGACAAAGAAGGTTGTGTTTTAAAGACAATGCCGCCTTGACCTGTCGTATGAATCCCGAAGCACAAGCTGACCTCCAATATTTTTCCCCCGCATTCCGGACTCTTGTTTTTGTATGTGTCTGTTGGATTGAAGGGGATGAGGCTGGTGGTGTTTTAAGACCTGGTGTTTTCCAACTCTAGTTCCAGTGGGGGGTTTCGTGAGAAATTGTGAATAATTAAATAGAAAATGATTTGGTGAGTTAGAGAACATGTTACAGCAGACACAAACAAGAAGACAAATTACGTATATATCGCCTCGTCTGTCCAGAAAGTCTGAGAATTCGTCACATGTGCACACAAAAAAACAAAGACCAAGCCCATGTATTTGTAATAAACGTGCCCCAGTATTTGTAATAAACAAGCCCACGTATGTGTAATAAACAAGTTCATCTTTGTGTAATAAACAAGCCCACGTATGTGTAATTGACAAGCCCACGTATGTGTAATAAACAAGCCCACGTATGTGTAATAAACAAGCTCAGGTATTTGCAATAAACAAGCTCATGTATTTGTAATAAACAAGCCCATGTATGTGTAATAAACAAGCCAACGTATGTGTAATAAACAAGCCAATGTATGTGTAATAAACAAGCCAACGTATGTGTAATAAACAAGCCAACGTATGTGTAATAAACAAGCCAACGTATGTGTAATAAACAAGCCCAAGTATTTGTAATAAACAAGTCCAAGTATTTGTAATAAACAAGTCTAAGTATTTGTAATAAACAAGCCCAAGTGTTTGTAATAAACAAGCCCAAGTATTTGTAATAAACAAGCCCACGTATTTGTAATAAACAAGCCCACGTATGTGTAATAAACAAGCCCAAGTATTTGCAATAAACAAGCCCAAGTATTTGTAATAAACAAGTCCAAGTATTTGTAATAAACAAGTCCAAGTATTTGTAATAAACAAGTCCAAGTATTTGTAATAAACAAGTCCAAGTATTTATAATAAACAAGCTCAAGTATTTATAATAAACAAGCCCAAGTATTTGTAATAAACAAGTCCAAGTATTTGTAATAAACAAGTCCAAGTATTTGTAATAAACAAGCCCAAGTATTTGTAATAAACAAATCCAAATATTTGTAATAAACAAGCCCAAGTATTTGTCATAAACAAGCTCAAGAATTTGTAATAAACAAGTCCAAGTATTTGTAATAAACAAGTCCAAGAATTTGTAATAAACAAGTCCAAGTCTTTGTAATAAACAAGTCCAAGTCTTTGTAATAAACAAGTCCAAGTATTTGTAATAAACAAGTCCAAGTATTTGTAATAAACAAGTCCAAGTATTTGTAATAAACAAGCTCAAGTATTTGTAATAAACAAGCTCAAGTATTTGTAATAAACAAGCTCAAGTATTTGTAATAAACAAGGTCAAGTATTTGTAATAAACAAGCTCAAGTATTTGTAATAAACAAGCTCAAGTATTTGTAATAAACAAGCTCAAGTATTTGTAATAAACAAGTCCAAGTATTTGTAATAAACAAGTCCAAGTATTTGTAATAAACAAGTCCAAGTATTTATAATAAACAAGCTCAAGTATTTATAATAAACAAGCTCAAGTATTTATAATAAACAAGTCCAAGTATTTGTAATAAACAAGTCCAAGTATTTGTAATAAACAAGTCCAAGTATTTGTAATAAACAAGCCCAAGTATTTGTAATAAACAAGCCCAAGTATTTGTAATAAACAAGCCCAAGAATTTGTAATAAACAAGCCCAAGTATTTGTAATAAACAAGTCCAAGAATTTGTAATAAACAAGTCCAAGTCTTTGTAATAAACAAGTCCAAGTATTTGTAATAAACAAGTCCAAGTATTTGTAATAAACAAGTCCAAGTATTTGTAATAAACAAGTCCAAGTATTTGTAATAAACAAGCTCAAGTATTTGTAATAAACAAGCTCAAGTATTTGTAATAAACAAGCTCAAGTATTTGTAATAAACAAGCTCAAGTATTTGTAATAAACAAGCTCAAGTCTTTGTAATAAACAAGTCCAAGTATTTGTAATAAACAAGTCCAAGTATTTGTAATAAACAAGCCCAAGTATTTGTAATAAACAAATCCAAATATTTGTAATAAACAAGCCCAAGTGTTTGTAATAAACAAGCCCAAGTGTTTGTAATAAACAAGCTCAAGTGTTTGTAATAAACAAGTCCAAGTATTTGTAATAAACAAGCTCAAGTATTTGTAATAAACAAGCTCAAGTATTTGTAATAAACAAGCTCAAGTATTTGTAATAAACAAGTCCAAGTATTTGTAATAAACAAGCTCAAGTGTTTGTAATAAACAAGTCCAAGTATTTGTAATAAACAAGCTCAAGTATTTGTAATAAACAAGCTCAAGTATTTGTAATAAACAAGCCCAAGTATTTGTAATAAACAAGCCCAAGTATTTGTAATAAACAAGTCCAAGTATTTATAATAAACAAGCTCAAGTATTTATAATAAACAAGCTCAAGTATTTATAATAAACAAGCTCAAGTATTTGTAATAAACAAACTCAAGAATTTGTAATAAACAAGCTCAAGTATTTGTAATAAACAAGTTCAAGTATTTGTAATAAAGAAGTCCAAGTATTTGTAATAAACAAGTCCAAGTATTTGTAATAAACAAGTCCAGGTATTTGTAATAAACAAGGTCAAGTATTTGTAATAAAGGTCAAGTATTTGTAATAAACAAGCTCAAGTATTTGTAATAAACAAGCCCAAGTATTTATAATAAACAAGCTCAAGTATTTGTAATAAACAAGCCCAAGTATTTGTAATAAACAAGTCCAAGTATTTGTAATAAACAAGCCCAAGTATTTATAATAAACAAGTCCAAGTATTTGTAATAAACAAGCCCAAGTATTTATAATAAACAAGCCCAAGTATTTATAATAAACAAGTCCAAGTATATTTGTAATAAACAAGTTCAAGAATTTGTAATAAACAAGCTCAAGTATTTGTAATAAACAAGCTCAAGTATTTATAATAAGCAAGTCCAAGTCTTTCTAATAAACAAGTCCAAGTATGTAATAAACAAGTCCAAGTATTTGTAATAAACAAGCCCAAGTATTTGTAATTAAAAAATCCAAATATTTGTAATAAACAAGCCCAAGTATTTGTAATAAACAAGCTCAAGTGTTTGTAATAAACAAGTCCAAGTATTTATAATAAACAAGCCCAAGTATTTGTAATAAACAAGTCCAAGTATTTGTAATAAACAAGTCCAAGTATTTGTAATAAACAAGCCTAAGTATTTGTAATAAACAAGCCCAAGTATTTATAATAAACAAGCCCAAGTAATTATAATAAACAAGTCCAAGTATTTGTAATAAACAAGTCCTACGTATTTATAATAAACAAGCCCACATATTTGTAATAAACAAGTCTCACGTATTTGAAATAAACAAGCCCACGTATTTATAATAAACAAGCCCACGTATTTGTAATTAACAAGCCCAAGTATTTGCATTAAACAAGCCCAGTATTTGTAATAAACAAGCCCATGTATTTGCAATAAACAAGCCCACATTTTAAACTGACAGTAAAGGTTACAATGTTTATTGAATATACAGTTAATTTTCATGTCTAAGTTAATTCCACTATAATCTGGTATATCAGTATTTGAAACCAAAAAAATTAGATAATGCACACACAAAGGAAAAAGTCAGAAAAATGTGCCTAGTTTTTTTTTTTTTTCAATGAAAATTCACATATAAATGTACAGATAATTTTTTTGGTAGTAGTTTGGCTAAGACAGGGTCCTGGGAATGTGAACAACTATTTTAAAGGTTTCTGCTTGGAGAAATTTAGAGAAATGTTTTGTTTGTGAATATATTAATGTAACTTTCCGTCAGGTTATAATCATGGGTTGAGAAATGGTAATTCTTACTGCAACGACGTAAGCCGCACTGGTGTAATGGCTACGACGTTGTACTGGCGACCAGGTGTTCATGGTTCAAACCCGGCCGTCGGCGTTTGAAGAAATGTTTACGACCGGAAAAATTTGACTGAATAACCTGAACGGCTCCTGCACATAAATCCCGTGTGGATGGGAAGGAGCGAAGCTCCTGACCGGGTTGGAAGGAAAGTCCACTGATTCCCCCAGCCTCGTCATTGGGCCGAAAGAGCTGGAAAGCTCGAGTGCCGCTGGTTATAGAAAAAAAAAAAAACTGCAACGACGTTCACACTGTCCCCCACTCCTCAAGTCTTTCTCAGTCTCTTACTTCAGTTTTCTTTTTTTCCTGAAAGTTGTCCTTGATTCTTCTTTCTCTCTCTTTCCGGCCCATTCTCTTTTGGTCTAGTTCTCACTTAAAAGTCCACGTACAGAGCCTGACAAGAGCCAACAGATGTGTGTATTCTTTCCAGTAATCCAGAGGCAATTTTTTTATGTTCCAACGTATTTGTTGTTGGTTGTTTTTATTTATTTATTTTTTTTTTAAATTTCCCACAGCCTGCTTCAGATAAAATGTGGATTAATAATATATGTGTAATTAAATTAAGTAAACATTGAAGCAGCACACTAGGGGGAAAACCCATCATGTACACATACAGACAGAGGGAGAGAGAGATCATCATCCCTCCAGGTTACCGAGTTAAATTTCAGACTGGCGGCCAACTGGGCATCCATCCACCCATCTGAATTCCCACAGACATCATATTTCTCACTAAAGTTGCTATCCATTTATTGTTTTCAAGCACATCTCCCGAATGTATTGCCAGTTCCCAATGACAGTTGGAATGCCTGTACATCTCCTGGAAACACTATACTTGCACAAAAGAGCCAGTAAACAACCATGACATATTCTTGGTTATTTCTGTCACCATCAAACGTGAACTCCCTGCTTAGGTCCCAAGCTGACTACCGCTCTCTTTGAAAACATTCAAGTAGACATCAGAGAGTGTACGAAGAAGAAGAATGTCCCAAGCAATTCTTTCAGTCTTTGTCTGTATCTGAAGAGCGGTCCAATTAGTTAAGCGGTTAGAGCACTTGCCTGTCACGGCAAAGTTACCAGGTTCCGGGATTTAAACCTGGCGGCGTCATGATCCAGTCTCTTCTTCTTTTTCTTCGATCCTTAACCACCGACCGTCAAAGCAGTCAGTGGCCATCACGCCTAGTGGCGTCTTGTAGGGCAACAACAAACTGATTCCACTTTGCACGGTCGGTGGCCATCCTTCGTACAGTGCCCCAACTCTGGTTCATTCTTTGCATCTCAGCCTCCACAGTCCTCCGCCAAGTTGTTTTTGGTCGGCCTCTCTTTCGCTTTCCTTCAGGGGTCCAAAGCATGGCTGTTCTTGTGATGGCATCGGGGTCTCTTCTGAGGACATGACCAACCCAATGTCTACCCAGCTGTAAATGGGGACCTGACTCGGTGACTCTGCGTTGAGTTAGGAAAGGCGAAGGCAGTGAGGAAGGGAACTGGTCTCCCCCACCTCCAGTGCTGGGCCTAGTATAGTTAAGTCTGTCACGTCACGTCACTCCCCTACAGCAGTATCTGCTATGGAGCTACCTGTGAAATAACATTATTACAAGTAGCAAGTTAACTAAATAACATTATTACAAGTAGCAAGTTAACTAAATAACATTATTACAAGTAGCAAGTTAACTAAATAACATTATTAAAAGTAGCAAGTTAACTAAATAACATTATTACAAGTAGCAAGTTAACTAAATAACATTATTACAAGTAGCAAGTTAACTAAATAACATTATTAAAAGTAGCAAGTTAACTAAATAACATTATTACAAGTAGCAAGTTAACTAAATAACATTATTAAAAGTAGCAAGTTAACTAAATAACATTATTAAAAGTAGCAAGTTAACTAAATAACATTATTACAAGTAGCAAGTTAACTAAATAACATTATTACAAGTAGCAAGTTAACTAAATAACATTATTACAAGTAGCAAGTTAACTAAATAACATTATTACAAGTAGCAAGTTAACTAAATAACGTTATTACAAGTAGCAAGTTAACTAAATAACATTATTACAAGTAGCAAGTTAACTAAATAACATTATTAAAAGTAGCAAGTTAACTAAATAACATTATTACAAGTAGCAAGTTAACTAAATAACATTATTAAAAGTAGCAAGTTAACTAAATAACATTATTAAAAGTAGCAAGTTAACTAAATAACATTATTACAAGTAGCAAGTTAACTAAATAACATTATTAAAAGTAGCAAGTTAACTAAATAACATTATTACAAGTAGCAAGTTAACTAAATAACGTTATTACAAGTAGCAAGTTAACTAAATAACATTATTACAAGTAGCAAGTTAACTAAATAACGTTATTATAAATACATTTTAATCAAGTTAACTGTTATCAATACACTGACAGAAAAGACACCTAGTATTCTTGACCAGGTGGACTGGAGAAGATGCATGGATACTATAGAAGTAAATCTGTACAACACTCTTCAGTCTTGGTTTACACTGTTATGGACAACAGTTAGAAACAAACACCAGATCTTCTACATCAGAAGAGGTCCTTTTGATTTTCTGAAAACAAACAGAACATATAACTCATGAGACAACGCTGTCACATCTATCTTAAAATGTGACAGAGAGTCACAAACTTTGCAGACTTAGAAAGAACACGTATGAATAACACATTATAAGAAATGAAGTCTGTTTTAAAAAACATTAGACCTCAGAACGAAAGTTTAAAAAAAATAAATAAATAAAATGTTTGCCTCATTTTAGCAAGGTGCGCATCATTCAGCTTAGACACATGGTCCGTCAGTTATATTAGGGCGCATGCCCAAATATAAAAGACTGTGTGGTCAGGTTATAGGTAGTTATAATTCAATGCAGAACGAACATGTATGTCCTCAAATGCAAAACATGCAGTTTGTTCCATCTTTCATGAAGAAGTCTTAAGAAATTCTTAGTCTTAATTGTTTCCAGAGTCAAAGCTTTAAACAAAAATTATTTGCTCAAGAAGTTATTTCTGTTATGTTCTAGAGAATAAACAGACTCTCTGCAACAGAAAGCTCACTTTTCTGAACTAATTCTGTACTAATTCTTCTCTTCTTTGATCCATAACCACCAACCATCAAAGCAGTCAGCGGCCATCACGCCTGGTGGCGTTGCGTCTTGTAGGGCAGCAACAAATTGATTCCACTTTGCTCGGTCGGCGGCCATCCTTAGTACAGTGCCCCAACTTTGGTTCATTCTTTGCATCTCAGCTTCCACAGTTCTCCACCAAGTTGTTTTTGGTCAGCCTCTCTTTCGCTTTCCCTCAGGGGTCCTTAGCATAGCTGTTCTTGTGATGGTATCAGGGTCCCTTCTGAGGACGTGGCCAACCCAACTCCAGCGTCTGCCAGCTATGATGGTGTGCATGTCCTCCTGGTTACTCCGAATAAGTAGTTCTTGGTTGCTGATGGTGTTTGGCCAAAAGATTCTGAGAATTTTCCTTAGGCAGATTGTGTTGAAGGAGGACAGTTTCGACATTTCCTTCTCTGTTACTCTCCAACATTCCGCACCATAGAGAAGCACAGAAAGTACACAGCTCTCATACAGTCTTAATTTGGTGTTCATGCTGTACTGGGAAGACTTCCAAATGTTGTTGAGAACAGCAAAGGCTGTTCTCGCTTTATTCATTCTGTTGTTAATGTCCTTGCTTGTTCCGCCGTCAGGTGTTACTATACATCCTAGGTAAGTAAATGTGTCTGTCTGTTCTAACTTCTGGTTCCTTACTGTTATTGGCTCAGGATTGCCCACATTTAGTGTCATGACCTCTGTCTTCTTCAAATTGATGTTCAGGCCAACCTGCTGGCCATACTTATTCAGTCTATCGGTTTTGTCTTGAATGTGTTGATGTGAATGTGTGAGTAGTGCAATGTCATCTGCATATTCCAGGTCTTCCAGTGTAGAAAATGTTGTCCATCTAATTCCTCTTGGACTGCCCTCAGTTGTCTGGCGCATCACCCAATCTATGACTGCCAAAAATAATGTTGTTGATAAGGGGCATCCCTGTCGTACTCCTGTTTTCACTTCGAAAGTTACATTATTCAATCCAACACTGCACGTAAAGTTAGAATAGAGGCTTTTTATGATGGAAACAATGCGGCTGGGAATTCCATAAGTCCTCAGAATTTTCCCTAGGCTGTCCCTGTGTATGCTGTCGAAAGCCTTTTCAAAATCAACAAAGTTAATGTACAGCTGTCTCTGCCATTCTGAGCACTGCTCTATAATGTTCCTGAGGGTAAATATATGATCTGCACATCTTCTGTTCTTTCTGAAGCCCGCTTGTTCTTTCCTCAGTTTATGGTCACTGCTTTTGAAATTCTCTGGATGATTATCCTGCCTAGTATTTTGCCAGGAACTGAGAGGAGGGTAATTCCTCTCCAGTTGTTGCAGTCTGCAAGATCGCCCTTCTTGGGCAATTTGACAATTATTCCTTTACTCCACTCTGTTGGTGTTGTCTCAGTTTCCCAGACTTGTGCAAATAGTGGTTCTAATAGTTCTGCTGCTAATTCAGGGTCTGTCTTGAATAGCTCAGCATTTAGATTGTCGTGACCAGGCGCTTTTCCATTTTTTAGCCTTTTGATAGCTGTGATGATTTCTTCTTTTCATGGAATGTCTGTATTTACGTCTAAGTCACTTTCAGCCTCAGGAACATTCAGCTGAGTCTCTGGTGGTTCCTTATTCAGTGTTTCTCTGAAGTACTCTGCCCATCTTGTTTCCTGCCCCTGTGCTGTGGTGATGAGATTTCCTTGCTTGTCTCTTACTAACGTTATGTTGTTTGCACCTCGTTTTCTGCTGATAGCTTTAGTTATTTTATAAACTGTGCTTTGTTCATTTCTCAGTACTGCCTCTTCTGCCTGTACTAATTACCAAGCATAAATTACAGCAATAAACACCACTCTCACAGCAATAGGCAGCCAATTCAGACAAGAAATCTATGAGCCCTCAGATACCATAATCTTGACTGATTCGAAATCAACACTTTAAGCTTTAGAAGAATGCCGCCAAACTGAAAATAAAGAAATAATACAGCTGGCTGGAGCAGATGAGTTTCTGCTAACAAAATACGACATCAGAGCCACTCTCCAGTGGATACCAGGACAGACAGACTTACCAAGCAACGATAAAACCAAAACCGACAGACTTGCAAAACTAGGAGCAAGCATGGTTCAAACAAACACTGCAGCCAGCACGCAGAATACTCCCCAAAACAACTTCAAAGAGGAATGGCTGAACCGATGGGCAAAAGGGTCTACTGGACATGTCATGTATAAAGAAATGGCCAGTCTCCACAAAAGTGACAACATCAATAATCTACGACTTATAGAGCAGAGCACAGTCTTCCAACTAAGAACAGAACACACCAGATTCAACAAGCACTTAAACAAATTAAACCCCACATATGACCCTAATTGCCACAACTGTACTCTGGGAAAGAGTGGCAAGCTCAGCAACTCTAGTTAATCAACAACAGCAACAACAAAGTATTTTAATGCTCATCAAACTGCATTAACAAAAAATAACATACAGTTATGGACAGAGATCAATACTTGAAACCAGATTTCAGCATGCGAGGAGCTTACTTGTGAGCTTCTGATGACAGACAGTACATTCTAAGCCTGTGTGCACACAAAGGTTTAACTGTAAACTGTTTCTAAAGATTTATACTCAAGGGTGGAAATACAGATTTGCACTCTGTTAACTCAGCTATCAAATCTTTCTTTTCTTCTATGCCAAACTGTAAATTCTTTTTTCTTTAGCAGGCCAACCCAAAGTGTCAGAAATATGCACAGCTGTAATCACCCTTTTGTAGATAAATTCCAATCTTTCTGTACATTAACTACCATAAGCTACTCTCAGCGGCATAGAAATTTAACCTCTTTGGCCATAGGCTGCTCACAGCGGCAAGCTTTATCAGAAGCGTAAGATGTATTTTGATTATTCTAGGATACTTATCTTCACAGACAAGCTTCATAGATTTGGCCATGTTATTGGAGGCAAGTCCAGACACTGACTTCAGGAAAAACATCTGTGACAAATTTCTCACTGTTTTTACTTCTGTACAGACCATAAGGACTAGTCACACAGAAGATTGATGTACTCGTATGTTTTTGGATTGTGCAGTTTGTCTTTCTTGATGTTATTTTCATCTGTGGCAATTTTCTTCCATTTCCAGAACTATGTGCCAACCAGGCAGGACATCCTTTTTGCCAGGAAGGCCACAAAGGGCATCATTGAGCATCAGATCATGATTAAGGGTGTTCCATTCATGTTCATTGATGTTGGAGGTCAAAGGTCACAGCGTCAGAAGTGGTTCCAGTGTTTTGAAGGCATCACTTCCATTTTATTTTTGGCATCAGTCAGCGAATTTGACCAGGTAATAAATGAAAATGTTAAAATGTAAAATAATGTAGGCCTTCTCTTTCCTGCCTTTCAGACTCCTGTACAGCATTTGCCTTTGAACCATTCTTTCCATGCCTTACTGTCCTTGGTTGTCTCCACCATTTCTTTCCATTATTCCTTCTTTTTATTGAAATGAATATTTATTAAAGAAGCCTTGTAAAATGGTTGTGGATTTTATATTGCTCAGAGAGAAACTGTGGAAATGTAAAATCTTTAAGTGTGTGTGTGTGTGTGTGTGTGTGTGTGTGTGTGTGTGTGTGTGTGTGTGTGTGTGTGTGTGTGTGTGTGTGTGTGTGTGTGTGTGTGTGTGTGTGTGTGTGTGTGTGTGTGTGTGTGTGTGTGTGTGGGTGTGTGTGTGTGTGTGTGTGTGTGTGTGTGTGTGGGTGTGTGTGTGTGTGTGTGTGTGTGTGTGTGTGTGTGTGTGTGTGTGTGTGTGTGTGTGTGTGTGTGTGTGTGTGTGTGTGTGTGTGTGTGTGTGTGTGTGTGTGTGTGTGTGTGTGTGTGTGTGTGTGTGTGTGTGTGTGTGTGTGTGTGTGTGTGTGTGTGTGTGTGTGTGTGTGTGGGTGTGTGTTCGTTTTTTGTATGATTGCTTTTAATTATATTAGCACTCCTGTATGAAGGTTTTTTTTTTTTTAAATGAACAGCTTAAAGTGGGATTCTAAACAAAACAAAAAAATTAGCTGAATTAATTGCTTAGAACAAATAAAATCCCTTGTACACAGCCTGAGAAATTGTAATAAGAGGTAATTTTATTTTCCCATGTGCGCTGAGAATCGTTAATCAATTATGTTTATAAAAACATTTGTCTGAGAGGGCACTTTATGACTGGATAACTAGATTTTCAGTGGCAGATTTAAAACACCCAACATGCTTTAAAAAATATGGTTCTTGAAGGAAGTATTATATCTTTCATTTGAAAAAAAAAATCTTTTCCCCCATTGTAATAAGCAGTAACTGTCTGCAGCTTATATTGATTGTTATTGTTGATCAGAATCAACGTCACTGCACTCTCTAGGCAAACTTCAGTCTCCCTCAGCAAACTTTGAAGGGTATGAATGCTACTTGTTCCTGTTGCATGCTGGATGTAGACACGCCAGATGCATCCTCTCATACATCCATCCATCTCTGCTAATCTTATGATTAATGCCAAATTCCAGCAGTCTTAGCTTTGGTGATTCATCAATTGCAGTGTCATTCTCTAATAGGCGATCATTAATTACCCTCAGTATCTCTCCATTATCCATATCCAGTGCACCTTCCATGGGTGCTCATGAATCTTGTCTGTCAGCTTTTTCAGTGCCGCGTACACCTGCATGACCAGGACAGTAGATCCACACCAGTTCCTGAAGATTCGAGCCTTCTGTGGAGGTTTTCCATTCATGACGGAGCCATCCACTTTGGATCTTCCGAAGCATGGATTGTGAATCTAATACAATAACAGCCCTTGTTAATGACGTTTCAGACAGCCACCTTAAGGCTACAGTAGCGCTGCCTCTACCTCCATTCTCATGCTGGAAGTGGTTATCATCTAAGCCCCGCTATGTTGAAAGATGGTATAACGACTTACACAGTTAGAATTTGTTGGTTGCACGCAAAAAATATGGGATTACATCTTGAGGTTGTTTAATTTGTTCATATGAAGACTGAAGTTTACACACTTACATGCATTTTATTTCTGTGGCAGAACTTGGCTAACTCAGAGTGTTAGAAAAGCAAGGTGTTGTCAGTTTCACACAGACTGTGTTATAAACTTCTAAAAGCTAGAGGTTAATCTATTGAACTATTCTTGGTCCTGATTATTAAAATATAGAAGATGTAGATTATATTTGTGAGCTGAGTGATAATAGGAGAGGAAGAGACAGACAAGTGATAGCTGTGTCATGGCTTGGAAGGCAGCAATGTTTTGGAAGCCCCCAAGGTTTATATGGAAGTGGCACAGAATATCTGAAATGACCGAAAATAACTTTAAAAAATTAAACTAATTCATTTTCAGCTCCAAGATCAGATCTAGGTGCCACTGAGATGCAGTACATCAAAGTACATGTTACAGAGATTGCTAAGTTTATCCACTCATGCCTGCATTGTGTACATCACATGAAATAGCAGGACCACATCTCAGATAGACAGTTGTGGAGAAGGGCTGTGCAAAAATTAGTGGAAACAGATCAGAACAAGAAAGTGAAGATTGCTAAAAAAAAACCCTGTTTGAAAGTCAGAATCAAAGGCTATTCACAAAACATTAGATTGGACCACCACACAGTTCTAGTTTGACAAGATAGATAGGCAAACTTAATGGTCAGTGATTCAAAAAGGATGTTAGAAGCCACAAGCACTATCATCAAGATAACCTATATTTAATTGAGTCGTTGTTCTTCTTACTTTCTTCTGTTTCCTTTTCTCAGTCATTGTTGTCGCTTAGTATCATCTAGAGATGCAGGGACGTTCATGCGCAAGCTTTGTAGAATAGGTGGGTCATTCTTTTAGACATTTTAAAACTTCATCGCCTTCATATTCTTAAGCAGTGTTATGTTCTTTGTAACAAGTAACCAGATGTACTCAGCATAAGATTCTGTTGATTCTATTGGGCACTGTCATATGTTACCCAGATGTTGAATTCTAATATTCAGACGTTTTTATCATCTGTTAATGAGTCCCAACATTTTCCAGTATGACACATTATTGTACATTTTTTCCTCGGTCCTATCATGTAGGTGATTTTTTCATTTATATAATTTCAAAGGTTGAAATTTTCTGTAGTTTTAATGTGACTAGATTTCTTTCAGTGTGTAAGTTGTATTAAGTTAATAAGCATTGCTAAAAAATGTACAAGAAAATTTCTTACAGGGAAAATAGCATTAATCACATTTTTTTCAATCTACATTTCTTAATCATGCAACAGGTTTTGATGGAGGATAGGAAAACCAATCGGCTGGAGGAGTCGTGCAATATTTTCGAGACCATTATCAACAATCGCAGCTTCACAAATGTGTCCATCATCCTCTTTTTCAACAAGATGGACCTCTTGACTGAGAAGATAAAGTATGTCAAGATTTCAGATTACTTCCCAGAGTTCCAGGGTGACCCACACAACCTGGAGGATGTTAAGCGTTTCCTATGCAACATGTTCGATTCACGGCGAAGGGAGCGCAGCAAGCCTCTCTTTCACCATTTCACCACTGCTGTCGATACAGAAAACATCAAGCATGTCTTTCAAGATGTGAAAGATACCATACTTCATGACAACCTCAGGTCACTCATGCTGCAATGATTCGCTTCAAGGTTATGATTAGGACTACGTTATACATATATGCCAATATATATTGTATGATAATTTGTGTTGTTAATGTTATACGATGCAGACATTTTACCTTCATTGAATGCCACGTATGGGCTACCGTGATTTTTGATAATTATACATGCATTTACAGTTTTCTTAATGTTACTTTTTTATATAAGGGGAGGAAACACTGGTGTACTTCTAGGTGTTTCTAATTCCTAACACAAACATTTATAACCGGATGTGAACAGAGAAGCAATATGTTGTACAGTTGTTAAGCTTTGCTATGCTTCCAAGTGTAATGTCTGTTGTATAACACTAAGGAAGACCATAATGACAACTTATATTCTTGTGAATATCTATTTCAGAGTAATCAATGCCCAGAGCTCTTGACATGGTCTTTTGTGTTGACTTCTTAATGATTTTTCTAGTGTATTTTTAGTGGGGGCAGAAATTGAGGGGGAGCTGAATTAGGCACGTAGTAATGTCGTTGGAATTGGTTATTATGGTACAAAGTGTACCTGCTTATAAAACAAAGTGTGCCTACTTATAATACTTATAAACAAAATGTGCCTACTTATAAATCCTGAGGGAGAACAGAGTTTTTAGCTCTGTCTCAAGTCAGTTTATTGTTATTTTTTGAACTATAATATGCAAGGCAGAGT
Source organism: Oreohelix idahoensis (assembly GCA_024509875.1). Classification (NCBI taxonomy): domain Eukaryota; kingdom Metazoa; phylum Mollusca; class Gastropoda; order Stylommatophora; family Oreohelicidae; genus Oreohelix; species Oreohelix idahoensis. Next base: position 97,876 of record JAMPIV010005809.1, read on the forward strand.
GACATATTTGACATGCAAATTTTATTTTTATGTATTTATCTGTGGAATTGTGCTTTTTTTTTTTTTTTTTTTTTTTTGTTTGTTTGTGTCATGATATCTTTTGTAACCTATAAATTAAATGAATGTCATTTGAATAGAGTGCCCGAGAAATTTGTATTGATCTGTTGACTATTTGAGTTGTTAATAAAGTGTTTTAAATGGACTTAGATTGTCTGCACAAGTTAGAATCAAAATCTCTTTTCTGGTGACAGGTCATAAAAATTTTACTCTATGGGTTAAAAAACAGATTGCATCAAACAAACTTGAGAACTGCGGTAATTTGTTATGATATAAATATCTGGAGGCTTACTTTGTTGCTAGCCACTAAAAAAAAAAAAAGTATTGAACTCCATGAAATAAATAAAAATAGTATGCAGGTACTTCATGTCTATGCATGTATTGTATTTTTACAGCATTGTATAAATGATGTCGTAAAGAATTTATTTGTTCACTCATTTATGATATTGAGGTTTATCTTTTTGAAAAATTCTGTACGATGTAATGGACAAGGCTAAGTTTTGGCTAGCTTTTAGTTTTTTGAATATTTTTGTTGTTGTAATGTACATACACATATTCAGATTGTTAGTGAGATTCAGGTTGTATATGTGATTTTTATGCATAAGCTGACCAGATACATTGTAGAGGATGTTAAAAAATATATATAAAGTTTATTGAGGTATGGTTAATACAGGCGCTTCATCAGTTATGTTTTATAAAGCTTTAGATCAGATGTTTAAAGAGTTTTCCTCAAGCAAATATTTCGTTCTGTTTGGTGTGAAAAATAACAGTCTGCTGCACATTTAATCATCATCGCCATTTTCCTTCCCGCACCTTACGGAACATGGGGCCATCACTCCCTGCTGGTCTCCTTGCAGGAAGCCTGCACCAGGCAATGACATGTTCTAGTATTGGTGGTTTCTGTGGCAATTTGTTTGACACGATGAGGTTGCCAGCCTCCATGTTCAGCTTATTAGTTCCTGGCCCGACGTTGCCGGAGGTTGCAGTTATCCTGTTCTTTCTTTGTCTCTTCAGAGGCCCATGTGAACTACACAGGACTGTATATTTAATAAGGTAAAAGGTGAAGGATCCCGTTACATGCCCATTGAGGCATATTGGCGAAATGGTGTTAGGCCCATATTTTCTCGACCATCGGTACACTAGGGGTGATGTGGTCAGCATAACGCCGGCTGTCGTAACCTTCCCAGAGTTGCTCTGGTACCCAATTAGGGCTGGATAGACCCAGGAGCCGTTTGCGGCCTAGAAATTTAATGCACTGTTATAAAAGATGTTTTGTTAGCAGTTAAAAAAAAAACAACAACAAATAAATAAAGTGTCTTCTATCTGGGCGAACCATTTTAAACAAGTGAAAGAGATACCACATACCAGCAACAGATCATTGATTTGTAATGTCTTCTTCCTTGATCCTTAGCTGCCGACTGTCAAAGCAGTCAGTGGCCATCACGCCTGGTGGCGTCTTGTAGGGCAGCAACAAACTGCTTCCACTTTGCTTGGTCGGCGGCCATCCTTCGTGCAGTGCCCCAGCTGTGGTTCATTCTTTGCATCTTGGCCTCCACAGTCCTCCGCCAAGTTGTTTTTGGTCGACCTCTCTTTCGCTTTCCTTCAGGGGTCCACGGCATAGCTGTTCTTGATTTTTACTGTAGGGAAGGCAAAAGCAGCGAGGAAGGGAACTGATCAACCCACCCCATAAAGCTAATATAGTGAAGTCTCAGATGGCTTCACTACGCTGCGGTAGTATCTGCTATACAACTACCTTTACCATAACATCATCATCATTTTCCTGTGTGCTCTTTACAAAGCATGGAACCACCACTGCAGCTGGTGTCCCCCCCCCCCCCCCCCCCCCCCCCCCCCCCCCCCCCCCCCTGCAGGAAGCCTGTATCCAGCATATTCCCAGTATGCCTCAATGGGCGTGTAACGGGTTCCTTTACCTTTTTTTTTTTTACAACACTTCAGTACAGGTTGACCTAACATCATTAACTAAACATAAGAAACAGAAAATCAGGTGACAATAAAATATTAATAAAAGTTGGAAGAGGACAAACAAACAAAAATAAAAAATTCAACTCATAGTTCCATGCATGGTTGCCAGTTGAAAATTGTGAAAAAAGCCAAACAACTTTACACAAAAAATAGCCAAATTGGCTACCCTGGTTACATGTAACTAAATAACTGTTAAAATGTGTTATGCCACATAGTTAAATGTGTGACCTTTTGTGCTTTATTTTGTTGTTATTAGAAACACCCACAGCAAGTCAACTGAATGTATGACTTCCACTATCTACTTTTGTCCTTTTGGAGTTTATCTTGAGCAGGTTTTAAAGGAAACACAAAAGATTTCGAGTAATTACAAAACTTGTCAAGGAGCTGTAATCATATTATACAGTTACTATAAAACTGAAGCAGTTGTGGTTCACACTGCATTCTTTGCCTTCCACTTCTTTCCTGCATCAGAACATATGAAGATGTCTTATTGTCATTAGGCACAACAGAATTCGTGTTCACCAAAGCAGTGCGTAAACTAACAGTTTGACTCACTATGCATTCTGTGGAGTGTATTTGATTAGATAACGTATTTAGAGAGCTCGAACAGTTTAAAAATTTGAAGTCTTCCATATAAACCATATTTCTCTTCTCTTTCTCCCCCTTCCTTTTTTTTTTTTTTTTTTTAACGAATAACTGCAGTTTTATTTATTTATTATTTTATGTAAATGTGATTGGTTAAACTGCTGAATCATAGGATAATTTACTTCAGAATTTATATCTTTGAACTTTAAGCATAGTTATGATCTGTGCTTGCTGCTTTTAGACCAAAGATTTGAGTGAGTTAGTGAGAAAGAGTGTGTTTGAGGGAGTGAGAAAGTAGAGGAGCATGAGAGATGATTACATAAATTAAAGTAGCATGCTTAATTATAAATAATAGGATCCATATCATTATGCATTTTCTTACATTTTTATTATTCTGATAGGCAGTTTTCTTTTTTCTCTATAAGACTTTGAATGAAGTCATGGAATGAGAAAGAACAAATTATGACTGCATGTCCCTGTAGTAGATCTATAGTATTCTGTCTTTGGCTTAGAAGAGTGGGGACCTCAAATCACTAATTGTTTGTTTATTTATTTGTATGCCTTAACTCTGTTCATGGTGCAGTGGTGTACTTGGTAATTGCTCAACTGTTTTTTTGCACATTTCACTGTTGTTATTGTTGTTGTTGTTGATTGATTCAGCGGCGTTTGGGCTATCGCCCTTCGGCCCAGTGCCATGTAGTGGTATCTATAAGGTTTTCCATTTATCTGGCCTCGGAGGAAATGAGCATTTTCCTAACACTTGCATGTTTCACTGACTTCATTAAGTTGTCTCTTCCTTTGGTGTCCTCATGTCAGATGTCGTAATGTAGTAATATAAACATACATATAAACACACAAGGGTAAATGATCCCAAAAAATTAATATAAGGTAGTTTGTGAATTAAAGTAATAGAATCAGTGACAGAAGATTGTGAATTAAAGTAATAGAGTCAGTAACTAAACCTTGTGAATTAAAGTAATAGAGTCAGTGACCGAAGCTTGTGAATTAAAGTAATAGAGTCAGTGACAGAAGATTGTGAATTAAAGTAATAGAGTCAGTGACAGAAGATTGTGAATTAAAGTAATAGAATCAGTAACCAAACCTTGTGAATTAAAGTAATAGAGTCAGTGACCAAAGCTTGTGAGTTAAAGAAATATAGAGTCAGTGACCGATGTCATTATGGAAGCCAACAAAAGAACTGACAGAACACAGCAACAGAAGAGGATTGTTGTCAAAAACATTTCTCTTACATCTCAGTAATACATGACTCCGTGCAGCGGCTACAGCAATGGAAACTGTTCAAAACCTTAAATTTGAGCTTCCTCCACATCCACCATTTATGGCCATGACCTCACACCGATCAATTTTCATGTCTTTGGTCTACTTAAGGAAGCGTTACTTGGTCTGAAGTTTGATGTTGCCTAAATATATCGAAATAAGTGTCTGCCTGTTTTACCTATATAAGTAATGCCACACCTTATAAGAGCATCTGTTTGGTTAGAGCCATTGCATCTTGTGGCAGAGAAACCAGTTTCAAAACCAGGTGGCATCACAGTGCAGTCTACTTAGCTGTAAAAAGGGGCATCTGACTTTGCTCAGGAGTTAGGGAAGGCAAAGGCGGCGAGGAAGGGAACTGGTCACCTATTTTATGAAGATGAGACCTAGTGTAGGTGAAGACTCTAACACTTCTTTCTTGGTGGTAGTATCTGCTGTCAGACTACCTTTTCCTGTTCACACTTTATAAAAACATTTGTGTAAATAATATTCCGTTAATTTGCAAGTATCCTTAAGAATTAAAGAGCCTTTTTTAGAATGTTATCTCCTCTTGTTGTTTGGCAAGAGCATGTGACTGCTTGGTGTAGACTTCCTGTAATGGGGACCAGCTGCAATGGTGGCTCTATGCTCTGATAAGAACGCAAAGGAAAATGATGATGATGCTGATGATGATGACTCCCTTGTTATTGTCTAAAAGCTTTGCCATCAGATCATGTAAGAACATTTTCAGTTTTCGCCACTGCAGTCCTCGTTTCTGCTGCTTACAAGATAACAATTTTGTTCTAGGGCTTGTAGCAGGGTTTCTTAACCTTTGAGGAGGGGCGCAGACCTGTCCATAAATGGATTCTAGGGGGTCCATGTACATGACCTAAAATTTAAAATGTTAAAGTTTTTTTTATTATGCTTTTATGTACATTTGTTTTTTAAAGAATGGGTCCATAGCCTTCATTGGACAATCAATGGGGCCCGTAGCCTTAATAGGATAATCAAAAGGGGTCCATGGCACACACAAAAAAAGGCTGAGAAACCCTGGTTTATAGTGTTGTATCTATTTTGAGGCTGTTATAGCCTGCTCATTGTCATGTTTGTTATCCCAATTAATGTTAATTTTTATTAACAGGTCTTACTTACTTAACTTCTAGTAATGTCTTCTTCCTGGCCTGGTTCCATTCTAGTCCTCGTCCCAAAGATTGTCTAATGTTGTCCTCCCAGCGAAACTCTGGGTCGTATTGATCCATGGCTTTTGCATCTTGTTTTTGATTCTGCAGACATGGCCAAAACCATCTTAGTTGGGACTGTTCTATTTGGGTCTGCACGGATGGGATTTATATATCGTTGTGCGGACCATTCCTCTACTTCAATCTCCATTTTCTGAGGTTTGGATCTGGCTTTTGTGGGTTGTAGCTTGCCCACGACTCGCATTATTCAAAACTAATTAGGTTTATCTATAACTTTACAACTAGATATGTCAAAAGAGATGAATAAGGTAAATTTGTGCCCGAGGTTAGTAATCTCATCATATAAAACAGATTGCTACAAAAGTCTTCACTACAAAAGCACATTATGCTCTTGTCACGTGCTTCCTCTATGCAGTGGTGGCCCTTTGAGGAGTGAAAATGGATCATATATATATGTGGCTGATTCATCTGTTCATGTAGTTTTGTCTTTGTTATGGTTGACAATGCAAGTGGCAAATCCAAGTGTTGGAAATGTTTTACTTATTCTGCAGTGTCCATCTGTGACCTTTGACATATTAAAGTCAGCGTTAAAGTTTTACTTATTCTGCAGTGTCCATCTGTGACCTTTGACATATTAAAGTCAGCGTTAAAGTTTTACTTATTCTGCAGGACATATTAAAGTCCGTGTTAAAAACAAGAATGGGAGAAGATCGGCTACCACGACAAGCATGGGAAACAAAGAGCCAGGGATCCAGACCCCCAGGATGACCGAGAGTCCGCTGGGAGGACAACATTAGACAATCTTTGAAGGACCGAGGACTGGAATGGAACCAGGCCAGGAAGAAGACAGCTGATAGAATAGTCTGGCGCTCTCTCTTCCAAACCTCTACACCTCACGGTAGAAGGGGAACGACTAAGTAAGTAAGTTAAAAACAAGAAACCAGAATTCAGCTCTTTGGATACCCAGAGTGTACTATCAAAAGGGTTAGACTCTGGACACTTTCAGTATCATCATCATCGTATTTAGTTTTTGCGGAAAGCCTTCATCAGAGCATTCATGTTCTCTTGTAGTGGTGGTTTCTGTAGCACTGTTCTACATGATGAGTTTGCCAGTCCACTTCATATTAGTTGCCTCTTAATTATAGCACTTTAATTATGACTGTAATAAAATATGTTTTGTTTGTCCCTGAAGCTAACTAACCCTCATTATTTAGAAACAGCTTTGTTTGTGAAAAATTAAACCTTAAATAAAATAGTGTATTTTTTTAATATGTAAAATATTCTCATACTATCGTAAGCAACTTTTTTGTTAGAATGAAAATAGCTGAACTAGGAAAGAGGATTGTTATATTTAAAATGTATTTGCTGGAATTTTATATTTTTGAAGGTTTTTCATAAAAGATTATTTTATTAGAAATTGCATTTTGTAAAAGAAATAAAAATATTTTCATGGACAGTTACCGTGATATTTCAGATGCAGAATTCACCTTCAGAATGTAAATATGTTCATGGTTATTGTTCATAGCTTTGCTGGCCTTGTAAGTTTTTTTCCACTTAGCTGTTCACTGTATCTTTGCATTTCGTTGTAATCAGATACAAGTTGTTGTTCTCCTCATATTGGCCTTTTCATTTGCGTATGCTTACATATGTTGAGAATACCCTGGACAGAAAAAAAGACCAACAGAGAAGTACTGCATTCACTAAACGTACAGGAACATTGGCTCCTAAATACCATCGCAATAAGGAAGCTGAAATTTTTCGGTCATATAAAAAGACGTAATAGCCTGGAAAAAACAGTGATGGAAGGCATGGTCCCTGGAAAAAGGGGAAGGGGTCGACCTAGACGACGGTGGACCCAGGACATCACAGAGAGTCTGAACTTGTCTTTGGCTGATGCAGGTCGACTTGCCCAGAATCGTGATGCGTTCAGAGCAGCTGTAATGGAGACAACGTTCTGGAAAGAATACGTCACATGATGATGATGCTTACGTATTTACGGTAGTGATTAAAATCAAGTTGGTGATGTTGGCAATTTTGCCCCTGGTGAATCTCATTTTTTTAATATTCTGCAAAATATGAAGTTGAAACAAAAATATGTTTCCTAATTAATTACAGTAATTGAATGCTTGATTTCTTAACAAGTGATTTTCTCTTAACAAACTATGAAATTAATACTTTGTTTCTTAGCAAGTTTTTTTTTTTTCTCTGTTTGGTAACTATGAAAGTACTATTGTGTTTCTTAACAGATTTATTTTTCTTTTTTCTGGTAGTGAAAAATAATTATTTCTTTGCAAGTGTTTTTCTATTTGTTAAAAGTGAAAATAAAACTTTTATTTCATAGTAACTGATATTTCTCTTTGTTTACTGTGAAAATAATACTTAGTTTCTTAACAGATTGTTTCTATTTGCCTATGAGGTTAAGGCATCTATAGCTCTTTGTAGCAGTTTGGTGGCCACTGTTGCATGCTCATCTGTGCACCATATTACCAGGTCATCAGCATACATTGCCACTTTCGTTCCATGTGGTAGTTCAGCAACCAGGTCGTTGATGTAGACTAGGAAAAGTATGGGGACAGAACCCCTCCCTGAGGGACGCCATGACGCAGTAGAATTTTCTTACTCTTGAGGCCATCTAGTCGTACTCAGGCTCTTCTGTAATGCAAGTATGCTTTCACCCATTTGTACATCCTACCATTCACTCTACAGTTTCTCAGTTTCTTCAGAAGCCCTTCTTTCCAAACCTTGTCAAATGCTTTCCTTAGATCTATCCTTGCTGCTAGTACCAGTTTCTTATCTTGGAACACATCCTCAATCTCTTGGGAAAGGTAGGTTGCCTGATCTTCGGTAGAGTAACTCCGGCTCCTGAGCCGACCCAGCTCTAATGGGTACCTCCGAAATCTGCGAGTATCTGCCTGAATGGCGAGGGACACCTGTCTCTGTACAAGAAAAAAGGGATACTCACGTAAAATCAATGTCAGGCTAGACATTAATAATAACCTGAGATTTCGCCTCGAGTATTAGCGGGCGTACGGAAAAAAAAAAAAAAAAAGTAACAGTTGAAAATACTGGCCTTGAATTTGCATTTTGCTGCTGAAGTTATTTATAAGAAATTGTAAAATAACCACTTGTGCATGCAGTAGTATTTAACTTATTCTCATCCTAGCTAATGTCTCAAAACTGACAATTTCAGTTGTTCAGTCATAAATACATTAGAAGTTTACAACGTTGAATTTGGATGTAAGCTTTTCCTTTTTTTTTCTTTCTTTTTTTTAAAACTTTTTTATACACTTTTGTTAACATGTAATTAAGGTTGTTGAAAATGTGATTTTAACTGTAGAGATTTTATTATGACTATTTAAAATAGAATTTCTATGTTCTTTTTTTGTTTAAATGTGTCACCAGGTAAATATATGCAGGTGATGTTCTTTTGTTGTTGTTCTCATAATAAAGTGTTGCAGAAGAGAAACAAAATTAAGAAATGTATGATTGTTGACTGCTCTTAGCTCCCTTGTAATGCGAGTGTGAATGTTATTATGCCCTGTATTAATCGGGGAAAGGGGGGGGGGGGGGGGGTGTGCCTCTCTGTTCAAAAGCATGGCTCTTATGCCATGTTGAGTGCATTTTTTAATGTATAAAATTAAGTGGTGTTCATGTGGGAAGATTAGTGAAGGTGGTGCATTGCTTCACCTAGCATGAATTTGGAATCATTGCCAACATAGGAACCTTGGCAACGACTGGAAGATGATGTGCTCTTGGGTAGCTTGGTGTTGTTTCATCGGAAATAACTCAGAACTCCCTTTTACAGTTCTCTTGCACTGTTTAGCAGTGCACAGTCAGCACGTGACTACTGCCAGGAAGAAGCCTTTAATGTTATGCTGTATGCTTGTCTATCGAGTTAATGAATTATCACGTCTGTCAGGCAGAGGCATCTTTTAAAATATTCATTCAAACTGTGGAATACTGTTTCTTGCATTGTCATAATTTAACTCATATGTGTTCGTTCACCTTTCTTTCATATGCTGATTAAAGGAATATGAAAAATATCATTGAATACTGAAAAATTGTTCAAGGTGGTAAATTTTTGGATAGAGATGGGTGTTCTTATCTGATGGTTAAGAATTCTTCATGAAAGTCAGAGTTATTAATTAGCCATATTTGTATCATTTTGGAATTCTTGTTAGGGACAGCACAGAGTGATTGAAAAATCACTTCCTATTTTTAAACTGTTATTTCTTAATCTATCCAAGTAATTTATACGAAAAAAATGTCAAAATAAAGCAATTAACTGCCATTTTATTACATGATGCCATTCACATTAACTGTGCAACTCAGTGTGAGATCCACTTTGTTCAGTACATGATTTCATAGTGGACAGAAATTTCTGCTTCTCTGGCAACATCTGTTTATGGGCCAGTTTAAATTGTGTTTTATTTCATTTTGTTTTTGGAATTTAAAAAATTAAAAAACATTTCTCAAATGACTGTTACTTCTTGTTCTGGCATTTAAAAAAAAATTTATATCCAATAGACACGAGTGAGAATATAATAATTCAGAAATAGGAAGTGATTTTTTAGTTACCCTGTGGACAGGGCTGGGTGAAGTCCATCCATTTGGCTAAGTAGGCTGAAGCTTAGGGGCCCTCGAGCTCTTGGGGGCACTTGTATAAGTTAAAATAATTATGCTAAGGGGTTTGAAAAAAATATTAAAATTATTGCTTATAGTTGAAGGTGGGTCCAAATACCAAAAAGCCTGGAAGCCCTTCTTGGCTTAATCCGGCCCTGCCTGCGGAGTATCATGCAAATGAGGATGATTCTTGCCTAATCTGGAAAACTCATAAAACATCAATAAAAAATTTAGCTTGCTAAGTCATGGCTCATAAAATTATTGCTTAGCCAATGTAGGGAATATGAAGCTATTGTTGAGTCAGATGTTTTATTGCATCTTACGTTCTCATACATGGGTAATTTTTTTTTTTTGGGGTGGGAAAAATAATGCTTAAATTGGTGTTAGTAATAAATAAGTCCATAAATATATTCTGGAAAACAGCATCGACTTCGTGGTAAAAATTCAGGACATGCAGTATTTAATATGCAATGAAAAAAAGTAAGGAGAGTTTGTTATATAGGTCATGCAAAAAGCCATGAGTTTTGAGTGTGTTTGGCAGTAGCCATGATATTCACAATCTTAGGTAGTTACTGACACACTTTTTAATTGATTATACATTAGTAACTAGTCATTTATTCTTGGAAAATCCACATAGCAAACCACTGTTCTGTGCCTCATTAATTTTCATATCCTAACTTCAAACTTTTTTTTTTTTGTAATTTTTTGTGAGTGAGCCATTTTTTGGGTAACTGTAGATGGCACTGTAATAGATTTTTTTTAAACAACAAATTTGGGCTGGCTAGACACAATTATAATATCTATCATAAAGTGTGTCTACTCTTTAAATCGCTGAACTGTTTGACTGGCTTGTCTTCCATTGTTCTGCTGTTTCCAGCCAAATTTAAAATATGCCTGTGTTTATGTGAAATATGCTTATTTCATACAAGAATTAGTAGATTTTGTGATGAAGAAATAGAAATTATTTGTCATATTTAAAGTCGGCTAGATTCATTAAAATCCATTACAGCTGCTTATTTCTAAGAAGCAAGATGTTTCAAATGTGCAGGGTCTTTGACACTGAAAATAGTCATCAATTTTTGTTAACCAGTTACACATACTGGAACAGAAATAGTGTATTTATTTGTAAGGTCAATAAATAAATTTTGCCCCATGTTTTCTTTCTCAGCCAAATAATGATTGGAAAACAAATCAGGTGGGATGTAGAAATTGTAAGAAATCTTATTTACAAAGGCATATTTCATCGTGTGAACTCCATCTTTAACTGTGACTGTCAGCCATTGTGAAACAAGAGCTGCATACCTTGTCAGTAAAATTTCTTCTGGTGCAGACTTTTGGATATGGTTGTCCCATAGCAGATTCTGCCAAAGGGGAGTGAAGTGTTGGAAACTACACTATACACTACTTGGTCCAGCATCAAGAGATTGGGGTCACCAGTTCCCTTCCTCACTGTCTTTGGCTTCCCTAACTCAAGATCAAAGTCAGGTACCCATTTACAGCTTGGTAGATCGGAGCATGTCGATACTGTGAATCAAACCCGGCACCTTTGCCGCGAGAGACCAGCACTCTAACCACTCTTGTTAATCGGATGCTCAGACTTTTGAATATCCCTGTTATAAATTATTAGGTATTGTTTAAATGCTGTCATTTATTCTAAACAGCGTTTTCAGGTGCCTGTAAATGACATATCATTGCCTTAAATGATTTAGTGAGCAATTACTTGTCAGCATGAGGGCCAATGTTGGATGACTACAGCTAGACTTATTGCCAGATTCATGTTCCAACTTCCTGACAACCTCAGACATTGCACCCAGTGTCCGACTGTGGCCAGTGTTCAAATGTCCTGTAGAGAATTTTATCTTCATAAACATGATCATAAAATACCTACTTGTTTGTCCTTCAGGCCTTAAGAATTCTGTTAATGTCTGTCAGTTTTTTAACAACAAAAACAACAACCAAGAAGCGACAGACTTTCATAAATGGGTGCTTGCGTAGAATAGAGGGATTGAAATGGCATGACAAGATCAATTATAGGGAACTGATGACATGAACCAGACGATTGCCAGTGGAGCAAGAGATCAGAAGATGCTGCTGGCGATGAATAAGACACACCCTGAGGAAAGCTGTTGATAGTATGACTAGGCAGTCGTTGTTTTTCTAATCCCAGAGTAAGAGGGGTAGAGGGAGAATGAAGAACATAGGGAATGGGAGAGACATTTTAAAAAAATAACAATAATTTTGCCTCGTTTTGGTGAGGTTCAACCTAGTCGGTTATATTATGGTGCATGTCTAGACCTTTAGGTCTGATAATCTTGTAATTGCTTGGAGAGAGACATGAAAAGAATGAGAGAGACATAGAAAGACCTTGAGCTGATGGCACAGGACAGGAAGACTTGGCAGAAGTTTGTTGAAGGCCTATGCTCCTTGGGGAGCTGATAAGTGATGAATGATGTCAGTATTTGACGTGCATCCCTTTCAGATGTTAAACACTGAAAATACCCTTTTTTGGGGAAACATCCTGTAGTTGGAAGTTATCAATTAATGCAAACCTAATTTGTTTTCAAAATCATTTTTGACTGAGAATGAAAACCTGGTCACAACTTACTGAATGATGCTCATACTGTTGAGATTTTGGATGTCATCTTAAACATGTCTGCACGGTGCCTCAGCTGAATAAATCAAAATTAAGTTAATAACATGTTCAATGGTTTTATTATCTTGCGTAATAAAAAAGTTTAATGGCTTTAATATTCTGTATACTGATGTAAACTTATTGTGAATATATGCATTTAAACTTTCAAGCAATCTTTTGTTATAAATTGATGTATATCCTTTAATCTGTGTAAGGGGAACTTGGTTTTGACTTCGTAATTATAGTTTGTTTCTGATGTTGAGCTGTACATTTCTTCTTTTATAGAGACCTCCCATTACTGGTGTACAAGCAAGAGAAAGACAAAAAATTGTATAGTTTGTGTGTGAATGTGATTTGCTGTTAAGTCCAAAGAGTTTCATCTTGGAAGTAGAAAATAATTTATGAAAGCAACATCTACACTGGCAAGAGAACCGGTAGAGAACGATGAAGTAAAATATATTTTTCTTGTTTTGTCATTCATCTTTTGGAACTTGTGCTGGACAAATCTGTAAGCAGTTTACATTTCAACAAACTTTGTTGGATTAAATTTCAGACCCAAAAATAGGGCTAGACAGCAATCACTGGAGCTGAAGAAAGAGAGACGGTGAAGATGGATATGGCACACATTGCAACCGGCATAACCAGACATGGTGATAGGTGATGATGTAATGGGTGGTGGTTGATTAATAGTTTAAGAATCATCATCATGAACTGCTGCACTGACTGGCATAGGAAGTCCTATCTTTCCATAATGCCCAGTCACACTTGTTCATTATCGTTTCTGTTATTAACTAGCAAGTGACCCATCAAGAAATGGTGACAAACAGTTATCTATCACTTCTGTTATTAACTATCAGTCATTTCTGTTATTAACTATCAATCATTTCTGTTATTAACTGCCAATCATTTCTGTTATTAACTGCCAATCATTTCTGTTATTAACTAGGGAGTAACCCATCAAGAAATGGTGACAAACAATTAGCTATCATTTCTGTTATTAGCTATCAGTCATTTCTGTTATTAACTATCTATCATTTCTGTTATTAACTGTCAATAATTTCTGTTATTAACTATCTACCATTTCTGTTATTCTTCTTCTTCTTCTTCTTCTTTGATCCATAACCGCCAACCGTCAAAGCAGTCAGCGGCCATCACGCCTGGTGGCGTCTTGTAGGGCAGCAACAAATTGATTCCACTTTGCTCGGTCGGCGGCCATCCTTCGTACAGTGCCCCAACTGTGGTTCATTCTTTGCATCTCAGCTTCCACAGTTCTCCGCCAAGTTGTTTTTGGTCGGCCTCTCTTTCGCTTTCCCTCGGGGGTCCATAGCATAGCTGTTCTTGCGATGGTATCAGGGTCCCTTCTGAGGACATGGCCAACCCAACTCCAGCGTCTGCCAGCTATGATGGTGTGCATGTCCTCCTGGTTACTCCGAATAATTTCTGTTATTAACTATCTAATATTTCTTTCTGTTATTAACTATAAATAATTTCTATTAACTATCTATCTGCACTGACTGGCATAGGAAGTCCTATCTTTCCATAACGCCCAGTCCCACTTGTTCATTATCATGTAATTAACTATCTATCATTTCAGTTATTAACTGCCCATCATTTCTGTTATTAACTAGCAAGTGACCCATCAAGAAATGGTGACAAACAGTTATCTATCATTTCTGTTATTAACTATCAGTCATTTCTGTTATTAACTATCAATCATTTCTGTTATTAACTGCCAATCATTTCTGTTATTAACTATCTGTCATTTCTGTTATTAACTATCTGTTATTTACTACCTATCACTTCTGTTATTAACTACCTATCATTTCTGTTATTAACTAGCAAGTAATCTTAGAAAACTCATGAACATCAGTTGGAAAGAATTTAAGTCTAATCGACAAATAAGAGAAGACTCTAGGCAGAAATATGTTTCCGACTATATAAGGAAAAGACGATGGTCATATGTCGGTCATGTCCTACGAATGCAAAACAACAGAATACCACTGCAGGCGCTCACTTGGATTCCTGAGGGTAAGAGGAAAAAAGGAAGACCAAAAGAAACACTTAGAAGAACAATAATAAGAGAAGGAAGAACGTTGGGATTAAATAATGTGCAAGAGCTAAGAGGAGTGGCGTCACAACTGTGGCGAGAGGTTTTATTTGGCTCTTGGATCAGTATAGTACTGACAATTACAGAAATAGAATTTCTGCAGAAAATGGTGAAGTCCCAGTGTCTGAGAGGACTACTGGTATCACAAATTAGTTACGGCTGTGAATGATCTGATCTCGAAACAATAGTAGAGAGGAGACCGACATAAAGTGCCACCTCCGCTGTGTAACTAACTGTGATATTAAAAAAACAAGGAAACAGATTTTGCTTAACAATGATAAAATTGACAAGTCTTCAAATACAATTTCCTTATTATTTATTTAGTATATACACTATCTACTCACGTTTCACTAGCTTTGCCCTCAAACAAATGTAATTATCTGATTAAACCGTCTAACGTATTAATGCCATTTTTTGCATACGATGTTATATTGGGTTAGACCCAACAAATATATACTTTATATCTGTGCATCTTGTCCAGTTCCCATAAACGGATGAAATCCTTTGATCTTTGTCGGCATACTAATTATTGTGTATCGAGAAAAGAAATTTTACCACTTCATGCACAGATTCTGTGAATTGATTAGGCATAGGCGTGTCTACTATTACAATAATGTGGCCATCACGTTTGCAATTGAATACGTGTTGAAGATGATTTCTTAAATGATCTGCATGCGAGATACTCGTGACATTGTTTGTCATTGACATTTAATGCGCTACCAAACTGGACCTTCCTTGATCTAATTATTTCAATGGGTATCATCTCTTTGCGGTTCATAAATATCATAATGGAACGTTGCTCCTCTAATGTGCTTGTAAATAACGGTAAGGTCATCTTTAAAGAAATTAAACTTCATCCGAATCATAATCAGATGTCTCTGAGAAATTGAAAATCAATCTCGGCTGAATGAAGGACAAACCATCATTCTTCCAATATTCCTCTTCCTCTTGTAACACATGGTTCTCACTTTTCTTCCAATAATCCCTGGCTATATTGGAGATGGCGGCTTTTATAAGTATTTCAACATCTTTTAATTTGAACGTTCTATTTTCTGTTGCTACCTGTTCCTTAATTTTAGCCCATACTAATTCTATTGGGTTTAAGTGAGAATGGTAAGGAGGTAATCTTAAACATCTGTGACCATGTTCATGGATTGCCTTGTCTATGTGAAATATCTTTGTATGCTGTGTCTTTTTTTTACAATTCCAAGTAATTCAGGTTCATGGACATTTCGTTGAATGGAATGTTGTTTATGGTCAGCCAAATCTTTATTACATCTTTAATACTTGGTGAATTAGAAACTTTATCTTCTGGTGCCACAACGTTGTGATATGAGGCATTGTCCATTATCAAACACCACGGTCTATCCAAGGAAGGAAGTACATGATTCACAATCCAATCTTGAAATATCTTGCCATTCATCTCTGCATGGTAATCCCTATTATCTGTGGATTTTGAAACAAATATGAGTTCAGTATTATTTAGAAGCCCATGATGGCTGCTTCCTGGATGTGCAATTATTAGGCGCTGTCCTTTGCTGCTTGGTACTAGTCTCTTAGTTGTTCCATCAGATGATTGCCATTCTCGTTCATTACTGTGGTGCGCATTGATCCAAGTTTCATCTAAATACACAAAATCATAACAATCTCTTCTCATTTCTCTGACCTCGCGTAAATATTTGCTTCTCATTGCAACTATATGAGGCTTCTCACAAATAAGGTTTCTACCACCAACATATTTTCTAAAAGTGAATCCCAAACTCCTAATAGTCCTCCATAGCGTAGATTTGGAAATATCAATGTCATTATTCTTTCTTAACCAAATTTTCAATTTCCTTAAAGTCACTGCCTCATTATTGTGAAACATATTGCAAATTTCTCTGCGGATCAATTCTCTGTCAAAATTATCCACCACTCTTGGCCTAATTTTCGTGTGTAAAACACTGGAATTAGACATTTCAGATGTCGCTATCCAGCGGTGCAATGATCGTTTGCTTATCCCCAAGGCGTGAATAGTCCTCTTTTGTGGGTTTGAAATAGAATGATTTAGTTTTCCCTCGAGTAGCTTCATTGCAGAAATACTTAAAAATCCTATTTGTGATTTGCTGTAATGTCATAAAATGTACTCGCAGACTCATTTTTCCTTCTTAACCACACAATAATTTTTGTAGACACACCTCTGATTGACAATGTGTGCGTTGCACCGGATATAAAATGTTTTATGTTCAAGAAGTGCGATTTCACGCAATTTCACTCAAAAATCATGCCAATTGCTTGATAAACCAAAAATGTGCAAATGAGGTCGTATAATTTACTGTAGACATTTCAATATGTGTGCGTGTGATGTGTGTTGGCAAGTAGGATTTTATATTATATCGCAAAGAAACGAAAATTGAAACCAATGGCCGCATTTTAATGAAAAATTTAATTCATAGGGTCTATACCATTTCAAATTCACACACAAAATTTCACTTATATGCGTTATATATTCGCTGAGATATAGCATTTTGAAGTTGGGCAAAGCTAGTGAAACGTGCTATAATGTGTACTCATCTCTCTAAGGTCTGTTCTTCTTTGGTTGGTTCACACACCATTGGCTGAGTATCGTTCCTTTAGCCCACCCACGACTGAGGGGGACCAAAGATGTAGAGTCAGGACAACCTCTATGCTCCTGCGGAGTTCCAGGCAGCTGGATTGACGACCCACGATCTCAGGTTTTAGGACACGTATAAACCTGTAACAAGCAAAAATAGGGGCTAATTTCTGTCCTCAAGCCCACCTATTTCTATTGTGGATGAAATGAGCGTGTGCCTCAGTGTTTGCATGTAGGATGAATGACAACATGGCTCAGTATGATTTAGCAATAGCGAGACAAGACAGGTGTCTACTTGCAAAACATTCTTTCTGATAAACTAATACATGGATATCATTCAATAATATAAATTCAGTGCATGAATACATTCAATAATATAAATTCAATACATGAATACATTCAATACATGAATACATCCCATAATATAAGTTCAATACATGAATACATCCAATAATATGTACACCTAGGTGTGATACAACCATTTCCTTCCCCCTATAATATACCAGGCCCTCTCTGATGAGTGCTATACAAGCTGGTAACATATATCCTAACAATAACGTTATGTTCTTATGATAGGAGTATATGCGACGAGGACTGTTTGGTGATATATCAGGTTGGAGTTATAGGAGATAATAGATTGGAGTTAGATGAGACAATAGATTGAGTCCTAACAAGGACTGTTTTGGTTATATTGCAGTTGGTCTATCGGAGACAATAGACTGAAGTCATGTGAGACAATAGATTGAGTCCTAACAAGGACTGTTTTGGTTATATGGCAGATAGAAGACAATAGGTTGAGTCCTAACAAGGACTGTTTTGGTTATATGGCAGTTGGTCTTATCAGAGACAATAGACTGAAGTCATGTGAGACAATAGATTGAGTTATAGGAGACAATAAATTGAGGTATGAGTCCTATTAGTCTATGTCTATTCAATCATAATAGGAAATACAATCATTATACTTAATTTCCCCAAGATACAATCAGTAACCTGATAGGTAGTATAAATGACACACAACAAATACCAACATTATAGACCTGCTGAAAGCCTATTTTCCCAAAGGTTATCGTAAATATATTTACCCTCTAAGATTCAAACCGGCCAGATTTTGACTCGACTTTAGCAAAGCAGGCTGCAGGTCATTGCACTCCAGGTAAGCTATAAATCAAGGTGACAAAAGCCCTCTTCAGTCGGTCGGTATCTCTGGCGCCGTGTCGGTGATGTGTGATTATGCATAAAATCCGCCCGATTATATAGGTAGGTGAATTCTTAAGCAAGGCTTTCGGTTGGTTCCTGGCGGAGCAAAATGATTGGTTTCCTCCGGTTTGGTACCTGGTCTCATACAGCCTAATTTTATTCAGTTTTATATCGCCATCTTGCGTGAACAAGATGGCCGTTAATTTATTCTGTCTCAGAGACTGGTGAACGTTGCTCGTTGATTGGTTGAAGCAAATCTGTATCTCGACAGTGATTAACAAAGTAGTGGGTTACACTCGTTTCACGACAACAACGAACAATCTGTTTGGTGCTTAAAGAATTTATTATTATTATTATTATTAATCCATCAAGAAATGCTGACAAACAATTATGGTGTTGGATATCTGTCACCATTTTTGCTGTATTCAGTTTCTTCCTTTTCATTTCCTGACTTATTTCACCTTCTCCCCAGTACCTCTATACACACAGACACTTGTAAACAAAAACACACTTAAAAAAAAACCCCCAAAAAATACAGACCGCAAGGTCTTTTATATTTTGACATGTGCCCTAATATAACCAACGGACCATGTATTTAGGTTGACAGGGGTGCTCCTTGCCAGAACGTGGCAAAGTTTTACATTAAAAAAAAAACATAAAAACTAAAGACAGATACCTGAATTACAAGTATAAAAATGTGCACATGTGCTTGGAATCGAACGCAGAATGTTTGCTTGGAAGGCAATCATTCAGATCAGTAAACCACCAATGCTTCTTTATACATGTGATTTAAAAAAAAAATGCCAAATAGAAGCAAATGGTGGGTTAAAAAACAAAGGGAATACATCTTACTAGGACAAAGAAAATTGCTTTTTAACCCACTATTTACCACACCGTCTTAATGTAGCCCTCCTCATTTTCTAATAGAAGCAAGCAAGATGAATGCATTCTTAGAGTCACAGTATAGTGCTTATCAAAATATTTGTTTTTAAAAAAGTAACATCATGGATCAGGTTTGGCTGATACATGCAAGTTGATGTATGAGTGTTCTTCTTCTCTTCTTGGATCTTTAGTCACTGACTGACAAAGCAGTCAGTAGCCATCACGCCTGGTAGCATCTTGTAGGGCAGCAACAAACTGTCCTCATTTTGCTCGGCCGTTATGCCATCCTTCGTGCCGTGCCCCAACTCTGGTTCATGCTTTGCATCTCAGCCTCCACTGTTCTCTGCCAGGTTGTCTTTGGTCTGTCTCTCTTTCGCCGTCCTTCTAGGGTCCATAGCATAGCAGTTCTGGTGATGGTGGTCAGGGTCCCTTCTGAGGACATGACCAACCCAGTTCCAGCGTCTGCCCACAGTGATGGTGCACATGCCTTTTTGACTGCACCGTTTTATGAGTGTGTTCAAAGAAAAATGTAGTTGTCAAAGGTTGTAACTGTTTGCTCTTGCTTGGGTTGCATTTCCTTCCTCAGTTAGTGTTGAGTTGCGTTTGCTGACTTTTCTACAGACATATCAAAAAGTTACTATGTTTTGACGCTGTTCTCTGCCATGCATGCAGTTAAAGTACCAAGTAGCTTCAGCCTGTATCATCCTCTGTTTCTCATTCCATAAGCTGCTTTTAAAAACACAAAATCCTGACTGATTCCTCTGTTTTTCTCCACCAGCTGCTTCTGTGACCGTGCAATGCGCAGATGCATAAACAAATATCTGAGTTAAAAAGTAAAACATTAACAAATAATAAGGAAATAGTGAATAATACAACAGGGTGTATGCTCCGTCTGGAGCATTGTTTTCAGACAATATAAAGGATAACATAATAAATTGTAATGCTAACTTAGCGTATAGCAAGAACATCCAGTAATTATTTCTCACAGTCTAATGCAGTGTTTCTCAACGGGGGCGGTACCGCCCCCTGGGGGGCGTTTTCAAGATGTCTGGGGGCGTTCTGATGGGTCGCAACGATTGGGGGTAACTACTTCCATTCAGGGGGGCGTTGTGTACATTTTTACAAGAATCAATATGAAACAATTACAAAAGAAATTCCCCTTCGCATAGCTTGTAACACGATAGTTTTTATTTGCCCTGCGTCCCATGGAATGTTTCAAGGATTCCAAACGCAAAATGATAGTACCTGGGATGTTACCATTGTCAGGAGACAGTATGCGGAGATTTATGTCCCTTCAACACTCGAAACATTCGTTAGCCTCTTGACACAACCAAGCTAACCTTACATAAGGAGAGGCTTAAATATTCAGATTTGAAGATATATATGCAGTCATTTAGGCGCTATTAAAATGATTATGATAGTCATAGAGTTGTAAGAACGAATTTTATATCATTTGCTCCGCCAATTTGTAATGCAAGGATAATGAACTTGTGGTGTATATAATTCCGTACTTAAACATATATTTAATATAACTTTGCTTTTAAAATGTGCTTTCTCTTCTTCTTTATATTATAAGAAAAGATAACTCATTTAGTGCATTGCTTTTTTTAAAGTATGGTCGAATATATGTATATGTGTGTGTTTGTGTATACACGATAAAGAGCTAGGTGGTGTTAAAAGGGTGGGGGGCGTTTTAAAATATTAGTTGTCAAAAGGGGGCGTTGTTACTATCAGGGTTGAGAAACACTGGTCTAATGGTTGCAAAACTGAAACTACAGGTCAGCCTCACCCCCAGTTGACCTGGAGATCGTGAACTGTCAATCAAAGTAATTTGGTTAGACTAAACAAAGCCGCACTGATATTGTAGTTATCATTAAGTGCAGGTCATTTTGTATTGTTGGAAACTTGAGTGACAGTTTTTAAGTTTTATACCATGGTTTTCACACTGGTGAAGGTCATTCTAGAATTGATAGCCCAAAAACAAAACAATGAATTTGGAAAGTGACTTGAATTTATGAGACGTAACTATAAACAGACGACATCTCGTGAATGTAACTATAAACAGTGGACATGAAAACGACAATTATGACAATAACACCAACAATCAAAGACAAAGTAATATCTTCTTCTTCTTGCGATCGCATCTTTGATGTTTACACCGTCAGACGAGTTCTCATGATGAATTCGGCTGTTTTTTTTTTTAAGTTCCTCTTTAGCTCCATATAGCTTTGAGTTTAGTGTTGTCACTGGGCCAGTATATCTTTCTTAAGGTAGCCGTGTGGTAGAAACATGAATTTTTCTTATACATAACTTTACATTTTGCCTATATATGTCAAAATGTTCCTTGGTAAGAGAGAAATCTAACCACATGAGTGATTACATAATTATGCTAATTAGCTATTCCAAATGACCGCCGCAGTACACAAAATGCAGGGTTATTTTAAACCCACATTACATAATTATTTCTCAACTTATAGAGTTGAAATTCTGCATACAAGTCCACAAGTGAGTGCATTATGTCCTAGACCAAAAATATTTGGGATATAGCATGAACTATGTGTGACCATTTGTAAAATAACTAAAATTGGAAATTTATAGAACCTCATTAGTATGCAAAACATCTGTACAAATAAAACAAATTGAGAGGGCAAATCAGAGTTTGGTTCAGGACAAGGTGTAAGATGTAAAGAAACACTCTGCAAAGTTTCAGAGCATTCCAACAATTCATTCTTGAGATATCGCGTCTCAAAATGTACCTGTCGTGCTAAATAGGGAAAGTGAGAAAAAGGAGAGAAATTTGTTAACAAACAGTTATTTTGTGCACTTACCTTATCTTAATGACCTCCAAGAGTATACATATCCCCTTCCTTTGCATTTTAATTTCTTTAGCAGCCTCAGACATACTTTCTTCAGCCACTGTCATGCACTTACATAAAAATGTCTCTATAACTATGTCTTGTCATTGGTGGCGGGGCACTAGTGTGCAAGCTAAACTTTTCAAGCGCTGCTTGGTCTTGGCCAAGTGATCGTACAAACATTACCATCCTTACATTGATTTCCTTGTTCTTTTTGTGTGTTTATCCCTGTCTCCTCTACATTTTCTGCATCTCCTGATGTTGTGAAAGATGTTTCTCACAAGCAGTTGTTACATTTGATAACGATTGTGTGACAGAAACCTTGCTTTGAATCTCCATTGAGCCTACACGACACTATAAACCCACAACATTTTACACATCTCATGTTTGCTGTTATTCAAGTGCTCCATACTCATAAGAATAAAAGCATTATTTGTTTGTCCATCTTTTGTATGGGTTGAGAGGGTGCTTTTCCTCAATTTCTTCATAGAAGAAGGTTTAACTTCGTTATCGATAACAGCTGCTTCATTATTTTCTGTTGTGCTAACAACTTCACCAGGGCCCTGGTTGCCAAAAAACTTGTGTTTTCTTAACTTCCTACCCCTTTTTTGTCACCCATATCGTTCTTGTTAAATTGGTTTGTACAGCTTACCACAATAACGTAACTTTTTCACTCAAAAAGTGTAATATGAGTGGTTGAACTCCGACAACTTTGAAATTTTCAGCCCACATGTGCCAAAATGATTCATAAACAATCGACTTTAAGGAGAGTAATGTCCCTTCTCATAAATGGTTCTCTGGAGTTTTTCTGGTACAGAAGAGTTATGGAATCATTATCAATTCGCCTTTTTCGTGTGGGAATCATAATGTTTTCAAAAAGTGGTTAGTAACCAGAGGTAAACAATGCGTTGTTAAGGAAAATTAATATCACCCTCTGGTCACTTATCCTTTAAAAAGTAAAAAACTATGCATCACTGGACAATATAAACCTATGTATTGTGGAGAGAAATGGTTTGGCTTCATAAAAACATTTAAAAACAAAAATGAAGTTTTTCATTAGATTTGAAGGAATTCTACCACACAGCTACCTTAACTGGTCATACAGAGGACAAACCTGTAGAACGTGCTCAGCAGTTTGTTCGTTTAATCCACATGTTCACAGTGGTGAAGCAGACAATCGTAGCTTGTGCATGTGTTTATTCAGTTTGTTATGCCATGTCCTGAGGCGAAAAATGGTTATCTGTCCCTGCCGGTCAAGAATGTGGTAGTCGTCGTTGGGTTGATTCTGTTCTCTTCTCAAAGTAATGTAATTTGGACGGACAGCTTATTTTATTAATAAGAGAAGGGAATGAAATGTATATAGAGATAAGTTGCATTTAGGAAAATGAATTCGATTTTAATCTTGAGCGATGAACACCTGTGCATGGGAAAGGGACATTGTATATGAATGATTGATAGTTTGGTATTTGTTTTTTAAGGAGAAATACGTAGAAATCTAAAAATGTGCAAGAACTACAGAACCATTAGCCTTATTAGTCATCCAAGTAAGGTGATGTTAAGGATACTTTTGAACAGAATAAAACAGAAATCAGAAGAAATCTTGTCAGAGGAACAGGCTGGCTTTAGACCAAAAAGAAGTACCTCAGAACAAATCTTCAATATTAGATTACTGATCGAAAAACATCTCCAGCATCAACATGATTTATACCATAACTTCATCGATTTCACAAAAGCCTTCGATCGAGTCTGGCATGAAGGCTTATGGCAAATAATGAGAAAATTCAATTTTGATACCAACATCATAGATATCATTGAAGCACTATACAAGGACGCAAGCAGTGCTGTTTTTGCAAGCAACGACATTGAAGAATTTTTCAAAACAACTGTAGGAGTTCGCCAGGGATGTATCCTGTCACCAGTGCTCTTTAATATATATCTAGAACATATTATGCAGGAGGCTCTCTACGATTATAAATCAACCATATCGATTGGAGGCCGACCTCTGTGTAATCTACGTTTTGCTGATGATATTGATCTGATAGCTGGAACAGAATCAGAACTTCAAGACCTTACCTCTAGACTGGAGAAAGTAACAAGAACGTATGGGATGGAAATTAATATAGAAAAAAAGCAAGATATTGGTGAATAGCCATAAGAAACATGTTCCGACCAACATTACGTTAAATGGGCAAACGTTAGAAGAAGTTAACACCTTTAAATATCTCGGGTCCACTATATGTAGTGATGGAAGATCAAGTAAAGAAATCAAGACAAGACTTGAGATGGCCTCAGCTGCCATGACAAAATTGAATGTGATCTGGAAAAGTAACATCAGTTTTCCTGTGAAGATCAAATTATACAAATCACTTGTATTATCTATTCTCTTGTATGGGTGTGAGGGCTGGACACTCACTGCAGATACGGAGCGAAGGATTCAGGCTTTCGAGCATAAATGTTATAGAAGAATTTTGCGCATTTGCTATAAAGAGCACAAAACAAATGTCTATGTTAGAGAGAAGATAAACACCTATGCAGGCCACCAAGAACCACTTTTGTCAATAGTGAAACGTCGAAAGCTTGCCTGGTTTGGGCATGTAACTCGTCATGACTCCCTTTCGAAAACGATCCTCCAGGGAACAGTCGAAGGTAAACGGAGAAGAGGAAGGCAAAGAAAATCCTGGGCTGATAACATCAAAGAATGGGCAGGACACGGTTTTTCCACACTTGTACGCATTGCTGAGAATAGAGAGCAGTGGAGGACCCTGTCTGCTGATGCTTCCACCATGGCACCCCTACGACCCATGACGGGTTATGGGTTGAGATGAGATGATACGTAGAAGTATATTGCTGTTGCATAATTGGGGCGTGAGAAAGAGTTATTAGATTTAAAAGATACGTGCTGCGATCAGCATTTCACGCGGATGTCAGGTTAACAAATCATGAAATCCTGACATTTTCTCATAGAACAATAGAGAAAAACAGGTGCTAAGGACAAATTGAAAGTATAAATACTAGAATTAGTACAGTCAAAAACAGAGAGCTCGGAACCCACCATGTAGAAGCAGACAGAAGTGCTGACTTGTAGTTAGAACCAGCTGTTAGTACCCGGTGCTGCCCGGAATTTTCTAGTAACAGTTTATGAAACTTACGTACTCTGAAGCAGAAACATCGAGCACTGCCTACAGCAGCCTTGGTGAGATTTGTCAGCATATTGAGGTAACTAACTATTAAGTTCTAACTAGTAGTGAGATAGGTGAAAGTAAACTTTCATTTCGCCAAGTGACTTTATAAAGAAGGTATTCTTTCGTTTCGACCATTGACTTTATAAAGCTTCAACCAATCTCAGTGTGATGCTAGGCTACTCACTACTCATGATAACATTATAGCGAGAGTGCTTCTAACCATTTTAGAAACGGGGCCATTACAGCTTTCGACTTATAGAAGCTCCTTTAACCAGATGAGAATTTCAGCAAAGAACAAATGACGTTACATAAGATGTCTAGTTATGAAAACCATCATCAGTGATAGGACTTCTATGTGAGAACTTTAGACCAGTAATTTCCAACCAGTTATTATAAATAATTGATGACGTGACCAAACAGGCAACTTAGGACTTGATATAAACGACTGACGACTTAGAATGTATTCCAGCCTCTAGGACGACGACTATGAACACTATAATTTTTGAGATGCTATTTGATATTTACTTTCGAACCAACGCTGTGTTCTGGGATCTTCCTCAATAAACATAAGAAAACGTCTGCATCTGTAGTTGATATCATCTAGCGTACTTTGTGTGAAGTCAAGAAGTTATGTTGTTCAATTAACTGTGTACATTGTGGTGGTGGTAATGGCCAATAATATACTATAAAGAACAAAGGGGTTAGTCAGAGAACATGGTCACTGAGGTTTTCACTCTCCTCTACAAAGTAGTGGGAATCTACATCTGAGGCGTATAGCCTTTCGTTTCACTGCAACACAAACCATTGAACAATTTATTAAACGAAACTTAGTCTGGAGAGAATCATAAACTGAGAACCATAAAGTGTTATATATATTCTGCATTTCTGTATGGTGCAGAAACATGGACGATGAATAAGCATTTGGAAGAAAGAATTGAGGCTCTTGAAATGTGGATATATAGAAGAATGGGGCGTATCTCATGGAAAGAGATGAAAACAAATAAGGAGGTCCTAGAAAATCTAGGTATGAAAAGAGAACTAATGAGGGAGGTCAAAGTTCGGCAGCTAAAATACTTTGGCCACATAAAAAGGCATAACACCTTGCAGAAGACCATAACAGAAGGGAGAGTTGAAGGCAAACGTGCAAGGGGAAGACAGCGCTATAAGTGGGAAGATAACATCAAGAGATGGACAGGAAAGAGTCTATCAGAGTGCACCACCAAGACAAGAGACAGAAGACGTTGGAGATCCATTACAGCAAACCTTCGTTGTGGAGATGGCAACTGATGATGATGAGTCTGGAGAATAAACAAATCTATTTGGTCCTGGACTGTCACACATCTAAAAACACAAAATCCTGACTGAATCCTCTGTTCCTCATTCCACCAGCTGCTGCTAAAAACACAAAATCCTGAATGATTCCTCTGTTTCTCATTCTACCAGCTGCATCTAAAAACAAAATATCCTGAATGAATCTTCTGTTTCTCATTCCACCAGCTGCTTCTAAAAACAAAATGTCTTGAATGAATCCTTTGTTTCTCATTCTACCAGCGGCATCTAAAAACACAAAATCCTGAACGAATCCTCTGTTTCTTATTCCACCAGCTGCATCTAGAAACAAAATGCCTTGAATATGAATGAATCCTCTGTTTCTCATTCTGCCAGCTATATCGAAAAATACAGCATCCTGACTGAATCCTTATATCTTGACAGAATCATGTATTTAAACACTTTACCTATCACTGGTAATTTTGAGATGTACAGAAATAACGAGTGCAGTCAAACAAACTGCTACATGAATAAATGACAATTGGTTCACATTTGATTGCTCCTGTAAGTGGTGCACTGCTGTTACAAACTCTATAGTATAGAACTTGCCCTCATAGAGAAACATAACAGTTAGTTAACCAAGAAGATGATTTTCTGTGAAAGAACTAGTTACAACACATGACTTAATCAAAGTTCTTATATTCCACGACGTTTTTGTGACCACGACAGAAACAGAGTATACTTGAAAATAAAATCTCTGCCAGTGGAAGTAAGAGAGTTGTTTGGTGTTACATAGAGCCTGTCCTGTCATATTGAAGCAAATCATGGGCAGTTATCTCTGTTGGCGACAGAGATATGGTTTTACAGAAGAAAATTATGAATATCATTGCTGATAGATTAATATTGACTCTAGGGGCAGTAATACAACACGAAATCAGCATAACTGCGCTGAGCGGACCAACACCTCCTTCACAATTTTACAAACATGCAGTTTATTCGTTTTGGACAAACAGCTCCATGGTAATAGATATATAGGCAAAATGCAGTAGTACGTATAAGTCCAGTTCGTTCCCTATCAAACGCTGGTAATTGGCAATAAGTCAAACTTTATTTAATATCGTCCTTTGGACATCTTTATGAATAAGCACACATTTCCTTACTAGAATAAGCCAGGGACACCTCAACCAAGTATATTGATGTCCTGGTGATGGAATAATTCAGGAAAAACACAGAATACTGCAGGAGCAGTCATACGTCCGCTCACTTCCAAACATACGCCGCATCTCTTTTGCAGACGATCACCTCACTTCTGCTTCAAATTTGTTCACGTCTGCCAGTCAACCATTAATAACACATAAGGAAGGGAAACCCGAGGCCTGTAAACAGCAAATTAATATTAGACAAACATAAAGGTATGTAAACAAAAAAAAAAAAAAAAAAAAAAAGAATAGAACTACTCCACCCTCAGGCATGTCGTACAAGGCGACTCATATGAGGTTGTGTATGAGGCTGGCAACCTCATCATGTAAAACAAATTGCCACAGAAACGACCACTACAAGAGTATGTGAATGCTTTGGTGCAGGATTCCCGCAAGGGACCAGCTGTAATAGTGGTTCCATGCTCCGTAAGGAGTGCTAAGGAGCAGTGGCGTACTAAGAGTGGGAGGGGGCGGTCCGCCCTGGGTGACAGCCAGGAAGGGAGTGCCGTGGGACACTATTAAATGAGTACTTACTGTTAAAATATTACTTACTAGTGTGTTTCTTTATTGAGGCAGGGTGGGGTGTCAAAGGTAACATCCACCTTGAGTGCCAAGTACTGTAGAGTATTCTCTTTCCCACCCTCTTCTCTCTCCCCCCCCCCCTTCTCTCTCTCAACTGGCAATTGCGCGTTGATATAACCCAGGGGTTCCCAACCTTTTCTATGCCCCGCACCCCTAGGAAATGTTTGATTAATGTTCGCACCCCTACAAAAGTAATATCACGTTGATAGCTCAGTTGGTTAAGCGTGAGACTCTTGACCTTAGGCTTCTTTGTCGCACCCCCTGAAATGCCATCTCGCACCCCCTGGTGGTGCTGGCAACCCAGGTTGCGAACCTCTGATATAACCAACGGACTTTGTCTGTGGTTAAAAGTTACGTGCCTCGCCAGGCAAACACCTTAAGGGGGAAAAAAGAAGTGTGTGGGGGAGACCAAGGAGAACCTGGAAAAGGGCGGTGTAAGAAGAACTCAAAGACAGCAGTGGTTGTTTTAGGTTGTGAAAGGCCCTAGGCAAGCGTTAACTTGCGAGGTTCCTTTAAATAAATTCCTGTTGTATCGACAAACATATATTCGTGCGCGACGTCCCTAAAAACGCGAGTCCCCAGGCACAATCATAGGTTGCCTAAGCCTAAAACCGCCACTGCAAGATAGGGGATCTAGTGTAGGGTGGCCATATTGTTCAACACAAAAAGGAGGACAAATGCCATTTTTTGGTCAGAAAAAGGAGGACAAGGGAGGACAATTTTTTTTTTAAAGTAGGACGAAAAGTAGGACACCTTTGTTCAATAACTACAAGACGCTGAAACATATTTTTTTTTTAAACAATAAGCTAATAAAATCACATTGATTTTGTGCCTACTTATATTTTTCTGATGATAAAATCTTCAACAAAGTTGGGCTACGTTTTAAATATGCACATAAATCAGAGCATGAAAGCTCCTTGAAATTGTACTGCTCAAGTAGAGTGCCTTTAATGGAATCTTTCCTACAGTGCTTCCAAAGCTGCTTCAGTAGAATGCTGTGTAGTCACAGAAATGATAATAGCAGCTGTTTTGGTTTTGGCACATGAGAATTTGCTGGCAATTTCTGAATCTTGGAAAGCATTCTTGAGTAACACTGAAGTTCAATGCATTGATCTGAAAGAGTTGTGATGTTTTACAGTATGAAAAGCAAAAGCACCCTCGGCCGCGGCAACTTCAAAACTTTTCTCGCTTATTTCTTTAGTAAAAAATGTCAGTTTTTATTGCAAACATTCAGACGCAAGTGCTTTCTTGTGCTTTTCTGTTTCTATATGTTTTTTTTTTTTTAATCAGCTGCCCTTTATTTGCTACTGATACAAATGTGCCGCCTCTGCATACAAGACAATCTGCTTCATACTCTTGTCGACCACTAGAAAATAACAGAAATTTTTTTTTTCAATTCATCCGTGAACACACACTTCCGGTTTGGCATTTTGAGCGGGTATCTGTAACATAAATATAATATAATGCCATTAATCAATGGTACATTGGATGTTAAAATTATTTGTAAAATGCAACATACGAGGTTTTAATTTCAACAAACCCATTACTATACTAGTAACTACTCGTGTATTTTTTTCATAATAAACAAATTGCAATAAATATAAAAGCAGTACGAACTAAGGTTAATATTAATTGTGATTTGCAATAGACAACGAAGTTATAAGTGACTAAATCCAGCCCCAAGTTCTTATTCATGCCGTTTTGTCTGCTATATTTTCCCTTAACAAATGCCAATAAACCTAAACAGCGTTTAACCTGGGTTAAAATATGATAGTAATCTATTATAAACTATTGAACAACATGACAACTTACGGTAGCGTTGTTGGCAATTTGCGCGATCCGTCGATTTTGCGGAGACAACAATTATTAATTCTGACAGAATTTCTGTACTCAGAAAAAGTAATTTAGCCAATCACATAAAAGCCGGATATTTCAACATATAAAAACAATCTGGCCGGACGCTCAGTTTTGTCGCAAAAGACCGGACAAATCCGGCCAAATCCGGACGTCTAGCCACCCTAATCTGGTGGACAGAGTTTAAAAAAAAAAAAAAAGCCAAAAATAGATATCTGCAGCGAGCAACATTTAGTCAGCGTTGCCACTCCTTGGTGGATTTTTTGTGTGTGATCTCGTCGAGGTGTCATTTTCCTTCATTAGTTGAAGAACGCCACCTAGATCAATTTTCGGTTTTTCGCCCAAAGTAGCCCAAAAAACCACATAAAGTAGCCCAAGTCACCAAAAAGTAGCCCTTAATTCAAAATCTAGGTGTTTTTTTTTTAAATGGTAACATCTAGGTTTTTTGTTTTTCAAAATTAATGGTGGAAAAACTCGTAGGCCTACTTCTTATAGAACAGTAAGGGGCGATGTTGGTGATGAATATGTTCATCAGACCATTGGTGAATAGGGTAACCGATGTTTATTTGTGTGAATGTCTTTACTTATGATAGGTAGTGGCAGTACTGGGTGTTGCAGACTTTTAGACTTTGATAATTGGGCTGATATTATGTTTCATTTCATGTATTTTAAATTCATCTGTTCTGCCATCACGGAGTATCTTTCCGCTGCAACTTTGGGTTTATCTACGTTATTTTATAATTTTCTTATCAGTATTTCTTTCTTTAAACTTGGTATTAAAGACTGACAGTGTTTATTTCTTGCTATTATAAGCAGCTGGTATTGAAGTGTTCTATTCTGAACCGACCTTGAAGGTTAACGGTCAAAATGCATACAACATTTGAAACTGGAACTGTAGAACGTTTTTCCATTTAACCATTTAACAAGTCTCGTTTTGACGACTTATAATCATTTAATCATCACACAACTTTCCATCATGATTTATCAACACTAATATGTTTCACGTTACAGAACACTTGATATAGCACAGTGATGCAAGCACGCTGATGCAGTAAGGCTGGTGTGGTATACAAGACATTTTGATACCACTGATACCGGACTGATTGTTGGATTTCTTCATGTGTACTGTCACTGGATACTGACTGGTATATCGTGCTGTAATATGATTTATCGCGAATGTGTGACATGGAAGTTCGTCAAGGTGGACATCGGTGTAGCAGTGCAGACTTGTATCACAACATGTAACATACAAGAGTGTATGTGGCATTCATCACATTGAAAGGTGTAGATGTGGAGTTGATGGAAGCATATGTTGTACGTGTTACAGATATGGAGTCAAAATATAGGTGAACAGCTGTGTACGTTTTATCATTTATTATAGTCACAGCAACAAGACGTAGACAACTCCATGTAAGCATGACACAGGAACATGGTGGATATGAAAACAGTTCACTACAATGGCATGTACATAAGTTCCAATAATTATATGATTATCCAAGTGTTGCAGACTCCAATATATCTCTCAGTCCACAACTAGCAGAAAAACTCCGTATTACACAACGGGCAAATACTGCACAAATATCCAACAGTTTCATTCCGACTCATCTCAAGTCATTCTTCCCAAGTCGACCTCCCAAACATGGCGGGCGACGAAATTAGCATAGTCCATCCCTCTAATCGGACGTATCGAAGATAGGCTGTCCTTTCGAAGATAGTCTTATACAACTCCCTTGTACATCAGGCGAGTTGTCATTTTCAAAGTTATAATAGCAATAACTAATAACCCATCTGTTCTTCCACTCCAGATAGTTATATATATTAGGCCTCTATAAAACAGTAAACACTGTGGATTCCTCTTCTGTAGACATAAGTGTCTAAGTTCAAAATATACCGCTAATCATGCGGGTTGTAGGATAATCTCTATCCTCCTGGGTTTCTGTGCGTAAATCTAAACCTAACGGTCTTAGATGGCTCCAACGAGCGTAACAAGAAGAATACTCTGCCTTTCAACCATTTGTGAGCTCTTGTCACCGGTTGACCCAAAAATGCGTTCAGCTTACTCTGTGAACAAAAGAAGTGTGAAAGTTTCGTCTTTTACCTTGCTACGAATTCCTAACACAACTTCATAACAACTGTCGTCTTCCTGACGAACAGAAATAACACAGGGGACTTTAAATAACAGTGGAAGAGTCTCCATCCCCAAAAGGCAATGCAGAGAAGTAATCAGACATTCCGTCTGACAGACCCAGAACAACGACACTGCCTCCCGCCGGAAAATCTTCTTCAAAACCCCAGTTTGGACATGCGCAGTTCGCATCCCCTCTGACCTATAGAGTCAGCTGGTATAACCTTTTAAGAGGAGTAACTACATATTTACTTTCCCTCAAAGCAAAAGATGAGTATTCGCCCTTAGATTAAAATATTTTCAAACATAACAAGTATACAGACCGACTACATTATCAGTTATGAAAACTGCACGTAACACACAGTCTTAGAGTTCACAGTTTATCAGACATTACACGTCTGTTACTTTGCCGTTTAATTAACATTCAATATCTTGTAACCAAATGCTTGGAACACTTATTATATTTATACAGAATTAATCATTCTGCTAATAGTTCTATTAGGGACACTGCCTAATATACATCTCAAGAACTCTGACATATTATTAATTCACTTTGGCATCCATAGCCAGGCTCTATCAGCCTTTCATATTATAACTGCGTTTCGCATTTCACGACTTACGCTACTAATAAATTATTGCGGTTAATAATACCGACTTATATCTTCGGACTCAATGGTCCTTACACATTATTTATTTATTGCTTTACCAGCTTTACATTACCGTAATATAATTTTATAGTTATACACTATCACACGTTAGTGGCCATGCCACATTTTCCAAACACTACCATAAGGCTCGAAGGCCACACACAGACTCTGCGTAACTAAGTCTAACGCGTCATACATCGCCACATGCGAACTATTTCATTTTATTCAGTAGAGGTGTTACATGATGCAACCATCCGAATCAGGTTCAAACCAAAATGCTTGCTGACCATGCAACAATCCTCAACACTGGGTAAAACTGCCGACTGTTATGTTTTCGGGTACCTATACAGCACATTAAATAGGTTTATGCATTTGGCATAGTAGTTTCTAGAACAGATTATAGAAAATTATTTATAGACCAATAAATAATATTATTTTGAATTGAAAACAATATATCCTAATTATAACCCATCAGAGGCTGAACGGGATATTTTTCATCATTAATTTTTTTTTAAATATAAAAAAGAACATTAATGTGCCCAACGTCTACACGAAAATAATATAGAGCATTTCATACTAAAATGTAAGACATGTGAACAACAGAGAATACCAATAATATATTATTTACATGCAAAAATTTCCCAATAACTGTAAAACATGTTGAGAATAGACAGACATAGAGAACTACACAATATTGTAAAACAGTTTATACGAACACAAATTAATTTATACGGATTAGTGAGGGTATGGCGGTATAGTGATGGCCTGATGGGGGTTCTCGTAATGTATACTGATGATGACTAGTGAATAGTGTGTCATACAAACACTGCGGGCTTTCTCACCCTCCTTCCCTTTATTATTAACAACATGACAGGTATGAGAGACCACCATTTCGGGAAAAGGGCAAACACACACACACACGCACACGCACACGGGCACACGCGCACACACACACACACGGGCACATCTACACAATTTGACACTTTTAATTTGTTCTATTTGGACTAATTGTTAAAGGCGTAATGCTGCCATGATCATGTATCCGGCAATCAAAATACTTGTAATTAGGTATAAGTCCAATTATCTGGAATTAGCGACACTATATATATCCTAATTATAACACATCAGAAGTTAAACGGGATATTTTTTAAACTCATAAACAAACCCCCGGGCTTTCTCACCACCTTTCAACTTGTTAACAACAAGGCAGTTATGAGAGGCCTTACTTTTTTTCCTATTTTTGGTATTTACTTTGTATTTTTATTTATTTATTTATTTTTTGAAAGGGGAAGGCACACGTGCATACATTCACACAATTTTACAGTTTTTATTTACTGTATTTGGACTGAGTGGAAAAGGGAGGGGGGGAGAGAAGATACTATATTGTGTATATGTGCCCGTGTGTGTGTGTGTGTTTGCCCTTTTCCCCAAATGATCCAAGGCATACAAGAGACACTACAGGCGGTTTCTAAATGGTGTGAGGAAAGCGGGTCAAAGGTGAATCCCAACAAGGCCTGTGTAATGTGGTGCTCTTTGAATAACTCCATAGTGAAAGCAGATATCCCTGACATCACTTTCAATGGGTAGAACATTGAAAGGCAAGACAGGCTGAAGTATCTAGGAGTAACGTTTGATCGTGGGCTATCATTCAAGTATCATGTCGAACTGATCATACAGAAGTACAAGCGAGGACTGGCAGCCTTAAAAACAATGGCTGCTGCGCGCTTGGAACAGAGACTATTGTTTCTCCTGTATCATCAGCTCGTGATTTCAGTAATCGAGTACGGGCTAGGAATACTCACGCTGTCAGTGTCACAATGTGAACGACTGGAACGCATTCAAAATGAAAGGATGCGACTAGTTTTGGGCTGTACGCGTGATTCCCCCATTGTGACAATTAGATACATGCTCGGATTGCTGTCGATTAGATCCAGATATGCGATGGCCCAGGCAAAAGCATATATGCAGGTAACCACCGACAAAAGACACCCTTACATGAGAATGTAGCTGACATCAAAGGAGCAAGAATCAAGAGGGGGATGTCTTGGATGGCACAGGCAGAGGCTACGATTGGTCAGGTGACCAGGGTTGAAAATGTATCCAAAGGGGAAGAGTGGAGTAAGTCGGGGGAGAACTGGATAAACTACCAGCAGGTCATCATTAGCCTTGGCAGAGAGTGCAGGTCTTGGGACAATGGAAAAGCAGAGCTGGAGATTAATCAGCTGATAAGTGATCATGCTGGGAATGGTGACGCCATTGTGTGCACTGATGGGTCTGTAGTGCGTGGAGGTTTGGTTTTGGTTTTAAGGACTATCTTCATGTGAGGAGTTAATGTGATTGCATTTACAACAGGCCCCAAGTCTTTAAATTTTGCATTTATTTACGTTTTTTCAGGGAAGGATTTTTTATCTTATTCGTTTTTTTTATTTCTCTTTGTTTAATAATCGAGTTTGGATTTTTTGTGTAGATTAAGAATTACGGTTGCTAGGAGAGATGGTAGTTTTAACTTTTAGACTGGCACCAGCGCGCTGTTTCATTAAGATAATTCGTTCATGTAGAGATTTTCTAGTGTAACAAAATGGCAGAGCATTTCTGGTACTTTCTCAATGAGCGCGTGGAACGAAATTTTAAGCTTGGAGTTCTAAATTTAGATCATGACAGCGGGCGATTCCTGGCATGTTGGTTGGTCCAGAGATTGACCCGCTTAAGAACAAAGCCTAGCTATGACTCACGCG
Source organism: Oreohelix idahoensis (assembly GCA_024509875.1). Taxonomy (NCBI): domain Eukaryota; kingdom Metazoa; phylum Mollusca; class Gastropoda; order Stylommatophora; family Oreohelicidae; genus Oreohelix; species Oreohelix idahoensis. The sequence continues at coordinate 133,436 of JAMPIV010005809.1, forward strand.
TAGCGTGGTCCCGGGTAATAAATAAGCGGGGTTCCCTGGCAGAAGGCTGAGATTTTTTTGAACTTCTACGCCTTGGGAAAGAACTGTCTGTATTTATATACAGAGCCGACTGCTCTTTCGAGAGAAATTCGTGCTGCAGATATTTTCCAGGCGTGGCAGCTAGGGCTACAGTAGTCCTTCAGCGGCTAGAAGTTCGCCGGTCTTCTCAGGAGAAGAAGAGTCGGCAGAGCCAGAAAAGAAGTGGAGTGGTGACACGGGTCACTGGTGCAGAAGTCAGTTTTGTACCCAAGAGAGCAAGGAGCTGGAAGCACAGACTTCTTCAGCAAGAACAAGAGGTTCTTAATAAAATTCGGAGCTATTCACGCTCAGATAAAGCACACACTAAACCTAGGCGCAGCACCCGTGTGTTACCGGGGCCCGAAAGGGGAGCAAAGAATAGTAACACTGTCCCCTGCCAAGCATGTCGTAGAAGGCGACTAAGGAGGGTTGGGCATGGGGCCGGTTACCCCATCCTGTAAAAAAAAATTTAAACCACAAAAAACTTCAACAAATATGGACAAGTCAAATAAAGAAAATAAAACACAGCCATCCAAGACAGGGGAAGGTCCTCTCGCGGGGAGGCGTATGATGCAACACAGAGAAAGCCGAAAGGAGTCTGTGTTGCTGACTAACCTTCTTTCTTCTAGGAGAACTTCCAGATTTTGGCACCTGGAATGTTCGGACATTGAACGAACAAGGGAAAGTGGCACAAGTAGCAGCAGAAATGAGGGAATACAAAATCGAGGTTCTGGGAATGTGTGAAACAAAGTGGAAGGGGTAGACAGGAAGAAACTCATCACAGGTGAATTGGTGCTGTCCTCAGGACACGAAGACGAAAGTTCACACCACAGTGAAGGGGTAGCTCTTATGTTATCTAAAGAAGCACAGAAAGCACTCATTGAATGGGAAGCTGTGGGACCCAGAATAATAACAGCTATTTTCAAAACAGCTAAAAAGAAAATTCATGTCAATGTCATCCAATGTTATGCACCAACTAATGACAAAGAAGAGTCTGTGAAAGAAGCATTTTATACTAAACTACAGGAAATTATGGATAAAGTAAAAAGAAGAGACATCACAATTTTGATGGGTGACATGAATGCAAAGATAGGTACAGTCAATACTGGATTTGAAGAAGTCATGGGAAAACATGGGCTAGGAGTAATGAATGAAAATGGAGAACTATTCGCAAACTTCTGTGCTTCAAATCAACTGGCTATAGGAGGAAGCATGTTTCCACATAAGAGAATACACAAGGCAACATGGATATCACCAGACCATAGAACAGAAAATCAGATCGATCATATATGCATAAAGAAGAAGTTTAGATCATCATTGCAGGATGTAAAGGTATATAGAGGAGCAGATGTGGCATCAGATCACCATCTTCTGATAGCCAAAGTAAAAATGAAACTCAAGAGATATGCAACAATGCAAAATTATAGACAACAGTTTAATGTAGGACAGCTAAGAAATCAAGAAACAAGAGACAAATTTGCGGTCACAGTATCCAACAAATTCCAAGTGCTCCAACAGTTGGAAGATGTAGAGAATACAGAAGACTATTGGCAGCAGGTCAAAACGGTATGGAAGGAGACATGTGAAGAAATACTGGGGAAAAGGGAAAGACAACAAAAAGCATGGATAACAACAGAAACCATCAATAAGATAAAAGATAGAAAAAACAAGAAAGCAGAGTTAAACACAAGCAAAACCAGAAGTTCCAAAGCCAAGGCTCAAGAAGTGTACACAGAAGCAAACAAAGAAGTAAAAAGAAGTATCAAAAGAGACAAGAGGAAGTATATTGAGGAGTTGGCAAGAGAGGCAGAAGATGCTGCAGCCAAAGGAAATATGAGAGAACTGTATAGCAGCACAAAGAAGCTAACAGGGAAATACAAGCAAACAAGTTGCCTCATAAAAGATAAGAATGCTCAGCAATATACAAGAGCAAATGAAGAGGTGGACAGAATATTTTGGGGACCTTCTCAATAGACCAGCTCCACAAAACCCGCCGGACATCCAGCCAGCAGAAGAAGAGCTACAAATTAACGGTGAAAGACCAACGAAGGAAGAAATAAAGAAAGCCATAAAGCTTCTAAGAGATGGAAAAGCGTCTGGACCTGATGGCATTCCAGCAGAGGCCATCAAAGCAGATATCGACACAGCTACAGAGATGTTATATGAATTACTTGGTAAAGTCTGGGAAAAAAAGAAGAGATACCAGCAGAATGGAAGGAAGGATATCTGGTTAAGTTGCCTAAGAAGGGAAATCTACAAGAGTGCACAAATTATAGAGGAATAATGTTACTATCAGTGCCAGGAAAGGTATTGAACAGGATTATCCTTGAGAGATTAAAGGAGTCCATAGACAGAAATTGAGAGATGAACAAGCAGGTTTTCGACAAAACAGATCATGTACAGACCAGATAGCCACTTTGAGAATAATAGTTGAACAAAGTCTGGAATGGAATTCACCACTATACATCGGATTTGTGGACTACGAAAAAGCATTTGACAGTGTGGACAGAGAATCACTTTGGAAATTGATGAGGCATTATGGAGTTCCCCTGAAAATCATTAATTTAATAAAGAAAACCTATGAAGACATGACGTGCAGAGTTCTTCATGAAGGACAGCTTACAGAACCATTTGGGATAAGAACAGGAGTGCGACAGGGATGCCTCTTGTCTCCATTTCTTTTCTTGCTGGCAATAGATTGGGTTATGAGATCATCGACAACACACAACAGAAATGGAATCCAGTGGACTCTGACTAAGCAGTTGGATGATCTGGATTTTGCTGATGATTTGGCTCTCCTGTCCCATAACCGTAATCAGATGCAGGACAAATTGAAAACACTCGATGAGAGGTCACAGCAATTGGGTCTGAAAATACACAGGGAAAAGACAAAAATAATGCGAATAAATGCAGGTAATGAAAACAGGGTTGAACTTGAAGAAACGCCAATACAAGATGTAGAATCATACACATATCTTGGCAGTAATATAGACAAAGTTGGAGGGACAGACAGCGATATCAAAATAAGAATACAAAAAGCAAGAGGAGCTTTCATTGCATTGGGAAATATATGGAGATCAAGAGAAATAGGATCCAACACGAAAATAAGAATCTTCAACTCAAATGTGAAGTCAGTCCTATTGTATGGCTCGGAGACATGGAGAACAACAAAGACAACAACCAAAAAGCTACAGACTTTCATAAATGGGTGCTTGCGTAGAATAGAGGGATTAAAATGGTATGACAAGGTTACCAATGTGGAACTGATGACAAGAACTGGACAAGTGCCAGTGGAACAAGAGATGAGAAGAAGACGATGGCGATGGATAGGACACACACTGAGGAAACCTGTTGATAGCATTACAAGGCAGTCCTTGTTCTGGAACCCCCAGGGCAAGAGAGGCAGAGGAAGACCAAGAAGTACATGGAGAAGAGAGTTGGAAACAGAGGTGAAAAATGATGAGGAGAACATGGAAAGAACTTGAGATGATGGCACGTGACAGGAGGACTTGGCATGTGTTTGTTGAAGGCCTATGCTCCTTTGGGAGTGGAGGGCTATGAATGAATGAAACCTAGGCGCAGGGCCTAGAGGTGTCGTGATTGGTCGGTCATAATAACACCGACGGCCCAGACCCAAGAGAGGGGTAACGGGGCCTGTGATTTTTCCAGAATCGTCATTGGTAGTGCAGAAGAGTCCAAGTCGAGAAACCAGAATACCAATTCAAGTCAGCAGCTACAACAGGCGGAGAAGAGGGGAAAGGGTTAACATCCCTCTTTACTGCACGAGATAGAAAGAGAGAAGAAGAGTAGTGGAGAAGTCGTGTTTCTGTAGGAACTAGGAGTGTCAGACAGACACTGAACATAACATGAGAACTCAGCAAGTCATCTGTAAGTTGTGTCGGAGGTGATAGAAGGGTTCTGGTCGTGGACTTTGTGAGAGTCAGAGAATATTTAGCCTATAGTGGAGCAGCGGTGTAGGCGCGTCATTTGTGTAGAACCACGTCTGCAGACAGACGGACAGTAGGAGTTAGGGCGGGTTTACATGATATCAGGTTGATTAGGAGAAAGACGGATCTGGTGTTCGAGATCCTCCTTCACATGTTGTTGTATTACTTACCTTTCTTCCTTACAGGTTGAGGGGAGGGCGACTGTGGGGTTACCTTACCTAATCACTTGAAATTAATTGTTATGTTCTTTCCAGGTGTGGGTGAACACGCATGTTACTTCTATTTTTGTAGTATGTTATATGAATTTTTGTGGTGTAAATAAAATCCATTGTAAATTTCCGGCTGGATCAGTCACTTACTTCAACCTATATGTTGTCTGTAAGTGGTGTCTGTGGTGTTAAGTAATTAAACCTTATCCCAGTCTTGGTAGCTAGAGGTAGTGAGGTTATCGCAAAACATTACGTCACTTAGTGGCAAGGGAGAGTCAATTTCGGTTCTCGACCCTTGACGCCAATAGCCTCATCTCCCACAGTCACTGTTATTTTCTTCTGAAATCTATCTTCTTAGTCTTTCTTTCCTCTAGGGTCTAGTCTATTTAGGTAGACAGCCTCTAGTCCTAAATCCACTTCGTGACACTTCATTGCACATGGACTACTCCATCAGTGCTCCGATCTCCTCTCTTAGATCACACAAGGATAGCACCAGCGAGAATCCCAATGTGTGTATATAGGAATCACACATTCTATAAATATTTTTGTGGTAGGTAGGTTTCTAATTTTTAAATTTTGCCAGGGCAGCGGCCTGATAGGCCTACTCTTTACGATTTCCAACTGCCGTGGAATTTTTAACGTGCGCAACTTGCACACGGGACCTCCTATTTTTGTTCGCCCTTATCCGAGAAGGCTAGGCATCCGATCTCATTACCCAGGAGACCAGGGGGGAGTATGACATTATTAGGACCACTGTGAACATTTTTTTCCATAAAATATATTCATCTCAACTGGGAATCGAACCTGGTACCTCTAGAATTCGAGGCGGACGCCTTACCTCTTAGCCACTCCGACCCCTTGTGCGTGGTGAGAAATCAGGATGGGGCTTCTCTGCGAGATTAAAGGGCAGGGTCGTCGCTGAACAGAGTGGAGCCTGCACGACAACAACCTCCAGCATGAGAATGGAGGTAGAGGCAGTTACTGCAGCACTGAAATGGATGTCTGAAACTCCATCAACCAGGGCAGTTATATTGTCAGACTCTCAAGCCATGCTTCGGAAAGTTCAGAACGGATGGCTGCGGCAGGAATGGAAAACATCAATAGAATCCTCAAGTCTTGAAGAACTGGTGTGGATCTACTGTCCTGGTCATGCAGGGGTACGTGGCAATGAGAGAGCTGACAGACTGGCCTCGACAGCACCCATAGTGGGGACACTGGACATGGATAAGGGAGAGATACTAAGGACAATTAATGATCGCCTGCTGGATAATGACACTGCAATGGGTGAATCAACAAGGCTGAGGCTGTTGGAGTTTGGTATCAAACGTGGGACTAGCAGAAATGGAAGTGAGAGAGGATGCATCCGTCGTATGTACAACCAGCGTGCTACAGGTACAATTATCATTCGAACTCTTCGACATTTGCTGAAGGAGACTGAGCACCTATGGGTTTGCCCGGAGTGCAGTGAGGTCGATTCTGATTAACAATAAACATAACTTTGTCTTAAAAATAAAAGTTAAACAGGATATATAAAAATTTTTAAAAATTACATGATGTTGCCAGCCTCATGCACAACTGATATTAGTTGCCTCTTACATTACAACAAGCATGAGGATTCGGTAGTCCTATTGTTTCTGTCTCCTCGCCGACTCCAAGGATTCGTTCGTTCGTTTGTTTGTCTACTATGTTGCTGTAATACCCTGTTCAACCTGAAAGTTGGTTATAATTGGGGTATATTGTGTGTTCGGTTCTTCGGTGCTAGCCGGTTGTTAGTCCTGAAAAGGACTGGTAACTCCAAGGAACTACGTTTTATTCCTTAAATATGTCTCCATACAAAGACACTTGCTCTTTTGTAAAGTGAGGTTTCAATGTTTGTGTTCCGGTTTGTTTCGTCTGCAGCGTCGTAGACAAAATACAAAAGACCAGAAAATTACATTCCTAAAACACAGTCCGACTTACAGCAAAGAGAGAGCAAGTAATTTGCAACTACAAACCGTGTCTTCAGATGAAGGAGACATTTCAAAAATATGCAAACGTTTGATATGTTGTCACGAATAGCAGGAAATATTTAATAAAATGTATTAATATTACCGGTCAGTCCTCGATTTAGGGAAATACGTTAGGCTATCAAGTAAACGGATGGATAGTGTTAGGTTACTTGAAATGTGAAATGCAGTTATCTTCACATTTAGCCTAATTATTTGCAACCTAAGTTTCAACACTAGCCTATTTTTTAATGTTTATTTTCAATTATAGGGTGCTATTAAACTTTAACAACCAAGATCTGCTTACTCGGAGCAAGCAAGAGGACATGCACATCATCATAGCTGGCAGACACTGGAGCTGGGTTGGCCATGTCCTCAGAAGAGACCCCGATGCCATCACAAGAACAGCTATTCTTTGGACCCCTGAAGGAAAACGAAAGAGAGGCCGACCAAAAACAACCTGGCGGAGGACTGTGGAGGCTGAGATGCAAAGAATGAACCAGAGTTGGGGTACTGTACGAAGGATGGCTGCCGACCGAGCAAAATGGAATCAATTTGTTGTTGCCCTACAAGACGCCACTAGGCGTGATGGCCACTGACTGCTTTGATGGTCGGTGGCTAGGGATCAAAGAAGAAGAAGATTAAACTTTAAAACATTTTATAACAATTAGGCCTACGTGATGGTTGAAATGAAAAATAGTGGGGCGTGTTCTTTGATGCCATCTAATTCGTTATGGCTAGGATTAAGGTTAGTTTAAGATTCATGAACCTAACTTTTGCCACTGGTTGAAATGAAGCACAGTGGGCCATCTGTTTCTTAAAAAAGAATTCAGAGGCACATTAAAAAAGGGTTAGGTTTAGATATCCTAAACCCTAACCCTACCTAACGATGTTGGCGACTTACTGGGATGACATCAATGAAGACTGCCTACTGTGCTTCATTTCAAGCCTTGCCCCTGTGGTATTCTGTCTTAGTCCTCTAAATGAAATAATACTAGACTCTTGTCGTTCTTAACATTTATTGCACATAGAGATACAAACGTGTCTAACATCTCATAACGGCCATTATTCCCAAGTCCTGTAACTCTTCCTCTCGTATCTAAATATATTTCTCAAATGTTGTATAGGACACTACATTCTCTCCCTTTCTTGAATAACAAACACACACTGAAACTCAAAACTATTCTACAAACATCACTAATGACAGACAGAGTCATTGTCAATACAAAACATAGTCATTGAGACGTCTTGGTACAATTCGGTGTCTAGGCGATGGTGTGCCTGTTTGCAGTAATTGCCTGTTGTTGTCCATGGTGACATCAGCTGGTTCTGTGGCAACTCAGGACTGACAATGTCATCTAAGTAATCATCTAGCTGTGATTTCATTTTGGCTGCTCTGGCCAGGTTTTCGTTGACTTTCTTGAAAAACGAGACACATCTTGTCACAACTCTGCCTTCACCTGAAGCACTTATCATGTTTCCCCTGATTTTAGTAATCTGGTAAGGTTCTGGATTAAACCTCGGAGTTGATTTGCTGTTTTGTTCTTGTCGTACTAAAACAAAATCTCCTACTTTCAGATGAGATGGCTGTGATCGTAGTCTACCGTCTGCATGTTGCTTCATTCTGTATTTTGCCTGTGCATCTTTTCTCTGCACATGTAATGAGGCTGGTTGACTCTCTTTGGTTTTAACTGTTGGAATCTTAATCTAGACCTTTCTTTGAAACATGAGCTCATATGATGATTTGCTTGTTGACATATGAGGTGTTGTCCTATAATTTCTAAGGGAAGCATACAGCTGTTCTCCAACACTTTCCTTCAACTGTGGCTGCTTGAATGACCTTCTTGAGGTTTTTCATCATCCTTTCTACCTCCCCATTTGCCCTTGGCCGGTAAGGTGTGATTCTTCTGTGTCTGCATCCAACATGGTGCAGAAAAGTTTTCATGTCTTGGCTGTTAAATGGTGAACCATAATCTGTTTTTAAAGTTTCAGGAATTCCAAATGTCGAAAATATCTTGTCAATCATAGGAATGACAGTTCTTGCTGATGTGGAATTAATGATTTCAGCAACTGGAAATCTTGAATATTCATCTACCATGATAAGAATATTCTGTCCACATGGCAATGGTCTACAAAAATCTGCAGAGACCTCTGTCCATGGAGCTTTGGGAAGCTCAGACATTTTCAAATGTGTCATATGTGCTCCACTTTCTGTGCAAGCTTGACAAGCTAAACAATTTGCAACAGTCTCTTCAACCATTCTGTCCAATCTGGGGAACCAAATTTTCTCTCTAACCAACCATTTGGTCTTGACTATGCCTTGATGTCCTTTATTATTTCCAATTATAAACTGAACTGCTTGTAATAATGGGTCTTTCATGGTCTCTTCATGTATTTCCTTGAAATTCATAGCTTTTGGAACACTGTTCATGGTTAGGAATCTCACATATATTTCTGTCTCTTCACTGTTTTTGTTCTCAGACTGCTCTTTTAGTGGGTGTCTTGACATATGATCAACAGGATTATTTTTTCCAGGCTTGTATACAGATACATTCAACTGTCTAAACTTGAACTGTTCATACATTGTATTCTTCTTTGGGATGAAGTACGAGTTCAGCTTCTGCTTTACCTTGTCGTAATCATCACTTGTCTCGGCCATAGTCTGGTAGATATCATATACATCTTCTCCGGCAAAGTGCAACAGTAAACACTGCTTGCGTTTGACATCTTTGACCTCAAATGCCGCCAGACAGTTTTCGAAACGGCTTACCCATTTTTCCCATTTGGTTCCTATGTTCAAATCGCGATCATACGGAAAAAGCATGATGGGTAACTCTAACATCCTCGTCGCCATTTGTGGTATTCTATCTTAGTCCTCTAAATGAAATAATACTAGACTCTTGTCGTTCTTAACGTTTATTACACATAGAGATACAAACGTATCTAACATCTCATAACGGCCATTATTCCCAAGTCTTGTAACTCTTCCTCTCGTATCTAAAGATATCTCTCAAATGATGGATAGGACACTACAGCCCCTTATTACTGTTCTCTGAATTCTTTTCTGTATCAAACACATGACCACTATTCATTATTTCAACCAAACTAGCCTTACACTGAGCCTACTCATTATAAGATACGACCAACTTCTGACATGAGCAAAGGGCATAAAACATAGGCCCACACTTGACTTGTGTCTGCAAACAAGCAGACTTATAAATTATCGTTGTCTGAGTTCATGGCATGACAGTTGTTTTATCAAGGAAGCTCTTTAACCCCATTGATGGCCGTATGGAGCACAGGCTACAGCAAATCGACTCCAAGCATTCCAGTCATCTTGTGCCATCCATTCAAGGTATCTCCATGTCTTCTTGATTCCTTTTGTGTCAGTCTCCAGTTCCCTTCTCCATGTGTTTATTGGTCTCCCACTATCTCTCTTACCCTGGGGTTCCAGAATAAGGACCATCTTGTCATGCTATCAGCTGCTTTCCTCATTGTGTATCCTATCTAATGCTAGTGTCTTCTTCTCACCTCTTGTTACACTGTTATTTGTCTCGTTCTTGCCATCAGTTTTACATTGGTGATTTTGTCATGCCATTCCAGTCATTTTTTCTGTTCAAGCACTCATTTATAAAACTCTGTAACTTCTTCATTTTCAGTTTTTTCATAACCCTCCACTCCCAAAAGAGCATAGGCCTTCAACAAACACATGCCAAGTCCTCCTGTCACGTGCCATCATCTCAAGTTCTTTCCATGTTCTCCTCGTCATTTTCACATCTGTTTCCAGCTCTCTTCTCCATGTGCTTCTTGGTCTACCTCTGCCTCTCTTGCCCTGGGGGTTCCAGAACAAGGACTGCCTTGCAGTGCTATCAACAGGTTTCCTCAGTGTGTGTCCTACCCATCCCCATCGTCTTCTTCTCATCACTTGTTCCACTGGCACTTGTCTAGTTCTTGTCATCAGTTCCACGTTGGTAACCTTGTCATACCATTTTAATCCCTCTATTCTATGCAAGCACCCATTTATGAAAGTCTGTAGCTTTTTGGTTGTTGTCTTTGTTGTTCTCCATGTCTCAGAGCCATACAATAGGACTGACTTCACATTTGAGTTGAAGATTCTTATTTTCGTGTTGGATCCGATTTCTCTTGATCTCCATATATTTCCCAATGCAATGAAAGCCTCTTGCTTTTTGTATTCTTATTTTGATATCACTGTCTGTCCCTCCAACTTTGTATATATTGCTGCCAAGATATGTGTATGATTCTACATCTTGTATTGGTGTTTCTTCAAGTTCAACCCTGTTATCATTTACCTGCATTTATTCTCATTATTTTTGTCTTTTCCCTGTGTATTTTCAGACCCAATTGCTGTGACTTCTCATAGAGTGTTTTCAATTTGTCCTGCATCTGATTACGATTATGGGACAGAAGAGCCAAGTCATCAGCAAAATCCAGATCATCCAACTGCTTAGTCAGAGTCCACTGGATTCCATTTCTGTTGTGTGTTGTCGATGATCTCATAACCCAGTCTATTGCTAGTAAGAAAAGAAATGGAGACAAGAGGCATCCCTGTCGCACTCCTGTTCTTATCCCAATCGGTTCTGTAAGCTGTCCTTCATGAAGAACTATGCATGTCATGTCTTCATATGTTTTCTTTATTAAATTAATGATCTTCAGGGGAACTCCATAATGCCTCATCAATTTCCAAAGTGATTCTCTGTCTACACTGTCAAATGCCTTTTCTTAGTCCAGAGATCCGATGTATAGTGGTGAATTCCATTCCAGACTTTGTTCAACTATTATTCTCAAAGTGGCTATCTGGTCTGTACATGATCTGTTTTGTCGAAAACCTGCTTGTTCATCTCTCAGTTTCTTGTCTATGGACTCTTTTAATCTCTCAAGGATAATCCTGTTTAATACTTTTCCTGGCACTGATAGTAACATTATTCCTCTATAATTTGTCCACTCTTGTAAATTTCCCTTCTTAGGCAACTTAACCAGATATCCTTCCTTCCATTCTGCTGGTATCTCTTCCTTTTCCCTGACTTTACCAAGTAATTTATATATATATATCATCTCTGTAGCCGTGTCGATATCTGCTTTGATTGCCTCTGCTGGAATGCCATCAGGTCCAGACGCTTTTCCATCTCTTAGAAGCTTTATGGCTTTCTTTTTTTCTTCCTTCGTTGGTCTTTCATCGTTAATTTTTAGCTCTTCTTCTGCTGGCTGGATGTCCGGGGGGTTTTGTGGAGCTGGTCTATTGAGAGGGTCCTCAAAATATTCTGTCCACCTCTTCATTTGCTCTTGTATATTGCTGAGCAGTTTTCCATTCTTGTCTTTTATGAGGCAACTTGTTTGCTTGTATTTCACTGTTAGCTTCTTTGTGCTGCTATACAGTTCTCTCATATTTCCTTTGGCTGCAGCATCTTCTGCCTCTCTTGCCAACTCCTCATTATACTTCCTTTTGTCTCTTTTGATACTTCTTTTTACATCTTTGTTTGCTTCTGTGTACACTTCTTGAGCCTTGGCTTTGGAACTTCTGGTTTTGCTTGTGTTTAAATCTGCTTTCTTGTTTTTTCTGTCTTTTATCTTATTGATGGTTTCTGTTGTTATTCATGCTTTTTGTTGTCGTTCCCTTTTCCCCAGTATTTCTTCACATGTCTCATTCCATACAGTTTTGATTTGCTGCCAATAGTCTTCTGTATTCTCTACATCTTCCAGCTGTTGGAGCACTTGGAATTTGTTGGATATTGTGGCCGCAAATTTGTCTCTTGTTTCTTGATTTCTTAGATGTCCTACATTAAATTGTTGTCTATAATTTTGCATTGTTGCATATCTCTTGAGTTTCATTTTTACTTTGGCTATCAGAAGGTGGTGATCTGATGCCATATCTGCTCCTCTGTATACCTTTACATCCTGCAATGATCTAAACTTCTTGTTTATGCATATATGATCAATCTGATTTTCTGTTCTATGGTCTGGTGATATCCATGTTGCCTTGTGTATTCTCTTATGTGGAAACATGCTTCCTCCTATAGCCAGTTGATTTGAAGCACAGAAGTTTGAGAATAGTTCCCCATTTTCATTCATTATTCCTAGCCCATGTTTTCCCGTGACTTCTTCAAAGCCGGTATTGACTGTACCTATCTTTGCATTCATGTCACCCATCAAAATTGTGATGTCTCTTCTTTTTTACTTTTTCCATAATTTCCTGTAGTCTAGTATAAAATGCTTCTTTCACAGACTCTTCTTTGTCATTAGTTGGTGCATAACATTGGATGACATTGACCTTTATTTTCTTTTTAGTTGTTTTAAAAGTAGCTGTTATTATTCTGGATCCAACAGCTTCCCATTCAATGAGTGCTTTATGTGCTTCTTTAGATAACATAAGAGCTACCCCTTCACTGTGGTGTGAACTTTTGTCTTCATGTCCTGAGGACAGCACCAATTCACCTGTGATGAGTTTCTTCTTGTCTACCCCCTTCCACTTTGTTTCACACATTCCCAGAACCTCGATTTTATATTCCCTCATTTCTGCTGCTACTTGTGCCACTTTCCCTTGTTCGTTTAATGTCCGAACATTCCAGGTGCCAAATCTGGAAGTTCTAGAAGAAAGAAGGTTAGTCAGTAACACAGACTCCTTTCGGCTTTCTCTGTGTTGCATCATACACATCCCAGCGAGAGGACCTTCCCCTGTCTTGGATGGCTGTGTTTTATTTTCCTTAATTGACTTGTCCATATTTGTTGAAGTTTTTTGTGGTTTCAATTTTTTACAGGATGGGGGTAACCAGCCCCATGCCCAATCCTCCTTAGTCGCTTTCTACGAAATGCATGGCAGGGAACAGTGTTACTATTCTTTGCTCCCCTTTCGGGCCCCAGTAACACACGGGTGTCTGTAACATCTTGGTTGTTGTTTTTGTTTTTCTCCATTTTTTAGAGCCATACAACATGGCTGACTTGGCATTTGAGTTGAAGATTCTGTTCTGTGTGTTGGACTGGGTTTCTTTTCCTAATGCAGTGAAAGCTCCTCTTGTCTTTTGTATTCACTATTCTTCCAGCTTAGACCATATTGTTGCCAAGACGTATGTGTGAGTCAGCATCCTCTAGGGATGTTATGTGACTGCAGTCTTGTTTATATTTGCTGCATTTATTCTCATAATTTTTGTCTTTTCCCCTATGTATTGTCAGACCTAGCTGTTACTTTTCAACAGGTAGTCTCATTTAGTCTATAATAGTCCCTTCAGTCATAACTGACTATGGGAATGTGCCTCTGAGGTGACAGCCACCAGCTGCTTTTTTCCTCGTGTTCCTTTTGATGTTTTTTCTGCTTGCAGTGAGACCTTCTTTTCGCCCGATCTGAGGTGGCGCCGTAGAAAGCATTGCCACGTGGTGTGATCGGCAGCTGCATCCTCCCAGGTTGCTGAATTTATGTCCGGTGCCCTCATGTCTCTCTTGCACGCATCTTTGAACCTCAGCTGCGGTCGCCCAACTGTTCTTTTGCCATCTGCCAGTTGTCCTTAGAAGATATCTTTCGGGATGCGACCATCTTCCATGCGGCGGACATGGCCAAGCCAGCATAGTCTGCACTGTCTAAGCAGTGTATACATGCTTTGAAGGCCAGCAAGTGACAACACCTCGACATTTGTCACTTTGTCCTTTCATGAAATACTGAGGGTGTGGCGTAGACACCATAGATGGAAGGCATTTTGTCTAATTCATTGATTATAATTAATATTAAGGACCATTAAGTTGTTTATTGCAGTATGGTTTTTGGTAATAAACCTTCATGTTTATACTAATTAGTAATCAAAAATACTTTATTCTGAAAGTAGTTTTCATGAAAAATGTTTTTAAAATGCAATCATACCTTTATTTGTATTGGAATGCACTAATACTTCTTTGATGATGTTGTTTTCAGATCTCACATCACAGTTCTGCAAGTTGAAATATAGACAGTCATGCAAGCTACTTCCTCAAGAGCAGTAGCCTATGTTGTTTTGATGCTGTTTTGCCTCATGATATTGATTGAAGCAACACTTTCTAAAAGTGACAGAGGCAAAAAGAAAAAGGAAACAAAGGTAGTGTTCATAAAGCCATTTGTGCATATTTGTAGTTTTAAAAAGAAGGCCACGCTGAACAAATTATATTACTCATGAACCAAGAGGTAATAAATTTGATGTTGTTGTTAAACTTATGACAATAGATCATGGAAAATACCAATGGGGAAAAAACATGAACATGAGAGCCAAATAAAAAAATACAGACAATCAAACCTGGGACATCTTTTAAAGAGGGTTTATATCTCAAGACTGCAACACAACAAATTATAGTAAGGCTTCAAGAAAATATAATCAGGAGTTGCAATGAAACATATAACAGTGAAAAAGACTGACAATTGTGTTGTTCTGGTTATTATTTGCTTAACAAGATACAATGTATCTTATGTTAGGTTTTGTTTGTATAGTTAGTGCTGTCCCTGTATGTTGTATTATATACTCAGGGTTAGTTATGTGTTTTCCTGCACAAAATATTACTATTTGTTCCATACAATTTACAAATATTGGATGGAAGAATGCTTTTTTTTCATAACATGATGTTTGCTGTGCTCATAATTACTTTCTGAGCAATGGGATGTTGATCATTAACACGGCAATGGATACAAGATGGCGGCGTGGTAGGCCGCACTTTTTGTGTTGTGCATTTCATGTCGTCGTTTTGGAGTCTGCATCTGTGGTAGCAGCCCTCATTAATGCTGTATGAGTTTGTAGTGTGTTTGGCTCATTTTCTGGATTGTGTTGATAAGTATTTTAAAGATGAAAACATCAAGTTTGCCTGTCATGTGAGTTCGCTGTTTGTGTTTACCGAGTGAACAAGATGGCGGTTTTTTTGTGATGTGTCAACCGGACAGTGTTTCAAAACATTACAGATTTATTGAGGGCTATTGTTACTGCTCCAGGTACATTTTTGTATGTACCTGCAAGGATACTTGGAGAGGAGATGGGCACCGCCAAGCAAACCTCTTGCCCACTGAAATGTTATGATGGAAAGTCAACTCAGTAATAATTTGCCGGATCGGCCGATGCCCTCTACGATTATAAATCAACCATATCGATTGGAGGCCGACCTCTGTGTAATCTACGTTTTGCTGATGATATTGATCTGATAGCTGGAACAGAATCAGAACTTCAAGACCTTACCTCTAGACTGGAGAAAGTAACAAGAACATATGGGATGGAAATTAATATAGAAAAAAGCAAGATATTGGTGAATAGCCATAAGAAACATGTTCCGACCAACATTACGTTAAATGGGCAAACGTTAGAAGAAGTTAACACCTTTAAATATCTCGGGTCCACTATATGTAGTGATGGAAGATCAAATAAAGAAATCAAGACAAGACTTGAGATGGCCTCAGCTGCCATGACAAGGTTGAATGTGATCTGGAAAAGTAACATCAGTTTTCCTGTGAAGATCAAATTATACAAATCACTTGTATTATCTATTCTCTTGTATGGGTGTGAGGGCTGGACACTCACTGCAGATACGGAGCGAAGGATTCAGGCTTTCGAGCATAAATGTTACAGAAGAATTTTGCGCATTTGCTATAAAGAGCACAAAACAAATGTCTATGTTAGAGAGAAGATAAACACCT
Source organism: Oreohelix idahoensis (assembly GCA_024509875.1). Taxonomy (NCBI): domain Eukaryota; kingdom Metazoa; phylum Mollusca; class Gastropoda; order Stylommatophora; family Oreohelicidae; genus Oreohelix; species Oreohelix idahoensis. The sequence continues at coordinate 149,283 of JAMPIV010005809.1, forward strand.
ATGCAGGCCATCAAGAACCACTTTTGTCAATAGTGAAACGTCGAAAGCTTGCCTGGTTTGGGCATGTAACTCGTCATGACTCCCTTTCGAAAACGATCCTCCAGGGAACAGTTGAAGGTAAACGGAGAAGAGGAAGGCAAAGAAAATCCTGGGCTGATAAAATCAAAGAATGGGCAGGACACGGTTTCTCCACACTTGTACGCATTGCTGAGAATAGAGAGCAGTGGAGGACCCTGTCTGCTGATGCTTCCACCATGGCACCCCTACGACCCATGATGGGTTATGGGTTGAGATGATGATGATGATGATCATTAACACAGCAGCAATCTTTGAAGCCCGCAAAATGATGTGGCAAGGCCTGAAAACCTAGCCACTGTAGACTCAAGTAGAACAGTCCCAACTATGATGGTTTGGCCATGTCTGCAGAATGTAAGAAAATCAGCTACCATGACAAGTATGGGAAATTAAGAGCCAGGGATCCAGACCTCCAGGACAACCCAGAGTCCACTGGGAGGACAACATCTCTGAAGGACTGAGGACTAGATTGGAACTAGGCCAGAAGGAAAACAGCCGATAGGATAGTATGGCGCTTCCTCTTCCACACCTGACGGTAGAAGAGGGATGACTAAGTAAGTAAGTAAGTAATCTTTGAAACATCAGGAAATAAATAATGACTGGATAACATGTTCAAGATTTCTCATTAGCAACATATGCTATTAAAATTATTCTTTAATAAAACAGTGACACATTTCATCTGTGGAAGTATTCAGGGAGCTGCACTTTGTGTTTAAGCAACATACTGAATTATCTGTTTCTGTCATGAGAGATTGACAGAATGAAAATACAGGGTGAGCCATGTCCCTTACCTTTTTGCCTAAAATATGTGGATTTAATATGTAATAGTATGTGTAAATGAAATAAACCACAACAACAGAACAATAAAATTATTTATTGATAATTATAAAGTTATTTGTCATTAAAAATGGCCTGCATGAGCGTTCATGAACAATCAGCCCGCAAGGTCTTTTATTATTTGGACATGCACTCTGTTATAACCGATGGACCCTGTGTCTAGTTTGAATAGAAAGTGCCTTGCCTAAACGAGGCAACATTTTTATTTGGAAAAAAAAAATGAACTTACATTTAGAAACAATTTCCACAAACTCTTTAACATAAATCTTGGTCACTTCTTATAAACTCCTCTGTTACTGATGTTTTTAGATCCTCTAAGATGTTAGGTTTCTGACCATATCCTTTAGCACGCTGCATAAAAATCCCGGAAATTTGCCCTGCAGCTGCATTATTTTTCACAACGCCCCGTTTTTATAGTGGGCGACTTGTAATGTCTATAGCTTCTGTGTTTCTTGGTCAATTGCTATCATTTTTGGAATTTATATAAATAAATGAATGACGAATCTGATGATATAAAATTTGTTTGTGTACATGTTAGATGTGATAGGAAGAGAGGAATGGAAAGATGAAAAAAAATTTTTTTTTTAATTTAAAAAAAAAAACCAACAGACGAAGAGTCCTTATCCCTTGCATCTCAGTGAAAGTCATTTGACCAATACAAATCAAATGACGATGTTTTCGTTGCACCCATCATCAGTAGCAAAGCAACAAACGCCCTCGTCAGCAGTGACATTCGGCCGTAACCCTAAACCTTTCCCATAAACCTAAGCCTAACCCCTAAAATTAGACATACTAGCAATGACATTCTACTATCCTTTCCATCTCTGCCATCACCCATATTCTGAGAGCTGATATCCGCGCTAATAAAAACAAAAATCTCGTCATCGCATCGGAGTCAGAATCCATTAAAATTTGACGAAAATGGCCGCGTGTTCGATGCCGATTAATTTCGATTTTAAAAATTCACAGAAAATAAACGCGAATACACCCATCACTAAATAAAGATCGGAAACGGAAGCTAACTCTCTCGCAAATAACATTAAAACTTAACATCCGGGGCTGATATCACGTGTACACAATTCCTAATGCTAGAAACCGACGATATCCGAAAGGCGACTTAAGTCGCCTCCAGCTTGGAGAACATGGGTTTCTGCGGGCTACTAAAGTCGACCGCAGCGGGCTATAGGATATACTTCAGGGGTCGGCAACCCAGAAGTTTTGGGATCTACTTTAGTAACACAGAACCCTCCAAAGATCTACTGTATATGTGTGTGTGTGCGTATGTTTGTGTGATTTTAAGCTGAGGGAAGTGGGGATGATGAACCTTACATGGAAAAGAACTATCTCATGCAGTTCACGAATGTATTTTAGTAGCCAGCTCAACAGTTTTCATTGGGAATGTGGAAAAAGTACATTTGATCCTGGGAACACCGCGATTTTAAATGCCAACATGACAGGTCTAGTTGGAAATTTTCCTAGTTTAAAAAGAGCTTTTTTTTTCCCCCGCAGTCGCCTAAAAATCTACCAAATCATCCATTGGGATCTACCGGTAGATTGGGATTGACTGGTTGCTGACCCCTGATATACCTTGTCCTTTTAATATCCCGATAAAAAATAATCTGAAGTTAAATGAGGATCTCTCACAGGCCATGCGATTTGACCCCATCTTCCAATCTACCTGTTAGGAAATTTTTCAGCAAGAAGATTTCTGACAATAAGGAAATAATAGCCTGAAAAATATATTGGGAGAGGTAGACAGGCTGTACTTGAAAATGGTGGGTATCTTGCTAAGAAAAGGAAAAAAATTTGATTAGGACAATCTTCTATGCATTTCCTCATACATAATATTTTGAAAGGGAATGTGACATGGCTCAGCTTGTATAAATGCAAATCTTTCATTGTACATAAAATATGTTGAAGTCGAGAGATTAGTGACATATTTTTGCACTATGTCTTTTAGAGATGTCATTGTTCTCCAGGGTTCGTAGCGACCTGTAAAAACCTGGAAAAGGCTAGAAAACGAAAAGAAAAATTCCAGGCCTTGAAAAGGCTGGAAAAATGGCTAAAATCCTAGAATTTCCCGCATCAGACCTGGAAAAAAAATACGAATCGAAAGTTGGATGCTTGGTGTCCATTTTTCGGTTATTGGTGGTATTTTTCGCTAAACTTCAGTTACCATAGAATTTTTACTTCCCTTTGCGCACTAAATCCATTTCCAGACGTTTTCGGTGGTTTGCGTTAATGACATGAACGCACAAATTTATTTTTAGCACTCTCGTCTGCTATTCGAATCAACATTTATAACACATAAGGAAGGGAAACCCGAGTCCTGTAAACAGTAAATTAATATGAGACAAACATAAAGGTATGTTATCAGGCACTCGTAGGAAACAAAGAAGTAGAACACTAGACAACAGAAAAAACAACAGACATGAGTGGCTTACCCAAGATTTGAACCCTGGACCTTCCGTGCGACAACCCCGCCTAGCTATGCAAGCGAATCACACTATCCTCCCTGCCATCTAGGTGATGCGTAGATGGCAGTGAGGATAGTGTGATTCGCTTGCATAGCTAGGTGGGGTTGTTGCACGGAAGGTCCAGGGTTCAAATCCTGGGTAAGCCACTCATGTCTGTTGTTTTTTCTGTTGTCTAGTGTTCTACTTCTTTGTTTCCTACGAGTGCCTGATAACATACCTTTATGTTTGTCTCATATTAATTTATTCGAATCAAGCATCGCCACCTTTGAAATTATTATTTAGAAGACATGCCTGGTTGTCACTTTCAGTATAAATGGCTAGAAATGCCAAGTTATAAATCATGGTTTACAACTGCTTACGGGAACAAGATCATCAGGAATAGAAATTGATGGTGATTATATAGCCTACCCTGTTATCATACCTATGTCCCACTGTTAATTTCACCACATGTTTTGGAAATAAATATATTTTGAATGCTTTTTGTTTTATTATTTATGATGAAGAGACATATCCCGTTCAACCTCTGAAGGGTTATAATTATCAATTCCAGTTATATAAATGTTATTTTAAAAAATAAAATACAATTTAAAAAAAAAATCTAAACAGACAAACGAGATAAAACAAAACAAAACCCCCAAAAAAATAAAAATAGTAAAGATGGGGGATGTTTAAAGGCCTGCTGTTTTCCAGAGTTAGATATTTAATAGATTTTCACTAATCATAAGTATTATAAGAATATTATCATACCTTCACCCTCCCAATTACTATATATTAGCTTTTGTTCTAGTTAAATGTTGTTTGACTATATTATGTATGCGTTTAGAACTTTGACACGGTAAATATACATAGCTTAGGCCTACTCATAAGTTATTTATGTGTTCCATGTTTTTTTTTTTTTACAGAAAAGAACACAACCCCAAGGAGCAGTTTTACCCTCAGAAACATCAAAACCATCTAACACTGCTCCCTCAGACACTTCAAAAACGTCTAACACTACTAGAAGACCTACAGATGTGACATCATTTGTGACCAAGGAAGAAACTCTTGGAGCTGAGATTATTTGGACTCTGTTTTTAGTCAAAAGTCACCATAGTTTTAATTCAAATACAGGAATTAATAAAACTTTTCAGAAAGTGTTTCCAGGTAGCTCTATTGCCAGACAGTTTGGTCTGTCTGAAAGGAAAACTTTCTACCTGGCCTCTTTTGGACTGGCTCCATATTTCACCTCACTTCTTGAGAGCCAACTTAGCAAGAACAGTTACATTGTTCTGTTTGATGACAGCATGAACAAATCAATGCAGCGAAAGCAAATGGATTTCCATGTTCGTTTCTGGGATGTAAATGTGATAAAAACACATTATCTTACATCAAAGTTTCTTGGACATGCTAGAGCTCTTGATATGCAGACTGCATTTGATGATGCATGCCCATCGTTAAATTTAGGACATTTGCTCCAACTGTCCATATATGGACTGTAAATTGGGCTTTTCATGACAAAATTAATGTGCTACTGAACCAGAACTATGGCATAGAACTACTGAATGTTGGAAGCTGTGGGCTGCACAAAGTTCATGGTGCCACAACTGAACATATGTCCATTGATTTTTTTCAAACTTTTTTTCCCGAAGCTGCCATAGATCTGACCACTGACGAAGTGAATAGGTTTGGAGAAAAATCACCTCGCTCTGCACACAGGCAGGAATATATTTCAAGCACTAACTGCCACATAGTGGGGATTCAAACTATCTGCTCTCACTGATGCTAAAACATAATACTGCATGAAATTGAAAATTGATACTGGTAAGGAGACCTGTTGATAGCATTACAAGGCAGTCCTTGTTCTGGAACCCCCTGGGCAAGAGAGGCAGAGGTAGACCAAGAAGCACATGGAGAAGAGAGCTGGAAACAGAGGTGAAAATGATGAGGAAAACGTGGAAAGAACTTGAGATGATAGCACGTGACAGGAGGACTTGGCATGTGTTTGTTGAAGGCCTATGCTCCTTTGGGAGTGGAGGGTTGTGAATGAATGAATGAAGGAAAATTATGAAGGTTGTGTTGGGGCAACTTTCAGGGTTGTGAAAGATCTTCTTGATGGATAGGCAACAAGAGACATATTCTCTTCTATGGTAGTTTTTATTCAGCCTTCAGCTTTATTTCCTGACCTGAAAGAAATTCAGATTGGTGCAGTTGGAACAGTAGCTGAAAATAGGAAGCATTTTCCTGAAGCACTGAAGAAAAAGCAACTCAAATTGAAAAAGGCAAATCATCCTGTGTTTTGTGCGACAGAAGATAAGGCAAATTACGTCACCTGGCATGATACGAAAAGATTTAACCTTATATCTACTGTTCACTCCAATGATAATATAAACAAGACAGTTAGAAAGACAAATTCTTTAGGGCAGAACAATTCAGAAGCCAGTGCTTGCAGAAAAATACAGCAAAAGTATGGGAGGTGTCGACCACTTCGGCCAATTAGGTGCAAGCTACCTCTACCCACACAGATCCTATTTTTATATCATTTCTTAGTTGAAACTGCCCTGGTCAATGGGCACATAACCTACAACACTGCCAACTCTACAAAAAAGATCAAAGCAAAGATCAGTCTGACTCTTATTGAACCTGCTATTCTTCGACGCAATGTGACACCTTCAAAACCAAATGTCACAACAACATGACTTACTGAGCACCACTTCATTGATAAATATGAAAGGGCAAGGTACAAACCAGACTGTAACGTGTGTAAGGCTGCAGGGAACAGAAGCCAGACTTGGATGTACTGCCCAGATTGCAATGTACCTCTATGCCTGATATTCTGCTTCAAGTTATACCACACAGTCGACAATTATCAACGATCCAGACAAAGACTCTTGCAGAGGCATACAGCTACAGCTTCAACCCCAGTTAATCAAGGAAGCAGCTCAGACTCCAACTAGAGGTACTTAACTATTCAAACACTCATTGTCAGATGCCACAGAAGCAGAATACATTAAAAAAAGACAAACACAAAAATTAAATTTTTTTTTGCATTTTATTCACAATTTTTGTTACCTTTTATGTTGAAATACGTGGTTAATCGTTAAATCAGTACATCAATCAAGCTTATTTTATTCATTGCCATCCATGTCCCTAACATTTTATTGTACTGACATTGAACAAATTCACTATAAAGTGGAAAAAGATCATGATTTTAAAACATCTCCTGAAATTTCTATAAATAGCCGAACAAATTTAAGACGGTCACCATGATCATGTGACCAATTTGCATAAAATATGTTTTTTCGGATGTGGCAACCATTCATAATGGTGCTCTGAAAATTTCAAAGGCCTATGTCTGTTTTTCAATTTTTTATGAATTTAAAAAAAAAAACCAGTTATTTTTAAAGAAATCTGCAAACACCCTTGGTAGTGGAAGACAGTAATGTTCCAGATTGCTGGTCAGCAAAGTGATAATTATATCTGAGAAAATTAGATGAGGCAAATATTAGTTTCCCATCCTTGAAAATCATGTACTTGGACCTGGAAAAACCCTTGAAAATGCTTGAAGAAATTAGCTATGAACTCTGGTTCTCATTATGCACATTCTCATTTCTGCAGTTTTTAGATTTTCATTCCTCTCTTATTGAGCTTTCCCAGAGCATTGTTTATAACTTGATCCACAGAGTGAATCACTCTCTAATATTGTTAAGCTATGACTGTCTTGTGATTATTTCACTTTGGTGTATGTCTTATCTTCTCAAGTTAGCCCTGCTCAAACCTGGAAATTGTCCTTCAGTTAAAATGGGATGTGTATTTTTTATTATGTATTCTCTTTTTGTGTTAGACCTGAAAGTCTATTGTAAAAAGTGTTGTTAATAATTTGTGCGTAATGTTCATCTTTTTTCCCCTTGTTTGTATTATTTGATGATTGGTACCTGCACCTGTTAATATCTAATGGCTGACTGATGTAAATAGATCCCAATTGGTCATCAGTACCATTACTTGTTGTGCTAAAGTTGCTGTTAGTGAATGCTGCACTTGTAATGGTGGTACCATCCATGCATTGTGTTATGCTGTGTTTTTCTAACTTAGGAAGTTGCTAGTATTATTATTTTTAATGCTATTAGATCTTTAGTAGACCATCAAGTTTAGAAGGCTTTATGCCTGTTACGTACATTTATTACCTAAGGGGGTAGTCTTCGGTCCTGCCAAATGTACGCACCAGTCTTAATATAGTTATATTATTTGTGCGTTCGATTGATTCACGCACTGACGTGCACAATGCAGTGTGAGTTGCTTTGGACGCACGGGTAACCTAGTTTAGGGATTCTGACGTCATGTTTTGTATGGGGCAGTACGGACCATGTTGATGTCCGTGGAATATTTCTTGTATTCGTGGCAAGTTTGTGGAAGCCATTATTTCTATTGATATATATTGGTCTTCATGTCGAAGCCAATAGTGGAAGTATCATGTAAGTGTCGCCCCATTTCACATTGAATGTTTATTGAGTTAAATTAAAGTATCAGGCCGCTCCTAGTTATGGTCTAGCGGGGATCCATCGTAGTATGTCATTCCTAGAATGGACAAACGGAGTCGATTGCCTTGTTTGAATTACCGTAGAGGGAGGATACCTACGAGGAAACGAAGTTAATTGATTTTGTATGCTTCACATGTTTTAATATGCCGTTTCGCCAATGCCAAAGTCATGGCATGGATTTTGGGAGAGGTTAGTCAACAGAAGACTCTAACCTGATTGTATTGCCGTGTATGACTTTGTCTGGATTATATATATGCTACATAAGTATTGTATGAAGAAAGTCTGGGAATTTTACGGGTATGATATCAAAGATTGATCCTTGAACATGAATCCGTTTACCACGATAGACGTCCTTGGAAGAAGGTCAACGGACTTCATTGTAAATGTATATTAGCGGGTAACAGAAGTGATCCTCAGCTCACTTGGATAGAAGAGGACTTGATTGTTGAAGAATCTCCAAGAATTTAAGAGTATGATCAGCAACTTTAAAGTATGACATTTGCATCTGTAATCTGTAACCATGATCGTCTTGTGTGTTCCACTCCGTATGTGTCACGTTAAATAAAATATATGTACAGTCATCACAGACTTGTGTGCTGCCAGTAAGTGACCAGTTAAACACTACTTGTTGGAGTTCATTTTGAAGAACATTTTCTGACATTTTTGTTCCTTTGCAACCATTCGCGTAATGAAGTTCTTCACCATTAGAATGAACGACCCAACAGTAAATGGTATGCCAGTGTGGTCTGGAAATAAATAATTTCACAGGAACGTACTCAATCCAAGTATCGGTTGAAAAGAAGATTTGAACTTTCAAGGCGACAACATCTCAAACTTGGAACCTAGTGTGATGATGAATCAGAATCAACTTACGGTTACCAAATGCTCAAGGTCATCAATCAACCTCCACGTCAAGTTTTACAGTGACTGACTGCCTTGGGATCACCTATTCGTCATTATTACGTGCGAGCTGTTGTTATATACGCAGAGCGAAGTATTTTATCCTCAGACGTACATCCACGGAGACGAGGCACATTGTTTTTTTCCCGGCACACGCGAGATGAGTATAATGTGCTTTCGTTGTACATTTTATTACTTTTAGCTGTGCCTTCTATAGTTATGTCCATCTTTACATTTTCCATGTTATATGTTATATGTTGTACATTCGTCGTGGGAGGTAGGGAGGTTGATCTGACGAACGAGATCCATCTCGAAGCCAATTCGGGCTCTTCGTCAGACGTTCTGTAGGACTCAACTTGTAAGTTTCAATTGAGCGATAATTCCGGTCCAAGGCTAGAAACCTTGCCGAAGTTCCGATCGCTAATTGTTCCTTATGATAGTATCTGTTTAGCTGTTTCGTCACGTTTACTTGTTGTTTTTGGTAGTTATTTTTTACTCGTATTTAGTTTTATGATGAATTTTGTTTGTATTATGCGTCCGTCTCACCTTTCCTGTCGTTCAGTTTTTTACAAAACCTATGTTTTTACACTGTGTTGTCAATTGTCCTGTTGAGTATCTGATCGTAGTTGTCATCGTAAATTTTTACGATATTCTATTTTAGTTACACATTTCTATTTTTGTTGATTTCTACGATTGTGTTCACTCGTCTTTGATTATCGTGTCTTGTCGGTAATGTTTCTATTGTCTTTCACGTTGTTGCTTACATGACATTTCATTACATAAATTACTATATTGATTATTGATATATTTCATAACTATATGATAACAAAAGATACTGTTCTAGGACAGGAACGACGTACACTTGGCAAAGTAACAAGGTTAATTAATTTACATTGATTAATTATCATTTTATAAATCAAGAGTATTGTGACTACTTATAAAGCATAATGTATTCACTAGATTATTTCATTAAGCAAGCAAAAGCTCTTCAGATGGCTCCTGATGAAGCAAAAGCATTTGCACTTGCAGAATATAAGAAAGCTCAAGAAATAGAAGCCGAACAGAGAAAGTTAGAAACTTTAAGACTAGAAAAACTTCAATTTGAGGCAGATCAAAAACGGATTGAGTCTGAGGAGAATGAGAAAAAAATGAGATTAACTGCTGAGGAGGATGAAAAGAAGAGGAAATTTATAGCTGAGGAAGAGGAGAGAAAAAATGAGATTAGCCGCTGAATTAGAAGAGAAACGATTTCAGCGAGAGGCAGAACAGAAGCAAAGGGAGGCTGAAGAAAAACTTAAAATTGAGATGGAAGTTAAACAAAAGGAAATGATAGAAAGAAGATTAATAGCTGAACAAAATACAAAACGACTTCAGCTTGAGATGGAAGAGAATGATAAAAAACGACAGCATGAACTGAAATTAGCAGAGTCAGAATATGAGAGACTTAGGTTAACTCAGGAAGCTAATTCTCAGAGAACTTTTGAAAGCCAAACTTCATCCAGACATGATCATTTTAAGGAAATTCACCTTAAATTACCTAAATTTAATCCCCCGTCGGATGACGTAATATTTTTCCTAGATAGATTTGAGGCCACTTGTAGGTCTTATAACGTGGATAAAACACTGTATTGCACATATTTATCCAGGTTACTTACTGGGGATGCTTTAGCAGTTTATCATACTGGTAAGAATGATTATAATGCTCTTAGAGCCGCACTTCTGAAGAAATTTCAAATGACAGAAGATGAATACCGATTAAGATTTCGTACATTGCTACCGCAATCAAGCAGAAATTTCAGTGATTTTCTGTCACAAATACGACTAACCCTAGAAAGATGGATCGAATTATCCAAAATTGAAAAGTCGTATGAAGGTCTCTTCGATTTACTGATGCGCGATAAGGTACTATCGTCTGTAAATCCTACATTTCTCGCATTTTTTACACGAACGGAAACCTTTATCTATGAAAGACTTAGAAGAACATGCAAAAAATTTCTGCACTGCTCACCCAACCATGGATCTAAGTAATGCACAGATTAAGAATGAATTGCCTGTTGCTTTTGCAGCACAACAAAACAATTTTTCACGAAATCGTTCCTTTAGTGCTGACAGGTATGTCAATAAGGGAAATAATTACAATTTTAACAATGATAACTTTTACAAAGGGAAGCAATTTCAACAATCTGCTCCATTTAATGTTTCTTGGAACCAAGCTCACAGATCGCGAGATTTTGGTAACAATAATTTTAAAAATAATCAAGGACATTATAATAAACAAAACTGGAGATCAAGATCTCAGGGTCCGCAAAACAGACAAGGTTCTTGGAATAAAAATTTTAAAGAACATCATAACTTTAATTATACAAATTATCGGACTCATCCAAATTTTAACTCAAGCAGAAACGACAATTATGGCAATTTTAATGCAAATAATCAAAATCGATCGCGTCGTAGAGATAGATCGTCGAGTAATACGGGTAGACATTCTAATGTCGCTTTAAGTGATACACAGGCTAACATTGAACAGGGTAAAGTAGCTGAAACTCACAATGCTATGTCTTGTTCTCTTGATTGTACCCAGGTGAAAGACTGTCCAGAATGCTCGACTCTTTTCCAGCCTAAGGCGATCACGACGCTGCGTTGCGGACATACCTTGCCTAGTCTACCTGTAGTCTGTACGGCCACTGCTGCGTCAGTACACCAGGGACAGGGCTCTCTTAAGTTTAACAAGGGATTTGTCAACAACATTTCATGCTCTCTCCTATTTGACTCAGGTTGTAGTACTGTGGGCGTCCGGACTTCGCTGATCAACCCAAGTTGTGCCACGGGCAGGGTTGTCAAGTGTGTGACTTTTGGTGGCACCGTTGAAACATTTCCCACTGCTATTATTGACCTTAATACACCATTTTTTTTTCAGGAAAGATCCAGGCATGTCTCCTTCCGAATCCAATTTGTGATGTAATACTTGGTCGCATACATGGTATTAAAGAGTGTACACCACAGCAAATTGCTGAATGGGAAGAGCGACATATTCAAACTGCAAATGCAGTAGTGACTAGAGCGCAAGCTACTAATATGTCGCATGATACACCTATTGAACCTACAGTTCATACCACTTGTGATGATGATGCTCCTATTTCACGGGAGTTGTTTGCAACATTGCAAAAGAATGATGATTCATTAAAAAATTTTTTTCAGTATGTGAACAAAAAGAATACCAGCAACAAACTTGCAAAATCTAGACATGACTTTATACTTAAAAATGGGATTTTGGTTAGAGTAATACGGGAAAAGGATTCATCCTTATGTTATCAGATCTTAGTCCCATCCTCTATGAGATCTCGTATATTACGACATGCGCATGACTCGCAATGTGCGGGCCATATGGGTTTTTTCGCGTACCAAATCCAGAGTGCTTTCGGCATTCTACTGGCCAGGCGTCCATAGGGACATCACTCTCTATTGTCGGTCCTGTTTGATATGTCAGGAAGTTAAGGTACGGGGTCCATTTCATGCGGCTCCTATTCAAGCTGCGGACATCCCGATTAGACCATTTGATAAAATGGCTATAGACATTATTGGTCCGATGCTTCCATCTGCTAGAGGGCATACGCATATTCTTACGTGCATTGATATGTGCACTCGTTGGCCTGAGGCCATCCCTCTCAAGAACACTTCATCTGCCAGTGTAGCAGAGGCATTGATGTTAATCTTCTCACGCATTGGTTTTCCACGGAAAATCTTGTCGGATCATGGGGTTCAGTTCATTTCTGAATCCATGTCTCAAGTTATGAAGACATTAGGTATAGACAGATCTCTTAGTTCTATTTATCATCCGATGTCAAATGGGTTAATTGAGCGTCTCAATAGGACACTCAAGCAGTTGTTGGGTAAGATGACCCAAGACCATCCCCAAGACTGGGATCGGGTCATACCCGCTGCTCTGTTCGCGTATCGCGAAGTACAAAATCAAGCCACGGGGTTTTCTCCATTCCAGCTAGTTTTTGGCATGCAACCACGCGGTCCGATGTCGTTAATCCACGACTTATTGGTTGACGAGAATATTGAAGAGGAAACTCAATCCTCTTATGAGTATGTGATCTCTCTGAGAAAGAGAATCATAGATGCTTGTAGACTAGCTACTGCATCATCCGAACAAGCCAAAGAAAAAGCTCGTCTATTTGCAAACAAGTATAGACGTCTTCGCCAGCTTATTCCTGGTGACGAAGCTTTTGTATTACTCCCTGCGCATAACAATCGTCTTTTAATTACCTGGAGAGGTCCTTTCAGGATCATCTCAAGAATATCCGATGTCGACTACATCGTTGATGTTAATGGTAAACATAAAACCTTCCACATTAACATGTTGAAGGAGTATTACTCACGTCCTGATTATCTACAGTCAGTGTTCCAGGCAACTGACGATCCTACACCTCCTATTCAACACTATTCTAGTTTGTCAGTCATCCAAGAAGAAGAATCTTCTTTCGATGATGTACAACTACCAATACCAGTTGTACCACTCCATTCCACTGAGAAATGGAATGATGTTACAATCTCATCTACTCTTTCGGCTGATCAACGTCAGCAAGTCTCTAATATTCTACACTCGTATGAGGATGTCCTCACTGACATCCCAGGTCATACGTCAGTCATCCAACATGACATTATTCTGACTGACGATACGCCTATTCGAGTTCGCCCATATCCTATCCCTTTACACTTTCGTGATAAGGTTGATAAGGAATTGGATGAGATGCTTCAATTAAATATAATTGAACCATCTTCATCACCATATTCTTCTTCTATGGTAATCATTAGGAAGAAGGACAACAATATACGTCTTTGCGTAGATTACAGGAAATTAAACAAAGTTACAAAATTCGATGCGGAACCGTTACCTCTTTTAGACGACTTATTGGAGAAATTATCTCATGCCACATTCTTTTCGAAATTTGACCTTTCAAAGGGCTATTGGCAAGTGCCACTCACTCCTAAAGCAAAGCCATTCACCGCTTTCTCGACGCCACGGGGTCTTTTTTTCAATGGAATTTTATGCCATTCGGATTAATGAATGCGCCAGCTACCTTTGTACGCATGATGCGCCGCATATTGTCTCATCGTCCCGATGTCATTACTTATATAGATGACATCTGTCTTTTCAGTGACTCTTGGGATGAACATATTCATGGATTAAAAGCTTTACTTTCTACCTTACGGGATTATAACTTAACAGCGAAACCTTCAAAGGCTTTTGTCGGTTTTCATGACATCTCATTTCTGGGTCACCGCATAGGTCATGGTTTCATGTATACAGAAGACAGTAACGTCTCTAAAATTTTAAACATCTCGGCACCTAAGACAAAAAAAACAAGTTAGATCTCTTTTAGGACTAATACAGTTCTATTCAAAATTCATCCCTCATTTGTCTACTATAACTGCACCTTTTTCGTCTCTACTGAAGAAAGGCACATCTAATGTAATAAAGTGGTCGCAGGATCACCAAACGGCGTTAGACTATATAAAACGATTTTTTTCAAATGAACCTTTTTTGAGGTTGCCTAACAAAAATCTCACTTTCATTCTTCGCAGTGATGCATCTTCTTACGCTATTGCTGCAGTTTTGATGCAGGAATATAACGGCACCTTATTTCCGGTGATGTACGTGTCCAGAAAACTTACGGAGAGCGAACTCAAATACTCCGTTCTGGATAAAGAGCTCCTCGCATTAGTATGGGCAATCACAAAACTGGAACGTTACCTCCTCGGCTCACACTTTGTGGTGGAATCTGACCAAAAAGCTCTTACCGCACTGAACACGAAGAACGTTAAATCATCGAAGTCAGCGCGTTACGCTATAGCGCTTCAAACCATTCAATTTTGAAATACGAGCTATTCCTGGAGTGAAGAATGTGTTCGCAGACTGTTTGTCGAGATGCCCAAGCGAACTTGTCGAAACTAAACCACTTCCAGATGTTGAAACATCCTCACCGATAACATGAATAACTTTGTACATTATCATTGATTGTACATCTATAAAGACTGTTTTTATATAACTGAAGTATTCGTATAAGTATAACTTTCAGGATATACTTACTTATAGATTATAACATTACTTCTTGTGTAGTAACATTTTATTAGTACGGGAACATTGATACTATAGTAACGTTTTATTAGAACGGGAACAGTGGGTATTAGAGTAACATTTTATTAGTACGGGAACATTGGTACTACAGTAACTTTTTATTAGTATGGAAACATTGTTAAGAGCGACAAATATACATTTGTTATTCCTATGGAACATATTACACTACATATCGTGTTCGAGAATATATTTTTTATCGTGTATGGAACATTGAGAACATCGTCTCGTCGATTACTAACTAGTTGTAACTGAACATTGACATATTGATAGTGATATTGGAATTACTTAGAATATATTAGTAACTGGTTATTTGTTAGTAATTAAGAAATATATAAATTAGAATAATTCAATTTAATCTATTTAATTGATTATGGATCACACACATACTAACTTTCTTAGTTGTCACGTAATACCTGCATTCACGGGTCTTAGTTATGATATCTCACTGTTAGATCACTAGTCAACCGTACTAGTGTTAGAAAACATTAAGGGTGTTGATTCTTAAAGTGTTTAATTTTGCATTGCTTCATTTTTGCACATTGTATTTTCAATTTTTCTGTTTTATTGATTCTCTTGTCATTGATCATCATCAGTGTTGCTGTTCATTTTCATTTTTGAAATCATATGTTTCAAATTTTTTTTTTTGTTGAAAACTTAGTTGAATTTTATTATCATCTTTTTTTTTAATGGTTTTTTTCATTTTTCATTTTCAACTTGTTTTTACTTCGAATATTACCACATCGTTCCAAAGTAGGTTGAGTGTGGATGTGTGCTTTAATGCATACTATCATTTAGTTATATTGATTTCGTTTAATATTCTTTTCTTAATATGGTATAACTTTATGCATTTCATATATCTTGTGGTAGTTTTGACTCACCTCTCTCGGGTACTAAGTTCAAAAAAATTAATAGAATTAATTTTTTTAAGGGGAGGTAATAAGGGAGCTGTTACGTACATTTATTACCTAAGGGGGTAGTCTTCGGTCCTGCCAAATGTACGCACCAGTCTTAATATAGTTATATTATTTGTGCGTTCGATTGATTCACGCACTGACGTGCACAATGCAGTGTGAGTTGCTTTGGACGCACGGGTAACCTAGTTTAGGGATTCTGACGTCATGTTTTGTATGGGGCAGTATGGACCATGTTGATGTCCGTGGAATATTTCTTGTATTCGTGGCAAGTTTGTGGAAGCCATTATTTCTATTGATATATATATTGGTCTTCATGTCGAAGCCAATAGTGGAAGTATCATGTAAGTGTCGCCCCATTTCACATTGAATGTTTATTGAGTTAAATTAAAGTATCAGGCCGCTCCTAGTTATGGTCTAGCGGGATCCATCGTAGTATGTCATTCCTAGAATGGACAAACGGAGTCGATTGCCTTGTTTGAATTACCGTAGAGGGAGGATACCTACGAGGAAACGAAGTTAATTGATTTTGTATGCTTCACATGTTTTAATATGCCGTTTCGCCAATGCCAAAGTCATGGCATGGATTTTGGGAGAGGTTAGTCAACAGAAGACTCTAACCTGATTGTATTGCCGTGTATGACTTTGTCTGGATTATATATATGCTACATAAGTATTGTATGAAGAAAGTCTGGGAATTTTACGGGTATGATATCAAAGATTGATCCTTGAACATGAATCCGTTTACCACGATAGACGTCCTTGGAAGAAGGTCAACGGACTTCATTGTAAATGTATATTAGCGGGTAACAGAAGTGATCCTCAGCTCACTTGGATAGAAGAGGACTTGATTGTTGAAGAATCTCCAAGAATTTAAGAGTATGATCAGCAACTTTAAAGTATGACATTTGCATCTGTAATCTGTAACCATGATCGTCTTGTGTGTTCCACTCCGTATGTGTCACGTTAAATAAAATATATGTACAGTCATCACAGACTTGTGTGCTGCCAGTAAGTGACCAGTTAAACACTACTTGTTGGAGTTCGTTTTGAAGAACATTTTCTGACATTTTTGTTCCTTTGCAACCATTCGCGTAATGAAGTTCTTCACCATTAGAATGAACGACCCAACAATGCCATATATGGTATTTAATTTCTATGTGTAATTACACTGTGGCTTTTGTTCTGGAGATAAACTGTTTTAGTAACTTTTGAAACCCCCTGGGTGTTTCTGTCATATTTTTCTGTAGACATTTCTAAATTATAGTTGTTGAAATAATGCTTTAATTTAAATATATATTGCTCACATTTTTGTTGTTTGCAATCCAGTAAAAGGTGTTTTATATTTTATTTTTTTGAAACTCTTCACAGTTGGGTTTTTCTGTCAAGAAGCGACACTTTACTTTTGCGTTTGATAGTACTACTACTGTTAAATGTCATGGAAGATTTAGTTTTCAGTTTTATGTGAAATGTGTTACTTTTGTTAGAGTGATAGGATATTTAAAAAAAAAGATTTCCTCTCGGGGGTCAAGGAGGAATTCTTCGAGCTGCTTCAAAGGACAGTGGATGACTGCCTAGATGAAGTTATCATGCTCGGAGATTTTAATGCCAGAGTTGGAAATGACCATGCTAGATGGGGTGGAGTTATCGGAAGATATGGAGAAGATATTCTCAATGACAATGGAAAGCGACTCCTTAGATTCTGCAGTGAGCAGAATCTGATAATTACAAACACAAAGTTCCCCCATAAGCGCATACATGCATACACTAGATGTGAACCAACAAAGAATGAGAAGTCAGTGATCGACTATGCCATTGTTCGGAGAAGCTCATTCAAATATGTCCGAGATGCTAGAGTCTGGAGGGGGCCAGAGATTGGAAGGTATCACTACCTGCTAACAATCAAAAGAACAACTGAAAGAGTTGCTCAGCCTAGGAACTGCCCAACATCACGCAAGAAACCAAGTAAACAAGCAGGAGAAATGAGCATTAGGACCTACAAGCTGAGAGAGCCAGAAATTAAGACCAGATATCAGGGGCTTATTGCTGCAGCGGTGAGCAACTCAGAAGAACGACCTGATGACTTGGAAACCCTCTGGATTAAATTCAAGGATATCATAAAGACAGCTGCTGCAGAAGCATGCGGTGAAGTCCGACTTGGGAACAAGAGAAAGAGGACACCTTGGTGGACAGAGGAAGTCAAAGAGAAAATAAGAGAGAAGAAAATGGCATGGAAACAATACTTAGGAGCTAAAAACACAACAGGACAAATGGAAAAATATAGAGAATGTGTGACACTCAGAACAGAAGCAAAGAACAAAGTGCTAGCAGCAAAACAGAAGTCCTGGGAAGAATTTGGAGAAAAGCTAGAAAAAGATGCACAAGAAAACCAGAAATTGTTCTATAAGACCCTAAAGAACATGAGGAAGGAAAAACAATGCCCTCTCAAATTTATAAAGGACAAGCAAGACAAATTGCTTACTGCCCCGAAGGAAGTAATGGGAAGATGGAAAGAATATTTCTCAGAACTCCTGGATGGTGAGCATGGAGAAGCATCAGAAATGATAAACACTAGCACAGAAGAGAAAACCAATGATGGTGAAGATGACATAAAGATGGAAGAACTGAAGGCAGCACTGGAGAAAATCAAGATGGGCAAAGCAGCAGGGCATGATGGTATAACACCAGAAATGGTTAAGTTCATCGGAGCATCAGGCCACCTACTACCCTTAAGGGTTTTACAGGCAGCGTGGTACAACAAGACCATACCAAAGGATTGGGAGATTAAGTCTTGCAGAAATTATGTGAGGACAGCAAACCATAAGTCGGAAGAGTTCAGGACCACCACTGGTGTAAGACAAGGTGATATCCTATCACCTTACCTCTTCATACTCCTTATGGACGATGTCATCAAGGCATGTAAGGAGAGAACAAGAAAGTATTCAGTGGGGTACTGGAAGATGAGACAGGTCTATATTTCGGAGCTGGCATTTGCTGATGATGTCGCCCTGATTGCTAAATCAGAGGCACATCTCCAATCCTTAACCTGCAAGTCTGGAAGGAAGAGCTGGAGAAGAGAGGGATGGTCATAAGCAGCTCTAAAACAAAATCCATGGTGATATCACGAGAAGAAAGAAAACATCAGATTAAGCTGGGAGAACAGGTCCTGGAGCAGGTCGACCACTTTAAATACCTCGGAGCTATTATAGACCGAAAGGGAGGCATCAAAGAAGAGTTGGCCACTCGAAAAGCAGCAGCTAGGAGACTTTTTCAGGCCATAAATCGAGGATTCCTCAGCAAGAGAGAGGTTGGTAAGAAAACGAAGATGGCTGTATACCGCTCCACCTATGTCCCAGTCTTGACATACGGATGCGAGTCATGGGCAATGACTACAACCCATAAAAGCCAGATCCAAACCTCAGAAATGAGGTATCTGAGGAAGGTGGTTGAAGTAACAAGAAGAGACATGGTACGCAACCAGACGATACGTCAAGGCCTTAAATCCTACCCCCTGCAGACCCAAGTAGAACAGTCCCAATTAAGATGGTTTGGCCATGTCTGCAGAATGGGAGAAGATTGGATACCACGACAAGCATGGGAAACAAAGAGCCAAGGATCCAGACCCCGAGGACGACCCAGAGTCCGCTGGGAGGACAACATTAGACAATCTTTGAAGGATCGAGGACTAGAATGGAACCAGGCCAGGAGGAGACAGCCGATAGGATAGTCTGGCGCTCTCTCTTCCAAACCTCTACACCTCACGGTAGAAGGGGAACGACTAAGTAAGTAAGTAAGATTTCCTCTCGGGCATCTCCTTGCTCAGAAGCCAGATCATATACTGTTAAGAGATATGATTTAATTGCTTTCAAACGATGTGTCCAGTCCAAACAATTTTATTTTCTCTCTGTGCAGCATATACTTTGTGTTATTTCCACATACTTCTTTTCTTATATTTTTCCCGCCTTCTGTCTCTTATGGTAACATTAGATGCTTTTTTTTGTTATTATTCCCATCTCAGATGTTATGATCTTCTTATCTTGTGTTTTAGATAGTGGTTATGTTTTGACACTGATAGCAAAGATTTGTTACTGTGTTTTAGATAGTGGCTATGTTTGACACTGATAGCAAAGATTTGTTACTGTGTTTTAGATAGTGACCATGTTTGACACTGATAACAAAGATTTGTTACTGTGTTTTAGATAGTTGCTATGTATGACACTGAAAGCAAAGATTTGTTACTGTGTTTTAGATAGTGGCTATGTTTGATACTGATAGCAAAGATTTGTTACTGTGTTTTAGATAGTCACCATGTTTGACACTGATAAGAAAGATTTGTTACTGTGTTTTAGATAGTGGCTATGTATGACACTGATAGCAAAGATTTGTTACTGTGTTTTAGATAGTGGCTATGTTTGACACTGATAAGAAAGATTTGTTACTGTGTTTTAGATAGTGGCTATGTATGACACTGATAGCAAAGATTTGTTACTGTGTTTTAGATAGTGGCTATGTATGACACTGATAGCAAAGATTTGTTACTGTGTTTTAGATAGTGGCTATGTATGACACTGATAGCAAAGATTTGTTACTGTGTTTTAGATAGTGGCTATGTATGACACTGATAGCAAAGATTTGTTACTGTGTTTTAGATAGTGGCTATGTTTGACACTGATAACAAAGTTTTGTTACTGTGTTTTAGATAGTGACCATGTTTGACACTGATAACAAAGATTTGTTACTGTGTTTGAAAGCAAAGATTTGTTACTGTGGCCTTCAAAAATTATGTTGCATGCTTCAGAATTAATGAACACTTCACAAATATATCTTAGGATGAACAGAGCATCAGTCTATTCTCGTTCATTCTTGAAACCAAACTGTGCAATGCATAACTGAAGTTTTACATTGCATCCTAAAGTATCTTATTCTTAATCTTAAGGGATAAAGAAGTTTTGTTAACATATTTTATCTCGTCATTGCTTTTACTTTTAAAAAAAAAACTAATTTAGGTATGCATAATATATATTATGGTATTTTATATCTTTATTAATTTTACATTATTTGAGTAATTAAACGTTTCTACTTTTACTGCTTTTGTTATATGCCTCTGCCAACTTGTTACTTCTGATCTTTGCAGTTAAACCTTTGGCTTTTTATACGCCCAGACCTACTTCACTTTGTTAGTGCTTTTTCTTCTTTGCTTGACTTCCTTGTTTGTTGTTTCATGAATTTCCTGCCTGCATATGTTCATATTCAAATTAATGTGATTCTAGATCTTTTAAAGTTTAACAAGTAACTCGGCTTGCTCCAATAATTGGGTGCTTGATTTAAGCTCTTCAGTTAGAGAAGGAAAAGGAAGGGAGCTGGTCATCTATCTCTGGATGCTGGACCTAGTATAGTGAAGTCTGTGACACTTCACTCCCCCTATGGGCAGTATCTGCTATGGGACTACCGTTACCGTTTACGTTAGAAACAGATTCACAAGAAAAGAATTTGACTGGGACCTTTAAGTAAGAAAAACTTGAAGACGAGAACCAAGTCTAAGTGTGTAAATACCAACAACTTTGAGGGAAAGAATGTCACTGACTTTGAAAATGGGAAACACTTTGAAGAAAGTACCGGGTCTCTGAGGGCAGAGAAGCTACATTACTGAAAGTACCGGTCTCAGAGGGCAGTGAAGCTACATAACTGCAGGTACTGGTCTCTGAGGGCAGTGAAGCTACATAACTGAAGGTACCAGTCTCTGAGGGCAGTGAAGCTACATAACTGAAGGTACCAGTCTCTGAGGGCAGTGAAGCTACATAACTGAAGGTACCAGTCTCTGAGGGCAGTGAAGCTACATAACTGAAGGAGGAAACATTGTATCATGCATACAAAATGTTCAATGGTAAATGTTTTTCTGTCTCTGGCACCAGATTAAGATAATTTTCGCAGACAAAGTTCCTTACATTATATTGATGAGTGAAGCAGAATATGTGTTGACATCACACAAGGATAAATCTCTTAGTCAATTAAGAATTGATTAATTATTTTTTATAGTAGTTAATGAAAGATGCTATTAATGACAGAGACATTAAGAAATTACAGCAATCCCTCGCTTAGCGCTGTTAATTCGTTCCTGAAAAATCAAGTGCCAACTGAAAGAAGGCTAAACGAAAATTGAATTCCCATAAGACTTAATTTGTTTCCAAGGCCCAGAAAACTGTATACAAATTAAGTAAAAGTGATACTAAACAAAAACTACAAAGTTAACAACATTTTTTTAACATCATATAATTATTAAACATGTTGAACACAAATAAAATATTATGTATGTACTGTACTTACAAAAAATATACGATGACTTTTATCGCAACTACTCCTGTCGCATGTGACAACAGTTGTCACAGCGGAGCTATCTTCATCTTCAGACGACTGGTTGGCAGAAGATTTTGTAAGTGTTGAAAACGCTTTTCTGGCTCGAGATGTAGAAAGCACAGCTACTTGGTCAACAAGGCAGAAGATATTGGAGGAGATTTAAAAAACAAAAACATTAAGCTTGCTTTTCTTTGCCACATTTTTCTCTTCAAGAAACACCTTGTAGCAATTAAGACCTTGTTCTATTACCAGAGAACTGCATTCCAATTTTCGGTCATGCTTCATTATGCTAGCAGTGACAATGCTTCCTGGCCCTCCCACCACCCTGAATGAACTTGAAAGTAATATTCCTGTAAGATCAAATTTTATAAGCATTTATACTGGGCATATGGCATAACATAGAAACAGCGTAATATAGAATAATTGTAAATCAAACAACATAAGACCAGCGGGAGTTGGTGTACAGCATAAACTAATTACAAACTTCATGGTTTACATTCAGCTGGAAACTGATCATATTTGTCTAAAGTGATGCTTAGTGATGTAAATAGTAAAACAGCATATATATTTTTTTTACCTGAAAAAATTTGTAAATAAAACTTGATTTTAAATTTTATACTCAAATACATTTGGGATTATTCACCTTTGATAGAGCAGTTTGAGTGTACATTTTTTTCTTGTTTGTTTTCAGTGGAACAGTCATGGTTATGACATAGCCAAACTTTTTGGGTCAAAGTTCAACTATGTGTCACCTGTCTGGCTCCAGATCAAGAGACAGCCAGGAGGGACATTCATAATGCAAGGCACCCACGACATCGACAAAAGTATATTTGTACTCACTTATATGTTTAAATAAGAGTTTTATGTTGGTATTTATGTTGCAGTTTCATATTTCCCTCTATGGCTAAGTCCAGAAGCACAATACATGATAGTGTCCGGTATTTAATGTCACTGAGTTCTTGTATTTTATTGTTGGATGTTAATAATTTATGATTTCATTCAAACATTGTTTTTTCTTCAGACTGGATTTCAGCAGTCGTGCAAGGACGAAAAACACAGATGGGTAAGATATCTTTATTTGTGTTTTGTTACAGAGCAGTTACAAAAAAAAAGGATGGGGATGAAAATAGAGTGGTGCAGTTTACATTCTACGGTTTACATTGGTAGACTGGCACATAGAAATACCAAACTGAACAAATGAAAATTATAATTTAAAATTGAGGGCACTAATTTAAAAAAAAAAAAAAATTAACTGCACCAAAAGTAAGAATGATAAGTAAACATTCATAACCCTCCACTCCCAAAGGAGCATAGGCCTTCAACAAACACATGCCAAGTCCTCCTGTCACGTGCCATCATCTCAAGTTCTTTCCATGTTCTCCTCATCATCTTCACCTCTGTTTCCAGCTCTCTTCTCCATGTGCTTCTTGGTCTACCTCTGCCTCTCTTGCCCTGGGGGTTCCAGAACAAGGACTGCCTTGTCTTGTCTACCCCCTTCCACTTTGTTTCACACATTCCCAGAACCTTGATTTTATTTTCCCTCATTTCTGCTGCTACTTGTGCCACTTTCCCTTGTTCGTTTAATGTCTGAATATTCCAGGTGCCAAATCTGGAAGTTCTCCTAGAAGAAAGAAGGTTAGTCAGTAACACAGACTCCTTTTGGCTTTCTCTGTGTTGCATCATACGCCTCCCTGCGAGAGGACCTTCCCCTGTCTTGGATGGCTGTGTTTTATTTTCCTTAATTGACTTGTCCATGTTTGTTGAAGTTTTTTGTGGTTTAAATTTTTTACAGGATGGGGTAACCAGCCCCATGCCCAACCCCAACCTTAGTCGCTTTCTGCGACATGCATGACAGGGAACAGTGTTACTATTCTTTGCTCCCCTTTCGGGCCCCGGCAACTCACGGTGAAGTAAACATGGGAAGATGTAATTTGAAAACATTACAAATCAGACTTGTGTGTGTGTGTTTGTTAAGCTTTTCTTTGTAAGCTTAAACGCATTTCAATAAAGGAATGCTTGATTTTGCTAGTGTTCTAAGTAAAGTTTAAATTGAAATGGAAAAAAAAAACTCGGTATTATTGCATAACAAAAGTAAAATCTAATAATACAAATTAGGGAACAGAATTACAAGAACACAAGTTTTTACATTGTGACTTTAAGCTTTAGCCAGGAAGTGGTTGCATTAAATTATATTATGGACAGCAAGCAATCTACAGCAACTTCAGGACCTATTAGCTTAGTTTTATGTTCATTTTTTACTTCATTTCTTCTTTTTGTGGACATTTATGTTTTCTTTTAAAACTTGACTGAGTTTCTTTTACAAAAACCACTTTTTAGGAAATTGTACTGCAAATTTTTTCACAATTATTTTGTAATATACGTGCATTTTAATATAACCTTCACACACACTTTTTAGCACTGTGTTAAACTGTGCAGAACTTTGCTAGAAGTTTTATTTTAAAATGTTTTAAGTGCCAAGAGTGCTGTTTGATGGATGGAGTGCTGAAGATTTCAATGCCATGTTTGAAGATGAGGACAGCATAGAAGACTGCATACAGACTATCCTAAACACTGCAAAGGTTTGTGTGATGTCCCAGATGGATGCAGTCCTTAGCACTTTCAAGTAGTTTGTTAAATAATATAAGAGTTATACTTAATTACTTCAGTGATTTCTTCTCTTCTCCCCCCCCCCCCCCCCCCTCCCACCACCCACACACACACACACACAAACCTTTAGTAAAGCTTGTACGTCATGGTTTACTTTTATACTGTTGGTATGGAATGAAATAACAGTTTATCTTCTGCTGTAACAGCTATCCCCAGTTGAGGTGAGATTTTTTTAGACCGCAAACAGCTACAGGGTCGACCCAGCCTCATGAATTGGGTACCAGAGCAACTCTGGGAAACTTAAGGCAGCTGACGTGATGCTGACCACATCACCCCTAGTGTGCCGATGGTCAAGAAAATATGGGCCTAACACACGGCTGTTTGTGCCTTATACCCGAGCGATCTTTTAGTTTCGGTGACCGGAATTCTGACACCAGGTATAAAATTTTCATATGCACCGTAAAAAACTACTGAGGGTTTTGGTGGGGAAAATCAGCTGATGTGTGTGTAAAATCAGTAAAATATAAATCATTACACACTCGTTCTGGATAAACAGAGCGCTAAAATTCTTTTGTGTACTATAACTTTGTTCTGTGTTCTATTTTTTATTGCATTTTTATTTGTTTGAAATTAGTTTTGACGGAGTTACAGACTTTTGAAAACAACGTCATCATTTGAGGAAATTCATAAAATAAGTAATCTTTTTATTAATTTAATATCTAAAATTCGGCCCATTCGTTTGAGTTTATAATTATAAAGACTTCTCGAAGGGAAGCTAAAGATTATTTCCACATACTTTTTTTTGTGGTTTCATATCTTGAGAATGTGTGGTAGTCAGTTTTGTGAGTTTGGCATTACAAGAACAAGCATATTGTCACCAGATTTTATAACATTTAAATCACTGTAAACGCATTCCTGATACTCGCAAATCTTAAATAAGGTTGTAAAAAAATAACTTTTTGTAAAGCACCATCTGTTTTTTGCATTTTCATTCATTTATAATGATATTTAGCTGCGTATATAAGCGTCAGAAAACATGTAATGCTATAGATAGATTGCTTCCACAATACTTTGATCTATCTTTCAAGTCTTGTTAATCTTGTATTTATAATATGAATGTCTTTTTTTTATTGTGTGTGAGATAAGGACTGTTCCATTAGTGTTCTTTGGTAGACAATCCTGTGCACACGACGGCTGCCAAAGAATTCTAAGTAACTGTTTGTATATCTTCTTTCCTTCAAAGTTACAATGCAGGTAGTAAATTTAGAGAAACCAAATTCTAAATCTAATACCAATGGCTAGAGTCAGCGATACATATGATAATTTAGAAATATTTATGAATGGCATGAAAGCTCAGATAGAGTCACTAAAAGATTTAGAGTGGGATGGTAAAAAAGTTGTTGTTTTCTTATTCAGGGATTATGACTTTTTGATGAAAATGTTTGGTTTGTCTGGAGCTCAAGGAATATACCCATGTCTGTGGTGTCTCCAGCAAAACAAGGAAATAAAGACATACAGAGAGCATACAACTTGCAAACCAAGAAGTTTGGCAATGTTGATAAGAGATTACAATAGATATATGAAATATGGGAAAGGGAATAAAAGGCAAGTGGCACGTTACCATAATTGTTTACACAAACCAATGTTAGAGATTGAAATTGAAAATGTAGCTCCTCCTTATTCATATTTTATTAGGCATTGTTTTGAAACACCACAGACTTCTAGAACAGGTAGCCGATACAATAGACGCAAAGATATTTGAGAATCCGCAAGAGATACATGCAAACATTAGTACTATTAAGAACTTGAAGAGATTTGGTTGGAACTGGAAACAGGCAGAAGAATTAGAAGCTAAAATTGAATTTTTTCAGGCAGGTATTGAACTTTGTGAGGATAAGGAGGAGACAGATAGTTTTAAAGTTAAACTTGAAAATGCACAAGATGCGCTGGCCAAACTTCAGTTTCAAGATCTGTGTGCTAGGTCTGGTCCAGTTTGCTCACACTTGGACAAGGTACTAGCCAAACACAAAATCATACCACAGGCTTATCATAGCAGAGCATTCATAGGGAATCACTGCCACAGATATTTCACACAAAAAGTTTATAAAGATCTTACAAGAGCAATCATTACACAAACACTGAAAATTACAGACAAACAAGATATAACTAACATAGCTTTTATTGCCCAAGAACAATTCAACTCACTGAAAGAAGCATTTGAGAAAGTACACAACAAAATATCACACAGTAAACCAATTAGTAAAGAATCAATAACAGCATCAATAGAGACTTATATGTCTTTGTTCAGAAAGCTAGTCCCCAGTAAGACAATTCCTAAACAGCACATATTAGAAAAACATTGCACAGACTGGATCAGAACTCATGGCTTTGGAATGGGCGTGCATGGAGAGCAAGGAGGAGAATTTGTACATTCCACTATTTCCAAAATTGAAAGACGCGCCAGCGGTATTAAAAATATAACTTCACAATTAAAATTTATAATGGAAACTCATTTGTTACAAATTTCTCCATCTGTGAATGTACAGATTCATCCTATAAAAAAAAGGAAGTGTGAATGATAATTGAGCGAAATTTTGGGGCTAGAGCAAATTATGGCAGTTGTTGCATGAGAGTGACAGAATTAACAGAGTGTGGAAATCATTTAATAGATGTATTTATTAAATACACCTATTTATCTATTAAATTGAACATTTCATTCTACTCATGACCATACTCATTTTTACATGACCATCGTGATGTATGATTGAGATAATTGTTAGCTCTCATGTTTTGGGGACAATTGGGTGTGTTATTTTAACCTTTAGCATGCAGCATTCTCTTCCAGAAAACTTCCCCTGCAGCTGCATTCTTTTTCACTATGCCCCGTTTTTATAGTGGGTGACTTGTAATGTCTATAGTTTTTGTGTTTCTTGGTCAATTGCTATAATTTTTGGAATTTATATAAATAAATGAATGGTGAATCTGATGATATAAAATTTGTTTGTGTACATGTTAGATGTGAGAGGAAAGGAAAGATGAAAAAAACGATAAAAAAATGTAAAAAATAAAATAAAATTTTTTTTTTATTTTAAAATTTTAAAAAAAAATAAAATAAAATAACCAACAAACGAAGTGTCCATATCTAAATTATCTCTTGCATCTCAGTGAAAGTCATTTGACCAATACAAATCAAATGATGATCTTTTCGTTACACCCATCATCAGTAGCAAAGCAACAAACGCCCATGTCAGCAGTGACATTCGGCCGTAACCCTAAATCTTTCCTATAAATCTAATCCTAACCCCTAAACTTTTACATACTAGCAATGACATTCCATTTTCGTTTCGATCTCTGTCATCAACCATATTCTGAGAACCGATATTAGCGCTTATAATGACAAAAATCTCATCCCCACCGCATGGCATCATAATCCAATAAAATTAGAGCGAAAATGGCTGCGTGTTCGATGCCGATTCATTTCGATTAAAAAATTCACAGAAAATAAACGCGGATGCACCCATTACTTAAAAAGATCGGAAACGGAAGCTAACTCTCTCTCAGATAAGTTTAAAACTTAACATCCGGGGGTGAGATCACGTGTACACACATTCTAATGCTAAAAAACATAGCACGCTGCGGTCGACTGTGGTCGTGCTAAAGGTTAAGGTAATAAATGTGGACTTGCAATTTAATGTTTCAATAATTAATGTTTGACGCATGAAACCAAAACAAAACTTTGATATCCATTTTCTGCAGGTTTTCTACTTTTGATTTCTGTAATTTGTTATGCATGTTGATTGTGACCATTTTAGTGTAAATTGCATTAGAAACAAACCATAACAAAATATAAAAAAAACGTAAATTTTACACTATTTCAGACTATTATATCTTCTGTTCTAATTGTGATAAAATGTTTGTTCTTGTTCTAAAATTTACTCTAACATTTCTAGTCTAGCTTTACGCAAAATTAAAGCCGGTAGTTATAATAATAAAGTAGCCTAAAAGCATTTATTAAGCCCTATCAAAAGTAAACACCGCCACATTTTTTTCCAATTAGGAAATACCATGTGACCTCTGTCACGATAGCTATAAATAGCGCAGTCAGGGAAAACTAAAAGATCGCTGGCAAACAGCCGTGAACACCATATTCCCAATATGCCGCAATGGGCATGTAACGGGATCATTCTATAACAGATGAAGTTAATATAAACATATGTGTGATGTGTGTGCACTGACGTGCATGCGTGCGCCTGCGCATCTGGGTGCATATGTTTGTGTATGTACATAATGCATATGTGTATATATATATGAGTATATATATAATATATAACACAGTAGTGACACAACAATAAAAAAGAAAAAGGTTAACTATCTCTTTTCTGCAGTAGTAATAAATTATTTAGGGCATGCACAGTAAAACCTGATTTAACTGACATCAGTGAACAGAGCATGATCGCCTTTCTAGTAGAAGTAGCAATACCATGTGATGCCCATTTAAATATGTGTTACCAAAATAAATGTAATAAGTATTATCCAGTGAGTGTGGGATTCATCGAGTAGGGCATCACTACATATCAATGTATTTTATGGGGAATAAAGATTCTGATATGGGTGTGCATGTCCACATGTGCTTAATACTTTTAAAAAAAATTTAACAGTATAATCATTGTGTGGTGTTACTTAGCAGTGATATTGTTTTTTGTTTTGGACACTGTTACTGGCAATAAAATCCATATTTTAAATTTGTTTTATTTTGTCATGTTACTTTTATGGTATTGTCATTTAGA
Organism: Oreohelix idahoensis; assembly: GCA_024509875.1. Taxonomy (NCBI): domain Eukaryota; kingdom Metazoa; phylum Mollusca; class Gastropoda; order Stylommatophora; family Oreohelicidae; genus Oreohelix; species Oreohelix idahoensis. Next base: position 178,890 of record JAMPIV010005809.1, read on the forward strand.
ACTACAAGTGGCCTGGTATTGTAGTTGAAGTGTGGCCGCAGCTTGGGGGTAAACGAAGAAAGTAAGTTGATTTAATAGTTTTCTCTGCTCTTTGCTATCTCTTGCATGTTTAAATCCTTGCCCAGCTGTAAGTTTATCAGACTCTGATTATGATTTTGTGCAGATTCATTTTGCCATGCGTAGTTCCTAGGGGTCTCTGAAGAGACAAAGAAAGAATAAGTCATGCACCCTCAGGTAGTAGACGGCAACTAAAATGAGGTTGTGCATGGAGGCTAGCAACCTCATCATGTAAAACAAATTGCCACGGAAACTACCCCTGCTAGAGCATGTGGCTGCTTGGTGCAATGATGGCTTCATGATCCGTAAGAAGTTCAGATCTTCCTGCTGTAAACACCAAATACATGCTGTAACTTAACCTCAGCATGAATCTACATAACGTGGCTGGTGACAGCATATGTCATCCACAGAGTGAATCACGTATAATCTGTAATGCCATTTCTTCTTTACCACATGTTGTGCTTAAACTTTCACAGGTGTTACTGTCAAGCTATATTGGTTGTTGTCGGTTTTTTTTTTCCAAAGGTCTGTATTTGTTATAAATTTTGACTGTGTGATAGAAAGTATGCAACAAGGCACCTGTAGGCGAATGCCTGGAGTTTGGATGTGGTTGTTGATGACAAGTCACATTTCTGAGCCATAGAGCAGGACAGCTGCTTAATTACATTTATTTTTTTCTGGGTACGAGCCGCTGAGCTGGTTGGAGAGACTTGAAGGCAAATCTGGTATTCTGGTTTGTTCCTCCTCTGTCGATGTTACTTTTCACATAGGTAAAACTGCACTTTTTCAATCATCAGACCATTGATCGTAATTGGGTCTCATTGCCTATTATTTATTCTCATTCCTTTTATATACACTGATGAGAGTTCCTGAGTTGACCACTTAGTTGTGGTGTTTGAAATGGATGTTTCCTTGTTTTGGAAAGAGCAGGAGCATGTACTTTGATGCACGCTTCATGTATTTATTCTTTATTTTTTACATTTTTTTCATCTTTCTGTATCATACATCATATCAGGTTTTTATTCATTTTTTTTCTCCATGTATTTACAGTGTTCATTGCCTTTGTCTGTTAACCTGTCTATAATTATTATTTGTCACCTGTTTGTGACTATGGCTGACAAAGGGTGAATCCTGAAACATCCAGTGTTTCCTGTATACATTAATTTGTCAAACTGATTCCATACCATTTTATTTTTTAATTGATATATTACTGATCTTTGCAATTTTCCTGTTCAGAATCTCAGTTGTTCCTCTCTTTGTTTTCCGTCTGTGGCTTCTGAACAGTTTAGCAACACTGTGGTCAGAATTATTCTGATCGCTGACAACAGTTTCATACCTCACCGGTTGCTGCATATGGTCAAGTTGCTTTTGTTGGGTTGTTTATTAATGTGTCCTTCCTTCCAGCTCTTAGGGATAGCCTCTTGTTCCCACACTCTCTCTTGTGTTTTGAAGAAGTGATGTAACATTTCTACAATCGATGGAATGTCAGCTGTTTAGCACTTACCTTTTTTTTTTAATGTTTTGATTTTCCTATTTATTCTGTTTTTTGCTACAAAGTCTCAAGTTTTTCCAGCTATAGATTTATATACTTACTTAGTTGTTCCACTTCTACCGTGAGGTGTAGAGGTTTGGAAGAGAGAGCGCCAGACTATCCTATCGGCTGTCTTCCTCCTGGCCTTGTTCTATTCTAGTCCTCGGTTCTTCAAAGATTGTCTAATGTTGTCCTCCCAGCGGACTCTGGGTCGTCCTGGCTTTTTTTCCCCATGATTGTCGTGGTAGCCGATCTTCTCCCATTCTGCAGACATAGCCAAACCATGTTAGTTGGGACTGTTCTACTTGGGTCTGCAGGGGGTGTGATTTAAGGCCTTGACGTATCGTCTGGTTGCGGACCATGTCTCTTCTTGTTATGTCAACCACCTTCCTCAGATACCTCATTTCTGAGGTTTGGATCTGGCTTTTGTGGGTTTTAGTCATTGCCCATGACTCGCATCCATACGTCAAGACTGGGACATAGGTGGAGCGGTATACAGCCATCTTCGTTTTATAGATTTATATACCATGAAGAAATATGCCCTTAGAGTTAATGAAGAGTACTGTATTTTTAACCCAGTTTAAAAAAAATTATATCTGTAGGGCTGTAGTTTTTTTATTTGCTAATCTGAACTTGTCATCACCATTCATTTCTTTGTACTTTTTGTCAGTTCAAGATGTTAAATATTATATGTAAAGTACAGCTTATGAAAACAAGATATAACCATATCTGTGGTGCAGAGAGATATTCATTTTTAAAAATATTTTAAATAATAAAAAAATAAGACAATTTTACCAAAAGGGGTATACAGTCAGTCTTCACTATTTGCATGTTTGCGGATTCTTTCATTCGTGCGAGAAAAAGTGTAACCCATTTTTCACAATTCGCGGGCACCTCACGCGTATTTGCTGCCATGCGCAGTAGGTAAACAATTTTGAGACGCCTAGCACGCAGCGTCGCAGATGGGATCCAGCAATGAGAAGCTGCCTCCTTGTTCTCATGGCTTTTATTGTGTTTACTTGTGTCTTTGTCAAGCATCTTTTCATCCTCGTTTTTGCATATTTATGCTGTCTTTTTATTATTTTTGTAATTAATAATGGCATTAAAATGTAATACAAGTGTGTTGGCGAGTGTGCCTAAGCGCAAGAAGGCTGTGATGAGCCTCAGTGATAAAGTACATATGTTAGATTAACTTTGTTTTGGGATGTCTGTAGCATCCGTCGGCCACGAATTCATTGTGAATGAATCCAGTATCCAGTTGATCTACCATAAAGAAAAAGATATACATAGAGCTGTGCATGAATCCACACCACAGACTGCAAAAATGACATCTGTGTGTGTGGGTGTGTTTGCGTATGGATGTGTGAATGAGTAGTGAAAATGTGAGTGAATGGGTGAGTGAGTATTGGTACATCAAAAGATTGCACATACTGTACTATTTCAAAGAAAACAGTGTATAATATACGTTTATAAAATGCACAGTATAATAAATAAGCTGTTCTTTTACAAGAAGGGTACATGAAATGATGAGTTTATGGTGATTGGTAGCAAAAGTGTATGGAGAAAAAGGACTCGCAGGAACCTAAACAACCCCCCCCCCCCCCCCCATAGGATCAATTGTTTTGTTTTTGTGGATTTCCGTATCCACTGGGTTGTCAAGGAACCTAACCCCCATGAATAGCGAGGATTGAGTGTGTATTGGTGTTTGAAACTGATGTTTCTGGTTTAGGAAAAGGCAGGAGCATGTACTTTGATGCAGGCTTCATGCCAAAAGGAGGTCAGCTGCAATAGTGGCTCCATGCTCCATAAGGGAAATGAATGAATTTAAGCCAGGTCAGTGATGAGAATAGTGATGTGACTTGCCAGTTTTGATTGTATTTTCTTTTTCCTAAGAGATCTCATCCACTTTGTCAACCACATGGGAGAAATGTTTCATGAAGCAAACATGGAACTCATCTTAGTCATTCCACCTCCTCTATATGCCAGGTCGGTGTCATAGCATTAACAAAATATTACTTCTCAAAATGTGCAAGTTTTTTAGAAACTGTGATATGTGTGTGATGTAGTCTATTGTCTGTGTGTTCTAATTTGTTGTTGTTGTTGTTGTTTAACTAGGGCTGCTGAGCTTTTCGCTCTTTTGCAGCCAATACCAGGTTGAAGACTCCTTGGTATTATCTACACTGTAGATCTAGGCTTTTCCTGTGGCTTTTCTGCCATTCTGAAACATGCTGAGTTGAAGACATGAGCTCCAGTTTCTCCAGTTTGGCTTGCATTTAAAGGATCGCCACATCTGTTCCCAAGCTAGGACTAAGAAGCATGTGGCATACTGGGCATTCCCTGCCATGCAAAGGGACTCTCCAACTATGCAGAGCTAAAATTTCAGCTAAAATTCTGGTTCTGGGCTCTCCCAAGGAATTGTCACCTCCTGCACAGAGCCACTTCTGTGTTCCCCGTGCCTATCACTGGGTCCATAGTGAGATCCTCCTGCATGCAGTCAACCAAGTCAAAGCCAAAGAATCACGTCTGGTGCTCAAATGACTTCTCCAAGCTTAGTGTGCAATGCTGGGTTCTCAACAAGAATCTTTGGAAGTGTGTGGATGATTTCAAGAGTCAGTGAGTGTGTAATTAGCCTCACAGAGGTTCACTTCCACTGATGTATATTGTAGCATTGTGCATAGCTGATGGTTATATAAGGATGACTCCAGATTTGCCTCCAAGCAAATGTGTCCTGATGTGCAAAAACTGAGCAAAGATTAGAAACACTGAACCCTACAACACTAAAGATGACTAAGAAGGGTTGGGCATGAGGCTGTCTACCTCCTCCTTTAAAAACGTGAGCCACAAAAACTTCAGTCAGAAACATGAACAAGTCATCTACAATAAGAAATTCATGTCCAGGTTGGAAGAAGGCTGTCCATCAGTTAGCTTTATGACACGCTGTAGAAAAAGCCAAAAGGACCTCTAGACTGGGCACCTAGAATGTAAACAATATGTAAGATAAAATATAATTACACATGTTCACAGCAGAAATTCAATTCAAATGTCAAGTCAGTCCTATTGTATGGTTCTGAAACATGGAGAACAACAAAAACAACAACTAAAAACTGTAGACTTTCATAAATGGATGCTTGCATAGAATAGAAGGATTGAAGTGGTGTGACAAGATCACTAATGTGGAACTGATGACAAGATCTAGATAAGTGCCAGTGGAACAAGACATGAGAAGAAGACTATGAAGATGAAAAGGACACATACTGAGAAAACCTGTTGACAGCATTACCAGAAGGTCCTTATTCTGGAATCCCTTTGGTTAGAGAGGCAGAGGGAGACCAAAGAAGACATAGAGAAGAGAACTGGAGACAGACATGAAGAAGGCATGGAAAGACCTGGAGCTGATGTCATAAGTTTTGTTGAAGGACTGTGCTCCATGGGCAGTTGAAGGACTGTGTGTGCTCCATGGGGAGTTGAGTTGAAGGACTGTGTGTGCTCCATGGGGAGTTGAAGGGTGCAAGAAGAAGACAGCAGACATTTAAAAAATAAAGTAAAAAAAATTGACAGCCAATTATCATACAAAACAAAATGGAAGGGAATAGAAAGGAAGAAACTGAGCACAGGAAAAGTAATGTTTTCCTCAGGACATGATAGGAATAACCAGACGTATACCTGTGGAATGTGAGGGTGAGGAACAGATACTGGTGTTGGACAGGACACGCTGAGGAACCCAACTGATAGCATTACAAGGCAGTCCTTCTGGAATTCCTAGGGTACAAGAAATTGGTGGGTACCTAACAAGTCGGGGAGACTGGCATTGGACGTAGGCTTAAAAAAAGAGGATAAAATAGACATGACTAGAAAGTTTGATGTGAAATTGTTGAGGCCCATGCTCCAATGGGAACTAAAATGTGACGATGTTGATTATGTGGTCTAGCTTCATCCGGGTTAGAATTTTTTCCAGCCACTGTCAGGAGTGTTATGTCTTACCAGCTGCTACATGTAGCCATGGGGGTTGGAATGGCTAAGAGGTATGGCGTCCACCTCAAGTTCTAGAGGTACCGGGTTCGATTCCAAGTTGAGGGAATATAATTTATGGACATTTTTTTTTTAGAACCAGTGGTCCTAATGGTGTCATACTCCCCTCTGGTCTCCTGGGTAGTGAGATCATGCCTTCTCAGATAAAGGCGAAAAAATAGGAGGTCCCATTAAAAATCCCACGGCAGTTGGAAATTGTAAAGAGTAGGCATATCAGGCCGTTGCCCTGGCAAAAAAATTTAAAAATTAGAAACCTACCCACCACAAAAATATTTATAGAATGTGTGATTCCTGTAAATACACATTTGGATTCTCGCTGGTGCTACGGAGTTCGTGCACTGTGCTGAGATCCTCGTGTGATCTAAGGGAGGAGATCGAAGCACTGATGGAGTAGTCTGTGTGCAATGAAGATAGTCCTTAAAACCAAACCAAACCAAACATGTAGCTAGGTTCTGTGAGTTTATACCCAGTCTTCTTGTCTTCATGTGTTCTTTGACCTTTTCACTGTCTTAGTCTCTGCATGTTCTGTATTAGTGTCTTACATGAGTTACATGAAGTGGGAAAGTTTCCTGTGTGGCTCAATTTATGTTTGTGTATTTTCTTAAAGGCAAACGGTGCTTGTTTGATCAGTTCCCTAGGTCTTCACACATTTTTTCAGGTTTAAGTATAGATGTAGTGTCTTTCTTTCTTTTTCTTCCCTGTGTTGTCCTCTGTGTACAACAATAAACCTTACTTACAGTTCAGAATTTTCCTTGAGCTTTTCACCTTTCTCTGTGGACAAGACCTTCAAGTGGAAAGAATATTGTTAGTGGGATTATTCATATACTGTTAACACATTAACTACCGAATTGAAAAACACACTGTGGCTGAATTAAATTTTTTTCCCATTTTCATCCTGTAGGTGTTTGCACAAAGTAAGCTGTAGTTTTTGTAATTGTTTACAGATTTTTATGAATTACACGTTATTTTAAAGATAAATGAATGTACTATTACAATAAATACCGGTTGTAACTCTAATAGAGGTTGTTGCTATTTAACGGCCCTCCGATGGCCGGGGACTTGCAATATTTTCACAATTATAACTGCTTGCGCCCCATCTCTATCAAAATCACTATTTCAATCAATGTGCACACCGTTTTCACTCTTGTCCTCGTCGCTAGATCTATCAGTCAATTGTTGAAACACGTTTCTATCCTATTCAGCTGTTAGACGAGATGTACACGCATTTTTTGTAGTCCTATCACTAGTTGCCAAGGTAAACAGTCTTACATGATTTGGTAACTAACCCAAAACGCTGAAAAATATGAACATAATATCAATTTTCCAGTGTTCTACAACAACCATGCTTTGGGAATTTGTTTTTCGGTGGCAACTTAAAATCTCGTACCAGATCAGAGAGTGTTTCAGTACATTTTTCATTCGTGTTATTACTAAAATTAGATTGGCGCTCTGAGCGGCTTGCGGTCCAAATGTGATTATTTTGTGAGCCGCTGACAGCGGCTTGCGGTAGTTAATGTGTTAAATATTTGTGTTTTACGCCTTAATATCTAGTTGAAAGAGCTGGTACAAGATTTTTCTGTATAACATTTTTGTCAGGTCCTTTGATGGCCTCATCAGCAAGGAAGATGTGGATGCCATGGCCAAAAATGTTGATAGATTCAGCCTGATGACCTATGACTTTTCCAATCCTAGCAGGTAACTTTAGGAAAGATGTTTTAGAGAATTAAGTATACATTTTCAACATTTTCCTTTGTGCTCCTTACGGAGCATGGAGACACCACTACAGGTGGTGATCCCCTTGCAGGAAGCCGGCACCAAACAGTCACATGCTCTTGCAGCGGTGGTTTTTAGCCTGGATTAATTTTAGCACATTTTAATTAAATAATTTTTTCATATAAATCTTGTACGAAAGTCTGTGGTCCATGGTCCGATCCCCAGTTGAGGTGGGATTTTTTAGATCGCAAATGGCTCCGGGGTCAACCCAGCCTCAGGAATTGGGTACCAGAGCAATTCTGGGAAGGTTAAGGCGGCTGGCGTGATGCTGACCACATCACCCCTACTGTGCCGGTGTAACGGGTTCCTTTACATTTTTACCTTTTCTACCAAAATGTAGTTACATGTTGAATATACTTATGTTAATAGATATAATGCACATACAGTAACCATTTTTCACATGCTTACCATTATATCACAGGCCTGGACCAAACAGCCCACTAATGTGGATACGAGACTGTGTACTAGCATTGGCCCCACAACAAGATTCTCCTCTCAGAAAGAAACTACTTGTGGGACTTAATTTTTATGGTCTTCGCTACCTCATCGGTGGTGGAGGGGAACATGTTCTTGGATCACAGTAAATATAGTGATATGATGTGATGTAACGTGGCCTTTGAGAAGATGTAGCTCCATCGAGGAGTTCATGATATAATAGTAACTTTTTTTTTTCCTTTTTAAACATTCTAGTTTCTTGGTTGTCAGTACTCAAGTTGTACAGCTTTATTTTTAAATTTGAAGTCACAACCTTTCTCCGTACTTCTCTATTACTGATATCTTTCTCTAGCTTTTCTTCATATGTTTTATAGTTCAGTTTAACACTACAGTGCTTGCCATTTTTATATCTGTGACCTAACCCCTTTTGTGCCTTTACTAATACTTTCAATTTATATATGTTTTACCTTTGCCTTCCTTTTTTCCTTTTCATATCTTACCACATGGCCTGACAATTTCAATATTCTCAAAACTTTCTTGATTGATATTTAACATGGGATATCTTTATGCAGTGGAACCTTTAATCTGTTGCATAGTCTTTATGCTGGAAGACAGGATCACCATAATCTGGCATGCTTGAGGCTATGTATAGCTCAAAGTATCATACTTTTAAGTTTGCACAGCAGAATAGAAAAACTGTACATAATAACAGCCATTACTTGCCCCTCATCTTTATAAGGCATTAATAAATTTTACCCATTTGAGCATGCATGGAGGCATATCTGGGAGTCATCTTTTTATGACCACCAGCTATGCACAATGCTACAATAAACGTGGAAGTGAACCTCTGTCTGTGAGGCTAATTACACCCTCATTGACTCTTGAAATCATCTACACACTTCCAAGGATTCCCCCTGTGGTGAAATTTGTTGAGAATCCAACATTGCACACTATGCTTGGAGAAGTCACTTGAGCCTCATATGTGATTCTTTGGCTTTGACCTGGTTGACTGCCTGCAGGAAGATCTGACTATGGACCCAGTGATAGGCAGGGGGAGCTGAGAAGTGGCTCTGTGCAGGACGTGACAATTCCTTGGGATAGCCCAGAACCAGAGCAGTGTATGTTAGCTCTGCATAGTTGAAGAGCCCCCTTGGATAGTCGGTATTGCACAGTATGCCACGCGCTTCTTACTCCTAGCATGGGACCAGATGTGACGATCCTTTAAATGCAAGCCAAGTTGGAGAAACTGGAGCTCATGACTTCAACTCAGCATGTTTCGGAATGGCAGGAAAGCCTAGATATACAGTGTAGATAATACCAAGGAGTCTTCAACCTGGTATTGGCTGGAAAAGAATGAAAAACTTAGCAGCCCTAGTTAAACAACAACAACCCATTTGAGTCCATATCTTCTGAGCCGTAAGCATTGTCATCTTCTCTCTGTGATTGTAACCTTTTAATTCACAATATTTTGAAGTTGTTTAGACACTTTTTAAAACTAGTAAGAGCCAATAGATTATATCAATGATGCAAAAAACTTTGTGTAAACAAAAGATATACGTATTAATTTTCCCATGAAACTGCTCGTCCTATATCTGTCTAGATAATACGTTGTCCTTTGTTTCTGTATGAACAGGTACATTGACATATTGAAGAAAAGTAAACCGACCATTCGATGGGATGAAAATGTTGCTGAACATGTAGTTGAATACAAGTAAGTTATATATATCTGGCATTATTGTGTGATACAGAATGGGGTATTGGTGTAGCTGTTCAGTGCCTTGTTGCATTTTAAGTCTAGTGTGTGCCCTCTTGGCTTTCTGTTGTTTCATGTTTATCATCAATTCAGAAAAATAATATAGACAAAAAGATGGTAACTGCAAACACTTCTGACTTGCCTCTTGAATATTTCTTAGTAAAGATTCCAGTTTTTTTACTGTCTCAACAGGTCATAAATTAAGTGATTTAACAAAGAGAATTTACTTACAGTACTTTCCTGACACGTGTGACTAATTGGTTCCAGAAAAAGGTATCACTAGTCTAATTGACACCACTAGTCAGTTAAGTCATATTTAGTACGGTACATGAAACCCCTGAGTGGGGCCTTTAAAAAAAAGTAGTCCCAAAGCAGATACTGCCTTAGGGGAGTGAAGTGTTAGAGACCACCATACTATAGTCCGTTCACCAATTGATGTTCATCTTTAAAATTTTTTTTCTATAAAACTACCTGATGTAATGAATTCATATTTTGCATGTAGTCTTATATTATCCATGACGTTATGAAAACATTTTTTGCCTCCAGAAAATGTATCTAGATTGAGATATCTATTCATCAGGTTATATTAAAAACATACTCCCCTACCGGTATTAAAATGTAGCATGTCAGCAGTACAGTTGTTTTGCACAGGCAATAAATGGTTTTTTAATAGAAAAAATATATTTTAAGACGAAATCATGACATTTTATGCACCGCAGTTGTCTGCTGTTGAAAGCTGAAATAGTGTGACATCATTAGTGCAAATCTGTACCGTTGTAAAGTCAGTGGCGTATTGTGAAATTATTGTAGTTATAGCTGCATTGTATTATATTGAAACATATTATTTTTTTTTTCTGAACATATAGAATAATATTACATTCATTATGAGTTTGAAGTGCAAATTTATAACTATGAAGAAGGTTACTGTAATGCTGTACAGACACTTCTGCAGGGAGGCCAAAAAGGGGAGTTTATATCATGACATCAATAGACCTGATAGAAGAACACAGGTTGCGCTTGGTATTAACAGAGTTTCTTTTTGTCGATGGATACAACATGTTGTTGAGTCTAAAAATGTCAGGCAAGGAAGGAAAAAAAAAATGGACAACTTCGATGAAGAAGTTATTTGACGTGAGATTTTCAAAATGTTTTCGTTAAATGAACTTGTCACTCTCCGCAAACTGAAAGTGAAGCTGCTAAAGGATTGTTATATTGATATCTCAAAAACAACTCTTTGGAAAGTTGTACGGTCCGTCGGTTTTACGTTTCGCAAATCTATTGGAGGCAGGAATGTATTATGTGAAAAACCACACTTAATTGCTGCCCGAAGCAAATTCCTTAGACAGATACGAGCACGAAGGATGGATGGATATGATATAGTATATTTAGACGAAACATGGGTTAATTCGCACCATACAAATGAGAAAGAATGGCAATCTTCTGACAGTGTTCTTAAAAGGACAATTCCCAGTAGCAAAGGACAACGAATTATAATTGTGCATGCTGGCAGCAGTGAAAATGGAATTGTCCATGACGCAGAACTAATGTTCCAGGCAATTTCAACAGATGGTAGAGACTACCACACTGAAATGAATGGACATATTTTTCGTTCTCCCCATTCTTGAAAGACCATCATGTATTGTAATGGACAATGTATCCTATCACAATGTTGTAGCTCAGGAAGACAAAGTACCAACTTCCTCAAGCACAAAAGATGCAATAAGAACTTGGCTACGAAATGAAAATGTCAATGTCGACAATACCTATTTGAAACCTGAATTGTTACAGCTTGTGAAACAGACTAAGAAGACTAAGGTGTATTGCGTTGACAAAATAATTGAATCATATGGTCACACCTCTCTTCGACTACCACCTTATCATTCGCATCTTAACCCAATAGAGTTACTTTGGACTAAAATCAAAGGACAGGTTGCAGCACAGAACACCACATTTAAAATGAGCGACATGAAAGTTCTTACACATGATACCCTAAAAAAGACAGATTTTCAATTCTGGAAGAAATGTGTAGATCATGTGCTCCGTGAAGAAGAAGAATACTGGCAACGTGATGGATTACAGTTTATCCAGCCATTAACAGTTGTTAATCTAATGGAATCGTCAGATCAGACTGAGATAAATGTAACTTAATTGAGAAATCAAAAACATAAAACAATGTAATTATGCTCCTTCAAAACACGAAGAAATAGTGCAGGTATACATGTAAAATTTACCGTGTCGTATACAATATAGTTTTGAATACAGTTTTTTACCCCCACGTTTCAGATTTAAATGTATCACTACTTATAGCTGTTTCCTATGCGGTGAGCAGATATGGATACGCCTCTGATCCTACTTTTGACATTTATGACGTAGTATACTGTAAAATTTAATTTTTAAGCCGTGCTTCTTGTAAGATTCGGAAAAGATCAAAGGAATTTATGGTTTTGAAGAATGCAGAATTGATATTGACTTCACAACATATTTGTAACGTCATGGATAATATAAGACTACATGCAAAATATGAATTCATTACATCAGGTAGTTTTTTAGAAAAAAAAATTTTAAGGTTGAACATCAATTGGTGAACGGACTATAGGTGCAGCATCGAGAGGTGGGGTGACCAGTTCCCTTCCTCACTGCCTTTTCCTTCCTTAACTCAAAGCCAGGTACCCATTTACAGCTGGGTAGACTGGAGCGTGTCTGTACCATTATTTGAACCCAGCACCTTTGCCGCGAGAGACCAGCGCTCCAACCACTCTGTCAATCGGACGATCAAAAATTGGGATCTGGGCACCAAAAATACATTTTTTACTCATTTTTTCACCCATAAAAGTTTTTTTTAATGTAAATGTACGGAATCATTAGAGATGTGTTTAAACAGTTAATAAAACACATTAACAAAATTAATAAACTTTTCTTTAAAGACCAAAAACTGAAGTAGTTTAGTGCGGTTGCTTAGTAAGACCAGCTCTAGATCAAGCCCCTGTTCCAGATCAGTATTATTTTGATCAAGTTCTGGGACAACACTTGGCTTGGTCAAAGGGCTTCATCTGGTTGGGCCTATGACTGAAAGACTCTTCACAATATTTACATCTTTTGAGAAATGCTTACAGTGGGAGCATATTTTTTATGTTGATTTTTTTTTTTTTAAACACCATAAATTGTATTATAGGAACAAAAATGTTTTCACTTGGCAGCTGCCAAATAGTTGAGTTTCTTTCTCTACAAGAGTCTGTATCATCCACATTTCAAAGGCTTTTTCTTCAGATTTATTCTTTCTGTATTCCTATAGATCTTGTTTTCTTTGTTTTTGAATTTCCGTACATTTAACTGTCCACCATGGTACTGGGTTTTTGTTCCAATGTTCATTCTTTGTTTTATTCTTAATGTGGTGTGGAATTATGTGTTCTGGCATATATGCATTTGGTATATGTTTAACAGCTATTAGTAATATTTCCCTTGTGAGATTAACTGCAAATACATCTATATTTTCATTTTCTATCATACTCATTTTTATCTCTTCCATTTCTATCTGGAAAGCTATACAATTAGCTTTACTTTAATGAAATTTGGGTTTTTCTACCAGTTTGTTAGGTTTGTAGTAATCTTTTAGTGTTATTTCAGTGGGTAAATGATCTGAATTTGTATCCTCAATAACTTCCCATTTTGCATTAGCAAGATTTGGTGTTACAGTGCTTATATCAATAGCTGTGTCTTGCTGATTTGCAAAGGGTTAATTCTTGTTACTGATCCATCATTCAGTATAATTAGTTCATTGTTTTCAATGAAGTCCAACATTAGTTTTCCTGATTTGACTCCCCAAGCTGTATAATGTGCATTGAAGGCTCCTACTATGATAGCTCTGTTGTTTATTCTTTTATTCATGTCTGTGATATCTCTTTCATTTATGTTTCCACTTGAACAGTATAGGTGAACTATTTTTGTTTCTTCTAACTCAGTAGATACTGTTATAGTTATTCTTCCAAAATGTTTTGTTCCAAATGATTCCCAGTCAGTTATTATATATGTATTATGAACTAGAAATGCCACACCTCCTCCTTTTTGAGTTTCTGTCCTATCATTTTGAAAGACTTTATATTGAGGGATGGTAAAAGTTGACTCGGATTAAGATTAATCTCTTGAATGGCAAATAACTTTTGATTGTTTAAATAGGCCTATTAACTCTTTGACTCCATAATTATTTTCCACCCTGTGCCGTAATTATTTTTTGAAGAAATCTAAACGGTCAAGTGTATTATCTTTTAGTGTAAATTTTATGTTAATCTTTTCAGTGAACATTTACTTATTATATACCAAACTGTAGGGAAATAGATAGAGAATTGTAATATATAGTGTCTTTGGTAGTATTAACACAAGTACGTTCGGTTTTTTTTTTTTGCGTTCGCCCGCTAATACTCGAGGCGAAATCTCAGGTTATTATTTTTTTTATGTCTAACCTGACATTGATTTTACGTGAGTATCCCTTTATTTCTTGTACAGAGACAGGTGTCCCTCGCCATTCAGGCAAATACTCGCCGATTTCGGAGGTACCCATTGCAGCTGGGTCGGCTCAGGAGCCGCCAGTCCCTGGTCGACGACACTCCTTCAAATGACCTCGCCAGGTCTCGAGTTAATCCAGTCCAAATCCCGGTCGACGAAAAATCCTCAAATGCCGTCGCCCGGATTTGATCCTGTATCACCCGGTCGCCAGAGCGGTGTTGTAACCACTACGCTAGCGCGGCTTCCATTTTTGCATGTAAAATTGAAAAACATTAAAAAGTTAACTGTAGAATACAAGCTTACCAAAGACAAATTACTGTTGTAAACAATAAAATTTTCTTTTTAGTCTTCAAACATCAAGGTAATCCATTTACAAAGTAAAAAAACATTGATTATGGCCACAGTTAGTACATTTAGTGTTATTCACACCAGTTTTTACTGTGATCCCTTATAAGAATAAAATAAATTATGCATTACGTAATTTTCAAACAAATAAAGAAGAATAACATATAAAAATTTTTTACATTTGTTTAATGTTTTAACAGTATCCCTAACTTCATCTTCTATCTAGGACTAGTGATTAGATGTTACTATAGGTCTAGTTTTGTTGCTTTTCGATTGGCCAGAATAGGACTACACCCACTCATCAATCTAAATCAAATGTGTTTAGCTTTTCTGCACTGATTCCATTATTTGACAACAAACTGTGACTACCAAACAATAATCGTCAATGTCAGCAATGTTTCTAAGTAGTCTGACACAAATATTCGCTTAGGAGACTTAGAAAATGTAAATATAAAGCGTGACAAATTTCTGTAGCAATAACAATGAAAAATGCAAACACACGATTCGTCACACACATTGTGATAATAACATCAAAACATGCACATGTGCTGCTTAACTACACTCAGACTAGTTGTTTAAATAATAGCGGAAGTCATTCTACAAGTTTTAAAATATGAACTGCATTAAACGGGTGATTTTTTGGGTTTATTCGTGATAAACTAAAAACAATGCTCTGAGCGTTACGGTGGCACGGCAGTTACAATTTTGCAACGCTCTGAGCGTTGTTCTGGAGTCAAAGAGTTAATGCTGGTATATTTTTTTAGCACTTCTGCAATTACACTGTATAATTCTATTATTTAATTTTTAAGTTTATTTTAAAATAGGGATTTACTCTTTAATTCTGATAAGTGTATAATATATTGATTAATTTGTTAATAACAAAGTCCCCTAGATTTTTGGTTTCTCTATTTAAATAAGAAATGAATCAAATAGAATACTTAAGCAAAAGAAAATCATTGGAAAAGTTTCTGCCAAACACTGAACACTACAACTAACAATAACAGATGTGGTCGAATGTTAAAAGCCATTAAAGGTAGAACGAAACATATGATAATGCCTGTTGAGGACTGACTCCCGAATGTTATGGGCTTTTAACGTTCTGACACTAGTTGTTTAGGATGACCAAGATGTCGGATGCGTATTCTGTTCCTAGAGTCAAAGTCCCTCGGGTTCTTATATCACTTTTATAGGATTGCGTAATACTCTTCGTTGGTATCGATATTGTCTGTATTAACCCGTGTGATGCATTGATAGCTGAACATGTTTCATATTAAAGATATGAATATTGACTGACCTGTATTAGTCTCTTGTCTTATTAATAATATTAGCAGTGTGAGATGCAGCGTGTTCAGGCATTAAGTGTCACTGGTCATTATAGTTGAATATAAACAGTATTTAACTCAACTCAGAATACGTCAGTTGATAAGACCAGGATTCGACGACTCAAAACATTTTAATTAAATAATATCATTCCATGAGCGGACACAACTACATGGAGACATAGTTCACATCACATTAATGTACGTATTGCAAGAGTCCTTGTTCTTTCATTAAAAGCACATGTTCATTAATGTCTATCTAGACTTCTGGTTAGCGGTCAGTTCCTTTTACCGGCCAATGTCTTTTGGCATAAATTCAGAGGCTAACTAGACTTACTCCCGTCGCTAGTTTAGCAATCTACTTCTTACGCTAGGCTTACGTCTACTGCTAGTCGTCTAATATCCAGTTACACTAGGCTTACGTCTGCCGCTAGCTATATAATATTCATCTGTACTAGTCTTACTACTGTTGCTAGTAATACAATGTTCCTTTGGCATACCACGCCAGGCTAATCTGCCATAAATATACAAACTGCGTTAGTAACGAGGCGACTTACATTTTATCCACGAAATACACTGCTCAATTGGCTTCCCAGCCACACACATCCCTTAAGTGGACAATGCCACACATTTTAAAGTGGTTATACCACACATATCATAGTGGCAATGCCACACTTCTGAAACACACTGCCGTTAGGGTCAAAACCCACAAGTCAAATGACGTTACCAAGACATACGCGTCATGCATAGAGATATGCATACTATGTCGTTAATATATATTCAATTGCGATGTTCCATGGTGCAGCAATTCGAGTCGGCCAAACTCAAATGCCTGCACACATGCAACAATCATCGACATCGGTCGATGAGATATATCTCTTTCATTTGAGGTGTTCCATGATACAGTCATTCGGATCGAGCTCAAATCCAAATGCCTGTAAACATGAAACAATCCTCAACATCATCCCCCTCACTTCCAAACGTGACACTTGTGGCACGTGTGATAGTGGTGGAGAAGACGCTCGTCTCTCGATTATATTAGTATTAGTACTATCCACTTATAACCATCATACTCATTAAGTACACACAATAAATTTTATCACAATAATAATAGCACTTCTCAAAATGGTAACTAAAGAGTTAATTCATTTTTTTCTCAGAGAAGTTGCGCGATAGAAGATCCGCCAAGTTATTGTCTTTTCCAGCAATAGGCAGAATCGTAAACGAAAATTCTTGAATCAACAAGTACCATCGGTGTATTCTAGAGTTACGCATTGTTCTAGATGTTATGTACGTAAAAGGGCTGTGGTCTGTCATGATAAAAAAGTGCGTGCCGATGAGGTATCTCGACAGCTTCTCCAGGCACCAGACCATCGACAGGAGTTCACGTTCACCTGTCGCATACTTCTGTTCAGCTGAAGTCAGTTTTCTTGACACATAGAAACATGGATGGAGTGTTTCCTTATAACATTGCATCAAACATCCACCCATTGAGTAACATGAGGCATCTGATTGAAGTATGAATGGAATACGTATATTCGGTAATAACAAAATAGGTGCATTACTAAATAATTTCTTAATTGTTACCAAAGCGCTTTCGCAATCTGGTTCCCAACGTACCTTATTAGGACTACCTTTGGCCAACAGTGCGGACAAAGGAGTAGATATTTGTGCGAAATGCGGGATGAACTTATGGTAATAGTTAATCAAGCCCAAAATGCTTCTAACCTGCTTCTTAGTTGAAGGGGTAGAAATCTCTAGAATTCTTTTGACTGTATTGTCGTCAGGATATAGTTTGTGGTTACCTATGCGGTGACCAAGAAAAGACATTTCCTGACAACCTATTTGGACCTTTGAAGGTCGCACAGTCAAACCGTGTATACGTAACGTATGGAGAAGAGAAGTTAAACCCTCAATGTGGTCTTCCCACGAGTCATGAAATAAGCAGATGTCATCGATGTATGTGATGACATCTTTACGATCGCCAAGAAGACGGCGCATCATGCACACAAACGTCGCTGGTGCATTTACTAAACCAAAACACATGTAATTCCATTGGAATAGACCAAATGGAGTTGTGAAGGCTGTGTATGGCTTAGCATGTTCGGCAAGAGGAATTTGCCAGTAGCCTTTAGAAAGATCTAATTTGCTAAAGAAAGTAGCGTTGGATAATTCTGATAGAAGATCATCTGAAAGAGGCATAGGCTCACCGTCTGTGATTGTAATTTTGTTCAGTCTCCTAAAATCAATACATATACGCAAAGAATCATCCTTCTTCTTAACAATCACCATTGGGAATGCATATGGTGATTCCGAAGGAGATATTACACCTAAGCGTATCATCTCTTTTAACTCTTTCTCTACCCTATCTTTGTGGTGTAAAGATATAGGATAGGGTCTAAGTTTGATAGGTTGATAGTCAGTAAGAATAATGTCATGGGATATAAGTGATGTCTGACCTGGAAGATCGGTGAGAACATCATCGAAAGACATAAGAATATCCCGAACCTGACATTGTTGTGAAGAAGATAATGAAGAAGAAATAGTCACGTCCTTCCAAGATTCCGATGATTGCAAAGAAGGCAATTGGAAGTGTAAAGGAATAGATGACGTGGTATCTTCCTCATGAACAACTGCAAAAGAAGCAGCTTGATGTGAAGAATCACTAATAGAGTTAATGACAGGAATTAATTCCTGTGGTCTTTCAGCTGCTAATTTTAGCATGTTGATATGAAAGGTTTTGATTTTACCTCTGATGTGACGAAAGTACTGAGATTCTGTCTTTCAAATGGCCCATGTCTTTTTCTCCTTGCATTTAGTTCACTATTTTTGGAGGGATTACAGAAAAATCCTTCTCCATGTTTCTTCTCCTTCTATTATTTACGTTTTTTTTCAAGATGAGATCACGAGGGAGTTTGATCTCATCTGCTTTATGGTTCTTCTTTATGTGTTTAGAATGGGGGTGTAGGGAATTAGACAGTATTATTCTAGATTAAGATTATAGATGCTAGATCAGGATTGGCACCAGATTGTCTTTTTTTAAAGATATTGCGTGGCCATATACGCATTTTTCGGGAGTTAAATTATTTGCGGCCATTTTTGCTTCATTTCCGCAGTATAGGGCTAGGACCAATTCCCGGTTCTTTGTCTAGCCGAAACTGGTTGCATCAGAAAGATCTAAGGTTCTGATTGGCGGAGAGCTAACTGCAGTTGAAATGCAGAGCGCCCATTGGCTTAAGAACCACGCCGCGCATATGACGTCACGAAGTCGGCGCGTGGGGGTCTTGATTATAAAAGGCCTATATTTCATAGTTTCTTTCTCTTTTAATGAATAATTGCCAAAGCCGGTTGCCAGTCAAGTCGATTGCCTTCAGTAGGACATTCGAGATTTGGTAAGCATCATTTTTGCGTGAGGACTTTATTTAATTTTTCTAGTCCTAGCCGATCATTTAAGTTTCTTGGGAAGTTTTAGTTTAATTTAATTCTTAACTCCAGAGCCATCAAATACGATCTTAGTGATAGACTTGAAAATTTATAGGTCCATTTCATTCCTTGTTGGAAGAATAGCGGCATGGTTTAAAAGTTGAGATATCACCGCTTTGTATTATTGCAAAGTCGGTCGGGAGAGAAACTCGCATCTGCGAATCATATGTATTTACAGAATAGTCGGGAGCGTGTGTAATGTGTATTTTTATTTGTGATTTTAGTGAGAGTATTGATGCTCGCTATTTATATAGTTACGCATATATCTGTGGACGGGAGTGAAAGAGGCATAATTTGGAAGCGCGTGGGCGCGTTGGTTACGGAATTGTTATTGATACGACGTTCAGAGGGACGAGGGGGAGATAAGCACGTGGTCATAAAATTATAAACACGTGGTTGAACTACGGGGTTTTCAATTTGATAACCAGGGGTTATGTATAACTTTTGACGGCATGTAGATGCTAGCATAAACAGGGTTATAGGTTATTGATTGTGCTTTGTTATTCTGTGTATTCAGAAGATGGAGATGACATTTATTTATGTTAAGGGAATTAATTTGTATTTCATTTTGAATGTGATTACTATTATTGACGGGAATTTTAGGAATTCCTTGAGAAGGCTAGTTTTAGTTGTGTTAAACATTACGGCATTAGTGTCAGCGTAAGAAGTAGGCCACAGTACGTCTGCCCAGACGGGCCATTGAAAATATGGTTGTTGCTCGGAGTTAGTCAGGCAGAACAGGCGATCTGGGTTAGCCAATGTTTACCTTGTGGGCTCAGGTAGAGAAGGGAGCTCAGTGGGGGGAGCGGACTTTGTTTGCATGATTTTGTATGGTGGTGCATAACGGGAGAGAGTAGGGGAGCTGTACTGATTATAGACGGGGGAGACTTAAGTGTTAAAGACTTAAGGGTTTGTCAGGAAGTTAATTGTTATTTGTAATAGAGTATTAACGTTTTTGTTTAGCTGTTGTTTTTGCTTTTGTCTAAACAGCAGGTGCCGGCTTTTTGTGGGAATGAGAGCGGAATTTTGAGACCACAAAATTTCTCCCACGGCAAAGTTGGGGCATTCGCAGAACCGCAAGGGTTTTACGTTAGTTGCCAGTAGTGGACGGAGAGGAAGAAAATACGTTTTCCCAACCAGGGGAAGACATTTTCCAGCGAATAGGATTTTTGTGGATAAATCCTGAGCTCTGACGCTCGTTACACACGCAGATTTGGCAGGCTGCCAGCGGTGTGGTAATTTTGTGTGCGTTTCTTCACGGCCATAATAAAGCCGACAGCCCAGTTATAGGTACTCGGGCAGGTAATTTCCGAGTGGTAGAAGTCCACTACAGTTCCAGTCCAGAATCCAGTGGGGTTCTGTTAACCCTCAGTCATCAAGTCCAGAGTTAGTGGAGAGAGATAGGGTAAACATTCTCTCTACTGAAGTCAGCACAGATAGGCAGAACTGTTAGTTTTGGTGAATCATAGCAGAGGACAGCTGCTGAAGGTTAGAGGTGCAGTTAGTTGTGTTCAGGAGATTCCAGGATAGGCTGTGTAGAACCGAAGTCTGTGCAGAGATTGTGTAGTCACTTCGCCGTCGTTCCAGCTATCAGTGGACTTAGAGTTAGAGTTAGAATTTAGAACAGCTAGTTTGGAGTGTAGGCGACATCAAGTGCAGTGTAGTTCATTTCAGTTAACCTTACCTTCTTTCTCCATACAGGTTGCAATTGTGGGAGAAGGGTTGGGGTTGATGCATTTTTAACTGTGCTTGATTTTGTTTCAGGAGTGCATCCTCGCACTTGATGTATGGGACATGCATATGTTTGTTGTTTATAGGTGTATAATAAACTTGTATAAATTGTAGCTGGCATCAGTCATTTCCTTTAGTACAGTAGCTATATGTTGTCTGTACCTTGGTGTTTGTGAATCTTAATTGAACCTTATCCCCATAGGGTAGTTAGAGGTGGTTCGAGGTCATAGCAATTTAAACGTCCGAAGTGGCGAGGAAAGAATCAACCTCGGTTCTCAACCTCGGAGCCAATGGTCTCAACTTTCACAGTTTGCACTATATTTCTATCTGAATCTATCATTTCAGTCTTTCTTCTTACTATTGCCTTGTCACTATACGTAGACAGTCTTTAGTCCTAAATCCATTTCGTGACAGATATGAAAGGTTTTGATTTTACCTCTAACGTTCACAGAATAGTCAACATCTGTGACTTGTTTGATAATGTCAAATGGACCTTGCCATGATATTAGTAATTTATTATCGTTATGAGGCAATAATAACCAAACTTTTTCACCTGGTTTAAAGAATCTTAATGTTCTCTTTTGATTATGTAATAATCTTGATCTTTGAGTAGCCGATTTTATGCTCTTGGATGCATAAGTGCACGCATCTATGATTCGCTGTCTGAGATCAATAACCAACTCATAGCTGTTTCGAGTGGGTGTATCAATTGATGCTCCAACCAACAAATCCTTGAGTATCATCATTGGTCCGCGAGGATTCGAACCATAAACCAATTCGAACGGGGACCATCCCGTGCTTTCATGAGGCACCTCGCGAAAAGCAAACAGGGCAGCCGGAAGGAGCTGGTCCCATTCACGAGGGCATTCCTCAGTTATCTTAGATAGCATCTGTTTTAGAGTACCATTATAGCGCTCGCACACACCGTTTGATTGGGGCCTATAGGCACTACAAAACGAGTGGTGAACAGATAACATGGATTCTAAATCCCTCATAATATTTAACGTAAATTGTGATCCTTGATCTGATAAAATGTCCTCCGGAAAACCAATACGACAGAATATTGAAAATAATGCATCAGACACAGATGCAGTCGTAATGGTTTTCAACGGTATGGCTTCTGGTCAACGCGTGCAAAGATCTACGCAAGTTAAAATATAACGAAATCCATTATTTGAAGTAATTGATAAAGGACCCACTATATCTACAGCAATCTTTTTGAAAGGTCTTTCACGCACATCTGTAATTTGCAAGGGTGCCGTATGGAACCTGCCCTTACGTGCTATACCTTGGCATGTTGTACAAGATCTGCAGTACAACTTTGTATCTTTGTTAACCCCAGGCCAATAAAATTGTGACGTAATACGAAACAATGTTCTTTTGATCCCCATATGACCTGCCATAGGGGAATCATGACCTGTTTGTAGGACCAATGGTCTGTATTCCTTAGGAACTACTACTTGATGTATGATTGTTTTGCCATTATCAAAGTATCTAGTGAGTATAGATTTCTTTATCTTAAACCACTGTTTAGCCACTCCTGTGTGTTTAATGGTTTTTTGATCTGCTCGACTAAACAAACCTTGTAATGTTGGATCACTTTTCTGTTTTTCTGCAAAAACAGATGGTGTAACAGTGCCAACTTGAGACATAATTGTATCTGTTATTGGAGTAGGTGGTGTAGCCATGTCTGTAGCTAACTGTTGTGCTCTCGTTACAACAGCATTCCCCACCTGTGGGTGAGATTCAACCCACATTGCAATCTCCTCAGGAGTGCAATCTTTAACTCCTGGTATGTTTCCAATAATAATCTCAGTGATGGGCGCTCTCAGGCCGCAGGCATAAACAGTGCGTGTGTAAAAAGGAGTATCAATGTATACTCGTGCCACAGGGAAAGTTTCTATCTTCCCTCCAAATGTGACACACTTAACTGATTTGCCTGTAAAAGCAGAGGGCTCGATAAACGAGTGCTTTATGCCTATCGTGGAACAGCCCGTGTCACGTAAAACTTTCACTATCTTCCCATCAATATTCCTGGATGAAATGTAAGATAACCCATATTTACACACGCCGACATTGTAGGCATACAATGACCACAATCAAGTGTAATTTTAGACTTTAATCTGTTTTTTGATTGACACTCATAACAGGTATCATTCATTACCATACATGCATTCGCATGATCATTATCATCATTACCTTTCTCCTTTTTGACACTGCAATTATGTGCATGTCTATGTTTACTTTTGTCTCTCGACGGAGATCTGCCATTACCTTTGTTATTATTGCCTGACTTTTTATTGCTATAATAAAAATCAGTAGAGTCATCCTTCCTGGCATCTCTACCATATGATGATCTCTGTTTATAGTATCCTTTCTGATGTGAATCATCATAATCCCTGCCTATGTGATACCCACGATCATGAGGTGAATATCCTCTATAACCTCGTCGATATGAATTCGAAGGAGAGTGATGACGACGAAAGTTATAAAAACCTCTGTCGGATTGATAACAATCTGAACGATAACGTCCATCAAAGCTCTTCGATCGAGGTCTGTGATCATGGTGTGCCGCGCATACAGGCAAAAGATCTTGAATAGATGATCTATGAACATCTTTATTCTGATGTGCGGTCTGATATTGTCTTCCGAGTTTTTCATACTCATTGATAGAATTAGGATGTCTTTCTTGTAAAAATGCTTCTAATTCGGTACTGCATGCGGATAAAACTTTATCTCGCAGCATGAGATCTATGATACCTTCATAAGTTTTATTAATACCAGAGAGATCAATCCATCTGCTAAAAAAATGCTTAATAGATGCAATGAATTCGCCAAAATCTGCATCCTTACTTGGCTTAGCCGCATGAAAACGATCTCTGAATCCAGACTCAATTAACTGGAAACGTCTTAGTAATACCTCTTTTACGACATCGAAATCGTTTCTACTCTTTTCATCCAGACTCATGAAACATCTAAGTGAGTCACCAGTCAAAAAATCAAGTAAAAGACTGCTCCATCTTTCCTTGGGTATGTTCAAGGCGGTAACTTTCATGATGAACCTAGATAAAAAAGAATCAATGCAATCGCGAGTCTGATCAAAATGTGGCATTTTCAGCTTCGGATGGAAAATATTTGTACCAGCTGAAGTCTTAGCCTGTTCAGACTGCACTTTAGCCAATTCCAACACTTTTTCCTTTTCTGCATGAAGTCTTAATGACTCAAGCTCCATGGCATTTTTATGTGCCTGGTCTAGTTGAAGAAGTTCCATTCTTCTTAACTCCATTTCTTTTTCCTTTTGAGCCATTTCTTTTTCCTTAAATTCTCTTTCTTTATCTTTTTGCTCTCTGTCTTTCTCTTGTTGAGCCATTTCTTTTTCCATTTTCTCCTTTTCATGGGCCAATTCCAACTTCCTAAGTTCTTCTGCTCGTTTAGTAGCGTCGCGTTGTTCTATTCTTTCAAGACGCGATAAATGTTCTTCAAATTTGGTCTCCGCATAAATTTGAAGTTCAGATCCTGATTTCCCATAATTCTTTCCAATGTTGATGAAATCCTCTAGTGTAGACATGATAATAGGTTTCTGAGTACCTTCAATAGTCTCTAATATACACTAGGATAAAGAACTCAATATGTTATGTACATGAATATATTAATCAATAACAAACAAGTTACAAGAACAGGTGACAAAGGACCATGAAAACAATCAAATGAATTACAATGAAATGATTTCTCAGTAATGCAACAAAAATTTACAATTATAAAGTAAATAAGGGAGACTTATACAGAGTAATCAGTAAAAGAAGTGAAGAATTGACATCACAAAAAATATAACGAGACAGGTCGTCTTAAACTAACGTGTAGACAAAGAAATTTTAGAAAACACACGAAAACAATTGTTAACAGTACTGAAATGAGGTTATGCAAATAATGATGACGTAATCTACATGACGAAACTACTAAGTACACTAAAATATGGTTATACTGCGAACTGAAGAAACATTTATTTCCTGACTCAAAAGAAAAAATTTAATCAGTCAGATCCTCAGTCAGCTAATATAAGCATGAAAACCTAATAGACGTTAACATTCACTGAAGTTTTCCTGGGAAAATTCCAGCCAATATTAAGCCCTTTCCTTCCTACCCGACGAATATACAAATATACGGATAAACATGAATGGGAGAACACAGATGATAAGTAGAAAAGTAAGCAAAGTGATGATGAACTGTAGACCAAAGCTAATTCAATGACAGTATGATAATGTTCATGGAAAGATAGTATTATTGTAAAGTTACCGAAGAAAGGTGATCTATCAGACTGTAATAACTGGTGTGGTATATCTCTATTATCAGTACCTGGAAAATTATTATGTTGCATGATGTTAGAAAGACTTAAATTGCATGCTGACGAAAAGATCAGAGAAGAACAAGCGGGTTTCAGGCCGAAACGATCATGTATTGATCAAATATTCACGCTAAGAACAATTATAGAAGAATCAGTGGAAATGCAATCGCCACTTATTATCACCTTCGTCGATTTTCAAAAAGCCTTTGATAGTCTACACCGCCCATCATTGTGGAAGATACTTACAATCTATGGTTTTCCAACAAAATATGTGAATATAATCAAAGCGCTATATGACAATGCAAGATGTTGTGTTAGAACAAATAAAGGGAATACAGAATGGTTTACAGTAGAAACAGGGGTGAAACAAGGCTGTATTATGTCACCACTACTTTTTGGAATAGCTATTGATTGGGTTATGAGAAACTATACCCACAATGAACACTTAGGTATAAAATGGACAAATGGAAAATTCCTGGGGGACCTGGATTTCGCAGATGATTTAGCATTCTTAAGTTCAACACCCAGACAATCCCAAGAAGCAGTAAATAATTTGTGTCATCTCTCAGTTAAAATAGGTCTCCAAATAAATGCCTCTAAAACTAAAGCTATGAACTTTTCTAATGAGACCTTTGATATCATCTTGAACGGGGAAAAACTACAGAAAGTTGAAAGTTTCAATTATTTAGGCAGTAAAATGACTCAGGATGGTGACACAACAAGAGAAATTCATACTAGAATTGCTTTGGCAGCTAGCGCCTTCAATAGATTATCTAACATTTGGAAATTACGATCATTGAATATACATACCAAGCTTCGTCTGTTTAATTCAAATGTTATCTCAGTGTTAACATACAGCTGTGAAAGTTGGAAAATAACAAAATCATTGGAGAACAAGCTGAATACATTCGAGAACAAATGTCTTAGAAAACTCATGAACATCAGTTGGAAAGAATTCAAGACTAATCGACAAATAAGAGAAGACTCTAGGCAGAAATATGTCTCCGACTATATAAGGAAAAGACGATGGTCATATATCGGTCATGTTCTACGAATGCAAAACAACAGAATACCACTACAGGCGCTCACTTGGGTTCCTGAGGGTAAGAGGAAAAAAGGAAGACCAAAAGTGGTTCAGTCTCTTGTGGTGGATGAAAAACAGGATATTCTCAGGCGATGTTGTCTGCTAGCGGTGACGGCATCGATACAGTGATGTCACTTATGACATGCGCATTACAGTTGCCAGCTTGGATAGCATGAATGATCTTGCTTTCAAACGTTCATCGTCAATTTAACTTTCTTCGATACTTGATGGGGGTCATAGTATTCACAAAATCCAGACGCTTCTGACACCAGTATGTTGCGGGTACTATGACTCCTAGTATGTTGAGGATGACCAAGATGTCGGATGCGTATTCTGTTCCTAGAGTCAAAGTCCCTCGGGTTCTTATATCACTTTTATAGGATTGCGTAATACTCTTCGTTGGTATCGATATTGTCTGTATTAACCCGTGTGATGCATTGATAGCTGAACATGTTTCATATTAAAGATATGAATATTGACTGACCTGTATTAGTCTCTTGTCTTATTAATAATATTAGCAGTGTGAGATGCAGCGTGTTCAGGCATTAAGTGTCACTGGTCATTATAGTTGAATATAAACAGTATTTAACTCAACTCAGAATACGTCAGTTGATAAGACCAGGATTCGACGACTCAAAACATTTTAATTAAATAATATCATTCCATGAGCGGACACAACTACATGGAGACATAGTTCACATCACATTAATGTACGTATTGCAAGAGTCCTTGTTCTTTCATTAAAAGCACATGTTCATTAATGTCTATCTAGACTTCTGGTTAGCGGTCAGTTCCTTTTACCGGCCAATGTCTTTTGGCATAAATTCAGAGGCTAACTAGACTTACTCCCGTCGCTAGTTTAGCAATCTACTTCTTACGCTAGGCTTACGTCTACTGCTAGTCGTCTAATATCCAGTTACACTAGGCTTACGTCTGCCGCTAGCTATATAATATTCATCTGTACTAGTCTTACTACTGTTGCTAGTAATACAATGTTCCTTTGGCATACCACGCCAGGCTAATCTGCCATAAATATACAAACTGCGTTAGTAACGAGGCGACTTACGTTTGATCCACGAAATACACTGCTCAATTGGCTTCCCAGCCACACACATCCCTTAAGTGGACAATGCCACACATTTTAAAGTGGTTATACCACACATATCATAGTGGCGATGCCACACTTCTGAAACACACTGCCGTTAGGGTCAAAACCCACAAGTCGAATGACGTTACCAAGACATACGCGTCATGCATAGAGATATGCATACTATGTCATTAATATATATTCAATTGCGATGTTCCATGGTGCAGCAATTCGAGTCGGCCAAACTCAAATGCCTGCACACATGCAACAATCATCGACATCGGTTGATGAGATATATCTCTTTCATTTGAGGTGTTCCATGATACAGTCATTCGGATCAAGCTCAAATCCAAATGCCTGTAAACATGAAACAATCCTCAACAATGCCTACTATAAAAAAACCTGAAAGTGCAGAGACTGACAGGCAGAAAGCAGAGGTGCTGGCCAGATACTATCACAGATACTATCTTTATGTACAGTAGCAGGTGCAATCAGATCAACATCAATGGGAGCTCTAGAGGTAGCTTTAGGAATTCTACCCTTTGAATTATGGAAAAAGGTGTTCAGACTAAATTACGTGAACAAAGTTATGTTACATAAGTCTCACTCAGCATATACAGCTTTTACCAAA
Source organism: Oreohelix idahoensis (assembly GCA_024509875.1). Lineage (NCBI taxonomy): Eukaryota > Metazoa > Mollusca > Gastropoda > Stylommatophora > Oreohelicidae > Oreohelix > Oreohelix idahoensis. The sequence continues at coordinate 206,990 of JAMPIV010005809.1, forward strand.
TGTCAACTAACAACTCAGGTCAATTCAATGAATACCAATAGATACCCTACAGGATGGAAGTGTATGGAGGAAATTGCCCACATGGGTACTTTAATTACATCAATTAATAACAGTTGTGAATACAAGCCAGTGATTCCACTCTGGGAGATCAAGAAACCAGACATGGACTACCACCTAGCAGAAATACTTAAGAAAGCAAATAATATAGAAAATATTAAAAACACAGCCAAAAAATAGATACGAGTATCAATAGATAGCATTACTGTATACACAGATGAATCCTGGGATAAAAATCTGAAAGGAAGACATACGCATAAGATGTTCAAGGCTCCAACAAGAAAATGTCAGATATGTAGGGAATTGAAAATTCCTTGTAATAAGAAACTTCTCAGACTACAGCTGGGAAAAGGCTATTTCAGAATAGAAGAACCTTACTGTACAGGATGTCTTCAAGACAATAATATAGAGCATTTCTTGTTATGATCTTGTTTTAAGAGGTATGATCAGATGAGAATCCCAACATTAGATTATGTGCGGGCATCAAATTTACCTATGAATATAGATGTGTTGAGAATAGACAGAGCTAGGGAACTGCATAATATGGTCAAATGGTATTTAACAAGAACAAAAGTTAAGCTATAGTAATTGGGGAGGGGAAGGTCTGATGCTGTTCTGACAATACATATGACTTTTGATAGTTGAAAGTGAATTAAATATCTAATAAAGTCAATTATATAACTGGAAACACAAGGCCTTTACACCCCTCCCCCTTAATATTATTTTTTTAAATGTTATTGTTTGGTTTTGTTAGGTTTCATTTTGTTTATGTTTGTTTGAGGAATTTTTTTTTTAAAACATACAAGCATAATTGGTAATTTGCCCTATTTACAATGATTTGACAAGTGTGATGCCACTTTCCCATATCGGCAGTTGTTCAAATTATTTGGAATTGAAAACAATATTTATCCTAATTATAACCTATCAGAGGTTGAACGGGACATTTTTCATCATTAAATAAAGAAATAAAAAAAGCCTTTTTCTGGTACTAGAACTTGATGAACTTCACTTTAGAGCAGTTTACTGGAGCTTTTCAGTTTAGTATATGCTAATAGGGGACATGACCTCAGGCATGTCATTAAGGTGACTAATATGAGGTTGTACACGAGGCTGGGGAGCCGCGGTAGCATAGTGGTTAGTGCACTGGCTTCCTAGCTTAGTGGTCTATGGTTCGATCCCCAGATGATGTGGGATTTTTTTAGGCCGCAAACGGCTCCTGGGTTGACCCAGCCCCAATTGGGTACCTGAGCAACTTCTGGGAAGGTTAAGGCGGCCGGCGTGATGTTGACCACGTCACCCCTAGTGTGCCGATGGTCAAGAAAATATGGGCCTAACACCAGTGGCGTATTCTCTATGTGTGCTGTGCGTGCTGCGCACACCTATGCCCGAAGGAAAATAAAAATTTAATTTATTATTCTATAAAATATTTCTCTTCTAAAGTTCTGCTTTCGGACCGCACGCATCAGGATAACAGATTTTCCCGCATAGAATCTACGAGTATATCTAGTTTCAGTTTCCCAGACGTGTTTTATAGTGCAGTTTTTATTGGTTGGTTGCAATCGCCCGAAGTTTCTCGGGAACTTCCGTCACAATGTGTGCGGTACCTTTCGGATTCACGTCTGAATATTGGTTTGTGTGGATCGGGGTCATGGCCAGATACGTCAATACAATACGAACATGCGTGCGGTGGTCTTGCAGCTCTCGGGTTGTGAAAATCGGCTGTGTCCGTCCAGTGTTTTTTGTGATTAATTTTTGTTAGTTGCCGGGAATGCAGATTATTACAGTGACAGTGAGTTTCAAGTTGTAGTTAATTAGTATTTCGGAGATAATTGACATATACCCCTAATAACTATCGTTGCGTTATTGAATATAGTTGGTTTTTAAATTAAGAGGGGAAGAAGTTAAATAGTAGGCGTACATATTCATTTTAAGTAGCAGCACACCTAGCTCGCATTACCAGGATACGCCACTGCCTAACACCATATTCCCAATATGCCTCAATGGGCGTGTAACGGGATCCTTTACCTTTTTTTTTTCTTACACGAGGCTGGCAACCTCATGATGTAGAACAAAGTTCTACAGAACCCACCAATACAGAAGTATATTAATGCTTGGCTGCAGGCTTCCTGCAAGGGGATCAGCTGAAGTGGTAGCTCCATTCAATTCTACATAAGGAGCAAAAAAGAAAAGAATGATGATGATGAATAGGGACATAGGACAAGTGTATATTGAACAAATTGAGAGAAACAGGACCTTGAATCCAAGATGGTATATGGACAGCATCGTGAAAGTCATGGACATTATCAACTGAAATGTAATGACTAATGTTTTAGGAGAGAGTTAAGGTTGGTCAGCAAGACTAGGAGGACAGATATTAGTGAGTGCAGCTTTAAAATGAATACTCATCAGATAGATGTTTCCCCACTGCTGATTTGTACCAGTTCAGATTTGAGGCATGTACTGTGTGCATATTCCTTACACCGTATGCTTAAATGTTGAGTTACTGTCACAGTAATTTCCCTTTTCCTCTCCTTAATCATCAATGGGTGGCAAATAAAGAAATTGGCAGCCTACTGTGGATGATTAGACTTACCTAAAAAAAAATGTTTTTGTAATGAAAAGTAATTTTGATTATCACACAGTAAGTCATCTTTGTGTGTGCATATAATGAGCTTTAATGCCCTAACTGTGAGCTGTATCATTTTTTTTTTCACTGGATTCAAGCAAAAACAGTTACTGAGAACAATCAGTTGTATGTGTGATAATTCTGATGATGATGCTATCCTTATGGAGCATGGGACCAGCTTTAGCATCTGATCCCCTTGCAGGAAGCCTGCACCAGAGCAATTCTCTTGCAGCTGCTGTTGTTTTCTTCTATTTGTTTGACATGATGAGGTTGTCAGCTTCATGCTAAACCTCATATTAGTTGTCTTGTTTGACATGATGAGGTTGTCAGCCTCATGCTAAACCTCATATTAGTTGTCTTGTATGACATGATGAGGTTGTCAGCCTCATGCTAAACCTCATATTAGTTGTCTTGTATGACATGATGAGGTTGTCAGCCTCATGCTAAACCTCATATTAGTTGTCTTGTTTGACATGATGAGGTTGTCAGCCTCATGCTAAACCTCATATTAGTTGTCTTGTATGACATGATGAGGTTGTCAGCCTCATGCTAAACCTCATATTAGTTGTCTTGTATGACATGGCTGAGGGAGCAGCAGTTGTATTCATTCTTTGTCTCCTCAGAGACCCACAGAAACTTGATGATGATGATGATGATGATGATAGCTGGGATGAAAATTTACATCAGAGATACAAAGAACAGTAAGTTATTTCATGGCAGCAGTCATTATTACATCCAGCTTTTCAATTTTTTGTTCCTAGTTTTGACTGATTATTTTTTAATGTTAAAATAAAGTAATAATTTCTAGTACCTAGTAGACATTACTTCAAAACCAATGTTAAATTAAAAGTAACAATTTGTTAATACTAGCAAGAGTTAGCTTCTCAGATCTAAACAGTTGTGTGTAATTACATCCTTCCTCCTGTCACATTGTTTGGTTGTCATGGATTTTATAATAATAATATATTATAGTATTGCCTTTTTTTTGGTGATTATTCATTTTGTGCTGACCTGAACCTTTCTTTGTTACCCCTCCAACTTTCAACCAAACAGAAACTCCATATTTGTATTTTTAAAATTCAGTATCTCTGGGTGGAGGGGTGAAAGCACAAAGAAGTGCTAAACAGTTTCTGAGATCTACTGAGTTTTTTAATTTTATAAAACTTTTTATTAAGAGCTTATTTGTAGCTGTTCATATATGTGTGCTAAAATGTATGCTGTAGGGAATGCAGAAGCAAGCAGGGCTAGGTTTTATGGGTAGTGAAATTGAGCAAATGTTGCAGTTTAGATATGTTGAATGCCTGTTTGATGAATACTTCATTTGTTGTTGTAGTTAGTTTTCAATGCCTATGAACAAATTAGTCTATATATAATGTTCTTTACGGTAGGTAAGTCTCTCTTGTGACTAGCAGTTCTTCCGGGACTATTGTACATTCTTCCATTTTTGTCTGAACCTCTTACAAAAGATCAAGTTTATACATTTGATCATTTTAAAATTTGCCTGTATGTAACTATAACAAAACAAAATATTATACCAGCTTGTGCAAATGCATCAAAAGGTGAGTGAATGTTTAGAAGTAAAAGTATTTTCTTATGACCGTGTCACGAATGCCCCGTGTAGAAAGAATAGGACTACTGAACCATCAGGCATATTGTACTAATAGAAAGGTGTGGATGGAGCTGGCAACTTGATCATGTACAACAAATGGCCGCAACAACCACCACTGCAAGTACATTTGCTGCGATGCAGGTGGACCACCCACTACAGTGGTGACTCCATGCTGCATAAGGAGAGCAGAGGTGAATGATAATAATGTCAAGAATAAACTTACAAAGTAGCAAATTCTGAAGTTGTGAATACTTTCAGATGCTGTGATAGGTTACATATATGATTTATAACTGAAAGGGAAAATAATGTGAATGACAATGATGTACCTTAAATGTTTTAGTTTATGAGATAGATGTGGTGGGTGGTAGGGAGGTCTGCCCAGGGTCAAAATATATAGATTATTTTGAACATTTTTTTGGGGTGGGGTTCAGTAACTAAAGGTTGTTGTGAATATTTATTAAGGTGTATTAATTTCATTCATTCATTAACTTCTTGTCAACTTGCTGTGGAGCATGGCTTTAAACAAGTTCAGACCAAGCCTTTGTTATCTTGTGCCTTCTGTTTAAGGTGTTTCCATGTCTTCTTTATCCCTGTTAGGTGTCTCACATTCCCTTGTTTGATTATGATTGGATATGCTGTTATATTACCTTTATAATGTTGCATGCATTTAAATTAATGCTTAAAGTAACGTGGGAATGAAAGGATATAGTATGCAAGACAAATGAGAGCGGAAGGGTAGAATATTAGACGGGCCTGCGCGCCCAATTCTTACTTACTTACTTAGTCGTTCCCCTTCTACCATGAGGTGTAGAGGTTTGGAAGAGAGAGCGATAGACTATCCTATCGGCTGTCTTCCTCCTGGCCTGGTTCCATTCTAGTCCTCGGTCCTTCAAAGATTGTCTAATGTTGTCCTACCAGCAGACTCTGGGTCATCCTGGAGGTCTGGGTTCCTGGCTCTTTGTTTCCCATGCTTGTCGTGGTAGCCGATCTTCTACCATTCTGCAGACATGGCCAAACCATCTTAGTTGGCACTGTTCTACTTGGGTCTGCAGGGGGTGGGATATTAGGCCTTGACGTATCGTCTGGTTGCGGACCATGTCTTTTGTTGTTACTTCAACCACCTTCCTCAGATACCTAATTTCTGAGGTTTGGATCTGGCTTTTGTGGGTTGTAGTCATTGCCCATGACTCGCATCCATATGTCAAGACTGGGACATAGGTGGAGTGGTATACAGCCATCTTCGTTTTCTTACCAACCTCTCTCTTGCTGAGGAATCCTCAATTTATGGCCTGAAAAAGTCTCCCAGCTGCTGCTTTTTGAGTGGCCAACTCTTCTTTGATGCCTCCTTTTCGGTCTATAATAGCTCCGAGATATTTAAAGTGGTCAACCTGTTCTCCCAGCTTAATCTGATGTCTTCTTTCTTCTCGTGATATCACCATGGATTTTGTTTTAGAGCTGCTTATGACCATCCCTCTCTTCTCCAGCTCTTCCTTCCAGACTTGCAGGTTGGATTGGAGATGTGCCTCTGATTTAGCAATCAGGGCAACATCATCAGCAAATGCCAGCTCTGAAATACATACCTGTCTCATCTTCCAGTACCCCACTGAATACTTTCTTGTTCTCTCCTTACATGCCTTGATAACATCATCCATGAGGAGTATGAATAGATAAGGTGACAGGATATCACCTTGTCTTACACCAGTGGTGGATCTAAACTCTTCTGACTTCTTCAGAACAAGAACTCTCTTGTAATGCTTTCATCTGGTGTCTATTTGGGAGAATGTCAGACTATTATAACAAATTGGATTCTGTAAACATGTAATGTAGAAATTAATAACGCTGTTTATCCTGGAGTAAACATCATTATTACGTTAGTGAGTGTGACTTTTATACTCATTGCTTTCCGGATCACTTTTTTTTTTCTTTTTCCCTTCAAAATTTACAACAGTGCCATGTTTAGTTTGTTTTTATGCCATTTATTAATTTATTGTATATGAATATATGTGCTTTAAATATGAGAATATGTTGTAGAATTACTTATAATTCAACTAATTGTATGCAATTTCTTTTGACTAAAGTAAATTTTTTTCCTTCATTGAAAGTTTTACCTAATGAATTTTTTAGAAAATTTTAAAATACATTTTTATGATTAAAAAAAAAATTATATTTAAACTTTCTTTTACTGAGACAAAGAAATTTTTTTTTAAATATTAAAAAAAAAAAATTATAAAAATTCAGCATATTCAGTTTCCAATAGGGACCCAAGACGCATCAAAAGTGAGGAATGCAGTAAGCGACCCATAGCTTGACTGCATGTGTCAGGGTCAGCGAACCAGAGCTGACCAAGACCCTACTCCACCTCCACGTGGTGGTCCTGGAAACAGGCTGCATCACTGCAGTCTGGCTGAGGAGTAGGGATTGAAGAGGGAAGACAAACCAGGTCCCAAAAAAGTGCCGTGCAGAAGTCGGATGTGTCTGCTGAAAGGCGCAAATACCGCAGCTTCGCTGTAAACGGACACAACGCAACCAACGTCCTTTTCAGGAGGAACGAGGAAGAAGAAGTTTCCAACAAAATGGATTATAACAACGGCACATACACTGTATATAAAAAGGTGCTGATAGGACATATGAGATGGATGTGTGCGGAGACCAAACAAATTGGAAAAAACGTTTCATCTTTTGAGGGTTAAGGGGGGGAGGGGGGCACACTAGTTGTCTCCCATACGGGGCCACCTGTACCACAACACCTGATGTGTTCTTGGCAGAGGTTATTTACCAGGTCTTGGAAATATTTATTCCAGGCCAGCGCACATTTGGCAAGAAATTCACATTTGGTTGCTGAGGTGATCATAGCATGGCTTGAGTCCACATGCAGTTTGCGGAAGCCTGTAGTGTGGTTCACATGACGCACCTAAAATAATGTTATTTTATAAGTGCTAATTACTAAGAGTTCAGAAGTACCCTTCCCTGGGTCTTTGAAAGTCACTGAAGAATTTCTTTTGTGAATGCATAAAAGTGCCAAATATCCACTGATATTTAATGTCTTACTGGCTTTTCAATCATCTTGCATTAAACAAAAGCAAAGGTTACAGATACTAGCAACTGCTATAATTGGATTGTAAAATCTTGATTAAAATTTGCAGAATAACACTGAATAATGGTCAGTAAAGATTATTTTATATTTTAACCATTTAGATGCTACAAAAAACATTCTTTTGATGATGACATATTAGGTACATTCATATTTAAGAAAAACATGCTTTTTTGACATATATAAATGGGACAACTAAGTAACATATCCCTTGTTTTATAATCTATTCAATATGCATAACAAATTATCAATAATTTCTCAGTATACCTGTTCTCATAAAAACTACTTTACAGCTGATTATGACATATTAGATTTGCTTACCAGTGCTTTTGCTGACTTTTAAAGGCAGTATGCAGAAGCTTTTTTTTTTGATAAAAATGTTTGTTGCTCAAAACAGACTGATACTTTAGACTTGATTCTTAAAGGACTTGGTAGTTTTCCCATGTTTGATGCAAAGAGTTTTCATATAGTGTTACAGTTTAAGGATTTATGTTGGTTTTTTTTTGTTTTTAAAGTGTGATGTTTTACATAGTTGTAAAGGAAAAGGATTTAAAATGTTGGTTCAGATATTCTTTTTTTCTTCTTCCATTTAGCCATCAAGTGTGCAGTTTTACGCATAGTGGCGTAAAGGAAATTGATCTATTGCTGTTTCCACCACGCCTAGTGGCGTCTTTGTGGAACAAAAAACAGAAATACAAAATCAGAGATTGGCAACAGGTGATCAGCCCACTGTGCGAAGTTTTTACGGGATGGGGTAAAACAGCCCATAACGCTTGTTCAGAGTGTTATAACTTTCGGGCCCCTAAAAACTGTGTTCAGATATAACAGCCCTAAAAACTGGCCTCTCGTCACGAGCATCCCCTGGGAAGATCAGCCCTGAATATTGGCCTCTTGTCCTTTAAGAGTTTATTAAAGTGGTGGATACAAAAACTGATAAGAATATATCATGCTGAAAGTGGAGATTAATCTCTAAGCACACTCTTTTCATCATCTTCGTTACCATTGTGTTCCCTGTGGTGCATAGGCCATCAATCATTTCATGCAAGCCCTAAGGCAAAATCTCGATCATCAAGCTGTTTCATCATAGTCCACTGAAACCTACCCACCACAAAAATATTTATAGAATGTATGATTCCTGTATACACACATTGGGATTTTTGCTGGTGCTACATAGTTTGTGCACTGTGCTGAGATCCTCCTTGTGTGATCTAAGGGAGGAGATCGGAACACTGATGGAGTTGTCCATATGCAATGAAGATAGTCCTTAAAACCAAACCACTGAATTTTATCTGTGATAGTTGATGTTGCTGGGTTCTATAAGTTGTCCTTGATAAAGAACTGCATATTATGTCTTCATACATTATCTTTATTAGGTTAATGAACTTATGCGAGACTCTGTTGGGCCTCATAAGCTTCCAAATAGGTTCTCAGTCAAAACTGTTGAAGGCCTGTTCACAGTCCCCAAATTCAGTGTGAAGTGGTGAATTCAATTTGATGAACTGTTCTACTGTTATGCACAGTATGGCTATCTTGCCTTTACAGGCTCCCTTCTGTAGGAACCTGCCTCTTTTTCCCTCAACTGTGGTGTCTTGTAATCTCTCTGGTGTGATCCTGTATATTTTTTTTCACAGACTCTAATAGTAAGAATATTCCTTCAGTTCTGTCATGTTTTGCTCATCACAAGATATCAGTTTTTAGCTTTGACATTTCTTCTGCCACTTATACAGATTCTCCTTGTTTGTATAATATGTGAACATTCTGAGTGTCTATCCTTGAGTTCTCCTAAGTGAAAGAAGGTGATTCAGTGATACTGACTCCTTGCATCTTTCTCTGTGTCACCCCATTATCTTCCTTGATGGAAGGCCTTCTTCCAGCCTGGATAGCTGATTTGGATGACTTATTCATGTTTATAATTACATCTAAACAAAGAGGTAGCCTCCCCCCCTTATGATTACACCTAAACAAAGAGGTAGCCTCCCCCACCTTTATGCTTACATCTAAACAAAGAGGTAGCCTGCCCCCATTCTTAGTTTGGTTTTGGTTTTAAATCACACAAGGAGGATCTCTGCACAATGCCGAACTCCGTAGCACTGGCGAGGATCCCAATGTGTGTATACAGGAATCACACATTCTATAAATATTTTGTTGTGGGTAAAAGGTAGTCCCATAGCATATAATGCCATAGGGGTGTGAAGTGTTAGAGACTTCACCATACTAGGTTCAACATTGAGAGGTGGTGTGACCAGTTCCCTTCCTCGCTGCCTTTTCCTTCCCTAACTCAATTGCAAAGTCAGGTGGGTAGGTTTCCTATTTTTAAATTTTGCCAGGGCCTACTCTTTATGATTTTCAACTGCCAAGGGATTTGTAGTGTGTGCAACTTGCACACAGGACCTCCTATGTTTTCACCCTTATCCGAGAAGGCTAGGCATCCGATCTCACTACCCAGGAGATCAGGGGGGAGTATGACATCATTAGGAACCACTGGCTCTGAAAAGATTTCCATCCATTATATTTCCTGTACTGGGATCGAAACCAGTACTTTTAGAATGAGAGGTGGACCAAATACTTCTGAGCCACTCGACCCCCCAATCCTTAGTTATCTCTCATGGCATTCAAGGTAGGTCAGAGTATTACTATTCTTTGCTCCTTTTTTGGATCCATGGTAACACACACTTTTATGTGGGATATTTTTGTTCTGACATCTGCTTGTAAACTTGCTGTTATTTTTCTTGGTGATTTTGGTTCACATTCTGTAATTGTCTTCCTTGCTTATGATGATTTGTCCATCGTATTCGATGAGGACCATCGACATCTCTCATAATACTGTTCCTTCTGTGATGTTAAGTGGGTGCACATATGGCTGATCAAGCCAATGCGGGCAAGAAAAGTTCTGTTGCATGACGACATACAAGGCCCGAAGACAGTACAGGCTGCACATCCACGCTTGACTTTCAGGCTGCACGTTTTTTCTGGGCTACCCTCACACGGTTGGCCTAGCTGACTGCAACACCAATTTTGACAGCGCCTCTCCAAACTGTGCGATCCTATGGCAGTTGCTCCCAGGTGGTTGTATTAATCTGGCTGCTCTTCAGTGACTCCCTCAGGCTGTCTTTGAAGCGCCTCTTTGGTCGTCCTCTAGTATGCTTTCCCTCCCTCAACTCGCCATACAGCAGCCTCTTTGGGAGGTGTTCATTTGGCATACGAACCAGAAGTCCGGTCCATCGTAACTGCGCTTTCTGAATCAGTGTATAGATGCTGGGCATAGTTGCTCTTGATAGAACCTCAGTATCTGGGATCTTATCCTGCCATTGAATGTTTAGTACGCTTATAATGACATCTTAATGGCTGCCCCCTCTACATGTGTGTGATATTATCTTTTTATAAAGTAATTAGTGTTTTGTGTTCTGCTGCATTCCATCTTGTTCCTGCCATTCTTAACAATTTTATCTTTTAAGCATCTTATTTCCCTGGCACTTGTGCTGTTGTTCCAATGTCATTCAATGTTTTTGCAAACCATGCTGCTATTATTTCCTTTTTATGTATAGATTTTCAGTGGCCTGATTTCTGGTATCAAGCTTTCATCAGTCCACATCAAAATCCTTCTCTTGAGAGAATTCTTCTGGATTCAGGCTTTTAGTTACAACATTTGCAGATTTTGTAATATATGTATATTTTATTATTGGCTTGGGTTACACTAGTCAACAAATTTTCAAAAGTTAAATAAAAACATTATTTAAAGTTCACATATCATGTTTTAAAAATGCACATTTGAACCCATTCCATCATTATTCAGTCGCTGTTCGAGTTCTCTTTGCTTGCTTCTTGTAGTCAATCGATGAGGTGTCTCTTGTCACAGTCCAACAGTAATCAGCAAGCATTGAAGGGCTCCAATTGCCTTGATATCTTGTCTCCATAGCAGCAATGTCCTGGTGAAATCGTTCACCATGCTCATCACTGACCACTCCACAGTTTGACTTAAAGAAATCCAGATGAGAATCCAGAAAATGAATTTTCAAAGACATGTTGCAGCCAAGACTCTTATACTTCAGAAGGAGATTTTCTACAATTTCATTGTAATTATCAGATCTGTTGTTTCCAAGAAAATTGTCCATCACTGACTTAAATGCTAGCCATGCTGCTTTTTCCTTGCCATGCAACACGCAAAGAAACTCGTCATCATGAAGAAGTTTTCGAATTTGCAGACCAACAAATACTCCCTCTCTTATTTTAGCTTCACTCAGTCTTGGAAATTTTCTGATCAGGTATTTGAAAGCCTCATCTGTTTTCTCCATTGCCTTGACAAAGTTTTTCATGAGACCCAGCTTAATGTGCAAGGGTGGCAACAAAATCTTGCTGGTGTCGACAAGTGCTGGGTTCTCAACGTGATTACTGCCAGGCTGCAATGACTGCCTGATTGGCCAATGTCTTCTGATGTAATGGTCACTTCGTGCACGGCTATCCCACTCACAGAGAAAGCAACAGTACTTGGTGTATCCACCCTGTAGTCCAAGCAAAAGAGCGACCATTTGTAAGTCACCGCAAAGTGACCAATGATGATGATCGTAGTTTATACACTTCAAAAGCTGCTTAATGTTTTCATAAGTTTCTTTCATATGAACTGCGTAACCAACTGGAAATGACGGTAACACATTACCATTATTCAACAAAACAGCTTTAAGACTCGTCTTGGATGAATCAATGAAAAGCCTCCACTCTTCCGGTATGTAATTGATTTTGAGGGCTGCCATTAAACCAGAAATGTTGTGGCACGCAGAAAGGTCACCCTCTTTGGCGGTTCCTATACACAGAAATTGTAACATCTTCTGCCAGGAGATTCCACTGTTGCAATCTGGAACCCAAAAGCTCCGCCTTGTTCTTCGGTAAATTCAGATCTCTTACAAGATCATTCAGTTCACCTTGGGTTATTAAGTGTGGTTTAGTGCATGTAGTTTGCTCAAAATCTGGGTCGCTTGAGGCTGATGGTTCAGGACCACCAATGTCCTCTTCTTCATCAGTGGAAGCAGCTGAAAATGATTCTGGCAGTTTGGGAACTGGTAGGTCATCGCCATGTGGTACCGGATGTATTGCAGAGGGGATGTTTGGATATTCCAGAGTCCATTTTTTCTTCTTTGATATGCCTTTCCCAATTGGAGGGACCATGCAAAAGTAACAGTTGTTGAGATGATCAGTGGGCTCTCTCCAAATCATTAGGACTGCAAAAGGCATAGCTTGCCTTTTGCCAGTCAACCACAGTTTAAGATGTGCTGCACATGTATTGCAGCATATATGTGGTGCCCAGCTCTTATCTTGATCTCCTATTCTGCAGCCAAAATACAAACTGTACGCCTTCTTAATCACTTTAGTTATATTTCGTTTTTGTGATAGAAATGTCACCTCACCACATATATAACAGAAATTATTAGCACTGTTCACACATGTCCTAGGCATTTCTAACTACGATACTTTTGATAAGGACAGATGCACTAACTAATGGCAAAATTTTATCAGAGATAAGATATTTATACACAAAGGTGATGTAATCATAGGTAGGATTGCATCACCAACTTATAGTTACATTTTTATTGGTCATTAGAAAAAATTATGCAATAGCCCACAACAGTTGCGTCATATATATAAATTGACTGTAATTAAATCAACTAGTAGCATATATCTTGAAAACTAGAGCCAATCAACATTTTTTAATGTCATTTTCGTTTCCAGCACACCAAAATTAGTTAAGATCAGCTATTTTCATTTCTGGTACATTTTGGTTGTTGACTAGTGTTATCAGTCCTAGTCCAATCTTGAAAACTGGAGGACCTCTCTGGTCTGTCCTCTCCTCTGTGACCTTGTCAGCTTGGTTATATCTGCTAGAAGCTCAAAGCTACCACTGACTGAGCCTCATAGTATGTACAAGGCATGCAGGTCATCTTACCTATTCAAGGAGGAGCAAAAATGAGATGGTTGTCCTGTATCAAGTTAAAGAAAATAACCTTTAATTTCATTCAGAAAAGTGAAGCCAAGTGTTTCTCTAGATACTGAGCATTAGTTTATTATTTGTATTGGTTATTGCTGTCTTCAAAGATATGCAATTAACTTGATTTAAATAAATTAGTTAGTCTCTCTCTCCCCCCCCCATTTATTTAAAAAAAAAAATATTATTTACAAATAACTATGAACTGGCACAGAAAGGAGATGTGTATATGAACAAATGTAGCTGTCCTTAATACAGTTTATGTCATTCATCATTTTTACTTACTGTTTCAATCATACAGAAATTCCAATGGACAGCACCAGATATACTATCCTACTTTGAAGTCAATACAAGCTCGACTGAATCTTGCTAAAGAACTTGGGACAGGAGTCTCTATTTGGGAAATTGGTCAAGGCTTAGATTATTTCTATGATCTGCTCTGACACAGACCTGTGTGCTAGAGTTCTTTACTGTGTTTTATGTTTGATTTGAAATTATAAACTTATCTTGCAAAATTCTTGGTGAATCTATGATTGGTTTTAAAAAAATCTTGGACATATTGTCATATGAGTAATATTAATCATTTTCATCCATTTCTAAATGGGGACTGAGAAGAAGTAAAGAACAGTTAACTACTCTACCAGACGGACATGTCAAAGTAGGCAGTTAAGGAAGGTTGGTCATGGGGCAGATTACCCCATACTTTAGAAACTTTAAGCCAAAAAAAAAAAAATAATTTAATAACAACATGAACAAATCATCTGAAGCAAAAATAATTATTATTCCTCAAATTAATGACCTGATGTTTTGCAACTACTCCCTCATTATCACATCTCCTGAATAAGATATGCATTTTGATATTGCAGTAGTAAATTGAGCATGATGCCAGAACAGTTTAATATTAACGACTGAAAAATTAGTGTAAAGGATTTAGTTAGTTATTCAGTTCATATCTAGACGGTATCTAGTTATTCAGTTCATATCTAGATGGGATCTCACCTCCCATGCCGGGCTTGCAGTTATTTTCATGACTAGCCTTTTTCTAAACTTCATCATGCTAGCTGATATTCACTAGTAATCCTTGTATGGGCTTGGCTTTTTTTTTTTTCAACATTGCGCTACAGTTCAGGCATAGAGTTCATTTTTTAAAAAACTAGTTCTGTCTGTGGTTAAAAGGAGCACTCCTCACCACTAAGAACCAAATACTTCAAAGAAACAAACAAAAATATAATTTAAAAAATTTGTTTGCAGTATTTTAACTATTAACTACAGATAAAAATTTGTTTGCAGTATTTAAATGTTAACTACAGATACAAGTTTCTGCAGCATTTTATCTGTTAACTACAGATAAAAATGTATATTTGGTGCTTCAGCTATTAACTATAAATGAATAATTATATGTCCAATGGGCTGATCACCCGTTGGCTTGTCACACCGATTACGGAAACAACGGCAGATGGATCTATTTGTTGTTGCCCTAAAGACGCCGCTAGGCGTGATGGGAAACTACAACAGAGAAAATCAATCTGCTGTTGCCCTTAAGACGCCACAAGGCGCGATGGCCTCTGACTGCTTGGTCGGTCTTTGGCTAAGGACGGAAGAAGAAGAAGAAGAATAATTATATATTTTTTTAAATGTATATATGTGGACAAGTTAATATACACAGTATTTCTGTATAGATGTTTCTTTAGGATGGTGGTAGACATAACTTGTGCAGCAACTGGCAAGGCATAACGCTTTGGGGAAGTGGCTGGAAAAATTCTGACCAGCGTGATGCTGAACTTTATAAAAAAAGCTTCAGATCCGGGCTTCTTAACCTTACTTGTGTCATTGATCTCTTTGATTTTCTGGTGATGGCTACAGACCCATTCTTAGGAAAATAATTTACATAAACTTACTTACTTACTTTGTCATTCTTTTTCTACCGTGAAATGTAGAGGATTGGAAGAGAGTGCGCCTGTCAGCTGTCTTCCTCCTGGCCTGGTTCCATTCTAGTCCTCGATCCTTCAGAGATTGCCTAATGTTGTCCTCCCAGTGGACTAAGGGTCTTGGAGGTCTGAATCCCTGACTCTTAGCCTCCCATATCTGCCGTGACAGACTACCCCATCGTAATTAAACATTTTAAATTTTAGGCTATGTACACAGGTCCCTCAGAATCCATTCATGGACCGCCACAGGTTAAGAAGCCCTGTTTTAGATGGAAAAACATGTACAATTAACAACTGATATGGTTGAAAATCTGTCTCCACTTCCCTTCTCTGTGTGTTTTTGGATCTCTTTTTTTGTCTGTTGAGGATTACAGAACAAGAACTGCCTTGTAATACTGTCACCTGGTTTCCTCATTGTGTGCCTTATCCAAGGCCTAGGTTTTTTCCCCTGACCTCTTGTTCCATTGGCATTTATCTGGTTCTTTCCATCAGTTCCACATTAGTCATCTTGTCATAACATTTTAATCCTACAATTCTGCGCAAGCACCCATTTATGAAAGTCTGACTTCTTGGTTGCCTTTTGTGTGTGTGTGAGTGTGTGTGTGAGGGCTGTTTTCTCCATGTTTCAGAGCCACACAATAAGATTGTCTTGACATATTAGTTGAAAATTCATATTTTTATGTTGAACTCAATTTTTGTATATTTTCCAGTACAACAAAAGCCACTCTTGTCTTAGATCTTCTCATTTCGATATCATTATCCATTCCTTGACCTTCATCTGTACTGTTACCAAAATATATGTATGTATAAGTCCACATCTTATAGAGATGGTCTTCATGTGCCATATTTATCTCATAATCTTTGTCATTTCTCTATGAATTTTCAAACATAGTCACCCTGACCTCCCATCTCATATGTTCATTTTTGACTTACATCTGGTTTTAATCATGGGATACAAGTGCTAGATCTTCAGTTAAACCTAGATCGACAAGCTTTTTTTGTCAGTCCACTGAATTCCATTTATGGTGAATGTTAGTGTTTTCATAATCCAGTCTGTAGACAGTATGAAAAGAAATGGTGTCAAGAGACATCACTGTCACTCTCAAGTACTTATGTGATTGGATTCTGCAAGTTGTGTTTATTGAAGAACTGTATGTTTGAGACAAAACATGAAATTTAGCATTTATGTCTGTGTCATAAAAATCACAGAAAATAATTATTAGGGTTGAAATTTTCAGATTATATCTTCTACATATCAGGTGATATATATGACAGTTGTGAATAATTAATTCAGATGTATTTATTGTACTACTAATAATAAAAATAATTTATATACAGTATTATAATAATATATGCACTTGAAAAGGGCCTAGTCTAAAACATCTTTGATATCAGATTATAAACCTGATTTTCTCAGAACTTTACATTGCATGCATGCTCTTTTAAGTAAGTATGGTGTTTCAACAAACTGTCAGGTTTACAGATTTTTTTTCCTCCAGTATGGAGGTCTTTGAATTGATACCAGCAGAGTTGAAGGAAATCACCTTTTTAAATTGGATTCCTGGACTTTGAAAAGGCGTTTATGTTGGATTTATGGACTGTGAAAAGGCTTTTGACAGTTTACACAGAGAAGCAGTCTGAAAACTGATGGGGCACTTCAGAGTTCACCGTACATTCATTAACGTGACAAGGAAAACATTTGAAGACATGAACTGCAGAGTTCTTAATGAAGGAAATCTTACAGAATCCCTTGAAAACAAGGTACAGAAAGCAAGCAAAGATTTAATTACATTGGGAAATCCGTGGATATTAAATGATATCAAGTTAGCACAAAAGTAAACATTTTCAACTTGGATATCAAGGCAATCTTATTTAGTGGCTCTGAAACATGGAGAACAACAAAGACAACAACTAGGTAGTTAGACTTTCATGAATAGGTGATTGTGCAGAAACAATTTCATTCCAGTTCATTTCCTAAGGAACAATAAAGACAACAACTAGATAGTTACAGACTTTCATGAATAGGTAATTGTGCAGAATCAATTTCATTCCATTTCATTTTCTAAGGAACAAGAAAGGGCTTAATTGCTACTCTCACCATTTTCAGTTTTGGGCTTTTTCAGCTCTATCCTGAAAATTGCTGCTACCTTGGCTTCCTCTTCTACTTTTATTCTCCACATTCTCCTGGGTCTCCTCATTCTACTCTTCCTGTGTGGGTTTTCAGTCACAAGCACATGTCTAGTTATATTGTTTCCTGAGGGTGTGTCCACTCTTGTCTCCTATTTCTTTTTTCTAATCTCCAGTATATTGTCTGGTTCTGTTCCAGAGGTCTGTATTTGTTATTTTATTTTGCCATTTTAAATTGAAGATGTAAATGAGGTATTTGTTGGTAAATGTCTGAAGTTTGAATGTGATGTTCTTGTAGGTATGTGATGGAGCTGAGAAAACTCAGCGTATGTCATATTCAGATTTTTAATCCTAAAATATATAGATTCAGAAGCAAATTTTTGTTATGACCAGTATATATTTCACTTATGCAGCACACAACTACAGAAGTATACAAATCTTCTTGATACTAGCACACAGCTACAGAAATATAATACATTTCTCACAAGACTGATAAACCTGTGGTAGTTGGCTTTAATGGTCCAGGTCATTTTTTGGAACTCTGACATCCAGGTGATGATAATCCACTCATGTCATAGTAATGGCATTTCTTTGGAGAATCACCTAATTTTTAAAATGGGTTGTCCATTCCCCGTACGGATTAAATGTCCAGCATCATTTGATTTCATACAGAGTTCTTCTTGAATGATAAATTACAAAACTGTTATGAAAAAATTGATTGACTTCAACAAACAGAAATGGAATCCAGTGCACTCTGACAAGTCAGTCCTATTGCATGGCTCTGAAACATGGAAAACAGTGAAAACAGCAACCAAAAAAGCCACAAAGTGGTATGATAAGATCACTGTTGTGGAACTGATGAAGTGCCAGTGGGACAAGAGATGAGAAGACAATGCTGGAGATGGATATGACACACATTGAGGAAGCTTGTGGATAACATTACCAGGAAGTCCTTGTTCTGGAATACCCAGGGTAAGAGAGGTAGAGGGATACTAAAGGTCACATGGAGGAGAAGACAACTGGACAGAAATGAAGAGGAGGAAGAAATCACAGAAAGACCTTGAGCTTAAAGGCATGGGGCAGAAAAACATGCCACAGAAAGTTTGTTGAAGGCATATGCTCCTTGGGGAGCTGAACGGTGATGATGATAGTTTTATTTATTTTTCTGCTACTCAGTGCCTGTTTACTGTTTCAGTGCCCATTCACTGTTTCAGTGCCTGTTCACTGTTTCAGCGCCTGTTCACTGTTTCAGTGCCCGTTTACTGTTTCAATGCTGTTCAGTTTCAGTGCTGTTCACTGTTTCAGTGCCCGTTTACTGTTTCAGTGCCTGTTCACTGTTTCAGCGCCTGTTCACTGTTTCAGTGCCCGTTTACTGTTTCAATGCTGTTCAGTTTCAGTGCCTGTTCACTGTTTCAATGCTGTTCAGTTTCAGTGCTGTTCACTGTTTCAGTGCCCGTTTACTGTTTCAGTGCCTGTTCACTGTTTCAGTGCCTGTTTACTGTTTCAGTGCCCATTTACTGTTTTAGTGCTGTTCACTGTTTCAGTGCCTGTTCACTGTTTCAGTGCCCATTTACTGTTTCAGTGCCCATTCACTGTTTCAGTGCCTGTTCACTGTTTCAGTGCCCATTCACTGTCTCAGTGCAGAGCCTGTTCACTGTTTCAGTGCCTTGTTATTCATTCCTGACATTTTTGGGTTTTTCGTTATGTTTGTGTTTTGTTTCATGTCTGTTTTTCATATTCATATTAGTAATTCTCTGTGTTACTGTCTGCTGTCATCACTTCCGACTTCTGAATTTGTCATTTTGCACATCTAGATCCCACCATAAGTTATATTATTTCACTGTTTAGTCATTTGATTTTCCTGATCACATTCTGTTTGTGCGTTCTTGTTTGTTAGGTTCTTAGTGTTAATTCCTTCTTTCTGGTTCTGTATTTTCACTTGCTTATTTATTGTTCCTTTTCCCTCTAGTATTGACCTGTTTCTTCTTTTTGTTTCCTTTTCATCTTTCTGCATCGCTCATCATATCTTCTATTTTTTTTTTTCAATGTGTAATTTTCAGTGTCCATTGCCTTTTTCTCTCAACCTGTCTATATTTCTTAGAGAATAATGAGAAAGCCAAACAGAACCTGGAAAAGAATGGTAGAAGAGGAAGCCAAAGCGACCAGGATGTCTTGGGCAGAGCTGAAAAAAAAAAAACCCAAGTTAGAAATTGGTGGTGAGCAGCAGTTACAACCCTATTTTCCATATACAACAAAAAGGGATTGAATGAATATGTGAATGTACATATAGTTCAACGTTTCAGTAAACCTGTATTAACAGACATACAACATTGTCAGAAAATAAGTTTCATTAATTTAAAGAATAACTTGTGTGCAGAATGTTGCAAAAGCCATACATTTTATAGCCTTTTTAAGCTTTGCAAGTTTCAGATTGTTTAATTCTGTTTGATGTTTAATTTGTTTGTTAATTATTAATGAGTTCTATTTTTCTTTTAAAAGATGTGATAGAGTTACTGAGATTTTTATTTTCAACAGACCCATTCTTCACTTTTTTCAGGCCCATTCTTTTCTATCTGAAATGTTCTCTCCGTAACTATATGAGTTTGATCCAGTCTTCTTCTCTCTGAAAAAACTATATGTGTTTCCCATGCTTTTTCTCTTTGTAATATATCGAGTTTGGTCTTTTTCTGTAGGGTTAATAATTGCGTTTTTAATAGAGACTACAGGGGAGAATATTAGATTTTCACCAGTTCGTTTTTTCACCAGTTCTTTTTGCTAGATAATCGCGATCAGGGAATCTCAGTTTCTTTGTTAAAAAGAATCGCGGTCGTCGCGTAACGTGACGCAATTTTTTTGGGACATGCAGTCTGTATCTTATGACTCACGCGTTGCTTTCAAATCTATTGGCGGAGGCTCGGTTGTTTAATTTTGTAGGGATTTCAGTGGTCGGAGAGGAACACCAGCGATGACGTATCTGGCCTCGTTGTCTGTAATAAATACTAGAGGAAATTAATTGCGGGTCCCTTTTGTCCGAAGAATATTCAGCCGTGAGAATCTACGTCATAGCACTTGCTCTTCAGTGAGAAATTTGATCTATTGGGTAAGCCATAACTATTTAGCGTGGTACTTGTAATTCGCTTCTAATAGAGACTAGCCGGTTAAAGTATAAGTTTTCCTCAGGAGGTTTTAATTTAGTTCTAAAACCAAAGGGCCATCAATTACGATCTCGGAGAAAGTATTTAATGTAAGAGGTGCAGAGAAGTCTTTATATGATAATAGCCGTATCTAGGAGTGTGTAAAGATTTTGAGACATTTAATGTGAGCTCCGTAATGTTTAAAGAAGGTCTAAATTTTTTAAAGAAGGTTGGTAGGAAAAACCAGCATCTTTGATTTATGTTAAACTTCTGTATATAAACGGGAGCGGGATTTTGTAATTTTAAGCACGTGGGCACGGTTATTGTATTGAGTTTTAATTCAGGAATGTTATCCATAGAAGGGTGAAGTTAACATTATGTTGAACACAGGAACACGTGTATTTAACTACAGGGGGATACTTTGATAACCTCGATTGTTTATAGTTTAATTGCAGTTTAAATACGCTAGCATAATTTTGGCGTACGTTATTTATTGTGCATTTTTATTGTTGTATAGTCAGAAGACACGAGATGTAATCTATATTTCTGTTATGGGATTTTCCTTTTATTTTCAAGAGATGTAGATTTTATTTTGATAAGGGAAGTGTTTTCTGAGACGGGTTTCAGCCTGCCTAGATTTAATTTTGTATTGATAAATGTACACCTAGGGTCAGGGAGAAAAGTAGCCCAAGTATTTTCGGACAGGTATGTCCTCAGTGAAAAATTGTTGTGACACGTGGCTAGTCATGCAGAACAAAAAGATCTGGGTCAGCCGATGTTTACTTTGGAAACGGGAGAGAGAGGGGATTGCCTGGGAGGTTGACCTTGTGGGGCATAAATATTTTGTATCGTGCATAGCTGGAATAGAGAAGGGGAGCTGTAATTGATTTAAAGGGAGAAGGGAGTTTAGTGTTTGAGATGTGTAACTTTTGACGTGTTATATAGCTGTTGTGTTGTTTGTTCCACAGCGAGTTTTTCACGGTCTGTAGGAGGGGCAACCAGCCTCTGTCCTTTACAACAGCAAGTTGTCATCTCAGGAGCATATAGCTCGAGAGATCGGAAAAAGTGCAAGAAATACCATATGTTCCCCAGGTAGCGAAGACAATCTTCAGCTGGGAACAGGATTTGTCTTTTAATCCAGAGCTCTTAGCTCATTATACCACTCCGACAACAACACATGGCTGGGAGATTGGTCTAAAGTTATACAGCCATAATAAAGCTGTTTGTCCCTAAACCTTGAGCGGGTTAACGGGGCAAGTAAGAAGTCGGTCAGCAGCCGTGAAGCTTCTACAAGTGATTCAAGTACCTCGAGCTTGAAACCCAAATCATCAGTGCAGAAATCAGAAGCAGGAGACGGGGATATCATTCCTGGTTCTGAACGTTATCAAAAGAAGAGGCGTAACGGAGACGCCACATCAGCAGACGTTGAGTGTTAGAGAGACACTGAGACCAGGCGGAGAGAGAGAGAGAGGAGGGAGAAAATAGACAAGACCAGTAGGGTCTTTTATTATCCATTAGATAGATAGACTCTGAGCCATAGTTGTAATCTAAGTCTACTAGGGTAGCAGTCCAGTGGTGTTAAATTAGCGGCGCGTATATCGCCTAAAGAGCCTAGAAGCTATGTGTGTGTAGACAATAGTTTAGGCAGTGTCAGCAGAACAGTGACAGTAGGAAATAGATTTTAGTAGGGAGTGGTGGCTAAAGTTGATGGCCCCACCAATTAATTGTGGTTAACTCAGTAATCATTCTATTTTTCCCCAGCAGGGTGAAAGAAGGAGTGAAAGTGGTTGTTTTCTAGTATCTACCAATTTAATTGTTTTTCTTGTTTTCAGGTCTGTGCAACATTGCATATTACTGATTTTTTTTCTATTTGATTTGATTATGTTGATTATATTTTTTTGTAATAAAACTATATAAATGTCCACTGGATCAGGTTCTCTAATTTATAGCTAACTATACAGTACCTATATGTTGTCTGTATAGTGGTGTCTGTGGTCCTGATTTATACCTTATCTCCTTTATTGGCAGTAAGAGGTGGTGAGTCTATAGCTATTATAGTAGTCACAAGTGGCGAGGGAGAGTCAATCTCGGTTCTCATTTCTCGGGCCAATAGGCTCATCTGTCCACATTCACTATAATTTTCACATCTAAATCTATCTTCTCAGTCTATCTCATACTAGGGTCTTGTCTATCCACTGGATACACTCTAACTTAAATCCACTTCGTGACAAAAGACTTGAAGATACCTGGAGACGTTTGTCAGTAATATTTTTATAAATGTGCATAAAAACATCATCAGTTCAACTTTGTGTCATAGATATCTACTTGAAACATGAAAGCATGATAATTGTCAATTTTGAAATCTAATCCAAGTATTTGTGGCCTAGCTTATTTTATTTGATTTTATTGAGGTATTTTTGGTTATGTGATATTTTCAGTTCGTTTTGGCTTATGTGATGTTTTTAGGTTGTATTTAATATCTTTATTTTGCAAATGTAGCTAAGGACACAATTTTCTTTTAATAATGAAATATTTATTACCTATTCAGTTTGTTTGAATTTATTACTCACTGGGAAGTATAATAAAGTATATATGAACATGAATATTGTCAGGAAATGCCTGTATGTGTTGCATAAGACCCATACTATTCATCATAGTTATTGATAGCTGCATGGAGAAATGCTGCAAAAGTTGACAGGACGAAAGGTGAAGATGGGATGTGTTTATTTAGTGATAAAATTTAGACACACGTTCAGTTGAACAATTCATCCAGTTCTCTGCTAGATATGTGTTCTTTGAAACTGAATGTTATGCTAATAAAGTTGTTGATATATTCACTTCCATTTTTATTTGTCAATTTCTCTTTATTTCAGAACATTTTTCTTGAGTAAGTCTAGATTAAAGCTTGTCTATCACAACAGGACTAACACAACTGTGTTACTTACAACATTGAGGTATAAGAGCATTTAAATAGTAAAATGTGAATTAATGGAAAACAGTCACCACATAATCTTTTAACATTTTTATTTATAGTTAACAAATTGCAGTAGTAAACAAAATAATGCTGGAATAATACTGTATATTTCTGCCACAGTGTCTTTGTTTTAAAATGATCTACATATATATATATATATATATATATATCAGTGAGCTTTTGAAAACTAATTATTTACACCCCAAAAAAGTACCGTAAACATAATTATTTTTCATTGAAAAATATCCTATGGAGGGAAAACTTAAATAATAAAAAAGCTTCCCATTCAGGATGCTGGACATGAGAGGTTACCATACAAAGTTACTCATAAAAGTAAGAACTAAATATTGCATTTTGACTTAATCTGTTTTTCTTTATTTTCATTTTACACATATTTGAATTTTAATTAAGTGCTTTCAGGCATCATCATCTTCGTTCAACCTCAGACTTCTACATTAATGACTCTAATAAAGGCAGTAGTCAGCTCAAGGTTCCTGACAATTCTATTCTACATTAATGACTAATAAAGGCAGTAGTCAGCTCAAAGTTCTTGACATCTCCAAACAGTCTTTCAGGTATGAGACATGATCCCTAAGGTTAGATGCTACTAATGGTTCTTTATTGTAATATCAATTCTGGTATGTTTATTCCGAGAGAAAGATAACACAAGTTATACATGCACTAATGTCTTGACAAAATTAGTGTAAAGATGATAAACTGACCATTTGTCTGATGTATGAACAAATTTTCTGGCTGATTTTGTGATCAGCCATGTTTGAAAGCATGTGTGGTGACAACAAACATGTTTCACTGGATTTCACCACAGAAATACAAAGAGGATTGGTAAATAAAAAAAAATGAATGGAAGAAGAAAATGAAAGAAAACATGCATATTTTGAACCAGAAATCACTGTGTATTAGACATCCCAGGAATTGGATTCTGGGCAAATATGGGTTACATTAGCAAAGTTCTTTACACATTACTGACCTCAGTTTACATAATGCTCCTGACTAGAAATATACGTAAATGGCACGTAATTACTGCTATTCATACCTAGTACATTTCTTATGAATGCAGTCATTTTCTTCTGTTCTGTGTATATCTTTAAAAAAAATGTAATAAAATTGTTAAAAAAATAATGCTCATTTACCATATTAAGTAAACAAATCTATAAAGCCATCTAAAACTGACCCATTGCATCACAGTTTCTATGTTAAACATTTCCTACATTCAAGAGGTACTCCGGTTTATAAGTAATTTCTGGCAATAATTCTATATTGTTAATTCAGTTTATTAACACGTTCTTTGGAGATTTAATAAGGGACTGTATTAAACATCTTGTCCAGCATATATATATATATAATGAAGCAGAGCTGGCATTCTGAATTTATTTTAATCTGGTTGAAGGGGAGAAGCAACAGTGAAATGTGGCAGGGGAGCACAGGATGATAATGATGAAAGAGTGTAATTTTTTTCTCATGATATAAACCCTGCTGGTAGTCAGTGAAGCGTTAATTGATGTCAAATGGTATCACAGTATCTGTTTTGGCCTAGGATCTATGGGGAGAGGTTTTAGATGAAATGAGTGCATCAGGCTAAAAGGATTCAACTACAACTGTTAACTCATGCTATCCCAGGTTGTTTTCTGGTTTTATCTAGACTCCAAAATGGATGCAGTATTATTCTGCTGGTGATGTTTTAAAAAACAGGCAGCTGAGAGATAAATTTATTCAGTAGACACAAATATTATGCATCAAACTATTATATTTATACGGTGCTTAGAAAAATAACAGCAGGTGCTGGAGACCACTGTTTTTCTTGTTTCATTGAAACTGAGGATGAGAAAACTGTGCAGAATTGAAATGCTAGCAAACGTGCCAAATTTTACATGTAAAAAGCTCTTTTTATTACATCAACTATACAAGTATGTATTCATTCTAAAATAACAGCCGATAATCACACATGTTACAAGAGAGATAAAGGCAATAGGTTGTTGTTATTGTTGAACAGAATCAACATCACAGCACTCCGGGCAAACCCATAGGTGCTCAGTCTCCCTCAGTATAAGTCAAAGAGTGTGAATGCTAACTGTTCCTGTAGCTCGCTGGTTGTATACACGGCGGATGCATCCTCTCATACATCCATCTCTGCTAGCCTTAAGTTTGATGTCATATTCCAACAGTCTTAACCTTGATGATTCATCTATTATAGATGACAGTAGGTTGTCAACCAGCAACAGGTAACAATCATCTGTTTTATCATAATTTTTGGTAAACAAAAAACTGCAACATCAAATAAGAGCTGTAAGCCAATCTATTTTACAAATCTATGTGGCTGATCATAGAAATCTAAGGACTAATTTTCTCCCTGGTAGAAACTTGTTAATGTTACAACAACAAAAAACAAAAACAAAATCTGCTTAACAGGAGTGATGAGTTATTACGATAAAGCTGTGGCTTTAGAATTGACATGGGCATAATGTGACAGTTGGGGTGTGCCACAAGAAGGAAATTAACAATGACAGAAATAATTATCATCAGATATAAACTGCTGAACAGAGTAAATTGGTTTGTGTGTGGATTGTGGGTACGTGCATCTTGTCAGCATGCTCATTACTCAAATGGCAATTGACAGAGAACAGCAACAGGTAAAGTGTAACATTCAACCTGAGTTCAACAACTATACAATATATCAAAATAACAAAATAATTTTCTCCATAACTCTCCACCTATGTTAGGATAAAGACCAAAAAAGAAATGCCACTGTCACAGCCATAAGGCCTACATCAGGGACAGAAGAGAAAGAAAACTAGAACTAACTTAAATAGATAAAAAATAATACTACCCATGATTGGAAATAATCTTCAGTTCACTGCCACTCATTCCAGTACAGACAAAATGGCCACCTATAGATCCAAGTAAGAGTTTTGGCCAGTTCTTACCCGGATCTATTCAAGTAGACCATTTTGTCCATACTGGAATCCATGTCAGTGACAATCAGATACAAATCTATAACCTTTTATCTAAACACCAAAATATTCTGAAATATTGTGAAAATCAAAAGTTTCTTTGGGCTACTTTTGCTATCACAATTTGGGCAATTTCTGACTATGTTTTAATTCAGTTTGGACAAATTTGGGCTTTTTTTTTTTTTTTTTTTAATAAACAATTTCGAGAACATCCGAAAACCAAAAAAAATCAGGTTTCTGAAACAAAGCTGTCCTGTGAGGATTTCAGTTAAAGGGTTACAAACCTGCATTACCATTTATGTGCCAAATCACTTTTGTTTATTTTTATGTGTTTAACTTAGTTCTTGCTTTTTTGTCCCTAACAAAGACCCTGTGGCTGTAACATGGGTATTTTCTTTGTCCTAGTACATATTTCCATTTGCCCTGCCGTCCTCATTGTTTTATTGACTGTTTATGACATTTTTATGAGTGATATGAGACAGGTAAAGTTAACAAGGCCATTAATGGAAGAACAATTAGTTGCAAAAAATATGGACATCAAAATTACCTGTGTGTGTATAAGCAAAGTGTGCAGTCTGTTAAGTGTTTGTCACAAAATATTAATAACAGTTCTTTAGATCTTGCAAAATTACAAGGGAACTTAGAAACCTGTCACAGTGGACATAAAAACAGATGATTAAAATTGTTTCATAAATGTGACCAAAAAAATAAAAATAAATAAAAGAGTTATGCGTCCCATGTTCCCAGGGATCTCTGAGGAGATAAAGAAAGATTGAGACCATAGCTTCAACAGGCATGTTGCAACGGTGCACAAGCCTCTTTGAGACTATAGCTTCAACAGGCATGTTACAATGGTGCACAAGCTTCTTTGAGACCATAGCTTGAACAGGCATGTTGCAACAATGCACAAGCCTCTTTGAGACTATAGCTTCAACAGGCATGTTGCAATGGTGCACAAGCCTCTTTGAGGCTATAGCTTCAACAGGCATGGTACACAAGCCTCTTTGAGGCTATAGCTTCAACAGGCATGTTGCAACGGTGCACAAGCCTCTTTGAGACTATAGCTTCAACAGGCATGTTGCAATGGTGCACAAGCTTCTTTGAGACCATAGCTTCAACAGGCATGGTGCGCAAGCCTCTTTGAGACTATAGCTTCAACAGGCATGTTGCAATGGTGCACAAGCCTCTTTGAGACTACAGCTTCAACAGGCATGTTGCAATGGTGCACAAGCCTCTTTGATACTATAGCTTCAACAGGCATGTTGCAATGGTGCACAAGCCTCTTTGAGACCATAGCTTCAACAGACATGTTGCAATGGTGCACAAACCTCTTTGAGACCATAGCTTCAACAGGCATGTTGCAATGGTGCACAAGCCTCTTTGAGACCATAGCTTCAACAGGCATGTTGCAATGGTGCACAAGCCTCTTTGAGACCATAGCTTCAACAGGCATGTTGCAATGGTGCACAAGCCTCTTTGAGACTATAGCTTCAACAGGCATGTTGCAATGGTGCACAAGCCTCTTTGAGACTATAGCTTCAACAGGGATGTTGCAATGGTGCACAAGCCTCTTTGAGACTATAGCTTCAACAGACATGGTGCACAAGCCTCTTTGAGACCATAGCTTCAACAGACATGGTGCACAAGCCTCTTTGAGACTATAGCTTCAACAGGCCTGTTGCAATGGTGCACAAGCCTCTTTGAGACCATAGCTTCAACAGGCCTGTTGCAACGGTGCACAAGCCTCTTTGAGACTATAGCTTCAACAGGCATGTTGCAATGGTGCACAAGCCTCTTCATGTAAAACGATCTGCTACAGACTCCACTAATGCAAGAGCCGATGAAATGCTTTACCACGGGCTTTCTGCAAGGAGGTCACATGTAGTGATGATGACCTCATGCTGCCTAAAGAGCAGAGAAAGGAGACAGTGATTCCTTCATCACACAAAGTCTATTTACTGCTTTAGTATCAGATGTAGCCTTGCATATGGAAAATGTCAACTGACTTAGAAGCAGATTTGAATCTGAAAAACTGATTGCAAAACAATAATCTCTGGATTCTTTACATCACTGAATCTAAAATATCACGACATTTCATATCATGTTGTATGAAAATTATTTCCTTCTACATCAAACTATCATAGTGAAACAGAATTTTCACAGTATACTTCGAGGAAAACTAAACAATGAAACCAGCTCGGCCTCTCCATGATTCAGCTGGATTTGAAAAGATGCAGCAAAACAAGCTCATCCATCTCAGTGGAACAGACAGTGGATACTTGTGTAAAATTGTTTTTATAATCAATTTTGAATATCTTTTTTTTCATTTTCACTGAAAATAAGAGATGTAAATAAAGAAAATGTATTGCTGCAAGACTTTTTAGTTTCCCATCATTGATATTCATAGATCTTCAAGGCTTCTCCAGTGTGATGGTTCCCTGTGGTCTTAGAAAGTTTAGGAAACACTCAGCTGATACAACAAATAAAAAAAATAAACCCATCAAAAGTTCTTACCTTGTTATTAGGTTTTGTTTTTTAAATTATCTATTTGCTAGGTGGTGTTTTTATATTATTATAAAAATCATAACATTCCTTAACCTCAAACTCTGAATATTTCTAATGCCGAGGTTGTTTTTAGAAACAAGAGTGCTGGTGCTTTAGGAAAAAATCTTACAACAGACGTCTGTAATATGTACTTGTCTAAAAGCATTTGCCACTTTAGTTATTCTACTAGTTATTCAATGTTTCAGCGTTGTCAACAGTTTCATGCTCTGCAAAAAATGGTATGACATTCAGCAAACAGTGTGGTCATCTCTGACAAATGTGGGAAAATTTCAAAGGAAGTTTTAAACAGGTCAATCCTCACTGTACAAGACTTGACTCTTTGGCCATACTGTAGAATATTCCAGACTTGTCTGCCAGCAGTTTCTCTGGACTATCAAACTCTTTAATTTCTCCATTAGACAAAACTAGAATTCTGGGGGGGAAAGAAAATGCAAATCAAAATTTAAAAAAAAAAATTTTTTTAATAAACTGTCGTGTTTGAGACAAACAACTTGACTATTTGTAATAAATAATTGTTTAGGTACACATATTTTATATTCTAAAACTGAAGAAATGATTGCAGGCAAATGGCAAAGAAAACAACAGCAATAAGTAACTGTATGAAAGCATCAAGAGATACAGGGAGTAGTCTCTTCATGGGTACTAAAGGTCAAGGTAGTCCCATAGCAGAAACTGCTGTAGGGGAATGAAGTGTTACAGACTTCACCATATTAGATCCAGCTGTTTCATAGGTAGTAGCCAGTTCCCTTCTTCGCTGCCACTGCCTTTCTTAACTCAAGAGCAGAGTCAGGTACCCATTTACAGCTGGGTAGATTGGAATGTGACACTAATAGGTTCAAACCTTGAACCCGGTAACTGCAGCAAAATGAAAGTGCTCTATCTGCTTAGCCAATTGGATGCTCTGATTGGTACCACTATAGTACAATATAATGTTTCAGATAACCTGTAAACAACCGCAAATTCTGAGAATGCACTTGATCTTATTTGAGTTTCTGTTTTACAATAACAGCAACAACATCAATCAAGACTCCAGGCTTAACACTTGATCTTATTTGAGTTTCTGTATTATAATAACAGCAACAACATCAATCAAGAATCCAGGCTTAACACGTGATCTTATTTGAGTTTCTGTATTACAATAACAGCAACAACATCAATCAAGACTCCAGGCTTAACACTTGATCTTATTTGAGTTTCTGTATTACAATAACAGCAACAACATCAATCAAGACTCCAGGCTTAACACTTGATCTTATTCAAGTTAGAAATGATAACCATAAAAAGCTATGTTGCAGGCACACATAAGAGTAGAAAACTAAACGGAAAGAAGTGATAGGCTTACCAGGAAATTGAACCCAGGACTATCTAAACGGCGCTATTGCCTTGTTACAGGCAAGACTCATGATTAACCACACTGCCAACTCAGTACCATAAAAATAGTGCTCCAAGGACAGTGGTCATTGTCACAATGACTCCACACAACTATGAAATATAGGATCGGAAATTGACCCAGACTAATTACAGATGCAATTACGAGTATAAGTTTCTTATTCTTCAGTATAGGCCAGATAAGACAAGATAAAGAGCATAATATTGTGTCTAGTAAATTATAGAAGATATAAGAACAGTACAGAAGAGCTTCTAGGTTTTTATGGTAACACATGTATGACTTTGGAATACACAACCTTGGAAAACTGAACACTGCTATTATACATGACTTACTTGTCATAATCAATGACTGTCTTAAGCCGATGAGCCACTGTGAGAATTGTGCAATCTTTGAATGCCTCTCTAATTGTGTTTTGCAGTAGGAAGTCTGTCTCTAGATCAACGGCTGCTGTTGCTTCATCAAGTATGAGGATTTTTGTCTTTCTCAGCAGGCTTCGAGCTAAGCACATCAACTGCCTTTGGCCAACACTGTCAGTTTGTTGAATGATAAAATTAAGCATAAATTGTAAAAAGGCATTTCCCGGGATGGGTCAAACACAAAAAAATGGAAGGAATAGATTAAGAAAAAAAAAAAAAACTAAGAAAAACAAGTTCCACTTCTGACACAGTATGACAGGTCTGATAAATGAAATGTCACTAACACAAATAAATAGGAATCTGTTGTTTCATATGCCCTTCATCAGGCTGCTAAATTTGTGAAAGAACTGATGACAGTGAGAGTACTGTTAGCAATGTAGGTTAATAAAATGGTTTGTGGGTAAAGCTTGATCAACCAATAACACGGACATATCACATCAGAATAAACACAGCCCAAAAATGAGGAAAGCCCAGACTGAGTGGGTAGCAGATGAGCTGAAGAAATAAAACATGTCGGGCACACCAAGTCTTACACCACATGATCAATCTGAAAATAATAAAATTTCCTACTTATTTTATTTTATACCGTACCGGTAATTTAAAAAAAAAATTTTTTTTATAACTTTTGTTTTCAAGATGAAACGATAGTTTTACTTTAAGACTATTAAGAGGTTTAAATGTCTAAACAAGAGCTGGACACATGATATTCTGACTTCTTAATTTCATGTATAAAGTGCAAACAAGAACAATATAAAAAAAACTACAAGACACAAAAACATAAGTTATCACTAGTAAAAGCTCTGTTTCTGTTGTAAAAAAAAAAAAAAAAAAACCCACGTTTTTATAAAATTGTTCTTAATCAGCTAAAGAATAATGCTGTAGTGGCACTTACTTCTTTTATAACAAATGCAGTTATCTACATTTAGTGAGATATTCTATTCCTCATAAATTTCAGTGCAACATCCTAAGGATACGGCCACATGTTTCAATTACTTTCTGCTAATTCTGTGTTAAAACTAACAATATTCCTTAACTCATCCATGCCCGATGGCCAAATCAATGGTTTGATAATTTAATCACTTGGAGCTAAAAGCAATATTTTTTGCTAGTTATAGTTGTTCAAGTTTCTTTCAATTTATTATTGCTGACCCAAAATTCTAATGTTTGATAACCTGCATCCTATCTATAAAACATATGGTTTCAAAAATTCAGATGTATTTTTTCGATATTTGAAAGGCAATTTTCTAATACTTGACATGGCCATAACTACTGCTTCTGGTGTACCTCAGATTTACAACAGATGAGCCAGCCAGAAAGTTAGTTGAAAGAATATAAATGAGAAAAACAGCTGAGAATTTAGTTATTTTACTGATGCCAAATTTATTTGAAGGCATTTAACTAAGAAAATCAACTCAGAGTTTAGCAGTCAATAATTAAGTTTGAGAGTGTATTTACAGTGAGTGTTTATTAGCCTAGTTTATGGCAAGAAGACGAAGATGGCTGTATACCGATCCACCTATGTCCCAGTCTTGATGTATGGGTACGAGTCATGGGCAATGACTACAACCCACAAAAGCCAGATCCATACCTCAGAAATGAGGTATCTGAGGAAGCTGATTGAATTAACAAGATGAGACATGGTCCATAACCAGACGATACATCAAGGCCTAAAAACCCAACCCCTGCAGACCCAAGCAGAACAGTCCCAACTAAGATGGTTTGGCCATGTCTGCAGAATGAGAGAAGATCAGCTACCACGACAAGCATGGGAAACTAAGAGCCAGAGATTCAGACCTCCAGGACGACCCAGAATCCGCTGGGACGACAACATTAGACAATCTTTGAAGGACCAAGGACTAGAATGGAACCAGGCCAGGAGGAAGACAGCCGATAGGATAGTATGGTGCTCTCTCTTCCAAACCTCTACACCTCACGGCAGAAGAGGAACGACTAAGTAAGTAAGTAAGTTTATCAGCCTAAGTGTTTCTCACTGTCACCATATTAATGCAAATGATGTGATGTTAGATTTACTGCCAAAAAAAAAATCCCCAAAAACCAACAAACAAATTATTTCCTGAGAGCTTTAAAATCAGCTTTGATAAGAATTGTTATAATAGTCCTCCTATCATTGCCTGTCTTTAATGTTTCCTTGGATGCTTTGGTGGGAGTGGCGCAAAATGGTAAACACACAAAAAAATTCACTATATTTTAAATCATCTTATTAGCAGTCAATTACTAAATAATACGAACATATTTGTTATCCTATGCATTTTTAATACACACCCTAATCATCTCCAACAAATGAAAAAAAAAAATGGCAGGAATAGATTTTTATAAAAAATACGGCAGGTCTGATATAAGAAATAAGACTTGCACAAAAATACAGAAATCTGTTCTTTCAAATGTCCTTCATCAAGCTGCTAAGTCTGTGAAAGAACTGGCGGTGAAAGAGTGTTGTTAATGTCAAAGGTAAATAAAGTGGTTGAATGTATTGTGAAGGTGAAGTCTGATCAACTGGTAAATATGGGCGTATCACATCATAATAAAAACAACTCCATAAAGAGGACAGCCAAGAAGACAGACTGAGTGGGTGGCAGATGAAATGAAGAAATAAAACAACATGTCAGGCACACCAGGTCTCGTACCATGTAATCAATCTGAAAGTAACATTTCCTGCTTTAAAATTAAAAATGGCTTCTTAATTCAACAGCTTATGCAAACATACAACTTCTGAGATTGCATCTGACCACTATATGATCTACGTACCTGATTCACAAACTATTTTCTTGTGCTATAAAATAAGTCTATGTAAAGTGACAGACCTGAGGTTCTGCCCCCCTTCCTCACACACATAATCTAGTTGTCCTGGCATTTCTCTGATAAAATCACTGAGATGTGAATTCTGCAATGCCTCCCAAAGTTCATCATCTGAGTGAACATCGAAGGGGTCTAGGTTGAATCTCACTGAGCCAGAAAATAAGACAGGGTCCTGAAATCAAGATCGAAAATTCCCAGATTAAAACGGCACAAAATAATTAATTAAACTAATTAATCCTGACACAGGCATGTTGTAAGAGGTGGCTAATTTGAGGTTGTACATGAGGCTGGGAACCTCATCAAGTAAAACAAGCTGCTACAGAAACCACTGCTACAAGAGCACACGCAGGCTTCCTGCAAAGGAGTCAGCTGCAACTGTGGCTCCATGCTCCACAGACTGCAACCTGGCACAAGCAGGAAATTCTCATGGTTTAATAGATTATCCACCAAGAGCTGACGCTCAGTGGCAGTGGATCAAAGTCAAGCCAATAGATTACTGTTCTCTTGTACATTTTTATTTTCTGACTAATTTCTAAGCTCACAGCAGTATTTGTGCTCATAAAGTAGCCAGATATATGTTCACATATGAGATCAAGACAGTTAATACAAAATAGATACTTTTTTTCTGATGGATTAAAAACTTATGGAGTATATGGATACTTGCGTGAGTTTACTCATTATTTGGAAGTCTCAGTGATGGAAGAATATAGTGTTAGAAGTGGCTGACAAAGTGTCAAGACAGTGGTCTAGACACAATACATATTTATTTTTAACCATATTAAGGTTCATTTTATTGGTAACGGTTGCAGCATACAGTATAATTTCTCTACATTTTGTGAACTCACTGAACAACCTATAATACTGGAGTCAATGACAAAAAGAGGTCATTGAAAGATGGGTCAACAGAAGAAGGCTCAGCATCCTGAGTGGCAGCAGATTCGCATCTTTTCATTCTATGTAGAACAGGGCTGTAACAGCTGCCTGCCACCAGTGACTGTCCTGGGCCATCTTTTTTAACACTTACAGCCATGATAGTCTGGTTGCTTTAGCTTCCTCTTCCTAAGTGAAGGTAGGGATCTCACTACCCTTACTTTTTTAATACGGTGCCTCCACTTCCTAAATTCGGTGATCAATTTGGATTTGTGTGTGCCTGTTTGGGGAGGTCCATTTCAAGTTATGTACATTCTTTTATGGCAAGATGGTTCCTCCAAAGACCCGTTCATTGAAATCACAGAGGCTGCCAAAAATTTCCCCATTTTCATTTCTGTTCACTGTGCCATTCTTTCCCATAACCAGTTCGTAACTGCTGTTGTCTGTTCCAACTTTTGCATTTGTATTTCCCATGACTATCTTACTGTCTCATCTGGGTACAAATCCAAAGCAGTAATGTTTGACAAAACCTGGAAGATTGGTTTTACCGCTCTTTGTCTGGACACTTCCTCATGACATTTTCAGCTTGGTTCAACCTTTTTGGGAACACAAGGCTCCCACAGATTTAGCTCAAGTTATCCACAAGACATCCATGTAGTTCCCAAGGGTCTCTGATGAGACAAAGAAATAATAGAACTTGTGCACTCTCAGGCGTGCCGTACAAGGTGACTAATAGTAGGTTGTTCATGAGGCTGGTAGCAACTACAGAAACCTCTGCTGGAAGAGCATATGAAAGCCTGGTGCAGGCTTCCTGCAAGGTGATCAGCTACCATCATGGCTTTAATGTTAATGTTTATCACAATCGACATCACTGCACTCCGGGCAAACCCATAGGTGCTCAGTCTCCCTCAGCAAATGTCGAAGGGTATGAATGCTAATTGTTCCTGTTGCGCACTGGTTGTATACATGGCGGATGCGTCCTCTCATACGTCCTTCCCTGTTGGTCTTACGTTTGATGCCAAATTCCAGCAGACTTAGCCTTGATGATTCATCGATTGCAGTGTCATGGCTTTATGCTCGGTAAAGGTGCACTTGGGAAAATGATGATGAAGATCCACAAGACCTGCAAGGTATCCTGTCACTTCAACAAGGTGGAATATGGCAAGCACAAATTAACAACAATTGTATTCAATATAAAGAGGAAACAAAACACAGAAACATGAAGAACACACAGTGAAACCACAAACAAATGGAATTTGTGAAACACAAATATAGGAAAGACTAGAAAATTTGACACTGTCTAAAAAAATGGAAAGAAAGCATGAAGAATGAGAATAATGCACAGTGCACATATTATGAACAGTCTAAAAACAGAACACATCAGCAACTTTCTTAAAAAAAAAAAAAACACAAGTAATTTAAACCTCTATGACAACGGTTTTCAACCTGTGCGCCGCAGCGCCCTGACTGAAGGTCTGGGGCGCCATGGGTGGGCGTGAATTTTTTCATATGTAGCTGTAAAGAAAACACAGAGCTGTGGGAAATTTCATTTTTGGTGTTTATCAACATACATGACCCCGGAGAAATTTCACTTTTGATGTTGGCCAGCCTTTGAAGTCCTGCTCCACCGACCTGCCTATCAACTTTCCGCGCATTCTCCTCGCACGACCATAGTAGGTAACACGGTGATTTTCTGTTTTCAAATGTTTTTGATGTGAGTTTGATATAAACTATAGAAATTTTTTTTAAAATTTGGCAAGTGTTAGTAAAAAGCGAGAACTTCTTGAGGATGACAAGGAAAGTGGTCATGAGGAAAGGAAACATAAGTATAGAAAATACGACGAAGGTTACTTAGATTTTGGTTTCACGTGCACTCTTGTGAACAATGAAGAGCGTCCACAAGCTTCTTCTTTGGAAGAGAAAAATCAATGAAGGAGGAGAAATGGACTACTTCCCAGGTTTGCAGCAGTTCATTACAGGCAATGAAATAGATTTTAATGCAGAAATCGTTTCTATAATTCAAGGACACTTATCTCAACTCAGTGTTCATTTTGAAAAACACTTTCCTGAAAACTGTGACATAATTGGAGAGGAATCACTCTTCTCTCAGTTCCCAGCAAAATACTAGGCAGGATAATTATACAGAGAATTTCAAAGGCAGTAGATCACAAACTGAGGAAAGAACAAGCAGGATTTAGAAAGAACAGGAGATGTGTAGATCATATATTCACTCTCAGGAACATTATAGAGCAGTGCTCAGAATGGCAAAGACAGCTTTACATTAATTTTGTTGATTTTGAAAAGGCTTTTGACAGCATACATAGGGACAGTTTATGGAAAATACTGAGGTCTTACGGAATTCCAAGCTGCATAGTGTCAATCATAAAAAGCCTCTATGCAAACTTTACGTGCAGTGTTGGGCAGAGCAACCTAACCTTTGAGGTGAAGACAGGAGTACGACAGGGATGCCCCTTATCAACCACTCTATTTTTAACAGTCATAGACTGGGTGATGCGCCAGACAACAGAGGGCAGTCCAAGAGGAATAAGATGGACAACATTTTCTACATTGGAAGATCTGAAATATGCAGATGACATTGCACTGCTAGCACATTCACATCAACACATCCAGGAAAAAACGGATAGGCTTAATAAGTTTAGCCAGCAGGTGGGCTTGAACATCAATTTAAAGAAGTCTGAGGTCATGACGCTCAATGTGAGCAACCCTGAGCCCATATCAGTAAGGAATAAGCAATTGGTACAGACAGATACCTTCATATACCTAGGAAGCATAGTAACACCAGACGGCGGGGCAGGCAAAGACATCAACATCAGAATGAATAAGGCAAGAACAGCCTTCTTTAGCCTAAACAACATCTGGAAGTCCTCCCAATACAGCACAAGCACAAAATTAAGATTATATCAGAGCTGTGTGCTTTCTGTGCTTCTCTATGGTGCGGAATGCTGGAGAGTTACAGAGAAGGAAATGTCGAAATTGTCCTCTTTTCACACAACATGCCTAAGAAAAATTCACCGAATCTTTTGGCCGAATACCATCACTAACCAAGATCTGCTTACTCGTAGCAAGCAAGAGGACATGCACACCATCATAGCTGGCAGACGCTGGAACTGGGTTGGTCATGTCCTCAGAAGAGACCCTGATGCCATCACAAGAACAGCTATGCTTTGGACCCCTGAAGGAAAACGAATGAGAGGCCGACCAAAAACAACTTGGCGGAGGACTGTGGAGGCTGAGATGCAAAGAATGAACCAGAGTTGGGGCACTGTACGAAGGATGGCCACCGACCGAGCAAAGTGGAATCAATTTGTTGTTGCCCTACAAGACGCCACTAGGCGTAATGGCCACTGACTGCATTGACGGTCGGCGGCTAAGGATCAAAGAAGAAGAAGAAGAAGAAGAAGAAAACTGTGACAGGTTTCAATGGGTTCAAAATCCCTTCAGTAGTGATGCTCCTTCGGACTTCAGTACTGCAGAAGAGGAAGAACTGATAGAACTTTCATCAGACTCTTCACTACGAGCAAAGTTTCCATCCATGGCATTGCCAAAATTTTGGTATTCAGTAAAACAGGAGTTCCCAAGCTTGAACAAGAGAGCACTGAAGATATTAATTCCTTTTGCAACCTCCTATCTCTGCGAGGCTGGGTTTTCAGCAGTGGCTGTCATAAAAACCATGTTCAGATTAAGACGATGTGGAGAAGGAAATGAGGGTAGCTGTATCTCAATTGGTGCCAAGATTTGACAAGCTGTGTACCACAAGCAAGCTCAAGTTTCACACTGAGGTGACTGGTACTTTATTCATCATATTTTTTTTTTTAGTTTTACTGTACAAGTTTTTTGTTATGGAGATTGAATCATGAGTGCAGTATATCAGTGAATGATTTTCAGACACAAATTTAAAAAAAATGTTAGAAAAAAAACTACTTTATCTGTTTTCTTTTTTATAGTAAGGGTTTTCAAAGTGCACTTTGTGTATATTTTTTCTTGTACGTGTAATTCTTTCACAGATTGTCCAATTGCATTTTTTAAAAATTACATTGTTTACAAGCCTTTCCAAAGCTCTCCTACTCAAAAGGCTAAATGTCGAAACTTCACTAGAGTTTTTACCAGTTATCCCACAAGGGGAGCCGCAGAAAGATTGTAGTTGGTCAGGGGAGCCATGGACTCAAAAAAAGGTTGAAAACCACTGCTCTATGATCATGTCCTACTGTCTTTGCTGATGACATGGCCATACCTATCAACTTGTACAGGAAAGGGATAATTTGTACAGGAATTTTTAATTTGTATCTGTGTACAGGCGTACAAGCAGTTTGTATAGATTTTCTTAAGTACGGTTTTAAGTTGTTAATTTTAGCTAAAAATGTGTACATTTGTTGTTTTTTAAAAACTGTTCATCTTCTGTATTTCAGA
Organism: Oreohelix idahoensis; assembly: GCA_024509875.1. NCBI lineage: Eukaryota > Metazoa > Mollusca > Gastropoda > Stylommatophora > Oreohelicidae > Oreohelix > Oreohelix idahoensis. The sequence goes on from JAMPIV010005809.1 coordinate 245,965, forward strand.
AACTGTCTTTTTTTAAACACTTTTTAAGGTTTTTATTGGTATTGTGTATGTTTTTTTTTTACTTTGTACAGATTTTATTGGTATGCCTTTCAGGTTTTTATCTCAGGAGGTTGACAGGTATGCATGGCAGTCCAGACGAGTGAACCTACCTGAGGTAGTATTGTCAGCTTATTTCTCAGGTCATGAAGACCTATGCTATGTATGTCCAGATCATCTATAAAAATGTGGCCTTCTGCTGCCTCAACCATCCTAAATATTGCCAAGGACAGTGATGATTTTCCAGCCCCGGTTCGACCTACAATACCAATCTGAAAAGAGAAGCATCATATTTAACTGTTGAAGATGAAAAATAATTCCTTTTAGTGTAACAAGAGTGGCTTGACTGTGAGCATTAGCACAAAATTTAGAGCAAGACAAAAGAGAGAAACAGAAGTGCAGAGACGGTCATTACATTCATTCTTTACCCTTTAGTTCCCCAAGAAGCATAGGCACTCAAAAACACCTGCCAAGTCTTCCTGTCACATGCCATCAGCTCAAGTTCTCTCCATGTTTTCCTCATCATTTTCACCTCCTTATCCAGTTCTCTTCTCCATGTGCATCTTGGTCTACCTCTGATTCTCTTACATTGGGTGTTCCAGAACAAGGACTGCCTTGTAATGCTATCAACAGGTTTCCTCAGTGTGTGTCCTATCCATCGCCATCGTCTTATTCTCAACTCTTGTTCCACTGGCACTTGTCTAGTTCTTGTCATCAGTTCCGCATTGGTGACTTTGTCATACCATTTTCAATCCTTCTATTCTATGCAAGCATCCGTTTATGAAAGTCTGTAGCTTTTTGGTTGTTGTTTTTGTTGTTCTCCATGTCTCACAGCCATACAAAGGACTGACATAGCATTTGAGTTGAAGATTCTTATTTTAGTGTTGGACTTGATTTCTCTTGATCTCCATTTGTTTCCCAATGCACTGAAAGCTCCTCTTGCTTTGTGTGTTCTTATTTTGATATCACTGTCTGTCCCTCCAACTTTGTCTATATTGCTGCTAAGATATGTGTACAATTCTACATCTTTGTGATGGGGCCATAAGAACACCCCAGAGGCCCCCTCAAGTTCATGTCATTTTTATGTGTTTAACGCCCATATATTTTCGATGTGCGCGCTCCAACGAGTACGCCAGCCCACGTGACTGCGCAAGGGCCACAATAAAGTCCCAGCTAGCACAGCTATCACAGACCAGTTCGCCAACACAAAAGGAGGTGCAAAGAAAGAAAACACCATGCCAACCGCAGAAACAGCCAAAGCACGACGAGGGTGTGTGTGAGCAGGAACCTCAACTAGACCTTCTTGTAGGTGAGATTTAGGCTGTTGACAAGGAAAGCTGTGATCTGACAGTAACAACAAACGCAGTTGCACCGATAAGGCGACAAGGGGTTTGCAAGTGGTATAGTGTCGACATGGGATGGGGGTTTATTACGCCAGATGATGGAGGTATTGATGTATTCGTACATCAGACCAAGATCTTCAGAAAGGGATTCCGGAGTCTGGCAAGGAATGAGCAAGTAGAGTTTGATAGCAAACCATCTGTCCAGGGCATGGAAGCAGTCTATGTATGCGTCATTGGCGGCCAGGAATGTAAGGGTAGTAGGAGGCAACCCATGGCACAGAGAAAGCCTACAAAGTTGAGGTGCTACAATTGTGGAGAGTTTTCAGACCACATGGCAGCCAAATGCCCTCAAGGCCCGCTTCCAAAATGATGCTTTAAGTGCAAGTCCACAGAACATTTGATATCCGCCTGTCCCTCAAGGAGCTCTTTCCCTAAACTTACTGCCACAACTAGGTTGCCTTTAGGGTGCCAGCCAAGAGATGGCCGTGACAACTGTCACCCTAAAGGCGCCGAGAAAATTGGTCATCGTTTAGGGGAGGAAACTCATCCTAAGCAGATAGGAGGGAATGCACATCGATGTTCAGATGATAACTCATCCAAAGCAGATTGTGGGGAATGCAAGGCACCGTCCACACAAAACGAGTGTAAAACACGTTAGAAGCAATCCCCCTCCAAAGTTGACAGCTGCATGCATTGACAAGCAGAAGTCACAAGCAAGCAGCGACGCTGCACAAGTAGACGAATCTTCCAAACCACAGCAACTGCCAGCCCGACAACGTATGATGAAGAACATGACAACCAAGAGGGTCACAAGCCAGGCTGGTACCTCCTACAAAATCTGAGCCCCAAGCCTCGCCGCTCAGAAAGAATCAGGCGCAGGGCCAACGGCGGAGAGTAGGTTGTGGGGACCACAACATCTTCAGGAGGGAGATATGTGATGGGGCCATAAAAACACCCCAGAGGCCCCCTCAAATTCATGTCATATTTATGTGTTTAACGCCATATATTTTTGATGTGCGTGCGCCAATGAGTACGCCAGCCCACGAGACTGCACGAGGGCCACAATAAAGCCCCAGCCCACGTGACTGCACAAGCCCTCCTCGCTGGCGTATGAAAAGTCTGACGCAGGAGAAGTGGTCAGTTTGGTGAGATTTGCAGTAGAGGCAAGATGTGAGACACCCAGAGTAAGCAGAAGTTTGCACAGGGTATGAGAACACGTTTGCTTTATGTGCTTGTTGTCGCTGATAGGGTTGTGTGAATAAATACAGCCCCTGCCTTAGAATCAAAAGTTTTATTGTTGTTCGGGTCGGTGCGAGTGTGCAAGAAAGTGATCACATATCACAACAGCATCATCATCTCTCACCCACCCTATCACATCTTGTAGTCGTGCTTCTCTAAGTTCGACTTTGTTATCGTTTCCTGCATTTATTCTCCTTATCTTTGATTTTCCCTGTGTATTTTCAGATCCACTTGTTGTGACCTCTCATCAAATATTTCCATTTTGTCTTGCATCTGATTACAGTTATGGGACTGAAAAGCCATGTCATCAGCAACATCTAGATCATCTAACTCTTTAGTCAGATTCCACTGGATTCCATTTCTGTTGTGTGTCATTGATGTTTTCATAACCCAATCTATTGCCAGCAAGAAAAGAAATGGAGACAAGAGGCATCCCAGTTGTCCTTCATTAAAAACTCTGCATGTCATGTCTTCATTCTCTTTCTTCTTTGATCCTTGGCCGCCGACAGTCAAAGCAGTCAGTGGCCATTACGCCTGGTGGCGTCTTGTAGGGCAACAACAAATTGATTCCACTTTGCTCGGTCGGCGGCCATCCTTCGTACAGTGCCCCAACTCTGGTTCATTCTTTGCATCTCAGCCTCCACAGTCCCCCGCCAAGTTGTTTTTGGTCGGCCTCTCTTTCGTTTTCCTTCAGGGGTCCATAGCATTGCTTTTCTTGTGATGGCATCGGTGTCTCTTCTGAGGACATGGCCAACCCAGCTCCAACGTCTGCCAGCTATGATGGTGTGCATGTCCTCTTGCTTGCTCCGAGTAAGCAGATCTTGGTTGGTGATGATATTCGGTCAAAAGATTCGGAGAATTTTTCTTAGGCATGTTGTGTGAAAAGAGGACAATTTCGACATTTCCTTCTCTGTAACTCTCCAGCTCTCCACGCCATAGAGAAGCACAGAGAAGCACAGAAAGCACACAGCTCTGATATAATCCTCATGTCTTCATAAGTTTTCTTTATTAAATTTATGATCTTCTGGGGAACTCCATAATGCCTGACTAACTCTGTCTACACTGTCAAATGCCTTTTCATAGTCCACAAATCAAATGTAAAAGGGTGAATTTCATTCCAGACTTTGTTCAACTATTATTCTCAATGTAGATATCTGATCTGTACAGGATCTGTTTTGTCTAAAACCTGCTTGTTCATCTCTCAGTTGTCTGTCTATGGACTCTTTTAATCTCTCAAGGATGATCAAATTTAATATTTTTCCTGGCACTGATAGTAACATTATTCGTGCACTCTTGTAAATCTCCCTTCTTAGGCAGCTTAACCAGATATCCTTCCTTCCATTCTGCTGGTACTTCTTCTCTCTCCCGGACTTTACCAAGTAATTTGCATAAAATCTCAGTAGCAGTGTCAATATCTGCTTTGACAGCCTCTGCTGGAATGCCATCTGGTCCAGCTGCTTTACAATCTCTTAGAAGCTTTATGGCTCTTTTTATTTCTTCCTTCATTGGTCTTTCACAGTTAATTTGTAGCCTTTCTTCTGCTGGTTGGATGTCTTGGGGATTTTATGGAGCTGTTCTATTGAGAAGGTTCTCAAAATGTTACGTACACCTCTTCATTTGCTCTTGTATATTGCTAAGCAGTTTTCCATTCTTGTCTTTAATTATGCCATTTGCTTGCTTGTATTTCCCTGTTAGCTTCTGTGTGCTGTTATACAGGTCTCTCATATTTCCTTTGGCTGCAACATGCTCTGCCTCTCTTGTCAATTCCTCAATATACTTCCTCTTGTCCCTTTTGAAGTTTCTTTGTTTGCTTCTTTGTTTGCTTCTGTGTACACTTCTTGAGCCTTGGCTTTGGAATTTCTGGTTTTGCATCTGTTTAACTCTGTTTTCTTGTTTTTTTCCCTGTCTTTTATCTTACTGATGGTTTCTGTTGTTATCCATGCTTTGTGCTGGCGTTTTTTTTTCTCAGTACTTTTTCATGTCTCATCCCATATAGTTTTGATCTGCTGCCAGTGGTCTTCTGTATTCGCTACATCTTCCAGGTGTTGGAGAACTTGGTAGTTGTAGGATATTGTGACCATAAATTTGTCTCTTAGTTTCTTGATTTCTCAGATGTCCTACAGTAAACTGTTGTCTAACACTATGTATTGCTGTATATCTCTTGAGTTTCATCTTTATTTTGGCAATCAGAAGATAGTGATCTGATGCCACATCAGTTCGTTCGTTCTGCTCCTCTATATACCTTTATATCATGTAATGATGTTTATGCATATGTGATCAATCTGATTTTCTGTTCTGTGGTCTGGTGATATCCATGTTCCTTTTTGTATTCTTTTATGTGGGAACATGCTTCCTCCTAAAGCCAGTTGATTTGAAGCACAGAAGTTTGTGAAAAGTTCTCCAAAATCGTTCACTATTCCTAGCCCGTCGGTGTTGTCTATACCTCACAGCTGTTTGTGCCTTCTAAAGAGTCGCTACTTTAGTTTCGCGCCCTGTCTCCGGACCCGAAGGCAATAAATCTTGTTAACCGGCGAACACAGTATCGTCTACTTTGGCGGGAAATATCAAGTGAACAGTATAAGTCATGAATATGGACTCGACATTAATATTGAGAAAACAAAAACTATGATAATTAGCAAAACAGACGATAAACCCACATTAAAGATAAGCGTAAATGGGAAAATCCTGGAACAAGTCAAGAGCTACGTATATCTTGGTCATATAATAACAGAAGATGGCATATGTGAAACAGAAATCAAGAAGAGAATAGGAATGGCCAAAGCTACATTCAACAACATGAAACATATACTGACATCCAAACAGTTATCTCACAAATTAAAACTGAGAATCATAAAGTGTTATATATATTCTGCATTTCTGTATGGTGCAGAAACATGGACGATGAATAAGCATTTGGAAGAAAGAATTGAGGCTCTTGAAATGTGGATATATAGAAGAATGGGGCGTATCTCATGGAAAGAGATGAAAACAAATAAGGAGGTCCTAGAAAATCTAGGTATGAAAAGAGAACTAATGAGAGAGGTCAAAGTTCGGCAGCTAAAATACTTTGGCCACATAAAAAGGCATAACACCTTGCAGAAGACCATAACAGAAGGTAGAGTTGAAGGCAAACGAGCAAGGGGAAGACAGCGCTATAAGTGGGAAGATAACATCAAGAGATGGACAGGAAAGAGTCTATCAGAGTGCACCACCAAGACAAGAGACAGAAGACGTTGGAGATCCATTACAGCCAACCTTCATTGTGGAGATGGCAACTGATGATGATGATGATCAGCTGACTTTGGCTTGAAAAAACATGAAATTTAAACCAGTTTAAGCGCATTCCTGATAAGCACAGGACTAAAATAATTTGCTAGAAAATAACTTCGTGCAAAATACTATCTCTGTGTGGATTTTCATTGCTTTTTTATATTATTTTGCTTTGTAACAGCCGTTACAAAACATCATCATCATTTGAGGAAAATATTAACGAGGGTGATGCATGTACTAATTAAATGTCTTAAAATCTATAGGACCTTGATAGTTCTAAATTATAAAAAATTGATGAGGAAAAATTAAAGATTTTCTCCACCTAAATTCATCTTAGCAGTGCGCCGCGTTAATGTAGGGTAGGCAGTTTCATAGAACAGAGATGACAAAAACAGAAGCATGAAGGGGCAGAAAGAAAATGGACAAGAGAGATTAGGCATGAATGGGTGCATATGGAAATGAAAGAGTTTGTGGGAGATGATGGACAAGGGTTAGAGACACCATTGGCAAGTTTTAACGGTTTAGGTGGTTTTATTTGTGGGCTCCTCAGCGACTACAAGAGGGAGGGCTTATTAACATGGCAATATAATTGTATACCAGAAGATGAAGTATGGCTTAAAATTAGGGTTGATCATGGAAAAGGAAGTTTAAAAGTTACAATGCCAGTAGGGAATTTGGAGAAATCAAATTCTAAAACCAATACTATCCTATTACCAATAACTAGAGTCAGACATATAATAATTTAAAAATATTTATGAATAGTACGAAAGCTCAGATAGAGTCATGAAAAGATTTAGAGTGGGGGGTAAACAAATGATTATTTTTTTTTTCGGGGATTATGACTTTTTGATGAAAATTTACGGTTTGTCCAGAGTTCACGGAACAAACACATCTTTGGTGTCTTCAGCCAAATAAGATGATTAAGACAACAGTCCAAGACAAAACTTTCAAACAAAGAAGTATGGCCATGTTAATGAGAAACTACAAAAGATTTTTGAAATTTGGAAAAGGAATTAAAAAACAAGTGGCACGTTACTCCAATTCTTTACATAAAACAATGTTAGATATTGAATATATGGTTCCTCCTTACCTTCATATTTTATTAAGCATTGTTTTAAAACACCACAGACTTCTAGAACAGGAAGCCGATAAAACAGATGCTAAGATCTTTGAAAATTTGCAAGATATACACACCAATACTAGTTCTGTTAAAAAAATTAACAGCAAAGCGATGGTGCCGTTTGGTTGGTCCTAGGTTCGATTCCGAATGAGCCTATCACTTATATTTTCTTTTCTATTGTCTGGTGTCATCCTTTATGTCCAATGAGTACCTCATTATAACCTTTATTTATTTATGGACTGCTCACAGGGCTCAGGTTTCCTCCATTATGTAATAATGTTAAGAGCTTTAGTAGCAACTGGAAAATGCAGAAGAATTAGAAGCCAAAATTGAATTTTTCCAGACATGTACTGAACTTTGTGAAGATGAGGAGGAAAAAGTTAGGTTTGAAGCTAAACTTGCAAATGCGTAAGAAGAAATGGTCCAACTTCAGTTTGCGGGTCAGTGTGCTAGGGTAGATATTAAACTGCGTTTGTGTGTATAATATCGTGAATGTTAATAATCATATCTCTGATACTGTGTGCGTATACATATAATAAATTAAATCATTATATTGTTTTAGCACAATATTTCCACATTTTTATTTACAATGCGCAGCATCAACAGTGTTACTTTTTAAAAACTCTCAGTATCAATATATGCTTTCACACTTTGTATAGTACAAGTGATAGAAATTTAACCAAGATTAAAGCAGTTAATGACAACAACCTCTTGAGAATTTTAGATATTATAAATGAAGTATGGAGAGAAGAACAAACACCACAACAATGGAAAGACAGTATTATTGTAAAGTTACCGAAGAAAGGTGATCTATCAGACTGTAATAACTGGCGTGGTATATCTCTATTATCAGTACCTGGAAAATTATTATGTTGCATGATGTTAGAAAGACTTAAATTGCATGCTGACGAAAAGATCAGAGAAGAACAAGCGGGTTTCAGGCCGAAAATCATGTATTGATCAAATATTCACACTAAGAACAATTATAGAAGAATCAGTGGAAAGGCAATCGCCACTTATTATCACCTTCGTCGATATACAAAAAGCCTTTGATAGTCTACACCGCCCATCATTGTGGAAGATACTTACAATCTATGGTTTTCCAACAAAATATGTGAATATAATCAAAGCGCTATATGACAATGCAAGATGTTGTGTTAGAACAAATAAGGGGAATACAGAATGGTTTACAGTAGAAACAGGGGTGAAACAAGGCTGTATTATGTCACCACTACTTTTTGGAATAGCTATTGATTGGGTTATGAGAAACTATACCCACAATGAACGATTGGGTATAAAATGGACAAATGGAAAATTCCTGGGGGACCTGGATTTCGCAGATGATGTAGCATTCTTAAGTTCAACACCAAGACAATCCCAAGAAGCAATAAATAATTTGTGTCATCTCTCGGTTAAAATTGGTCTCCAATAAATGCCTCTAAAACTAAAGCTATGAACTTTTCTAACGAGACCTTTGATATCATCTTGAACGGGGAAAAAACTACAGAAAGTTGAAAGTTTCAATTATTTAGGCAGTAAAATGACTCAGGATGGTGACACAACAAGAGAAATCCATACTAGAATTGCTTTGGCAGCTAGCGCCTTCAATAGATTATCTAACATTTGGAAATTACGATCATTGAATATACATACCAAGCTTCGTCTGTTTAATTCAAATGTTATCTCAGTGTTAACATACGGCTGTGAGAGGTGGAAAATAACAAAATCATTGGAGAACAAGCTGAATACATTCGAGAACAAATGTCTTAGAAAACTCATGAACATCAGTTGGAAAGAATTCAAGACTAATCGACAAATAAGAGAAGACTCTAGGCAGAAATATGTCTCCGACTATATAAGGAAAAGACGATGGTCATATATCGGTCATGTCCTACGAATGCAAAACAACAGAATACCACTACAGGCGCTCACTTGGGTTCCTGAGGGTAAGCGGAAAAAAAGGAAGACCAAAAGAAACACTCAGAAGAACAATAATAAGAGAAGGAAGAACGTTGGGCCTAAATAATGTGCAAGAGCTAAGAGGAGTGGCGTCACAACGAACAACCTGGAGAGCACTGGTTTCTGCCTTATGCGCCGTGTTTGGCGCTTAAAGAATTTATTATTATTATTATTATTAATTACTTGTCAATTTATCTTTTGAGAACTCCTATTTGAAGCATGCTGCAAACAATTTTCAGCTATGTCCATTTTTTATAACGTCTTATCTTATATTAATGTATGAATTGAGTACAGTTTATCTATACTGTTAATGTCATTGCGTAACAATGACATATTCAAACTTGAAAAAAATTACTTTTTGCGCTTTTTCAGACTCATATCTTCTGTTGTGATTACAGTACAATGTTTGTTTTTAAACAGCAACTAGTAGTAACATACCAACTTTGACTAAAAGCTACTTAAAAACTGGAGTTTCCAACAATAAATTTGCAGCAAAGATTTAATTATCCCATATCGAATGTCTAGAGCACTGGGACTGAAATTCCTGAACGCAGGTAAGAATATGACCTTGTGACCCGAACGGTAGCTGGATTCAACGCGGGTAACTAAAAGCGCGTTGGCAAACTGCTGTGACTTATCTTTGCATTCATGTTGCCCATCAAAACGGTGATGTCTTTTCTTCTTATTTTATCCATAATATCTTGCAGTCTGGTGTAAATTGCTTTATTTTCTCTTTAGCTGTTTTGAAATGTGCTGCTATAATTCTGGGTCCCACTGCTTCCCATTGTATGAATGCTTTCTATGCTTCTTTAGGTAACATTAGAGCTACCCCTTCACTGTGGTGTGAGCTTTCTTCTTCATGTCTCGAGGACAGCACCATTTCACCTGTGTTGAGTTTCTTTTTGTCTATCCACTTCCACCTTGTTTCGCACAGTTCCAGGGCATCGACCTTGTAGTCCCACATTTCGGCTGCTACCTATGCCATTTTCTCTTTCTCATTCAATGTTCGAACATTCCAGGGGCCAAATCTGGAGGTTCTCCTAGAAGAAAGAAGGTTAGTCAGCAACACAGACTCCTTTCGGCTTTCTCTGTGTTGCATCATATGCCTTCCTACAAGAAGACTCTTCTACTGTCTTGGATGGCTGAGTTTCATTTTCTTTAGTTGACCTGTCCATGTTTGTTGAAGTTTTTGTTGTTTAACATTTCTTTTTACAGGATAGAGTAATCGGCCCCATGCCCAACCCTCCTTAGTCACTTTTTATGACATGCGTGGTAGGGTACAGTGTTCTTTGCTCCCCTTTCGGGCCCCGGTAACATTAGTGACGGTCACTCCATAACTCAAGTGAAAATTTAATGACAATCAGCAGTGAAGTGTATGTTTTTTTGCTCATGATTTCTTCATCAGTTTTACTTACCACATATAAACATAAATGCATAATCATAACTATACCAGACAACAAGGTTTTTTATATTTGAACATAATATAAATAATGAACCTTGTGTCAAGGTTGAACCGCGTGCACCTCGCCAAAACCAGGCACACACACACACACACAAAAATGCACATTATTGTTTCATAAACGTATTTTTAATACTGATGCTGGGTTCTTGGAAAATTTACTGTCACACACAGCCCAATAAATATGGATACTTAACTCTTAGTATACAAGCTAATTTCATGACTACCGTTACAGATTTTGCAATAAATAATTTATTTATAAAGATAACACATAAAGTGTTATATATCAAAATGTGAAGAAATGAAACCCCTATATCATGCACGTAACTAAATTGTTCAGTGGTTTTAAACATGCATTCACCTATACATTTTCGCTATTGACGGGGATCGATCATCAGCCTTTCTAAGAGGCCGCTCGTATACTAATGTTACGAAATGGATTTAGGACTAGAGACTGTCTACATATAGTGACAAGACAATAGTAAGAAGAAAGACTGAAATGATAGATTCAGATAGAAATATAGTGCAAAATGTGAAAGTTGAGACCATTGGCTCCGAGGTTGAGAACCGAGGTTGATTCTTTCCTCGCCACTTCGGACGTTTAAATTGCTATGGCCTCGAACCACCTCTAACTACCCTAAGGGGATAAGGTTCAAGTAGATTCACATACACCAAGATACAGACAACATATAGCTACTGTACTTAAATGAAATGACTGATTCCAACTATAAGTTACAAGTTTATTAACACCTATAAACAATTAATCACATACATGTCAAAGAAAAAAAATGCAGTGTAAGCACTCCTGAAATAAACAAATTCAGGAAGAAAAAAAATGACACATGATGTATCATCAAAACAACCAACCCCACCCTTCACCCACAAGGTTCACCTGTATGGAGAAAAGGTAAGATTAAATGAAATGAATTACACTGCCTGGGTGGGGTCTCAAGTCGAGCCTCCACTTCAAACTAGCTATTCTAAATTCTAACTCTAAGTCCACTGATAGCTGGAACGACTGCGAAGTGACTACACAATCACTGCACAGACTTCAGTTCTACACAGCCTATCCTGGAATCTCCTGAACACACCTAACTGCACCTCTAAACTTCAGCAGCTGTCCTCTGCTATGATCTTCAACAAAACTATGTCTCTTTTCTGTGCTGACTTCTGTAGAGAGAATGTTCACCCTTTCTCTCTCCACGAACTCTGGAATTTGATGACTGAGGTTTACCAGAACCCCACTGGATTCTAAACTGGCACTGTAGCTGGCTTCTAACACCTCTGAGGTTACCTGCCCGATTACCTATGACTGGGCGATGGGGCTATCGGCTTTATTATGGCCGTGAAGAAGCGAACATAAAATTACCACAACGCTGGCAGCATGCCAAATCTGCGTGTGTAACCGACCGAGCGTCAGAACTCAGGATTTATCCACAAAAATCCTATTCGCTGGAAAATGTCTTCCCCTGGCTGGGAAAACGTATTTTCTTCCTCTCCTTCCACCACTGGCAATTCATGCGCGACTTAGCTTGTCGGCGAATGCCACAACTTCGCCGTGGGAGAAATTTTTGTGGTATCAAAAATTCTGCTCTTCCCCACAAAAAGCCAGCACCTGCTGTTCAGACGAAACAAAACAACAGCTAAACAAAACGTAATAAATCTATTTCTAATAACACCACCTCCCTGACTCTTCAACACGTTATGCACCTCCATACAAAAAAAAATCATGCCAACACCGTCCGCTCCTCTCCTGTTCCCTTCTCTACCTGAGCCTACAAAGTAAACATTGGCTAACCCAGATCGCTTGTTCTGCCTGACTAACTCCGAGCAACAACAATATTTTCACTGGCGCGGTCTGGGCAGTCGTACTGTGGCCTACTTCTTACGCTGACACTAATGCCGTAATGATTAATACAAAATAAAACTAGCCCTCTCTAGGAATTCCTAAAATTCCCGTCAGTATGATTAATCACCTCAAAATTGAAATAAAGTATTATTCCCTTAACAGAAATAAATTTCCTCTCCATCTTCTGAATACACAGAATAACATGGCACAATCAATAACATATAACCCTGTTTACGCTAGCATCTACATACTGCTTAAAAGTTATACATAAACCCTGTTATCAAATTGAAAACCCCCGTAGTTCAACCACGTGTTTACAATTTTATGACCATGTGCGTCTCTCCCCCTCGTCCCTCTGAACATCGTATCAATAAATATACCGTAAACCCAACGCGCCCACGTGCTCGTGCAACAATACACCTCTTCACTCCCGTCCACAGATATATGCGTAACTATATAATTAGCGAGCATCAACTCTCAATAAAATCACAAATGAAAATACACATTACACACGCTCCCGACTATTCTGTACATAAACAAAATTCGCATCGCGGGTTTCTCTCTCCCGACCCACTTTGCAATAAATACAAAGCGCGTCCGTGGCATCTCAACTTATAAACCCAGCTCAATTACCGCTATTCCTTCAATAAGGAAACAAATGGACCTATTAAGTCTCTCAAGTCTATCACTAAGATAGTATTTGATGGCTCTGAAGTTACGAAGTTAATTAAACTCCACTTCCCAAGAAACTTACTGCTACGCCTAGACTAGAAAAATTAAATAAAGTCCCCACGCAAAAATGATGCTTACCAAATCTCGAATGTCCTACTGAAGGCAATCGACTTGACTCTGGCAACCGGCTTGGCAATTTTTCATTAAAAGAGAAAGAGGCTAATGTATTCTGTTGTTTTGCATTTTCGTAGGACATGACCCGATATTGCCAAAGGCCTTTTTATAATCGCCTAACAGCACGCTGACCTCTTGACGTCATATGCGTGGCTTTAATTCTAACCCAATAATTTCAAATCCCGTTAGCTCTCAGCCAATCAGAATTGTAAACAATCCTGATGCAATCCGGTTACTGCCAGACAAAGAAACGGCATTAAGCTCTGCCCTCTAGTGGCAATGAAACAAAAATGGCCAAAATATATATATATATAAAAAATCCCGAAAAATGTGTCTAGGGCCACCTGCCCTATCTTTAAAAAGACTAAAACTGGGGCAAATCCTGATCTAGCCTCTATAATCTTTCTTCTAGAAAAATACTGTCCAATTCCCTACACCCCCATTCTAAACACATAAAGAAGAACCATAAAGCAGATGAGATCAAACTCCCTCGTGATCTCATCTTGAAAAAACGTAAATAATAGAAGGAGAAGAAACATGAAGAAGGATTTTTCTGTAATCCCTCCAAAATAGTGAACAAAATGCAAGGGGAAAAAGACATGGGCCATTTGAAAGACAGAATCTCAGTACTTCCGTCACAACTAAGAGTTAAGCAGGATTTCAGCCTCCACAGACCTACCTTCTCACGAGCATCAACTTTAAATGTGAGAGACTTGAGAACCAGCTCAAGCTGAGGTCGGTAACGTGTGCTATAATGGTCAAACACAATTGTTCCATCGTAAGGCCATCCCTCAGGTGGTCGTTTGTCCATAATTACCCAATCCGGCTGGTAGAAATATAGAAATGCTGTGTTACACAATGAAATAAACAATCAGAAATTACAGAGTACTTACCATATTATTGATAACACACACACAAATATTTAAAGAGTGAAGTTTAAAAAAAACAAACTCTGCCTAAGCCAGTCCCAAGCCCGGCTGACAAATTGAAGAGGGACGGCATGCATGGAGGCAGCCTCTCCACCTTGCAAAGGCAGAACAGGGCAATCACCTGCTTACCTTAAAAAACTGATTACGAGAAATGACAGAGAGAAATCTGGACTGATCTTAAAGGCAATGAACTGGCATGAAATTACATATGACAATTTATGGATTATTGAACATTAGGAGTATTAATGGGAAAGAAGAGGAGCTGCTGGAGGAGATGAGGGAAGCAAAATTAGAAATCCTGGCTCTGAAGGAAACGAAGAAAAAGGGACAAGGAGTTAAGGATCACAATGGCGACATACTGCTCTACAGTGGTGTCCCCACAACTGAAAGAGTTAAAGGGGGTGTGGGTTGTATTGTGGTTAAAAACAAAAGAGATAGCATCAAAGGATGGAATTTTGTCTCAGAGCACATAATGATGCTAAAGCTAAAAGAAGGAGAAACCATAGTCAACCTTGTCATTGTGTATGGGCCAAATGAAGATGAGCGAGCAGAAGTCAAAAAAGAATTCTTCGAGCTGCTTCAGTTGAAATTATCCTCAGAGATTTCAATGCCAGAGTCTGAAATGACCATGCTAGATGGGGTGGAGTTATCGGAAGGTATGGAGAAGATATATTAAATGACAATGGAAAGCGACTCCTTAGATTCTGCATTGAGCAAAACCTTGTCATTACAAACACAAAGTTCTCCCATTAGCGCATACATACCTACATACACCAGATATGAACCAACTATGAATGAGAAATCAGTTATCGACTATGCCATTGTTAGGAAGAGCTCATTCAAGCGTGTGCAGGATGCTAGAGTCTGGAGAGGGCCAGAGATTGGACATGATCACTACCTGCTGACAATTAAAAGAATAACTGAAAGAGTTGCTCATCCTAACCATTGCCCTGAATCACGAAGAAACTAAGTAATCAAGCAGGGGAGATGAGCATTAAGACCTACATGCTAAGAGAGTCAGAAATTAAGACCAGATATCAGGGGCTTATTGCTACAGCGGTGAGAAACACAGAACAACGACCTGATGACTTGGAAACACTCTGGATTAAATTCAAGGACATCATAAAGGCAGCTGCAGCAGGAGCATGTGGTGAGGTCCGACTTGGGAAGAAGGGAAAGACAAACAACTAATAATGAACAATGTCTAGTTTGCGCAGTAAGATGCATACCATCACAAAGGCGAATAAGAGAAGGCATGAAGTATTGGGAAATATATGAAAATGACTGGAAACCAAATTCAATACAAAAAAACAAGAATTTTCAACTAAAATATGAAAACTGTCATACATGTATGGCTCTGAAACATGTAGAACAACAAAAACAATGATTAAAAGAAAACTGATGCTTAAAAAGGTGCTTGCATGGAATGGAAAGATTAAAATGGGATAGCAAGATCACTAATGTAGAAATAATGTAAAGATTAAAATGGGATAGCAAGATCACTAATGTAGAAATAATGGAAAGATTAAAATGGGATAGCAAGATCACTAATGTAGAAATAATGTAAAGATTAAAATGGGATAGCAAGATCACTAATGTAGAAATAATGGAAAGATTAAAATGGCATGACAAGATCACTAATGTAGAAATAATGGAAAGATTAAAATGACATGACAAGATCACTAATGTAGAAATAATGGAAAGATTAAAATGGCATGACAAGATCACTAATGTAGAAATAATGGAAAGATTAAAATGGCATGACAAGATCACTAATGTAGAAATAATGGAAAGATTAAAATGACATGACAAGATCACTAATGTAGAAATAATGGAAAGATTAAAATGGCATGACAAGATCACTAATGTAGAAATAATGGAAAGATTAAAATGGCATGACAAGATCACTAATGTAGAAATAATGGAAAGATTAAAATGGCATGACAAGATCACTAATGTAGAAATAATGGAAAGATTAAAATGACATGACAAGATCACTAATGTAGAAATAATGGAAAGATTAAAATGGCATGACAAGATCACTAATGTAGAAATAATGGAAAGATTAAAATGACATGGCAAGATCACTAATGTAGAAATAATGGAAAGATTAAAATGGCATGACAAGATCACTAATGTAGAAATAATGGAAAGATTAAAATGGCATGACAAGATCACTAATGTAGAAATAATGGAAAGATTAAAATGGCATGACAAGATCACTAATGTAGAAATAATGGAAAGATTAAAATGGCATGACAAGATCACTAATGTAGAAATAATGGAAAGATTAAAATGGCATGACAAGATCACTAATGTAGAAAATAATGGAAAGATTAAAATGGCATGACAAGATCACTAATGTAGAAATAATGGAAAGATTAAAATGGCATGACAAGATCACTAATGTAGAAATAATGGAAAGATTAAAATGGCATGACAAGATCACTAATGTAGAAATAATGGAAAGATTAAAATGGCATGACAAGATCACTAATGTAGAAATAATGGAAAGATTAAAATGACATGACAAGATCACTAATGTAGAAATAATGGAAAGATTAAAATGGCATGACAAGATCACTAATGTAGAAATAATGGAAAGATTAAAATGACATGGCAAGATCACTAATGTAGAAATAATGGAAAGATTAAAATGGCATGACAAGATCACTAATGTAGAAATAATGGAAAGATTAAAATGGCATGACAAGATCACTAATGTAGAAATAATGGAAAGATTAAAATGGCATGACAAGATCACTAATGTAGAAATAATGGAAAGATTAAAATGGCATGACAAGATCACTAATGTAGAAATAATGGAAAGATTAAAATGGCATGACAAGATCACTAATGTAGAAATAATGGAAAGATTAAAATGGCATGACAAGATCACTAATGTAAAAATAATGGAAAGATTAAAATGGCATGACAAGATCACTAATGTAGAAATAATGGAAAGATTAAAATGGCATGACAAGATCACTAATGTAGAAATAATGGAAAGATTAAAATGGCATGACAAGATCACTAATGTAGAAATAATGGAAAGATTAAAATGGCATGACAAGATCACTAATGTAGAAATAATGGAAAGATTAAAATGGCATGACAAGATCACTAATGTAGAAATAATGGAAAGATTAAAATGGCATGACAAGATCACTAATGTAAAAATAATGGAAAGATTAAAATGGCATGACAAGATCACTAATGTAGAAATAATGGAAAGATTAAAATGGCATGACAAGATCACTAATGTAGAAATAATGGAAAGATTAAAATGGCATGACAAGATCACTAATGTAGAAATAATGGAAAGATTAAAATGGCATGACAAGATCACTAATGTAGAAATAATGGAAAGATTAAAATGACATGACAAGATCACTAATGTAGAAATAATGGAAAGATTAAAATGGCATGACAAGATCACTAATGTAGAAATAATGGAAAGATTAAAATGACATGACAAGATCACTAATGTAGAAATAATGGAAAGATTAAAATGACATGACAAGATCACTAATGTAGAAATAATGGAAAGATTAAAATGGCATGACAAGATCACTAATGTAGAAATAATGGAAAGATTAAAATGACATGACAAGATCACTAATGTAGAAATAATGGAAAGATTAAAATGGCATGACAAGATCACTAATGTAGAAATAATGGAAAGATTAAAATGACATGACAAGATCACTAATGTAGAAATAATGGAAAGATTAAAATGGCATGACAAGATCACTAATGTAGAAATAATGGAAAGATTAAAATGGCATGACAAGATCACTAATGTAGAAATAATGGAAAGATTAAAATGGCATGACAAGATCACTAATGTAGAAATAATGGAAAGATTAAAATGGCATGACAAGATCACTAATGTAGAAATAATGGAAAGATTAAAATGGCATGACAAGATCACTAATGTAGAAATAATGGAAAGATTAAAATGGCATGACAAGATCACTAATGTAGAAATAATGGAAAGATTAAAATGGCATGACAAGATCACTAATGTAGAAATAATGGAAAGATTAAAATGGCATGACAAGATCACTAATGTAGAAATAATGGAAAGATTAAAATGGCATGACAAGATCACTAATGTAGAAATAATGGAAAGATTAAAATGGCATGACAAGATCACTAATGTAGAAATAATGGAAAGATTAAAATGGCATGACAAGATCACTAATGTAGAAATAATGGAAAGATTAAAATGGCATGACAAGATCACTAATGTAGAAATAATGGAAAGATTAAAATGGCATGACAAGATCACTAATGTAGAAATAATGGAAAGATTAAAATGACATGACAAGATCACTAATGTAGAAATAATGGAAAGATTAAAATGGCATGACAAGATCACTAATGTAGAAATAATGGAAAGATTAAAATGGCATGACAAGATCACTAATGTAGAAATAATGGAAAGATTAAAATGGCATGACAAGATCACTAATGTAGAAATAATGGAAAGATTAAAATGCATGACAAGATCACAAGATCACTAAAATGTGACAAGATCACTAATGTAGAAATAATGGAAAGATTAAAATGGCATGACAAGATCACTAATGTAGAAATAATGGAAAGATTAAAATGGCATGACAAGATCACTAATGTAGAAATAATGGAAAGATTAAAATGGCATGACAAGATCACTAATGTAGAAATAATGGAAAGATTAAAATGGCATGACAAGATCACTAATGTAGAAATAATGGAAAGATTAAAATGGCATGACAAGATCACTAATGTAGAAATAATGGAAAGATTAAAATGGCATGACAAGATCACTAATGTAGAAATAATGGAAAGATTAAAATGGCATGACAAGATCACTAATGTAGAAATAATGGAAAGATTAAAATGGCATGACAAGATCACTAATGTAGAAATAATGGAAAGATTAAAATGGCATGACAAGATCACTAATGTAGAAATAATGGAAAGATTAAAATGGCATGACAAGATCACTAATGTAGAAATAATGGAAAGATTAAAATGGCATGACAAGATCACTAATGTAGAAATAATGGAAAGATTAAAATGGCATGACAAGATCACTAATGTAGAAATAATGGAAAGATTAAAATGGCATGACAAGATCACTAATGTAGAAATAATGGAAAGATTAAAATGGCATGACAAGATCACTAATGTAGAAATAATGGAAAGATTAAAATGGCATGACAAGATCACTAATGTAGAAATAATGGAAAGATTAAAATGGCATGACAAGATCACTAATGTAGAAATAATGGAAAGATTAAAATGGCATGACAAGATCACTAATGTAGAAATAATGGAAAGATTAAAATGGCATGACAAGATCACTAATGTAGAAATAATGGAAAGATTAAAATGGCATGACAAGATCACTAATGTAGAAATAATGGAAAGATTAAAATGGCATGACAAGATCACTAATGTAGAAATAATGGAAAGATCACTAATGTAGAAATAATGGAAAGATTAAAATGGCATGACAAGATCACTAATGTAGAAATAATGGAAAGATTAAAATGGCATGACAAGATCACTAATGTAGAAATAATGGAAAGATTAAAATGGCATGACAAGATCACTAATGTAGAAATAATGGAAAGATTAAAATGGCATGACAAGATCACTAATGTAGAAATAATGGAAAGATTAAAATGGCATGACAAGATCACTAATGTAGAAATAATGGAAAGATTAAAATGGCATGACAAGATCACTAATGTAGAAATAATGGAAAGATTAAAATGGCATGACAAGATCACTAATGTAGAAATAATGGAAAGATTAAAATGGCATGACAAGATCACTAATGTAGAAATAATGGAAAGATTAAAATGGCATGACAAGATCACTAATGTAGAAATAATGGAAAGATTAAATGGCATGACAAGATCACTAATGTAGAAATAATGGAAAGATTAAAATGGCATGACAAGATCACTAATGTAGAAATAATGGAAAGATTAAAATGGCATGACAAGATCACTAATGTAGAAATAATGGAAAGATTAAAATGGCATGACAAGATCACTAATGTAGAAATAATGGAAAGATTAAAATGGCATGACAAGATCACTAATGTAGAAATAATGGAAAGATTAAAATGGCATGACAAGATCACTAATGTAGAAATAATGGAAAGATTAAAATGGCATGACAAGATCACTAATGTAGAAATAATGGAAAGATTAAAATGGCATGACAAGATCACTAATGTAGAAATAATGGAAAGATTAAAATGGCATGACAGCGAAAGATTAAAATGGCATGACAAGATCACTAATGTAGAAATAATGGAAAGATTAAAATGGCATGACAAGATCACTAATGTAGAAATAATGGAAAGATTAAAATGGCATGACAAGATCACTAATGTAGAAATAATGGAAAGATTAAAATGGCATGACAAGATCACTAATGTAGAAATAATGGAAAGATTAAAATGGCATGACAAGATCACTAATGTAGAAATAATGGAAAGATTAAAATGGCATGACAAGATCACTAATGTAGAAATAATGGAAAGATTAAAATGGCATGACAAGATCACTAATGTAGAAATAATGGAAAGATTATGGAAAGATTAAAATGGCATGACAAGATCACTAATGTAGAAATAATGGAAAGATTAAAATGGCATGACAAGATCACTAATGTAGAAATAATGGAAAGATTAAAATGGCATGACAAGATCACTAATGTAGAAATAATGGAAAGATTAAAATGGCATGACAAGATCACTAATGTAGAAATAATGGAAAGATTAAAATGGCATGACAAGATCACTAATGTAGAAATAATGGAAAGATTAAAATGGCATGACAAGATCACTAATGTAGAAATAATGGAAAGATTAAAATGGCATGACAAGATCACTAATGTAGAAATAATGGAAAGATTAAAATGGCATGACAAGATCACTAATGTAGAAATAATGGAAAGATTAAAATGGCATGGCAAGATCACTAATGTAGAAATAATGGAAAGATTAAAATGGCATGGCAAGATCACTAATGTAGAAATAATGGAAAGATTAAAATGGCATGGCAAGATCACTAATGTAGAAATAATGGAAAGATTAAAATGGCATGGCAAGATCACTAATGTAGAAATAATGGAAAGATTAAAATGGCATGGCAAGATCACTAATGTAGAAATAATGGAAAGATTAAAATGGCATGGCAAGATCACTAATGTAGAAATAATGGAAAGATTAAAATGGCATGACAAGATCACTAATGTAGAAATAATGGAAAGATTAAAATGGCATGGCAAGATCACTAATGTAGAAATAATGGAAAGATTAAAATGGCATGGCAAGATCACTAATGTAGAAATAATGGAAAGATTAAAATGGCATGACAAGATCACTAATGTAGAAATAATGGAAAGATTAAAATGGCATGACAAGATCACTAATGTAGAAATAATGGAAAGATTAAAATGGCATGGCAAGATCACTAATGTAGAAATAATGGAAAGATTAAAATGGCATGGCAAGATCACTAATGTAGAAATAATGGAAAGATTAAAATGGCATGGCAAGATCACTAATGTAGAAATAATGGAAAGATTAAAATGGCATGGCAAGATCACTAATGTAGAAATAATGGAAAGATTAAAATGGCATGACAAGATCACTAATGTAGAAATAATGGAAAGATTAAAATGGCATGGCAAGATCACTAATGTAGAAATAATGGAAAGATTAAAATGGCATGGCAAGATCACTAATGTAGAAATAATGGAAAGATTAAAATGGCATGACAAGATCACTAATGTAGAAATAATGGAAAGATTAAAATGGCATGGCAAGATCACTAATGTAGAAATAATGGAAAGATTAAAATGGCATGACAAGATCACTAATGTAGAAATAATGGAAAGATTAAAAATGGCATGACAAGATCACTAATGTAGAAATAATGGAAAGATTAAAATGGCATGGCAAGATCACTAATGTAGAAATAATGGAAAGATTAAAATGGCATGGCAAGATCACTAATGTAGAAATAATGGAAAGATTAAAATGGCATGACAAGATCACTAATGTAGAAATAATGGAAAGATTAAAATGGCATGACAAGATCACTAATGTAGAAATAAAGGAAAGATTAAAATGGCATGACAAGATCACTAATGTAGAAATAATGGAAAGATTAAAATGGCATGGCAAGATCACTAATGTAGAAATAATGGAAAGATTAAAATGGCATGACAAGATCACTAATGTAGAAATAATGGAAGATCACTAATGTAGAAATAATGGAAAGATTAAAATGGCATGGCAAGATCACTAATGTAGAAATAATGGAAAGATTAAAATGGCATGACAAGATCACTAATGTAGAAATAATGGAAAGATTAAAATGGCATGACAAGATCACTAATGTAGAAATAATGGAAAGATTAAAATGGCATGACAAGATCACTAATGTAGAAATAATGGAAAGATTAAAATGGCATGGCAAGATCACTAATGTAGAAATAATGGAAAGATTAAAATGGCATGACAAGATCACTAATGTAGAAATAATGGAAAGATTAAAATGGCATGACAAGATCACTAATGTAGAAATAATGGAAAGATTAAAATGGCATGGCAAGATCACTAATGTAGAAATAATGGAAAGATTAAAATGGCATGGCAAGATCACTAATGTAGAAATAATGGAAAGATTAAAATGGCATGGCAAGATCACTAATGTAGAAATAATGGAAAGATTAAAATGGCATGACAAGATCACTAATGTAGAAATAATGGAAAGATTAAAATGGCATGACAAGATCACTAATGTAGAAATAATGGAAAGATTAAAATGGCATGACAAGATCACTAATGTAGAAATAATGGAAAGATTAAAATGGCATGACAAGATCACTAATGTAGAAATAATGGAAAGATTAAAAAATGGCATGGACAAGATCACTAATGTAGAAATAATGGAAAGATTAAAATGGCATGACAAGATCACTAATGTAGAAATAATGGAAAGATTAAAATGGCATGACAAGATCACTAATGTAGAAATAATGGAAAGATTAAAAATGGCATGGCAAGATCACTAATGTAGAAATAATGGAAAGATTAAAATGGCATGACAAGATCACTAATGTAGAAATAATGGAAAGATTAAAATGGCATGACAAGATCACTAATGTAGAAATAATGGAAAGATTAAAATGGCATGACAAGATCACTAATGTAGAAATAATGGAAAGATTAAAATGGCATGACAAGATCACTAATGTAGAAATAATGGAAAGATTAAAATGGCATGACAAGATCACTAATGTAGAAATAATGGAAAGATTAAAATGGCATGACAAGATCACTAATGTAGAAATAATGGAAAGATTAAAATGGCATGACAAGATCACTAATGTAGAAATAATGGAAAGATTAAAATGGCATGACAAGATCACTAATGTAGAAATAATGGAAAGATTAAAATGGCATGACAAGATCACTAATGTAGAAATAATGGAAAGATTAAAATGGCATGACAAGATCACTAATGTAGAAATAATGGAAAGATTAAAATGGCATGACAAGATCACTAATGTAGAAATAATGGAAAGATTAAAATGGCATGACAAGATCACTAATGTAGAAATAATGGAAAGATTAAAATGGCATGACAAGATCACTAATGTAGAAATAATGGAAAGATTAAAATGGCATGACAAGATCACTAATGTAGAAATAATGGAAAGATTAAAATGGCATGGCAAGATCACTAATGTAGAAATAATGGAAAGATTAAAATGGCATGACAAGATCACTAATGTAGAAATAATGGAAAGATTAAAATGGCATGGCAAGATCACTAATGTAGAAATAATGGAAAGATTAAAATGGCATGACAAGATCACTAATGTAGAAATAATGGAAAGATTAAAATGGCATAAGATCACTAATGTAGAAATAATGGAAAGATTAAAATAGAAATAACATGGCAAGATCACTAATGTAGAAATAATGGAAAGATTAAAATGTAGAAATCACTAATGTAGAAATAATGGAAAGATTAAAATGGGATAGCAAGATCACTAATGTAGAAATAATGGAAAGATTAAAATGGCATGGCAAGATCACTAATGTAGAAATAATGGAAAGATTAAAATGGCATGGCAAGATCACTAATGTAGAAATAATGGAAAGATTAAAATGGCATGACAAGATCACTAATGTAGAAATAATGGAAAGATTAAAATGGCATGACAAGATCACTAATGTAGAAATAATGGAAAGATTAAAATGGCATGACAAGATCACTAATGTAGAAATAATGGAAAGATTAAAATGGCATGACAAGATCACTAATGTAGAAATAATGGAAAGATTAAAATGGCATGGCAAGATCACTAATGTAGAAATAATGGAAAGATTAAAATGGCATGACAAGATCACTAATGTAGAAATAATGGAAAGATTAAAATGGCATGGCAAGATCACTAATGTAGAAATAATGGAAAGATTAAAATGGCATGACAAGATCACTAATGTAGAAATAATGGAAAGATTAAAATGGCATGGCAAGATCACTAATGTAGAAATAATGGAAAGATTAAAATGGCATGACAAGATCACTAATGTAGAAATAATGGAAAGATTAAAATGGCATGACAAGATCACTAATGTAGAAATAATGGAAAGATTAAAATGGCATGACAAGATCACTAATGTAGAAATAATGGAAAGATTAAAATGGCATGGCAAGATCACTAATGTAGAAATAATGGAAAGATTAAAATGGCATGGCAAGATCACTAATGTAGAAATAATGGAAAGATTAAAATGGCATGGCAAGATCACTAATGTAGAAATAATGGAAAGATTAAAATGGCATGGCAAGATCACTAATGTAGAAATAATGGAAAGATTAAAATGGGATAGCAAGATCACTAATGTAGAAATAATGGAAAGATTAAAATGGCATGGCAAGATCACTAATGTAGAAATAATGGAAAGATTAAAATGGGATAGCAAGATCACTAATGTAGAAATAATGGAAAGATTAAAATGGCATGACAAGATCACTAATGTAGAAATAATGGAAAGATTAAAATGGCATGACAAGATCACTAATGTAGAAATAATGGAAAGATTAAAATGGCATGACAAGATCACTAATGTAGAAATAATGGAAAGATTAAAATGGCATGGCAAGATCACTAATGTAGAAATAATGGAAAGATTAAAATGGCATGACAAGATCACTAATGTAGAAATAATGGAAAGATTAAAATGGCATGACAAGATCACTAATGTAGAAATAATGGAAAGATTAAAATGGCATGACAAGATCACTAATGTAGAAATAATGGAAAGATTAAAATGGCATGACAAGATCACTAATGTAGAAATAATGGAAAGATTAAAATGGCATGACAAGATCACTAATGTAGAAATAATGGAAAGATTAAAATGGCATGACAAGATCACTAATGTAGAAATAATGGAAAGATTAAAATGGCATGACAAGATCACTAATGTAGAAATAATGGAAAGATTAAAATGGCATGACAAGATCACTAATGTAGAAATAATGGAAAGATTAAAATGGCATGACAAGATCACTAATGTAGAAATAATGGAAAGATTAAAATGGCATGACAAGATCACTAATGTAGAAATAATGGAAAGATTAAAATGGCATGACAAGATCACTAATGTAGAAATAATGGAAAGATTAAAATGGCATGACAAGATCACTAATGTAGAAATAATGGAAAGATTAAAATGGCATGACAAGATCACTAATGTAGAAATAATGGAAAGATTAAAATGGGATAGCAAGATCACTAATGTAGAAATAATGGAAAGATTAAAATGGCATGACAAGATCACTAATGTAGAAATAATGGAAAGATTAAAATGGCATGACAAGATCACTAATGTAGAAATAATGGAAAGATTAAAATGGCATGACAAGATCACTAATGTAGAAATAATGGAAAGATTAAAATGGCATGACAAGATCACTAATGTAGAAATAATGGAAAGATTAAAATGGCATGACAAGATCACTAATGTAGAAATAATGGAAAGATTAAAATGGCATGGCAAGATCACTAATGTAGAAATAATGGAAAGATTAAAATGGCATGGCAAGATCACTAATGTAGAAATAATGGAAAGATTAAAATGGCATGGCAAGATCACTAATGTAGAAATAATGGAAAGATTAAAATGGCATGGCAAGATCACTAATGTAGAAATAATGGAAAGATTAAAATGGCATGGCAAGATCACTAATGTAGAAATAATGGAAAGATTAAAATGGCATGGCAAGATCACTAATGTAGAAATAATGGAAAGATTAAAATGGCATGGCAAGATCACTAATGTAGAAATAATGGAAAGATTAAAATGGCATGGCAAGATCACTAATGTAGAAATAATGGAAAGATTAAAATGGCATGGCAAGATCACTAATGTAGAAATAATGGAAAGATTAAAATGGCATGGCAAGATCACTAATGTAGAAATAATGGAAAGATTAAAATGGCATGACAAGATCACTAATGTAGAAATAATGGAAAGATTAAAATGGCATGGCAAGATCACTAATGTAGAAATAATGGAAAGATTAAAATGGCATGGCAAGATCACTAATGTAGAAATAATGGAAAGATTAAAATGACATGGCAAGATCACTAATGTAGAAATAATGGAAAGATTAAAATGACATGGCAAGATCACTAATGTAGAAATAATGGAAAGATTAAAATGACATGGCAAGATCACTAATGTAGAAATAATGGAAAGATTAAAATGGCATGGCAAGATCACTAATGTAGAAATAATGGAAAGATTAAAATGACATGGCAAGATCACTAATGTAGAAATAATGGAAAGATTAAAATGGCATGGCAAGATCACTAATGTAGAAATAATGGAAAGATTAAAATGACATGGCAAGATCACTAATGTAGAAATAATGGAAAGATTAAAATGACATGGCAAGATCACTAATGTAGAAATAATGGAAAGATTAAAATGACATGGCAAGATCACTAATGTAGAAATAATGGAAAGATTAAAATGGCATGGCAAGATCACTAATGTAGAAATAATGGAAAGATTAAAATGACATGGCAAGATCACTAATGTAGAAATAATGGAAAGATTAAAATGGCATGGCAAGATCACTAATGTAGAAATAATGGAAAGATTAAAATGACATGGCAAGATCACTAATGTAGAAATAATGGAAAGATTAATGGAAAGATTAAAATGTGATAATGGAAAGATTAACAAGACATGGCAAGATCACTGATGTAGAAATAATGGAAAGATTAAAATGACATGGCAAGATCACTAATGTAGAAATAATGGAAAGATTAAAATGGCATGGCAAGATCACTGATGTAGAAATAATGGAAAGAACCAGAAAAATACCAGTGAAATAAGGGGTGAAGAAAAACATTGTCGCTGAACAGGGCTACACTCTGAGGAAACTAGCTAACAGAATCACAAGGCAGCCCTTGTTCATGAATGCCCAAAGTAACAAAAGTACAGAGGAGATCAACGAGACCTGGAAGCAGACATGAATAGGATAAATAAAACATGGAACAGATGGTCGAGAGCAGCAAGACTTGGCATGATCTAACTAAAGGCTAGTGCTCCACAGGGAGCTACAAGTGAAGGAGATATTATTTACATTATATATATATTATATACACATATGTACAACAGCCAATGTGGAACTGATGACAAGAACCAGACAAGTGCCGGTAGAACAAGAGATGAGAACAAGATGATGGACAGGACACACATTGAGGAAATCTCTGGACAGCATTGCAAGGCAGTCCGTGTTCTGGAATATCCTGGGTAAAAGAGGTACAGGGAGACAATAAAAGAAAAACACATCAAGAAGAGAACTGGAGATATAAACAAAAGGAATAAAGAAGATAAGGAGGGCCTTGACAGAATGGCACAGGATAGGAATACTTGGTGTGAATGTATTGAATGCCGATGCTCCTCGGGCAGCCGAGGAGTAATTATTATTATGATATCATAACCTAATTTAAGACAATAGTTAAGAAATCATACAACAATAATTAGGGGCCAATTACTAATGACAATAACTGTACAAAACCTGACAAAGACCATCAGCAAATATGATCATTGAACAACCGTACTAACCTCATGTGGCAAATTGGAATACTCCACAATCCTCTCAATAGACACTGAATTAGTTTCCAGTTGTGTCATGTTTTGCACCATCATGTTTAGGGTATTGGTCACCTGGATAACCAAGATTATGTCTCACTTAATATTACAAGTCAAGACATAATTTTAGAACCACATTTTTCAACTGCTACACATATATCTTGATATTCACAACTTTGTAGACTACATGGGTTATGAACTCAGACATTATGTAAACTGTGTGTATAGTGATATTGTCAACATTAATCATAAAATCCTATCAAAATAATATGTTCTTTATTTATTGACCACTCACAGGTCTCAGGTTTCCTTCATTATTTAGTTCTGTGTTCATCCATCCATAACTTAAACTAACCAGTGCTATCCTAACTTGTTTGTCTTCTTCTACAATCTATTAGACTCAAGTATTTCCGCCAATGTGTGTTATTTGCCTTAGACTTGCTAATAGGAAAGTTATTCTAGTGTTTGATACATGGAGACATATCTAGAGTCATCCTTATATGACCACCAGCTGTGCTTTAGTATCCAAATGTGGAAGTGAACCTGTCTGTGAGGCTAATTACACCCTTACTGACTCTTGAAAACATCCACACACTTTCAGGGATTCCCTCTGTGATGAAACATGTTGAGAAACCAGCATCGTACCCTTAGCTTGGAGGAGTCACTTGATATCCAGACATAAGTCTGGCTTTTACCTAGTTGGCTGCATGCAGGAAGATCTCACTATGGACCCATGATAGGCAAGGGGAGCTGAGAAGTGGCGCTGTGTAGGATGTGACAATTCCTTGGGAGAGCCCAGAACCAGAGCACAGTATTTTAGCTCTGAGTATTTGGAGAACCTTGGATGGTGTGCAATGCACAGTATGTCACACGCTTCTTTCTCATAGCTTGGGACCAGATGTGATGATCCTTTATATCTCAACACTTTCCACACCTTTGTCTGAGGTCACCCTTTCCTCTCTTGCTCTATTTTGACTCTTTCCACTCTTATCCTATTCTTCTATTTTTATGCCATCCTCCATAATATGTATGGATATACACGGTTTCTAATTTGTCTTGATTTTTTATTTCATATTCATTTATCTCCTACTTATTCTGTCCTCTTCTATTTCCAGTCCCCACTTTTATTACGTTTGGGTAGTTTTTTGTTCAGTTTCGTTTTTTAGTTTTTAGTTTCTTAGTATGTATTGTGTACATCCGGGGGCAGAAGTCACTTCCTTTTCAGCCATGCTTCACCTTCAGGGAAGTACCTAGGTTTTATTTTTATATTTCTTTAAGTTCTTATGTCTCCTATCTAGCCTTCACTTTCTTTCTTTTCCTGACGAAGGCCTTGTGTCCGTAACGTAGACTACTTTCTTTGTCTTTTGTCCTCGTAAGACGAATCACCTTTTTTCAATTTTTTTTCAAACCCATCCATTTAAATGCAAGCCAAGCTGAAGAAACTTGGGCTCATGACTTCAACTCAACACGTATCGGAATGGCAGAAAAGCCACAGGAAAAGCCTAGATCTACAGTGTAGATAATAACAAGGAGTCTTCAACTTGGTACTGGCTGCAAAAGAGCGAGACGCTCAGCAGCCCTAGTTAAACAACAACAATACTAGTGACTGAGTCTATATTAGTCTGGGTTGTTCAAGGGTCCTATATTCCACAGTTGCATATAGTGTCATGAGAAATGACCACAGCCAATGAAGTACTCTTTTTGGGGTGCTAAACTGGCTGTGTGCCCTTTCAAGATTCACTCAAATGGTCACTAGTTCAATTCCTAAGTAAGCCTATCACTTGTGTTACGTATCTTTTGTCTAATGTTCTTCTTTCTATTATACAGGCGCCTGCTATTTACCTATATGTGTTTACTTAGATTCAAGAAAAAACTGCACTTGTAAACTATGTTGGCTACATACTGTAAATATTATAAATTATACTACAAACTGTGCACAAATATTCTCAAGAAGCTTACCTGTAAAGCATACGTGACTGAAAGGCCGACCAAACTTCCTGAGATGTCGGTGGATATTACAGCAAACAGACCAGCAAATAAAACGATTAAATTGCCAAGAATTTCAAGCCGTATCCGCAACCATCTGTTTAGCAAGGAAAAATCATCTTAGCAGTAATATACGAGCAAATGCCACAAAATATAACATTACAGTAATGGCTACAGGCACCTGATCTTAGTGAGACTTTGCTACAGCTTTGCAAGACTTACTTACTTACTTAGTCATTCCTCTTCTACCGTGAGGTGTAAAGGTTTGGAAGAGAGAGCACCATACTATCCTAACATTTGTCTTCCTCCTGGCCTGGTTCTATTCTGGTCCTCGGTCCTTCAGAGATTGTCTAATGTTGTCTTCCTAGTGGACTCTGGGTCATCCTGGTCTGGATCCCTGGCTCTTAGTTTTCCATACTTGTCGTAGTAGCTGATCTTCTCCCATTCTGAAGATATGGCCAAACCATCTTAGTTGGGACTGTTCTACTTGGGTCTACAGGGGTTGGGCTTATAGGCCTTGACGTACCATATTGTTGCGGACCATGTCTCTTCTTGTTACTTCAACCACCTTCCTCAGATACCTCATTTCTGAGGTTCATGTAATCAGGTTTCAAGGCAAACAGGTGATGAAATCTTTGCAAGACTTAATGGCATTAATCTCCTGGGAATTTAAAAAAACAATATTTGGATCGGCATTCTTTTCACCTGCTTAACAATATCCATATAACAGATCAATAAATATAAGATCAATAATTATAACAATAAAAGGCCCTACCGTCCTGCTGACTGTGCAGCAAAGAAACACTTGTTGTTGATGTCCACCAGAACCAGAGAATCATTAAAAAATCTATCTTGGGCATGATATGCCCTGATACTACTGGCTCCACCAATGGTCTCCCCAAAGTGAGAGAAAATTGGGGACCGAGTAGTTGACTCAATGCGTCGAAACTGCCGAGAAGATGGAATGTAAAACTTCTGAAATAAAAACCAAGAAGTGAGAGGTTAGAGGATATCAAAGTTTAAAAATCAAATTCTAAACTAAAATCAAACAATATTCACAGCAAAAGATTAAATGTTTCAAAAACACCTTGTGTACATAATTTATACACATTTTTCAGCTCTATGTGGCCCTTAGGACCCTAACAAAAATTTCTCAAATTCATGTAAAGCTTTCTTGTCCGGTGCAATTCATTCAAGATGCCTTTTAAAGACTGGGTTTTTTTTTTCCATGTCATCTTTCCTTCACTTTGTTATCTCTTTTCCACATTTTGTCCACTGGTGATTTTCATCAGTTCACATCTTGATTTTTCATCCTCAGTGATCTTGTCATCAGTGATTTTGTCATAATGTTGTTGTTGTCGATATCCCATAGCTGCTGAGCATATCTACTCTTTTTCTTAAAAAAGTGCCTTGCAGTTGTTTTAATGTTCCATATAGTGAGTTGGTGACTGTCAGAGGTGTCTGTAAAAGTTTTTTCCTGGCGTTTGTGAGTGATGGACACTCCATGAGGAGGTGTCTGGTTGTTTCATAGGAAAGAGAGCAGTGTCTACACATGGGTAGGTGCTGAGGGTTGATACGGTTTAGATGGCTATTGACTCTGGCGTGTCCTGTTCGGAACTGAAAGATAAGACTTTGATTTCTCCTGCTGAGTCTGTTTATGTTGTCGTTGTCTTTTGGGCAGGTCATTTCATTAAAGACATTTCGGCCAGTCAGCCTGTTCGCCCATCTGTTCAGCCAGATTTCTCTTGTGTTGTTTCTGAGAATCTGTTTGACTGTTCTCATGCTGCAGGGTCTGTCCTTTTGTTGTTTAGAGGCTCCTGCTTTTGCAAGTCTATCAGCTGTCTCATTTCCAGTTAGATCACTGTGTCCAGGGATCCACTGTAGGGTTACACTGATGGAGTAGGCTGTGATCAAGTTGTGAACCGCTCTTCCTATAAGAAAAATGTCTTTGTTTTCATATGGAGTCTGTTTAAGTGCTTCCAGAACAGACATGGAGTCACTGAAAATCACTATATCTGATGGCTTTCGTTCCATAAGGTCAAACTGTTGGTGTAGTAATTCAATGGCTGTCTTGATGGCCTCAGCCTCCGCTTCATAATTTGAACAATTCTCACCACAGGAGTCACAGAACTCATAAGAGGATCCATCCAGGTACCATATGCATACACCGTATCCTGCAAAAGAGGTGGTCTTGAAAGCTGAACCATCTGTGTAGGCCTGGATTGCTGACGTTGGGTAGCTGTTTATGGTCTCCAAGGCACACGTCTTCAAGATTGTGGGTAGTGTTTCCTTGTTGGCCGTTTTATCTATCAGCTGTGTTTTGACAGTTGGTTGGTGGAAGTTTTCCCAAGGGGGCAGTCCAAAGTATTTGTTTTCCAATTCTCTCTCTTGCAGGAGATGGTGTTTATCATTTTCCTCTTTGGCTATGTCCAGGAGAGATAGTTGTTTCAGTCTTCGTGTTTGTTTCCAAGTGTCAATAAGTACTATGTTTGGGTGGTCTTTCTCTTGTCTCCTGTATCTCTCTACAGCTTCAGTCAGTGCTCTTTTACCCCTGATATCCAGCGGCTCTATATTGGCATCTATCTCACATACGGCTGTGGGTGTTGATCTCATCCCTCCGCAAATTAACCTGAGAGCTTGGTTCTGCACACGGTTTTGTTGTTGTTGTTTTGATGAGTTGATGGGTGGAGATCGGGCACTCAACATCATATCATTGTTGCCTCTTCTCGTTCCATCTTGGTCTACCCTGTTCAACCTGAAAGTTGGTTATAATTGGGGTATTTAGTGTCATTTTATTTACTAATTTTGTATTCAATTTAAATAACTGTTGTTTTTTGCAGTTACTGATTTTTATTTAGTATTTGTCAATTTTTTTTTTTTTTTTTTGTATTGTTTATAGATAACTATTGTCCTTTACGCTTGGTTTTAATTTGTATTAGTATTTGTTCATTTTGAGTTATTGTCCTTTTTTTTTTTTTTTAACCTTGTTGTCTTTCCTTGTCCTATGAGTAGTTAGTTTTTTGTTAATGCTTTGTTAGTTCTTGTTGCTTAATTTCTATTTAGTTGGATGTTTTTCCTGGAGTACTAACCTTATATGTTTTCCTTTCTGAGACGGAGACGCCACATTTTTGATATATATAACACTTATGTTATCTTTTTTTTTGTTTGATGGTATCTTTAATTCTTCTCTGACCTGGCACGTCCTTGTTGGTTCTTTCAGCAGTTTGAACGCGTGTCTGCCTTTTCTACTTTTCTTCCATGTTGTCTTCCATTCCTCGTTTATAGTTATCTTCACTTGGCTCTTGATCTCCGACCTTCCTAGTCCTGCTTTTATATTGTTTTTACTTGTTCTTCCATTCTTGGCGTTCTGGTCTGCCAACTCGTTGCCAGCAATACCTATGTGTGCTGGAACCCACACTAGCCTCACACTACATCCTCTGTGTCCTAGTGATGTATTAATTGCTAGAATTTCCTCCTTTATGTCTGGCCGGCTACATTTACCTGGGTGTTCTAGTGCTTGTAGTGATGATAGTGAGTCTGTAAATATCGTAACGGCTTCTGGAGGGTTATCTTCGATTATTTCTAAACTTTTAAGAATTGCTACCATCTCTGCGGTAAAAATCGAAGCCCCCTTCTGTTACACTGTAGCTCTTTTTTATTCCCCATTGTGGTATTACAACTCCGGCACCTAGTTGTCCACTATCTCCCTTGGATCCATCAGTGTATAGAGATGGTATTAGTACTCACAATGGTCTGGAGGGGGAGGTTATAGTCTATCGCTGATCTCACATAGCCAAGATATAGTTGATGAAGGGTTTGTTTATCCGCTCCCCAATTTGTACTAGCTAGCCGTTTGATGAGGTTTAGGCGCTTACATGCTTTTTCCCTGAGGTTGTGGATGTGTCCATCTAGTTTCAATTGTCTGTCCAGTTTTACTCCTAGATAGACTGGGTGCTCCTCTTTTGTTAGTGTTTCCCCACTCACTTTGATGTTGATAGGTCTTTTTGCTATTTTGTGGCTGCGGGAGAAAGTGGTGTATACAGTTTTCTGCGCATTGATTTTTAGTTTCCACAGTTCACAATATACTGACATTGTAAGGAGAGCTCTGTTGATCTTGGCTTTTGCCAGGATGGGATATTTGTCAGTAATCCAGATGGCAAGGTCATCAGCAAACAGCACCTTCGACACATTCAGATGTTTGGCAAGGTCATAATGAAGATGAGGAAAAGGGTGCAACTTAAAGGAGAACCTAGAGGCAGTCCTTCTTCCAGCGTTCTTTTCCGTGAAATTGCACCGGCATAGTTGGTAGCTATGGTTCTATTTGTTAGGAAGGCCTGTATCCATCTAATCATTTTCCCTCCTATTCCCATTCTTCTCATCTTTAGCAAAAGTCCCTTTCTCCAAACTCTGTCGTAGGCCTGCTCAAGGTCGATGAACACAGCTATTGTGCTTTTTCCCTCTTGAAAGCCATACATCACATTCTGTGTAAACCTGAAGAGGGGGTCATCTGTGCGGCACTTACGTCTGAAGCCTGCCTGGTTGTTGTCCAGAAGGTTCCAGCTTTCCAACCACCAGTATAGTCTGTTGTTTACCATTCTCTCGACCAGCTTGCCTAAGCATGAAGTGAGGGATATGGGCCTATAGCTTCTTGGTGTTCCTGGTGGTTTCCCTTTCTTCAATATAGGCAAGATGGTTGCTGTCAGCCATGCTGATGGTAGCTGTCCCTTGTTCCACGTTCTATTGATGAACCATTGAAATGTATCTTTTGCCTTTGGCCCTAGTTGACAAATCATCTAATTTTTAATTTTATCTGGTCCTGGAGCTTTATTTTTGGCCAGTTTCCATAGTGCCATTCTCAGTTCTTGCGGACAGAACGGGTCAGCGAACACAGCCATATTGGTCTGATCTATCTTACGCGTGGATGTGTTTTTTAGGAGCACTTTGTCTAGTTTCTTTCTCTGTTGTGTTTTATTTACACTGGCATAAAAATTGTTGAAGACATCGGCTTTCTTGCTGCTTGATGTTACTTCATCACCACTTCCATCCACCATAGGTGTTGGGTTTGTCTTTTTCTTGCTTCCCTCAAGATTACTGAGGAGTCTCCAAACTTTGTTCCCTTCTCTTTTTAAATCTAGTTTGTTGCAATTTTCTTTCCAAGTCTCCCGTTTATTCTTCTTGGTGACATACCTTACTTTTGCTGTCCACCTGTTGTACTCTGTTTTATTTAGGGTGGTAGGGTATTTTTCAGCCTTCTTTCTAGCCTCTCTCCTTTCTTTGACTGCTTCAGCTAGTTCAGATGTCCAGTAAGGTTTATACTTCTTATGCTTCCCCATTGGGATGCACTTTTTGGCAGCTGTTAGGATTGTGGTTGTATGTAGTATTAATGTTATCAGTTCTAATGATTTGACTGAACCCAGCATCAGTTTCTCAGCCGTAGCGGTCCCAGTCTGCTTTCCTGAAGTTCCAGGATGGTTTACACAGGGACTTCTGTGTCATCTGTGGTGTTAAAATAGTTGTTAAAACAGGGCGGTGGTCACTTCCCACGTCTTCTAAGACTTTGATGATACTATTTTCTGCTATGTCAGCTGAAACAAATGTCAGATCTGGCCGGCTGGTCAAGCCGTGTGCCCTGTGTAGGAGTGTTGGTGGAGTTTCCAAGTTCTGCAGTAGCATTAAGTTGGTACTGCTGCACAGCTCCTCAACCTCTAGGCCCCTACTGTTAAAGCGCCTGTATCCTAGAGCAGGAATGTGAGCATTAAAATCACCAGCTACGACAGTTTTCTTTAGTATGGGCTCGAACTCAGGCAGACCTTTTGATGAGGTCGGGGGACAGTACATGTTGTGTAGTGTGTACTTGGTGTTATCTTTGCCCCATAGCTTTATTATTTGGTGGTCGATATCCACTGTAGGGTTGTTGGTTACTGTGGCTTGGGTATCATTTCTGATTAAGGTCATGATGCCTTGGCACTTCAGGCATTCACATTTGTACTGTGTATAACCCATGATGTTAATTTGTCTCCGTGGGAGTATTGTTTCCTGCAGAAGGGCTACTTGTACTTGATGTTCGTGTAGTATTTTTGTAAGCTCAATTGTCTTGTTCTGTAGTCCAGCTATATTTAGCTGTAAAATGTTAAGGTTCCCCTTCGCTGACTTTTCACAAGGAGCAGGGGATTTATCTCTCTTGAGCGGGCCTTGGTAACCGAGGTGACGCCCGTGCTCGTATGGAATATGTTGTTTGACTGGCATTGGAGGTATTGGGTGTTTGCTGCAGACATCTCCCTCCCAAAGAATGCAATGGGTGTGTCTTCCTCCATGAGTATTGGGTTGATTTGCTTGGCCACTCACCTTTTTGGCTCTAAAGATCACTTCGCTCTGGGGGTTCAGGTGGGGTTCACAGAGATGCATTCCCCGCTAGTCACAAGCGCTCATGATGCAGGCCTCATTTCTTCGTTCTGTGGCTGAGCTTTTGCTGTGGCTGTGTCACGTCCTGCATCCTATGCCTTCACGATTTTCCCGAGCACAGCGGTTCTAAATTTCCATTGAGTTTTAGTGGCTTTGCTTCCCGTGTCTCAGGAGTTGGACAAAATCTGACGATGGGTGCAATGTCAGGTCGCATGGCACTCTTGCTGCAGCTGGGACATAGGGCAGGGCCCGGATCCCTTCTAGGTAAAGACCTATCTTTTACCATCACCACTTCAGGATCCTTGGTGAGGTGTATCGTGGATTGGACAGAGAAAGCTTGGTAGGCAAGTAGAGAAGAGAGAAAGTAGCATTTAACCCATGAGTGGGGTTTGGGTTGGTGTTGACCAGAGCATGGTCCACTTGCCGGTGGGTATTGCGCCTACACCTTCGGAGGAGTCCCAAACAACTCCCGACCCAGTTATACCGCCAGGCACTCGGTCACCCCCATAGCAAACTCTGTGAAAACGGGGTCACCACATGAAGGTGCTGCTATGGACACGTTTGTACAGGAGAGGCCATATGCTAGAAGCTTACTACAAGACAGTAGCTTCCGCGGCGATCACTGCACCTGGATATGAGAGGCTGTGTGTTCGCATCAACATCCATTGATGTAGGTGGGACGTCAGAGCCCGAACCCTACATAGAACCCGATTTTGTCATCAGTTCCACATAGGTGATTTTGTCATCAGTTCCACATTGGTGATTCTGTCATCAGTTCCACATTGGTGATTCTGTCATCAGCTCTCTGCGATTTTTCCATCAGTTTCATATCGGTGATCTTGTCATCAGTTCCACATAGGTGATTTTGTCATCAGTTCCACATAGGTGATTTTGTCATCAGTTCCACATAGGTGATTTTGTCATCAGTTTCACATAGGTGATTTTGTCATCAGTTCCACATAGGTGAATTTGTCATCAGTTCCACATCTAAGATTTTTCCATCAGTTTCACATCAGTGATTTTGTTATACCATTTCAATCCTTCTATTTTTCTCAAGCACCCATTCATGAAAGTAAGTTCCTGGTTGTCATTTGTGTTGTTCTCCATGTTTCAGAGCCATACAATAAGGCTGTCTTGACATTTCAGTTGAAGATTCTTATTTCTGTGTCGAACTTAATTTGTTTTCTGTTCAATATATTTCCCAATGCACTGAAAGCTCCTCTAGACTTTTGTATTTCTACTTTGATAGCACTGTCTGCTCCAACTCTGCCCATGTTTAAGACAGGAGTCCACATCTTGTAGGGATGCTTCTGCCAGTGCAGTCTGGCTATCATCTTTCTCATAATCTCTATATTTTCTCTGCACATTTTCAAATCTAGTTGTTGTGACTTATCATCAAGTCTTCTCATTTTGTCTTGCATTTGGTTACAGTTACGGGACAGAAGAGCCAGGTTATCAGTAAAATCTAGACTGTCAAACTGTATTGCCAGGGTCCAATGAATTCCATTTCTTTTGGCAGATGTCATTGTTTTCATAATGCATATTTATAGCCAGTAAGAAAACATATACTGAGCAATATCTACAGATAAATTTAATTACTCATTCTAACCTATATCCACAGATACTATACCAAAATTTCAACCTAACCAACAGCTACAGAAAAAGCCATGTAAATACATTAACCAATAGCTGTGATAAATCTGCTGAGCAATAGCTATAAATAAATCTCTCTCTTTATCTTTCAGCTCCTTAAGTGGCATGTCTTCAACTAGCTCAAGTCAAACCCTTCATTTGTCAGAGTGGCTTAGAGGTATGGCATTCACTTCTAATTCTAAAGGTACTGGGCTTGCTCCCAGTACAGGAAATATAATTGATGGAAATATTTTTCAGAACCAGTGGTTTCTCATGATGTCATACTCCCCCTGATCTCTTGGGTAGTGAGATTGGATGCCTAGCCTTCTTGGATAATGGCCAAAAAAAGGAGGTCACTTGTACAAACTGCGCAAGCTAAGAATCCCTCGGCAGTTGGAAACTGTAAAGAGTAGGCCACATGGTCACTGCCCTGGCAAAATTTAAAATTTAGGAAACCTACCCACCACAAAAATATTTATAGAATGTGTGATTCATGTATACACACATGATATCCTTGCTGATGCTACAGAGTTTGCGCACTGTGCTCAGATCCTCCTTGTGTGATCTAAGGGAGGAGATTGGAGCACTGATGGAGTTGTCCCGATGCAATGAAGATGGTCCTTATAACCAAAACCAAACCCGCCAGTCCTGCCCTACCCATTCCAGTTCTCTCCATGCATTCTTTATCTTTCGTTATCTGTCTCCACCTATTTTCTTCATGTGTTTGTTGGTCTCCACTTATTTCTTTTGCCTTTAAATGTGAGTTTTCACCTCACCTCTTGTTCCACTGACTGAGAGAAGCAAACACTAGAACATGCATTCTCAGCTTGCAAGGTGTCCCTATGACAAGGGGGAGATACATGGTGACACAACAGAATGCTAAATGAGCTAGCTGCTACAGCAGACTTGGCAAGGTTGAAGGCGAACAGCAAAATCAGGCACAGCGTTGTCGTGATTTGAATGAAATTTCTGTCATTTTTAGCCGAGTGGTCTGCCTTGTCTTGTTCTCTATTTTTCTCTACGCCAACTTTTCTGTCTTATAGCTCCTTTTTCTTCTTCTTTGATCCATAGCCGCAGACCGTCAAAGCAGTCAGTGGCCATCACGCCTGGTGGCGTCTTGTAGGGCAGCAACAAAATGATTCCACTTTGTTTGGTCGGCGGCCATCTTTCGTACAGCGTCCCAACTCTGGTTCATTCTTTGAATCTGGCTTCCACAGTTCTCAGCCAGGTTGTTTTTGGGCGGCCTCTCTTTCACTTTCCTTCGGGGGTCCATAGCATAGCTGTTCTTGTAATGGTATCAGGGTCCCTTCTGAGGAAGTGGCCAATCCAACTCCAGCGTCTGCCAGCTATGATCGTGTGCATGTCCTCCTGGTTACTCCGAATAAGCAGTTTATAGCTCCTAATAGCGCTATTTCTGGCATTGGTCATGTTAATCTTACGTTGGACAGGCTAAATTCCACCCCTTTACATGTGGACATCGGCATCTAGCTTAAGGTCCTTTTATTCTGCCTTTCTTGTACATGGCAGCTAGTTTCCTATTCTTTGGTTTACAGAGAACTCATGGACCCGGGGGAGAAGCTTTAACTTTTCATCCTTCCGCCTGCATCTAGAATATCGAACTCAGGTCACTCGTAAGACTGCCTAGTGTTGCTTCAGATTACGTCTTTTTCCTGTATCTTAAGTCGCCAGGGAAACATTTCCCTAGACCCTTATGTCTTGTTATGTTAGACCCTTGCACATGCAGAAGCTACGCTTAGACACCTGCAGACTTTATCTTACTATTTAAGCGAGGAGTCTTTATCACTCAATACCATTGTCTCAAGAAAATTCTGCCACTGGACAAAGTGATATTCTGTGCCAAAGCTAAATAGCAGTTGTAGTGCAGGAATTATTCTTTAGTTGGTAAGCACACATTTACTTAATTCATCTTAAATATATATATACATTTTTGGTCCTTATGATAAATTTTTTCCGTGACCGGGATGCTCTGAATATTATTAAGTGAGCCACGATCCACAATCACTAAATGTTAGCTAGGAGTGGTTTTTTTTCTTAAGATAGAAGGTGGGAGCCGGTTATAATATTATTACTCAATTTCCCACTTGGCTGTGTGTATAATATTACTGTAAAGAGTTTTTGCTATTTGATATACTGAGTGTATGCCCAACGCTAAATTTTTGGTAACTCATTCAGTGTGATACCTACTTGGACGATTATCACTCAGGCCACATATAATTATCAGGGAAGGTGTGAATACCTAACAATGGTCTTGCTTTACCATAATGTGTGGGATTATGTAGGTGTATGTGTGTGAATATTTTTAGCCTCAGGTCACCTTGCGGCGCAATGCACTATCTACGCGTGGCTTGTAAACAGAAACCTAGGGCAGGGCCTACAGTGGTAGTGATTCCCTAGGCATAACAGAGCAAAGTGGGTGAGAGACGGGGTTTGTTTTGATTTTGTGAGAGAGAGAGAAACAGTGAGCGGGAGTTTGTTTATATTTTGCATGGGTGAGAGAATAACAGAGGAAGTATAGGATACGGGTAGTAATGAGATGTTGATTGTTTCTATACTTTTCAGAGCCTTGGTCACAACATTTGTTCTGTGCTTCCTGATTTTATTGCTGCTGTCAGTGGATTACAACTTCCACATAATAAATATTACACAGCAGTCTATGTCATACTGCCAAGTTTCAGCTATAAGGCTGCTGCATGGATTACTTAACCACAGCCTATTTTTGAAAGTGTCTATCGCTCCAGCACATATGGGCTGTCACCTTTGCCATCCAGTCATTTATGGCAACACTGTCTGACCCATTAACAGCCAGTTAACTCAGAGTATACGGGCATGCCGACAGAAAGGATTCGTCGATAGCCAGTACTTGTAAAGCCCACATTACTCGTGCTGTCTGGAGTATAACACACTACATCGATTTCTGTTACCTACATGTAAGCAGTAGTCTTGCGTCCTGGATTATTTACCTACAGCACATAGTGCCGCCATTTGCAGTTTACCATCATCTCAGCACCTAAGGGCTGTTGCCTTTACCATCCAATCATTTTTGGCAACACTGTCTGACCCATTGATAGCAGGTTACCTCTAAGTATACATGTGTACCAACAGAAAGGATTCGTCAATTGCCAGTACTCATCACCTGTCTTTTAGTTTAAGTCTTCATTATCCAGTATAAGAGGCGCCCCAGCGCGTCTACTGCATACTCGCTTGCTAGCAAAAGTCCTTGTCGTTTGGATATATATAGATCAGTGGGTGCAAGTATTTCTGCAGTCATTTTAATCTCCTTCAACTGCTACAGGAAATTGTGAACGCATAGGATTTATTACGACGCTGTTACAGAGAGAGCTTATCTCCATAGCCTTTGAATATCAACTTAGGTGGAACAGTGTAGTGTTTTTCCTAGCTGAGGAAGTAACTTACCTACCAGGAATATTGTCAATACAGGAGTGGCCATTTCCTCATGAAACTGGGGGCCTAATGTCTTTAGTTAGATTATGGGTGTTGGTGGTTTGTAGTGAGAAGCCTGAGAGATTGAGTAAAGTATATTATTCTGTGATTGTGACATATAATCACTATCCCATCAGAGCTAGTGAAGTTATTATTTTTGTTGTTATTGTAGTTTCTTTAACAAATATGTTTATATGTTCTAAGTGGTCAGAATTCATTCTATTCTGTCACATGATGTTTGCTGTTGTAGTCCTTACTGTAATAGATTATCCTATTTTGCATGAGAGGACAGAGAAGGGTTTGATAAATTAAAACATAGTCTCGAGTATGGCTGGGAAGTAGACCTTAGATATTTGATTATATCTCTCTTCTCTCCAGAAGTCATATCTCTCTCGATATTTTCATTAGTGACTTAAATTTTCTCTATACAACTCATTCATATTCTGTCTAAACTCAGACATCCTCTATTTCTATGCTCACAGTAAGCATTACAATTACATACTTCCTGAGAGCAGGAAAGTCTGCACATCCCAAACCAAATATTAGCTTAACTCTTACTATACGGGAGCTAAAACCGTGTTTTTACGCGCTAGTTTAGCTATCGTTACCATCGCGCGCCACTTCACGGGGCGAGCTGTAAAATTGGTACTAAACCCGTGCCACTTCATGGGGCTTGCCGGATTGTAAGAGTTAACAACTATTTCTTATGCAGGAAACCTGTGTATTTCTTGTGCCCTTGCAGTGATGATCTTTGAATCAATTTGTTACACTAAGAAGTTGTTAGTCCCATAAACAACCTCAACTTAGTTGCCTCCTATGGCTTGCCTGGTAGCAGCATGATTTTATCCTCTTTGTCTCCTCAGAGACTTCCGTGGAGCCACACACTATAACTGAGTGACAGATAAATCTATAGACATACAATAATCAATACCTACAGATATAAACCTTCCAACTAATATTTAT
The DNA here is from genome assembly GCA_024509875.1 of Oreohelix idahoensis. NCBI lineage: Eukaryota > Metazoa > Mollusca > Gastropoda > Stylommatophora > Oreohelicidae > Oreohelix > Oreohelix idahoensis. Next base: position 288,666 of record JAMPIV010005809.1, read on the forward strand.
CGATGAGACTTATTCTCATATTCTATCCAACATTTCTGAACAAGTCTTTCAAAATTATTTTTCTCACGTTTTAACCCACATTTACAAAAGTGAGTATTTGTGTGAGTATTTTTTGTTGTTCGTTCATTAAGGTTCCTAGCTGCCATAGTCCGTCTCCACTTCTCTCTGGTCTGTCCCTCTATCTCTCTCTCTCTCCAGTTCTTTCTTCTTAAATCTTGCAGGTTCAGTTTTTGTTATCTATTTATATTTTTTGTGTGGATGCCTATTTGATGTGAAACCTTTTAAAAAAAAAATCTTTCTATCTTTATGAACATGATGAAGAAACTAACCTGAAAGAGAACGTAGACTATTAAAATTGGAATCACTACGGCCAGGAAGATGGGTGTTGTGTACGAGATAACGACAATAATAGAGATCAGGTTGGAGAAAGTCTGCAGCACAAGTCGCACCTGGCGAGACATATTCACATCCAGGACATCAACATCACGAGAAAACCTGGGGAAAACATTAAATCAAATTTCCTTGAAAAACTCGTAATATTATGTCACCACCTCAACCAATCTAGCATAGTGGTTAGTGCACTGGCTTCCTATCACAGTGGTATATGGTTCGATCCCCAGATGAGGTGGGTTTTTTTTAGGCCACAAACGACTCCTGGGTCGACCCAGCCCCAAATGGGTACCAGAGCAACTCTGGGAAGGTTAAGGCGGCCGGCGTGATGCTGACCACATCACCCCTAGTGTGTCGACGGTCAAGAAAATATGGGCCTAACACCATATTCCCAATATGCTTCAATGGGCGTGTAACGGGATCCTTTACCTTTTTTTTTCAACCAGCTTCTAATTATAATTTTGTTTACAATTGGTTAAATCTCTCACCTGTTCAGAATTCTGCCTAGTGGAGTTGTGTCAAAGAAAGACATTGGCTGATGCAAGATGGCATTTAGCATGCTGTTATGGAGATGCTGAGAAGCATTAACAAACTGCACATACACTAGCAAGACAAACACAGCATTCCCAGTCACTGAAATAGAAAATAAACTATTGCTAAAGTAAGGATTACTTAGGTATCATGGGACAACACAAAAATATGAGCATAAACCTTGGTTAATTACAAATAATTGTCCATGAAAAGACGAAATAATATGAATTTTACAAAACTCTGTTTAAATCGCAACAAAATTCACATGAAATAACCTAGTTCATTTCAATAACTATCAAATGCAATGGAATAAAACAGGCTCTTCATTACAGACCTTGTAGCAATGACAGAGCTGTGTAGACTCCAAGATACATGTATGTTTTAGATGTGTACTCGTCTGTCCCTGTATTGCTCTCATTTCGCAAGTAGACATCATCAGTCCAAGCAGAAAGCCAGATGCCAGATGCAACATTGAAACCATTGTACAGTACCACAGATAAAGGAACCATTGCTGCCAGAAAATATCCAAAAGCTCTAAGCAGTGCAAGAAACACTGTGGTCCGCACCTGAAATATAGTCAGTGGGATAATAACTTGCCTCTCCTGCAGATGTCGTTCTGTGGCTCCTTGTACACATTATAATGTATAACATCATCATCATTACCCCTCAGATCCCTAAGAAACATAGGCCATGAACAACTCTGTCCCATGTCTTCTTGCACTGCAAGGGATCCCGCTACACGCTCAATGAGATATATTGGGAATACGATGTTAGTCCATATTTTATTGACCATCGGTACCCAATTCATGAGGCTGGGTCGACTTGGAGCCGCTTGCAGTCTAAAAAGCCCATCTCAACTGGGGATCGAACCATGGACCACCAAGCTAGGAAGCCAGTGCACTAACCACTGCACTACCATGGCAGTGTACTGTGCCTTTCACTTAAGTGTTGGGGTGGAATAGAAAGATTGACATGGTATAACAAGACTGCCAATTGTGGAACTGAATACAAGAACCAGACAGGTGCCTGTGGAACAGGAGATGGAAAAAAGACGCTAGGGATGAACAGGACACACATTGAGAAAAATCAGTTCATAGCATTGCAAGGCAGTCTTTATTCTGGAATCCTCATGGTACGAGTGACAGAGGGAGACTGAAAAAACAGACGGAGAAGAGATCTGGAGGCAGAAATGAATGGGATAATGAAGACATTGAAAGACACTGAACAGACGGCACAAGAAAAGGGGGGAAACCTGGCACAAACTGATTCAAGACCCTTGCTCCTTGGGGAATGTTCAAATAATTTTAACGTATATTTAGTAGATTCAGTGAAGATATTTAGTGAATGAGAACAAATATGTTTGTAAGAATATAGAGAAGACCAGACACTTACTTACTTAGTCGTTCCCCTTCTACCGTGAGGTGTAGAGGTTTGAAAGAGAGAGCGCCAGACCATTCTATCAGCTGTCTTCTTCCTGGCCTGGTTCCATTCTAGTCCTCGGTCCTTCAAAGATTGTCTAATGTTGTCCTCCCAGCGGACTCTGGGTCATCCTGGAGGTCTGGATCCCTGGCTCTTTGTTTCCCATGCTTGTCGTGGTAGCCGATCTTCTCCCATTCTGCAGACATGGCCAAACCATCTTAGTTGGGACTGTTCTATTTGGGTCTGCAGCGGATGGGACCCAGACACAATAACTTTTATTCAACACTCAGAGTTTCTCCTCGTCTCTTAAACGATAGTCATAGTATGACAAGTTTTTTTCTTTCCTTAGCTAACTATCCATTTTCTTCTCCTTCAGCATAACAAACTATCCGTTTTCTTCTCCTTCAGCATAACAAACTATCCATTTTCTTCTCCTTCGGCATTACAAACTATCCATTTTCTTCTTCTCCTTCAGCATAACAAACTATTCATTTTCTTCTCCTTCAGCGTTACAAACTATCCATTTTCTTCTCTTTAAGCATAATAAACCATTAAGTTTATTTGCCACAGCTTCATCCCTCCCTCTTCTTGACCATATTTCTCAAGTTCTCTAATTTAAAATCTTGTAGGACCAGTTTTATGTTGCCTGCATGTTTCCTTCTCATCTGGCACTGTTTCTGTACACACTTTCTAGGATTGTGAGTTCTTCTATTATTGCCACATCATTTTAGTGTATTTAATTTTAATATATTTGTTGCTAAGGTAGATTTATATAGCTTTTATAAGGAATGTTTTGTCAGCACTGGATGTGGCAAGTAGCTTTAGGAAATGAGAAGGAGGCAGGGCAAAATTGGAGAAGTTAAATGTTTTATAACCTGTCTATTGTTATTTTGACATTAAAATCATAGTTTAATTTTTTGAAATCACTGCTTTTTCAGATATGAGTACAATTAACATCAATTAAATATATAAAATGCACAGGGTTGGTAACCTCATCATGTGAAACTAACTGCTACAGAAAACTGCTGGGGTATCATTTCCTGTAAAAGAGATGAATGCAGTCAGCAACTCATAGCTTGACTGCTTGCATCAGGGTCAGTGAACCAGAGCTGACCAACACCCTACTCCACCTCCAAGTGGTGGTCCTGGAAACAGGCTGCATCACTGCAGTCTGGCTGAGAGAGTAGGGATCGAAGAGGGAAGGCAAATCCGGTCCCAAAAAATGCCGTGCGGAAGTCGGATGTGTCAGGCTGAAAGGTGCAAATATCGCAGCTTCGTTGTAAACAGCGACACAACGCAACCAATGTCCTTTTCAGGACGAACGAGGAAGAAGAAAAAGATTTCCTGTATTATTATAAACTTTGCATGCACAAAGCATCCAACTGACAGAGTGGTTAGAGTGCTGGTCCCTGACAGTATCGACACGATTCAGTCTACCCAGCTGTAAATGGGTACCTGGCTTTGCACTTGAGTTAGGGAAGGAAAAGGTTGTGAGGAAAGGAACTGGTCACCCCACCTCTCGATGCTGGACCTAGCATAGTGAAGTCTCTAACACTTCATTCCCCTACAGCAGTGTCTGTTATGGGAACTACCTTGACCTTTAGTTTATTCTGAACATTCAAATCACAGTTTAAATGTTTTTTAAATCACTGCTTTTTTCAGTTATGAATATACAATTAACATCTATTAAAAGAAAAAAAAAGGATCCCTTTACACGCCTATTGAGTCATATTGGGAATACGTTGTTAGGCCTGTATTATCTTGACCCATTTAAACTATGATTTTAATGTTCAGAAGCATTGCTCCAAGCATTTCAGAAAAATGTTAACATTTGTTAACCACCAATGCAAGAGCTTGTTACTGCTCTATGTAGGCATCCTACAAGTTGAGACCAGCTGTAGTGGTAGTTCCTTGCTCTGTAAGGAACACAATGGAAAATTATGAATGAATGATGATAATGGTGGTAGGCAAGCAAGACTTTCACTGCATACATGAAATGTTGGCTTAGGTTGTTAATTATTATTGTGTAAAGTTTTTCTCACCTTCCCTTTCTCTGATGTTTCTTCCTCAATCAATCTGTGGTTCTTGTTCTCTTCTTCTGCTTGTGGTGATCTTACAGATAATTCTTTAGCAGACTTTGATGACCTTGATGATCTTCGGCTGCCTTTGAGTGAGCCGTCTGACTTCCAACCTCCACGCTGGTCTGACACTGATCTAATTAGTAGCAGTAATTATACACCAATATAAACTTGAACAACATCAAACAATCAACAGTTTGAACATCTATGCCTTTTTAAAAAACAATAAAATTGCACATGAAGATTATACACACATATAACAAGTAACTGATAGCAAACATACAGTTCTGTTTGGTTTTAAGGACTTTCTTCACTGCACACGAAGTGCTCTGATTTCTTTAGTTAGATCACACAAGGAGGATCTTAGCACAGAACACAAACTCTGTAGCACCAGCGAGAATCCCAGTGTCTGTATATAGGAATCACACATTCTATAAATATTTCTGTGGTGGGTAGGTTTCAAATTTTGCCAGGGCAGTGACCCCAATAGGCCTACTCTTTCCAATTGCAGTGGGATTTGTAATGTGCGCAACTTGCACACAGGATCTCCTAATTTTTCACCCGTAACTGAGAAAGCTAAGCATTTGATAATCACTACCCAGGAGACCAGGGGGGAGTATGACATCATTTGGACCACTGTTTGTGAAAGAAAAAAAATTTCCATAAATTATATTCCCTCAACTGGGAACCGAACCCGGTACATCTAAAATTTGAGGTGGACGCCATACTTCTTAGCCACTCTGACCCCCAAAATGTACAGTTAAAACACTGAAATGAAAGACCATGAAAAATGCTGATCATTAATAGCAAGTATTTAAAAACCTTAACCCTGAGCTCAAATGTCAAGGCAGTCCTACTGTAAAAGGTAGTCTTATAGCAGATACTGCTGTAGGTGAGTGACGTGTTAGAGACTTCCCCATACTACGTCCAGCATCAAGAGGTGGGGTAATCATTTCCCTTTCCTCGCTGCCTTTCCCTTCCCTAACTCAAACAGCAGAGTCAAGTATGCATCACCATCATCATCATCAAAGAGAAGAATCCTACTGTATGGATCTGAAAAAAGGAGAACACCAAAAACAAAAACCAAGAAGCTACAAACTTTCAAAGATGGGTGCTTGTGTAGAATAGAAGGATTGAAATGGTACAGAGACAAGTTGCTTTCTTTACCGATGCACAGTCAGTAATTGCAGCTTTGAAAAGCCAAAATAATACAGACCTAGATGACCTCACAACAGTGTTTCACAAACTATGTCAAAGATTCAAAAGTGTTGTCATCCAATGGATCCCATCTCATTGTAACATCACCGGCAATGAAGAGGCTGACAGATTGGCAAAGGAAGGTGGAAATCTATCTCGGCCTGATACAAGCGTAACTTTTGAGAAGGCAAAGAGTTTTACCAGAATCAGATATCGAAACAAATGGGATGTAGACCATCCAGGTCACACACAAAATTATGCATACTACCAGCTCAACAGAAGAGAACAAGTGGTAATCTTCAGACTCCGCACTGGCCACAACAGATTGAGATACCATCTATTCAACAAGCTAAAGATAGGAACTATCGATCAGTGTAACTGTGACACTGATAAAAAGACTGCTGAACATCTGCTTCAGAGTTGCCCAACATATGTGGAACAGAGAAAGGGCATATGGTCGATACCAGTACCATTAGTGGAAAAGCTCTACGGAGATTCAAATAGCCTCAAACTGACTACTGCTTTCTTTAAAAATATTCAAGTGGACGTCTGAGAGTGTACAAAGAAGAAGAAGAAGAAAGAAGAAGAAATGGTATGACAGGATATCAAAGTGGAAACTGATGGCAAGAAACAGACAGGTGTCAGCGGAACAGGAGATAAGAAGAAGATACTGGCAATGGATAGGACACACACTGAGAAAACCTGCTGATAGCATTACAAGGCAGTCCTTGTTCTAGAATCCCCAGGGCAAGAGGGGTAGAGGGAAACCAAAAACACACGGGGAAAGAGAATTAGAGACAGAAATGAAAGGATATTTTAACTCTTTAACTCCGGAACAACGCTCAGAGTGTTGGTCAGATTTGACACCCGTGCCAAAACAACACTCTGTGCGTTGTTTTTAGTCTACCATGAACTAAAATTATGGCACAGGGTGGAAAAAATTTGCGGAGTCAAAGAGTTAAGCTGATGACATAGGACAAGAGGACCTAGCACAAATTTGTTGAAGGCCTACCCCCTCCTGGGGGGAGCTGAGAGGTAACCAATGAATTTTAAAACCTTGAAGGCAACTTTCATAACAACACAATTCTCTTACACTTATTGCTGTATAGTGACACATAACCTGACAAAGAAAACTCTGAAAGTAAACCACGAATGAGAAATTCATTCAGTTTTTCTCCTTAAACAAAACACAAATAAATAAAATTGAAATATTTGTCATTTAGACCAGGGGTTCTCAACCTTTATTTGCTCATGGCCCCCTTCTGAGCCTTATATACCTCTGTGGCCCCCCTCATAGTCGCTGTTAGCTGAAAAAAGGTACTTTACCATCTTACTGAGGCCTATAGAAATATGGCATGGCCCACTCGGAGGCTATATGGCCCATGTTGAGAACCACTGATTTAGACTATTTATTCTAAACAGAACTGACCTCCTTAGTCTAACTTGACTCATTTCTTCATCTGATGTCACTGCTCCTAATTGTTCCATTACTTGACCTTTCAACATTTGAACTGAAAAGGGGGGGGGGGGGGGGGGGGGCGGGCAGGGGGGCGGGGGGGGGGGGGGGGGGGGGGGGGGGAGATCAGGAGATATAACCAGTGAACATACAAATAAACCAATGAAAGCATAAATAATACTGTTGTGATATGAATTTGGCAACAATGTAGTTGCACAGAAAAAAATGGCACTAGTATTTGGGGAGATGATGATATTTTTTGAAGAGTGCACTGAGGTGCACATTTGTTGAACGCGAATGGTAAAAAAAACAGAGGATTCAAGATGGATGCCTAAATCATAGGCTAACATTTGTGTTCTGAGTTCTATTACTCAGAAAAGACATGGAATGATGCTGCCGTTGTGACTTATAATAGTCATGTAGGGAATCATATATTATGTATTTGGTAAGGTATTAAGCTTCCGTGGCCTGGGAGGTTCATACACTGTTACATCAGAGTTAAATTACAACCTTACCAGCTACGGAAGGGTGCGAAGGGTCATTGTGGAGAAGAGTGGATTCACTGTTTATGAATTGAATATCCCTACGGTCCAAGATTGACAATTGTACTGAATAGTGTGCCTTTATGCTTATATGAAGACTGACGGGACATATAATTTTAATGACTTTCGCTACGTATGGTACCTGGAGTATTGGAAATAAATATGGTGATTTTTATATAACAACTATGGACATTACGCATATCACAGTTGGCCGTTGTGCGCCATGCATTGCAGTTCAGGGTTAACTTTGCTGTTCGTTATATGACTGCCTATTGTGATGGGACGACTAGATGCTGTAGCATACCCACGATTGGTATTTTCGCGTGAAGTTTGACCGGGGCAGTATTGTGTTGCATACGGTGTTGCAACAATAATCATGGTGGCCAGAGTTTACACCGTTATATACAGGTTGTAATTTTTACTTTCGATCTTGATTACGTCCAACGTTTGTCAATCGCATTATCAACATGTTGCCAAATCAAAACAGACATTTGCCCTAAATTAACCATAATATCAAGATAAACAGTCGGTTGGAGGCCGGACTCACGTCACCTGGAGATATCGCAACCATACACCGGGAAAATTGTGCAGTCGTTGTCAAGGTGTCCTGTTCGGTTTATGGGATGATGAACTACGTTTCGGCATCTAGTGTCAACTTTATCAAATTACTCATATAATTATAAAGTCATGCGTAGGACACAATTCATTGTGGATCGTCTTTGCGAGGAGTGGGTGGATGCACCGTACACATAAGTAGACATTGTCAGTCTGGTGTTCATGTCCTATTATTATTAGGGAGCACATCTGTCGCTTTCTTTATCTATATATTATTTAGCTTCCATTGGTTGTTATATTTGTCAATGTCAAACGGGAAGGGGCTATTTCATTAATATATAACAGTTGACTTGGTGCATTTTAAATTCGTGTCTTTCGATGTCGTGGTAAATTCTCATTGATATAATTTGTGACTTTCGCTTGTATTAAGTGTTTCGGTATACTGTTTGGTCTTTATGATGGTGACATAAGTCGTTACTTATACATAAATATATATATTATCAGTTTTATCACATTTTTTCTCTTGAGTTTACTTTCTGAGTATTATTGTCACTGCTATGATTTTTTTTGTTTATGATAATTTTTTTATTGCTCATCTTATTTCCTTGGTCATAATATGTATTAATTTGTTAAATTAATTTAATGACGGCTATTTTATCTCAGTAAATTTATGTCGATCGCCAGTAACGAGCATTGATAAAGCGACGAAAATATTATATTAATTGTTGTACCACGTTTATTTTGACTAATTAGGTATTAGTATTTGATCATAAATGGCGACAGCTGAATATTTTATTAAGCAGGGGAAAATTCTGGGTTTACAAGGCGACAAGCTACAAGAGTTTGCACAGACGGAATATAAAGAAGCACAGGAGAGAGAAAGACGACAATTAGAATTAAAGGAGAAAGAATTATCTAATCAGGAACGAGTGAAACTTTTAGAGATGGAAGAGAATGATAAAAGGAGGCAAGAAGAAGACAGGCTTCGGTTAGCTCAGATCGAATCCGATAATATGAAAGCTAGGCTTGCAGCCGAGTCAGAAAAAAGAGCTCATGAAGAGAGAATGGCTCAGATTGAAATTGAACGTATTAAAGCTATGAATTTGAATAAAGATATGTCAGGTGAGGGTAAATCACAATATCACAATAATCGGCATACGTGTGACGTTAAAATACACTTACCTATATTTAAACCAAACGTTGATGACATAGTATTTTTCTTGAATAGATTCCAAGTTGTGTGCACTGAGCGTGGGGTTGATAAAAGTATGTGGTGCAGCAAACTTATGAATATTTTGTCAGGGGAGGCACTAAGTGCGGTCTCTTCCTTAGAAGGAGATAAACAAACTTATGATGAGGCAAGAGCGATTCTTGTGAAGAAATTCCAAATGGACGCTAATGGGTATAGGATGCGCCTAAAGAATATGTTACCCGAATCAGGTGGCGATTTTTCACAATTTATTGCTGATATTCGATTAGCCTTTAATAGATGGGTAGAACTGGAGAAAATCAACCGGTCTTTTGATGATCTTACTGATTTAATACTGAGAGATAAAGTCTTATCCTCAGTAAGCAAGGAATTTTTGGCGTTTTTGCAGGAGCGGAATCCTAAAACGTTAACGGAGGTCGAGGTATTGGGGCGTCAATATACCACGGCCCATCCAGGGGAGAATATTCGGAACACGCAACTTCATGTATCAGTACAGTCAGCAAGTGCTGCCGCTGTTCATGATAGACCCGGCAGATTTCGTTCTAACAGTGTTGACAGAAATTTTGGTCGACAAAGAAGTGTCAGTTATGACAGGAACAATGATCATCAGAGAAATTATTCTCAATTTTCAGGTGTCGATAGCAGTGCATCATCTGGTTTCCGTAACAGGAATAATAACCAGTTTGTCAGATTTCAACGGGATGATTTCCGAAACAGAGATAGAGGGAGAGGGTTTCACAATAATCATCAATTTCATACGTATAATAGGTCACGTTACTCCCAGAATAGAGGCAGACATGCTTATATCAATGACCAAGGTAATGACAGAACATTGCGGTCAAATAGTTTACATAGTTCGGCTCATCAGGGAAATGCCGTGCAGATGGCGGAAAATGTTGGGTCAAATAATAACAATGTTATTAATCAAGCAAATGCTTGCTCTTCTTTTGATTTTCTTAATGCTGAGAATTGTGTGGAATGTAGAAGTTTATTTCAGCCTGAGGTGGTATCCAGACTGAGTTGTGGTCATCCTGTACCTGCCTTACCGGCGTTGTCAGCACACGAAGGAACAGGTGCTTTGCAATTTCACAGAGGGCTACTTAACGGCATGCCATTATCGGTATTAATGGATACAGGATGCACAACGGTAGGCGTGCGCCGTTCTTTAATTGATCCTATGTGTTCTACAGGCACATATGTTAAATGTGTCACTTTTGGTGGTAGTGTCGAATTATATGAAACTGCTTTGGTGAACATTTCGACACCTTTCTTCACCGGATGGGTAAAAGTGTGTTTGTTGCCTAATCCTGTGTGCGATCTGTTGATCGGACGGATACACGGTTTTAAAGAATGTACTCCAGAACAAATACAGGAATGGGAACGTAAATATTTACATATGGCGAATGCAGTTGTTACACGAGCACAGGAGAATGATCAAGCTAAGGTGTTACCACAATGTTATGAAGATGGGTTGCAGAGCAACATCAACAAGGAAATTTTTGTTACACTACAAAAAAATGATGATTCCTTAAAGAAATTTTTTGCTTTGGTTCAAAAAGATAATGTGGAGGTTCATGATTCTCAAAAACAATGGTATGCTATCATAAATGATATACTAGTTCGGAGATTTCAAGATGATAAATCTTCTACTATTATTACACAAATAATGGTTCCCAAAGAACTAAAGTCTTACATTTTAAATCATGCACACGACTCGCGTTGTGCTGGTCACATGGGTTACTCCAGAACTCGAGCTAGAGTCCTTTCATCTTTTTTCTGGCCTGGGTTGTCAAGGGACATTAGTGTGTATTGCCGATCATGTATTATATGTCAAGAAGTTAAGGCTCGAGGGGCACGTCATTTGGCTCCTATTCAAGCGGCTGATATACCAGTGCGTCCATTCGAAAAGATGGCAGTGGATATTATTGGTCCACTTCCTATTATGTCATCTCGAGGACATAGATATGTGTTAACATGTATTGACATGTGCACGCGTTGGCCAGAAGCCATACCCCTCAAGAATATTTCAACTCAAGATGTGGCTGATGCGTTATTTCAAATATGGACTTGAATAGGGTTTCCGAGAAAACTGTTATCTGACAGAGGTTCTCAGTTTGTGTCAGAAGCCATGACGGAAGTCATGAAAATGTTTCACATTGATCGGTCCTTGAGCAGTGTTTATCACGCCGCCTCGAATGGTATGGTTGAGAGGTTAAATAGGTCAATAAAACAGATTCTAGGAAAAGTTACAACTCAATTTCCTAAAGATTGGGACCGTATTTTACCAGCGGTACTTTTCGCGTACCGATAAATACCTAATGAGCATACAGGATTTTCTCCTTTCAACTTGTTTTCGGGGCTCAACCTAGAGGTCCTTTGTCATTGATCAAAGACTTACTGCTTGATGCTACATTGTCCCAAGAAACTCAATCTTCTTATGAGTATGTGGTGAATTTAAGGCAGAAAATTATGGATGCATGCCAGTTGGCAACATCTGCTTCAGAGAAAGCTAAAGAAAAAGCTCGCTTATTGCAAAATCAGTCAAGACATCTGCGTCATCTGGTGCCAGGTGATGAGGCTTTTGTGCTCTTACCTAGCAAACAGAATCGATTACTTATTACATGGTGTGGTCCATTTAAAGTTCTTTCGCGTATTTCCGACGTGGATTACATTCTTGATGTGAAAGGTAAAAGAAAAACGTTTCACATCAACATGTTAAAAGAATCTCACTCAAGACCTGAACATCTTCAGGCAGTTTTTCACTCGTTTGAGGACATTGTGAATCGTCCTACTCATTGGTCCTCGTTATCGGTTATCCAGGAGGAAGAATCTTCTTTCCCTGAGGTTTCTATGTCTTTTCCGATTTTACCTGTACAGTCTACAGAGACGTGGAAAGATGTAACGATTTGTCTTGACTTGTCACCTGATAACATACGACATGTCTCAGAATTATTACACTCGTTTCAAGACGTGCTCACAGACATACCGGGTAGGACAAATGTAATAACTCATGATATTCATTTACATGATGAAAACCCAATTAGAATACGTCCGTACCCAATACCGATACATTTCCAGGACAAAGTGGACAAGGAACTAGAAGACATGATTCGATTGGGAATAATCAGTCCATCCATCAGTAGCTTTGCGTTCCCGATGGTAATAATAAGAAAAAAAGATAATAACATTCGTTTGTGCATAGATTTTAGAAAACTCAATCATGTCACAAATTTTGACGCTGAACCAATGCCATTATTGGACGATCTGTTACCCATTTGCGGTTTCTACGCCACATCCTCGGCATCTCGTGGAAAGATAAAGTGACAAATGTCGAGGTGTTGTCACATGCTGGCCTTCAAAGTATTTATACGCTGCTTAGACAGCGCAGACTTCACTGGCTTGGCCATGTTCGCCGCATGGAAGATGGTCGCATCCCAAAAGATATCTTCTACGGACAATTAGCAGATGGCAAGAGAACAGTTGGGCGACCACAGCTGAGGTTCAAAGATGTGTGCAAGAGAGATATGAGGGCACTGGACATGGATCTAGCAACATGGGAGGATGAAGCTGCCGATCGCAATAAGTGGCGATGCTATTTACGACACCACCTCAGATTGGGCGAAGAGAGGCTCACACAAGAAGCAGAGGTGAGGAGAAAACGTCGAAAGGAGCACCAGGAAAATAAGCAGCTGAGGGCTGCCACCTCAGGGGCGCATTCCCATAGTCAGTTATGACTGAAGGGGCTATTATTATTATTATTATTATTATTACCCAAGTTATCTACGGCCGTCTTTTTTAGTAAACTTGATCTGTCAAAAGGCTATTGGCAGGTTCCTTTAGCCGATAGATGTAAACATTACACGGCGTTTTCTACTTCTAGAGGGTTGTTCCAGTTCAACTTTATGTGTTTTGGTCTTGTGAACGCGCCTGCGACTTTTACTAGAATGATGAGAATTTTATTCTCCTATAGGCGGGATATCATCACATATATTGACGACATTTGTTTGTTTAGCAACACTTGGCAGGAACATTTCTTAGGACTTCACTCATTTTTGTCTACTTTACATCCCGCAGGACTTACTGCTCGACCTTCTAAGGTTTATATTGGATTTTCGGAAATCACATAAAAACTGCAGATCTGTCCATCTTTCTTCTAAAACTAAGAAGCAAAAGTTTGTTGGGTGTTCTACCTAGATATAATTATCGGTGGACACCTTAAGAAAGGTGCTCCAATTAGGTGCAATTCTGCTTTTAATAGGATAAAAGAATTATTTCTTCCCCACCAATTTTGAAGTTACCTATAATTGATAGTCTTTATACTCTTTGTACAGACGTCTCATCTAAAGGAGTTGGAGCAGTATTACTACAAGAATTTGCTGGACATCATCCAATTACCTACATTTATAGAAAGTTGAACAAGGCAGAACTGAATTATTCTGTTCTGGAGAAGGAATTATTAGCAGTAGTCTGGGAGGTGACCAAGCTGGAGAAATATTTGCTGGGGGTACCCTTTGTGATCCAATCTGATCATAAGGCCCTTGCGTATTTAAAGTCAAAGAATCACAAATGTGCCAGAGCCGCAAGGTACTCTATCCTCATGCAACCTTACAATTACCAAATACAGGCAATTCGTGGTACGGAGAATGTGCCGAGTGATATTTCGTACGGTTATAGTTATAATCATTGTCATGCTATGAACTAAGGACAGCCAGTATACGAGACTTCATGTACATATTGATCTGGAAGGTGTGAATGGTTTCACACATTGTGTTAGATGTTTTATTACTTTTACGCTTGCGCATGGAATTGGCACAGTAGGATTAGATGTAGTGGTATAGTGCGACCATGGCTCTTTATGGATGAGTATTGGAAGTTTATGGCACGGTCATATGGTATTTTTACGGTCTTAACTTTCGTAATGTTATGAACTCGTGGTATTTTCAGAGGAATTGTGCGTTATTGGAGATATTGCTAATGTTTGGTGCCCTATTGGTGACGCTCACATAATTTAATGGATTTATCTAGTGATTGGGATGCTTTTGATTCTTGTTGACGGCTGACAGATGATATGTACGGTACTCTTTTATTGCTATAATTTTTTTTTTTTTGTTGCTTTGTTTGTTTGTATTGGTTGTTCCTTACCATTGAGACTGGTTAGATGACTTAGACGTTACTGAGACGGTATATGCTTTATGATCTGTTAGTGATTATTGCCGGCAGTGGTGGTTCTTGGAAGAAAAAAAGAAACTGCGTGTCTTTTTTTCTTAATGACAGTAGGGGGTAATTGTTGCGATATGAATTTGGCAACAATGTAGTTGCACAGAAAAAAATGGCACTAGTATTTGGGGAGATGATGATATTTTTTGAAGAGTGCACTGAGGTGCACATTTGTTGAACGCGAATGGTAAAAAAAAACAGAGGATTCAAGATGGATGCCTAAATCATAGGCTAACATTTGTGTTCTGAGTTCTATTACTCAGAAAAGACATGGAATGATGCTGCCGTTGTGACTTATAATAGTCATGTAGGGAATCATATATTATGTATTTGGTAAGGTATTAAGCTTCCGTGGCCTGGGAGGTTCATACACTGTTACATCAGAGTTAAATTACAACCTTACCAGCTACGGAAGGGTGCGAAGGGTCATTGTGGAGAAGAGTGGATTCACTGTTTATGAATTGAATATCCCTACGGTCCAAGATTGACAACTGTACTGAATAGTGTGCCTTTATGCTTATATGAAGACTGACGGGACATATAATTTTAATGACTTTCGCTACGTATGGTACCTGGAGTATTGGAAATAAATATGGTGATTTTTATATAACAACTATGGACATTACGCATATCACAGTTGGCCGTTGTGCGCCATGCATTGCAGTTCAGGGTTAACTTTGCTGTTCGTTATATGACTGCCTATTGTGATGGGACGACTAGATGCTGTAGCATACCCACGATTGGTATTTTCGCGTGAAGTTTGACCGGGGCAGTATTGTGTTGCATACGGTGTTGCAACAAATACAACATCCTTAAAGACACAGTTCAAACTCAACAACTGCTGGGGGTAAAAAGACAAGATTAAGTGGTAGACCTGTTTAAACTGTTTTCTTTCTTTCAGTTAGCTGCTAAAAGTGGTATGTGTTTGTAGTCTTACAGTGGAGCATGTATAATGTCTCACCTCTGTGGATCAATGCCTAATGTCTTACTCTGTGGAGCAATGTCTAATGTCTTATTGTCTGTGGATCTGTGTCTAATGTCTTATTGTCTGTGGAGCTGTCTAATGTCTTACTCTGTGCAGCAATATCTAATGTCTTATTGTGGTCACAAAGTGGATTTAAGTTTATAGAGTTTGCCTGAATGAAAGCAAGACCCTAGTATGAGAAAGTCTGAGAAGATAGAATTTAGATGAAAATGACATGCCTGTGGACAGATGAGACTATTGGCTCAAGGGATAGAACCAGGATTTGACTCTCCCCTTGCTGCTTCGTGACTTCAGAAAAACTATAGAATCACCCCCCTCTAACTACCTTTAAACACAAGGAGATAAGGTGTATAAAACGACCACAGACACCACTATACAGACAACATAGAGTAAGTATAGTAAAGTGGAGAAGCTGATCCAGTATACAGTATATATATATATTTATTTACACAATCAATCATAAAATTTCATCATACATCAATCCAATAAATAGCGTGCACAGTTGCACGGCCTGAAAAAAACAAAGTAACAATTAACATGGTAGACACTAGAAAAACCCCAATTCCATTCACTCCTCCTGTCACCCTGCTGGGGAACAATAATATGATTAGTGATTTAAACAACTCTAATTATGTGGGGCTGCCAACTTTAGCCTCCACTCTCTAACACAAATAATATTTCTGTGGTCTCAGTCCTGTTGACTTCCTCACCGAACGTCTACACAACTTCAACCTTGTTAGGCGATATGCGCCACTAACTAACACCACTGGAAATGCTACAATAATAGACTTTGCTTACACCGATGGCTCAGTGTCTATCCGTCAAAGGGATAATAAAACCGACCCTACTGGTCCTGTCTATTCTCTCCCTCCTTCTCTCTTTCTCTCCTGGTCTCAGTGTCTCTCTAACACTCGACTTCGGATGATGCGGCGTCTTCGTTACGCTCTTCTCTCGTTACTTTCAGGACCCAGGTATGGTAACTCTGTCACCTGCTCCTGAATTCGGTGATGATGATGATGTTCGGGTATCAAGCATGAGGTACTTGATTCACTGTAGAAACTTCTCTGCTGCTGAATAGCTTCTATAACTTTCCACTTTTAACCCGCTCCGGATTTAGAGGAAACCACAGCATTGATTTCTGGCTGTATACAATTACACCAGTCTCCCGGCCACGTGCCGTTGTCGGAGACTATAATAGAGAAGAGCTCTGGGTTTTTATGATAAATAACCCCCATTCCCGCTAAAGCATGGGCACTTCACTGCAAGAGACCATAGGTTATTTTTCTTTTGCTTCTAACGATAACTCGAGTCCTCTGACCCCTGAGATATGTCCTTTTGCCGTGGATAATTTGTGTTGGCAAATTATGCTCCCCCACTGTTTGCCATGACCCGTTGAAATTAAAAGAAAATGCGTCTAATGTACACCAACTCCAACATCACTTATCTCTAACATATTGCTCCCATAATCTTTACAACTCAATACTTCACCCGCTAAGCACCACAAATCCATAAATAATTTCTATCCACGTGTCACTTCAATCTCACTCCTTCTACTCCCCTTCTCTCGTTCTGAACAACGATACATAAAATAATACTATTCCACGTGTCTCTCCAATCTCACTCCTTCTCCTCCCCTTCTCTCGTTCTGCACAACAATACATAAAACATTCCTACCCACGTGTCTTCTATCTCACTCTCCTTCTACTCCTCCCTTCCCTCAACTTAAATCTGCCAGGTAAGTAAACAAAGCCCCAGACACTGTCTGACGGGTTACGTGGCTGTTACGCATGGCTAACCACGTGTCCAAACATTTCACCTAGGGAAATCCTTTGTCCGACATTCCCATTACACCTTGGGTTCCCGACTTAAGCCCCAATTTAAATTAAACCTCGTGCTATAGGAATAATTTACTCCCCTAAGCCGTATAATTCACTGATAACATAAATCTGTACCCTCCGACTGCATTTCTCACATTTAAGGCACAATAAAATTAACGTACACACAATGGAGTTCCCAATAAAATTACATTTGTAAATACACAGGAATAAATGGTGGTTTTTACACAACATTCTACAACTATGAGCACATGTGTATCTCATAACTCCACACGCTCCTATCTACTGCCAAAATCCTAGAAAGACTTATGCACACTTTTACATTTACATCGTTCTTCAAAGATAATAATGGATGGCGCTACCGTTTATAACTTTAAGTTAATGTCCCCGAAGAACTTTACTTACGGGCCGAGATTTATCAAAGACCCCACTAACAAGTAAAACGATAAAAAATAGTTACATACGAAATTACCGCTGTTCCTCCCCGCAGTGGAGACGATAATACGAAGTTGCACGGCAGGCAATTATTTTCTTCATAGAAAAAGATCCCCCGTCTAACCGACTATTTATACACAGGGAACCACTCTCGCTGATCGCCTACGTATCTGCTAAGCTATCCACTCGGACCAATGGAAACGCTAGAAGAATAAAATAACTAGCGACCTACGCCAAATCAGATTTGAAAACGCGCAGACCGTGTGTCCAAAAATTTCATCACGTTACATGACGTTTCTGACGCGTCATACAGGCGTCCATGAAATGGCGATTTTCGTAAACAATGAAAATCTACGTGATCGCGAAAAATCTATAAGAAAAGAACTAGCCAAGTGTAAAATAAACCTACCGACATAAAAAGAACCCATTTAATTTCCTACACAACAATACCAAATACGATATATATTCAAATGAGAAGAAACATGGCAACCACATATAGTTACAAAGTGAAGACGAATGGTGCAAACTCAAAATAGAAGAACAGAATTGGGCCTGTTGAAAGACAGAATTACAGTGCAGCATCACAATTGTCTGTGGAGCTGTGTCTAATGTCGTATTGTCTGTGGATCAATGTCTAATGTCTTATTGTCTGTGGATCAATGTCTAATGTCTGTGGATCAATGTCTAATGTCTTATTGTCTGTGGATCTGTGTCTAATGTCTTATGTCTGTGGAGCTGTCTAATGTCTTACTCTGTGCAGCAATGTCTAATGTCTTATTGTCTGTGGAGCTGTGTCTAATGTCTTATTGTCTGTGGATCAATGTCTAATGTCTTATTGTCTGTGGATCAATGTTTAATGTCTGTGGGTCAATGTCTAATGTCTGTGGATCAATGCCTAATGTCTTATTGTCTGTGGATCAATGTCTAATGTCTATAAGGAGAACTTCCAATATCACTTTCTAACAGTAACTTCATTACAATTTCTATGCTTTTAAGTCTCATAGATATTTTGCTGTAAAAAATGTAAGGTTTTTGCCCAAACTGCTACCAGGGAACTAAAACTGTATTTATATGTTTATTATCAGTCAAATCTAACTGAATTTAGTGAGTGTCCTTGGTCACCAACAGCTAATGTTCAATGACAGTGGATCAAAGTCAGGTCAAGTCAACAGAATTAAAAAAATAAATAAAACTCATTTACATAAATAAATATTAACATCCATACATTAAAAAAATATGTGTAACAAAGTTTTTGGTAAGTTTAACTACACACAATGAGCTACTGATTTCTTTTTATGCAATCCAGTGTGGGGTTTAGTATGGCTTGTGGAATGTGTTTTCGACAAAATAGGGAAGATACTGCATGCTTTCAAATTTTAGCATAATATTTTTTTTACAAGCACTCATCTAGTTGGTTATTCATAAACATTTTCACTTTACCTTTTGGATCATTTTTTCACAAGCACTCGTCTAGTTGGTTATTCATAAACACTTTCACATTACCTTCTGGATCATCAGTTTACAAGCACTCATCTAGTTGGTTATTCATAAACATTTTCACATTACCTTCTGGATCATCAATTTACAAGCACTCATCTAGTTGGTTATTCATAAACATTTTCACATTACCTTCTGGATCATCAATTTACAAGCACTCGTCTAGTTGGTTATTCATAAACATTTTCACATTACCTTCTGGAGCATCAATTTACCAGCACTCGTCTAGTTGGTTATTCATAAACATTTTCACATTACCTTCCGGATCATCAATTTACAAGCATTCAATTAGCTGGTTATTCATAAACATTTTCACTTTACCTTCTGGATCATCAATTTCCTCATCCTCATGTTCCAACAGATACGTTTTGACAAATTGAGCAAAGGGTCCATTATGACTCATTAGCTGTTGGTAACTTCCTGACTCAGTTATCTGACCTTGGTCCATGACTATGATTTGGTCCACCAGGGGAAGCCAATGAATGCCATGAGTTACTAGTACCCTTGTCTAGAAAACATGAGAAAAAAAATGTCAACATCAGATACTACTTTAAAATATCATCATCATCATCAGCTGCCATGTCCACAATGAAGGTTGGCTGTAATAGATCTCAGTCTTCTGTCTCTTGTCTTGATGATGCACTCTGATAAGACTCTTTCCTGTCTTCCTCTTGTTGATGTTATCTTCCCACTTATAGCGCTGTCTTCCTCTTGTTGATGTTATCTTCCCACTTATAGCGCTGTCTTCCTCTTGTTGATGTTATCTTCCCACTTATAGCGCTGTCTTCCTCTTGTTGATGTTATCTTCCCACTTATAGCGCTGTCTTCCTCTTGTTGATGTTATCTTCCCACTTATAGCGCTGTCTTCCTCTTGTTGATGTTATCTTCCCACTTATAGCGCTGTCTTCCTCTTGGATGCTTGCCTTCAACTCTCCCTTCTATTATGATCTTCTGTAAGGTGTTATGTCTTTTTACATGACCAAAATATTTTAGCTGCCTAACTTTGATCTCCCTCATTAATTTTCTTTTCATTCCTATGTTTTCTAGGACCTCCTTATTTTTTTCTTCTCTTTCCATGAGATACGCCCCATTCTTCTAATTTCCACATCTTAAGAACCTCAATTCTTTCTTCCAATTGCTTATTCATTGTCCATGTTTCTACGCCACGCAGTAATGAAGAATTTATATAACATTTTATGATTCTGTTTTAATTTGTGAGTTTACTGTTTTGATGTAGTATTTGTTTCATGTTGTGGAATTTAGCTTTGGCCATTCCTATTCTCTTCCTGATGTCTGTTTTACATCTGCCTTCTTCTGTCATTTTATGACCAAGATATAAGTAGCTCTTGACTTGTTCCAGGATTTTCCCATTTATGCTTAACTTTAATGTAGGCTTTTAAAAATAAAATAACAATAATGCATGAGGTCCATGCATCAGATCTTGCTGATTTGTTGTGGTGAATGGTTATAAATACAGTACATGTCTATTCTGAACATTCAATGTTACCAATGACTATAATGCAGTATGTCTATTCTGAACATTCCATGTTACCAATGACTATAATACAGTACGTCTATTCTGAACATTCCATGTTACCAATGGTTATAATACAGTACATCTATTCTGAACATTCCATGTTACCAATGGCTATAATCCTAGGATGCATAGTAACACCAGACGGCGGAGCAAGCAAAGACATCAACAACAGAATGAACAAAGCAAGAACAGCCTTTTTTAGTCTAAACAACATCTGGAAGTCCTCTCAGTACAGCACAAGCACAAAATTAGGATTATATCAGAGCTGTGTGTTTTCTGTGCTTCTCTATGGCGCGAAGAGCTGGAGAGTTACAGAGAAGGAAATGTCGAAATTGTCCTCTTTTCACACAACATGCCTAAGGAAAATTCTCCGAATCTTTTGGCCGAATATCATCACCAACCAAGATCTGCTTACTCGGAGCAAGCAAGAGGACATGCACACCATCATAGCTGGCAGACGCTGGAGCTGGGTTGGTCATGTCCTCAGAAGAGACCCTGATGCCATCACAAGAACAGCTATGCTATGGACCCCTGAAGGAAAACGAAAGAGAGGCCGACCAAAAACAACTTGGCGGAGGACTGCGGAGGCTGAGATGCAAAGAATGAACCAGAGTTGGGGCACTGTACGAAGGATGGCCGCCGACCGAGCAAAGTGGAATCAATTTGTTGTTGCCCTACAAGACGCCACCAGGCGTAATGGCCACTGACTGCTTTGACGGTCGGAGGCTAAGGATCAAAGAAGAAGAAGAATGGCTATAATACAGTACATCTATTCTGAACATTCAATGTTACCAATGGCTATAATACAGTATGTCTATTCTGAACATTCCATGTTACCAATGGTTATAATACAGTACGTCTATTCTGAACATTCCATGTTACCAATGGTTATAATACAGTAGGTCTATTCTGAACATTCCATGTTACCAATGACTATAGTACAGTATGTCTATTCTGAACATTCCATGTTACCAATGACTATAATACAGTATGTCTATTCTGAACATTCAATGTTACCAATGCCTTTAATATGTACGTCTATTCTGAACATTCCATGTTACCAATGGCTATAATGCAGGTTGTCTATTCTGAACTTTCAATGTTACCAATGACTATAATACAGTACGTCTATTCTGAACATTCAATGTTACCAATGACTATAATGCAGTACATCTATTCTGAACATTCCATGTTACCAATGACTATAATACAGTACGTCTATTCTGAACATTCCATGTTACCAATGGCTATAATTCATTCATTCATAACCCTCCACTCCCAAAGGAGCATAGGCCTTCAACAAACACATGCCAAGTCCTCCTGTCACGTGCCATCATCTCAAGTTCTTTCCACGTTCTCCTCATCATTTTCACCTCTATTTCCAGCTCTCTTCTCCATGTGCTTCTTGATCTACCTCTGCCTCTCTTGCCCTGGGGGTTCCAGAACAAGGACTGCCTTGTAATGCTATCAACAGGTTTCCTCAGTGTGTGTCCTATCCATCGCCATCATCTTCTTCTCATCTCTTGTTCCACTGGTACTTGTCTAGTTCTTGTCATCAGTTCCACGTTGGTAACCTTGTCATACCATTTTAATCCCTCTATTCTACGCAAGCACCCATTTATGAAAGTCTGTAGCTTTTAGGTTGTTGTCTTTGTTGTTCTCCATGTCTCAGAGCCATACAATAGGACTGATTTCATATTTGAGTTGAAGATTCTTATTTTCGTGTTGGATCCTATTTCTCTTGTTCTCCATATATTTCCCAATGCAATGAAAGCTCCTCTTGCTTTTTGTATTCTTAGTTTGATATCACTGTCTGTCCCTCCAACTTTCTCTATATTGCTGCCAAGATACATGTACGATCCTAAAATCTTGTATTGGTATTTCTTCAAGTTCAACCCTGTTATCATTACCTGCATTTATTCTCATTATTTTTGTCTTTTCCCTGTGTATTTTCAGACCCAATTGCTGTGACCTCTCATCGCATGTTTTCAATTTGTCCTGCATCTGATTATGGTTATGGGACAGAAGAGCCAGGTCATCAGCAAAATCTAGATCATCCAACTGCTTAGTCAAAGTCCACTGGATTCCATTTCTGTTGTGTGTTGTCGATGATCTCATAACCCAGTCTATTGCTAGTAAGAAAAAAAATGGAGACAAGAGGCATCCCTGTCGCACTCCTGTTCTTATCCCAAACCGCAAATTTGTCTCTTGTTTCTTGATTTCTTAGATGTCCTACATTAAATTGTTGTCAATAATTTTGCATTGTTGCATATCTCTTGAGTTTCATTTTTACTTTAGCTATCAGAAGGTGGTGATCTATAATGCAGTACACGTCTATTCTGAACATTCAATGTTACCTATGGTCCCAAAATATTCTGTCCACCTCTCATTTGCTTGTGATATTGCTGAAGTCTTCAGAGTTTTCCATTCTTGTCTTTTGTGAGGCAAACTTATTTGCTTGTATTATCCTGTTGATCCGCAAAGTTTGTCCTATGACTGTTCTCTCAGATGTCATCCTTTGTTGCTATAATGCAGTACTCCAGGTCTTGAGACCTTTTTGGTCTATTCTGAACATTCAATGTTAACAATGGCTATAATGCAGTACACGTCTATTCTGAACATTCAATGTTACCAATGGCTATAATGCAGTACACGTCTATTCTGAACATTCCATGTTATCAATGGCTATAATACAGTACGTCTATTCTGAACATTCCATGTTATCAATGACTATAATGCAGTATGTCTATTCTGAACATTCAATGTTACCAATGACTATAATGCAATATGTCTATTCTGAACATTCAATGTTACCAATGGCTATAATGCAGTAAACATCTATTCTGAACATTCAATGTTCCCAATGGCTATAATGCAGTACACATCTATTCTGAACATTCAATGTTACCAATGGCTATAATGCAGTACACGTCTATTCTGAACATTCCATGTTATCAATGGCTATAATACAGTACGTCTATTCTGAACATTCCATGTTATCAATGACTATAATGCAGTATGTCTATTCTGAACATTCAATGTTACCAATGACTATAATGCAATATGTCTATTCTGAACATTCAATGTTACCAATGGCTATAATACAGTAAACATCTATTCTGAACATTCAATGTTCCCAATGGCTATAATGCAGTACACATCTATTCTGAACATTCAATGTTACCAATGGCTATAATGCAGTAAACATCTATTCTGAACATTCAATGTTCCCAATGGCTATAATGCAGTACACATCTATTCTGAACATTCAATGTTATCAATGGCTATTATGCAGCACTTTTTTTCTGAACATTCAATGTTACCAATGGCTATAATGCAGTATGTCTTGTCTGAACATTCAATGTTACCAATGGCTATTATGCAGTACTTTTTTTCTGAACATTCAATGTTACCAATGGCTATAATGCAGTACACATCTATTCTGAACATTCAATGTTACCAATGGCTATAATGCAGTACGTCTATTCTGAACATTCAATGTTACCAGAATAAAAATGCTTAAGCTGTTAATTAAGAATATCTCAAACCTGAGCTGTCTACAACTTTATGGTTAAAAGCTCAGCAAAAGTGTCATTGAACGTGCACTTTTAAAAATGACATTTTAAAAAAAAAATTAATACCCAGCATGAAAGACAGAAGAACAAATATCCTAGTTAATCTTGCCTAGAAAAAGCCATCAAAAGCTTAAAATAAGAGGAAAAAACAAACTTCAATAAGCAAAAAACGTATTCCAGGTTATTCTGATAACAACGATCAAGCTGGCACAACAAAAGACGATGAGATCATTCAAAGCTGGAAGAAAGACTGAGAAGCCACAGAAGAACTAGATTAATACATTAACTCTTTAAGCCCAAAAGCCGATACATCATACTTCCTTCTAGACCCGTATGGCCCGATCAACGTTAAATCGGCTTTCGTATCTTTTGCTCCTTTCCAGAGCTGTTTTCTAATTTTAACAACCCAAAACGTCATTTCTGACAGGAAGTACTTTCTTTTAAATACCTTGTGTATTTATGCTTATGAACATTTTTTTTAAAATTTTCCAAACAACAACAATAAAAAAGCACTGGGGTGGCCATTTTTGTTTGGGCCAAACCCAATTTCAATTTTTTGCTTGGGACTGAAAGAGTTAAGCAAGGAAAGATAGAATATATGATTATTTCAAGAGAACATTCTGAAAAATATTCATAAACATAGGAGCAGATGATAGGTCTTAAAGACGACTCTGCTAATTACCTGGACATAATATTTAACATCACCGGTGTCAATACCTTGTCGAGGTATGGCGGCTTGCGTACCCTGATTACCCCCAGAGCTATGCCAGTGGGAGTTTTACTCCTGGAAGGTTCTACCAAGCTGGACAGGTTTGCGCGGGCAGGGTTCAGACAAAAGCAGACACCCTGGTCCTCCAGGTTGGGGGTTTTAGCATAGGGCTGGCACCCCTGTCTATGTAAAAAAAAAATTGAAGTTACGGAAACAACAATGAATAAACAAACTTTGCTGCGGGACGGACATCCTGAGTCTGAGGCTCGTATGACTGTCAGTGGTGAAAGCCGTAAGGAAGCCACTGACATGAAAACGGATGTACTGACCACAAAACATGATACAAGAATAGGATTTTGGAATGTCAGGACAATGAACGAGACGGGTAAACTAAAACAGGTCATGGCAAAAATGAGAAACTATAGGTTACACATTCTAGGGATAAGCAGGAGCAGATGGACAGGGGCAGGAAAAGTTAAAACAGCAACAGGAGAAACAGTACTTTACTCTGGAAGAGAGGATGGACAGCACAATGAAGGTGTAGCCATTATTCTACAGAAAGGAATAGAAAGGACATTACTGGAATGGAAACCCATCAACAACAAACTGATAAGATTAAGATTGAGAGGTAGATTCACCAATACTACAATAATACATAATAATAAATCTTCTTATGTTTTTGTTTTGGTTCGTTTCGTATCTTTTTAAATCTCTTGTTTTGTCGCTATCGTACGTCACTTCCTTGTGATTTCTGTGACAAGAGACTACCGCTTTCTTCCACAGATTCTTTGGATCGAGCTAAGCTAACTTTTACTAGTTCCACAGTTTTGTTTATTCTTCTTTTTTTCGTTTCGTTGATTATTTACTTTCTTGTTTCAGTATTTCTTTTAGATTTTACGGTTTTCTTGTATTATTATTGTTCTTTTTTTCTCTCATCACTGTTGTTGTTTACTTTTTCCATCTGCTTGTATCACCCATTTGTTGTATATTTCTCATCATCGTATAGTTTTGTAGTACCTATATGTCATTTTTGTCTTTGTCACCTGTTTGTGGCTGACGAAGGGTAAAACCCGAAACGTCCCTTGTCTCATGTGAACTGTTATTTGTAAAACTGATTCGATACCGTTTTATTAGTTTATAAACTTATACAATAATACAATGCTACGCACCAACGAATGACAGCGATGAAGAGGTCAAGGATGAATTCTATCAACAACTGCAGAAAGAAATGGAAGACACACCTAGATATGATCTTATTATAGTAATGGGAGACCTCAATGCAAAAGCTGGCACACACAATACATATAATGAAAGAGTAATGGGGAAATGCGGCAGTGGAACAGCAAACGAAAATGGTGATAAATTAATAAGTTTCTGTAGTATTAACAGCCTGGTCATTGGAGGAACACTTTTCCCACATAAAGAAATTCACAAATTAACATGGGAATCACCAAATGGTCAGGACAGAAACCAGATAGACCACATCATGATTAACGGTAGATGGAGACATGCATTACAAGATGTGAAGGTAAGAAGAGGTGCAGATGTGGGAAGTGATCACCATTTAGTAGTAGCAAAACTGAAAGTGAAACTAAGAAGGGCTGGACCAACTGTAACTACACAGAAAAGGTTTGACATCAGCAAATTGAAGGACCCCCTTACCAGAAAAGCTTTTGCGGCTGACATAAAAAAACGATATCAATTTGCCAAAAGTCAGGAAAAGACATTGACTGATGATATAGACCAGCAATTCAACACCATTTCAACAATATATAAGGAAAGCAGCAAATCATGCTTGGGATTCCAGGAAAGGAAGAAGCAAGACTGGATAACACCAGAAACATTAAACACCATAACACTGAGAAAGGAAATGAAAAGAAAGAAAACAGAAGCGAAGTCCCCCAGGTTAAAGCAACTATATAGCGAACAGTACAGTCAGCTGGACAAGGAAGTTAAACGCCAAACTCGAGCCAACAAAAGGAATTTCCTAGACGATCTTGCAAGACAGGCAGAAGAGGCAGCACTGAGAAATGAACAAAGCACAGTATACAAAATAACTAAATTCATCAGCGGAAAACGAGGTGCAAACAATATTACATTAGTAAGAGATAAGCAAGGAAACCTCATCACGACAGCAGAGGGACAGGAAACAAGATGGGCAGAGCACTTCAGAGAAACTCTGAACAAGGAACCACCAGAGACACAACTGAATGTTCCTGAGGCAGAAAACGATCTAGATGTAAATACAGACATTCCACGAAAAGAAGAAATCATCACAGCAATCAAAGGGTTAAAGAACGGAAAAGCTCCTGGCCATGATAACTTAAATGCAGAGCTATTTAAGACAGACCCTGAGCTAGCAGCAGAACTATTAGAACCACTATTTGCACAAGTCTGGAAAACGGGGACAACACCATCAGAGTGGAACAAAGGAATAATTGTCAAATTGCCCAAGAAGGGAGATCTTGCAGACTGCAATAATTGGAGAGGAATCACTCTTCTCTCAGTTCCCAGCAAAATACTAGGCAGGATAATTATACAGAGAATTTCAAAAGCAGTAGACCACAAACTGAGGAAAGAAAAAGCAGGATTTAGAAAGAACAGAAGATGTGTAGATCATATATTCACTCTCAGGAACATTATAGAGCAGTGCTCAGAATGGCAAAGACAGCTGTACATTAATTTTGTTGATTTTGAAAAAGCTTTTGACAGCATACATAGGGACAGTTTATGGAAAATACTGAGGGCTTATGGAATTCCAAGCTGCATAGTGTCAATCATTAAAAGCCTCTATGCCAACTTTACGTGTAGTGTTGGGCAGAGCAACCTAACCTTTGAGGTGAAGACAGGAGTACGACAGGGATGCTCCTTATCAACCACTCTATTTTTAACAGTCATAGATTGGGTGATGCACCAGACAACAGAGGGCAGTCCAAGAGGAATAAGATGGACTACATTTTCTACACTGGAAGATCTGGAATATGCAGATGACATTGCACTACTAGCACATTCACATCAACACATCCAGGAAAAAAACGGATAGACTTAATAAGTTTAGCCAGCAAGTGGGCTTGAACATCAATTTAAAGAAGTCAGAGGTCATGACGCTCAATGTGAGCAACCCTGAGCCCATATCAGTAAGGAATCAGCAACTGGTACAGACAGACACCTTCACATACCTAGGATGCATAGTAACACCAGACGGCGGGGCAGGCAAAGACATCAACATCAGAATGAATAAGGCAAGAACAGCCTTTTTTAGCCTAAACAACCTCTGGAAGTCCTCTCAATACAGCACAAGCACAAAATTAAGATTATATCAGAGCTGTGTGCTTTCTGTGCTTCTCTATGGTGCAGAATGCTGGAGAGTTACAGAGAAGGAAATGTCGAAAATTGTCCTCTTTTCACACAACATGCCTAAGAAAAATTCACCGAATCTTTTGGCCGAATACCATCACCAACCAAGATCTGCTTACTCGGAGTAAGCAAGAGGACATGCACACCATCATAGCTGGCAGACGCTGGAGCTGGGTTGGCCATGTCCTCAGAAGAGACCCCGATGCCATCACAAGAACAGCTATGCTTTGGACCCCTGAGGGAAAACGAAAGAGAGGCCGACCAAAAACAACCTGGCGGAGGACTGTGAAGGCTGAGATGCAAAGAATGAACCAGAGTTGGGGCACTGTACGAAGGATGGCCACCGACCGAGCAAAGTGGAATCAATTTGTTGTTGCCCTACAAGACGCCACTAGGCGTGATAGCCACTGACTGCTTTGACGGTCGGCAGCTAAGGATCAAAGAAGAATATTTAACAACAGAAACAGAACATAAGAAGAACTACAGACAAGAATTCAGGCTGTTAATAGTGAAAACTATGTCCATATGACACTGATACCAAGAGAAATTCGTTCAGAGTTCTACAAAACAGCCAGCTACACAATGCTAATAATAAGTAGTGATACTCTTCTCAGACATCTGGAGGATAAGAAACAAGTTGTTGTTATTTAACTAGGGCTGCTGAGCTTCTTGATCTTATGTTGCCAATACCATGTTGAAGACTCCTTGGTATTATCTACATTTTAGACCTAGGCTTTTCCTGTGGCTTAGCTGGCTTTCTGAAAAATGTTGAGTTGAAGTCATGAGCTCCAGTTTCTCCAACTTGGCTTGCATATAAAAGATCATCACATCTGGTCACAAGCTAAGAGGAAAAATTGCGTGGCATACTGTGCATTCCATGCTATCCAAGGCAAATATAAAGAGCTAAATAATGGGCTCTCCCAAGGAAGTCACATCCTACACAGAACCACTTCTCAGCTCCCCTGCCCATCATGGGGTCCATACCGAGATCCTCCTGCATGCAGCCAACCTGGTAAAAGCCAGAGTTACGTCTGGGGCTCAACTGACTCCTCCAAGCTTAATGTGCAATGATGGGTTCTCAACATGTTTCACCACAGGGGAAATCCCTAGAAGTGTGTGGATGATTTCAAGAGTCAATGAGGGTGTAATTAGCCTCACAGACAGAGGTTCACTTCCATGTCTGTAGACTATAGCATTGTGCTTAGCTAGTGGTCATATAAGGATGACTCCAGATATGCCTCCATGCATAAAGATCTAGTATAACTACAGTATTTTCAAAACAGTATAATTACCAATGAACATAGCATACCTAGAAAATAAAAGCATCTATCCAAAATCTCACAAGTAAACTTCATGGAACTAAGCAGAAACTGCTGGGACACAGTAAATCAGTTGTGACTAATGCAGAGACAATGAAAGTCTATGATAAACACATTAAAGGAACAAAATGAAGATGGAATCTGATAAGAACATGAATGAAAACATAGAAATAGATACAGGGCATCAACATCTGGCAGGAGTGGAGAACAAATGTGTTTTCAGCAAAGAAAACTGAGAGCTTAGAGAGATAAAGCAAAAAGAGGAAGGAGAAATAGGAAAAAACATGATAACACCTACACATGTGTAATGTATACATAGCAGACAAAAGATAACCTTTGGTTAGATAACAATAAACCTTATAATGAGGATAATTTAGTAATTCTACTCATGCAATAGATTTTAATACTTGTAATATTTTACACATCACAAAGTCTTATTATTTTTATTTTTAAAAAAAGCATAACAGAAATACCACACCTTTTCTTTGATCATTCCCTTTGGGCCAATCACATTTTCAAAGATGTGTTTCCCCACATGTGCATCAACGGCACTAAGAGGATCATCCAGTAGGTACACATCAGCATCTTGATACACAGCACGGGCTAGACTGATGCGCTGTTTCTGCCCTCCAGACAGATTAATACCCTAAGAAAAAAACACAGAACAAGTGTCAATTGTATACTCAGTGACTCTGATGTTTGGTTCCGTTGCTAAAGCACTTGAGAACTTTTTAGAATTCAATTTCAGTGCCATGGGACAGATCATAATGTGTCCTCCAAGTTAGATCATGAGAAATATGCAAAAGAAAGGTTGAAAGAAAATGGAGGAAGGAACAGAACTTACTTTATTCCTGTATTATGATTGGACACTGATCACCTGTTTGCTAGTCACTTTGATTACGGAAACAACGGCAAATGGATTAATTTGTTGTTGCCCTAAAGACGCCACTAGGCGTGATGGGAAACAATGGCAAAGGAATCAATTTGCTGTTGCCCTTAAGACGCCACTAGGCGTGCTGGCCACTGACTGCTTTGACGGTTGGTGGCTAAGGATGGAAGAAGAAGAAGAATGATTGGACAACGTAAATTTATGCTGTTACATTATCTTTGTAATGTTCCATCATCATCAGGTGCCATCTCCACATAGGTCAGCTGCAATGGATCTCCAATGTCTTCGTCTTGATGGTGCACTCTGATAGACTCTTTCCTGTGCACTCTGATAGACTCTTTCCTGTCCATCTCTTGATGTTATCTTCCCACTCATAGATAGCACTGTCTTCCCCTTGCCTTCAACTCTTCCTTCTATGATCTTCTGCAAGGTGTTATGCCTTTTTATATGGCCAAAATATTTTAGCTGCCTAATTTTGATCTCCTTCATTAATTCTCTTTTCATTCCTAGGTTTTCTAGGAATTCTTTATTTGTCTTTTTTCTCTTTCCATGTGATGCGCCCCATTCTTCTACATATCCACATCTCAAAAGCCTCAATTCTTTCCTCTAATTGCTTGTTCATTGTCCATGTTTCTACACCATACAATAATGAAGAATATAAATAGCATTTTATTATTCTCAGTTTGAATCTGTGAGTTAGTTATTAGAAGTTAGCAATTGTCTCATGTTGTTGAATGCAGCTTTGGCCATTCCTCTTCTCTTCTTGATTTATGTGTCACATCTGCCATCTTCTGTTATTAAATGACCAAGATAAGAGAAACTTTTGACTTGTTCCAGGATTTTCCCATTTTTTCTTATCTTTAATGTTGGCTTATCATCTACTTTGCTAATTATCATATTTTTCGTTTTCTCAAGGCTAATGTCCAATCCATATTCATGACTTATGCTTTTTACTTGCTTCACTAGTTCTTGTAAGTCCTGTTCACTTTCAGCTAACAAAACGGTATCAACTGTATTTCTAAGGTTGTTTATTGGGTTTCCACTGATGTTAAGTCCTGGCATTTCCTGTATCTGTTTGAACATTTTTTCTGTGCATAGATTAAATAGGCAGGGGGTTAATGTTAATCAGAATCGACGTCCCTGCACTTCGGGCAAACCCATAGGTGCTCAGTCTCCCTCAGCAAATGTCGAAGGGTATGAAAGCTAATTGTTCCTGTTGCGCACTGGTTGTATACACGCCAGATGCATCTTCTATTATGTCCATCCCTGCTGGTCTTATGTTTGATGCCAAATTCCAGTAGTCTTAGCGTTGATGATTCATTGATTGCAGTGTCATTCTCTAATAGGCAATCATAAATAGTCCATAGTATTTCTCCCTTATCCATATCCAGTGAACCCACTATAGGTGCACTTGAAGCTAGTCTTGTCAGCTCTTTCATTGCTGCATACCCCTGCATGATCAGGACAGTAGATCCACACCAGTTCCTGAATATTCGATGCTTCTATGGAGGTTTTCCATTCATGCCGTAGCGATCCATTTTGGACCTTCACAAGCATGGACTGAGAGTCTGACACAATAACTACCTTTGTTAATAAAGTCTCTGACAGCCATCTTGAGGCAGCAGTAACTGCCTCTACCTCCATTCTCATGCTGGAGGTTGTTATCATGTAAGCGCCGCTATGTTCAGCGACGGTTCTGCCCTTTACTCAAAGCAGAGAAGCCCCACCCTGATTAATTATCACTGATTACAGATCGATCAATGTACACAATGGCATCATCATCCCCAGCATTAACATTTATAAGCTATCAATTTCTAGCTCTGCTCTCCCACTGACCCAAGTTCTGCACTCTCTACCAAGGCTGATGATGACTTTCTGGTAGTTCATCCAGCTCTCATCTGACTTACTCCACTCAACTCCCTTGAATATATTTTCAACTGTAGTCACCTGTCTAATAGTCTCCTCTGCCTGCTCCATCCATGACATCCCCCTCTTTATTCTTGTTCCTTTGATGCCAGCTATGTTCCCATGCAGGGGATGCCTTTTGTCTGGTTATTCGCATATACGCTTTTACCTGGGCCATCATATATCTGGATCTAATTGACAGCAATCCAAGCATATGCCACATTATCACAATGGGGGTATCTCGTGTACAGCATACGATTATACGCATCTCTTCATTTTGAATGCATTCCAGTCGTTCACATTGTGATATTGAAATACCTTGGAGTAACATTTGATCGTGGGCTATCATATAAGCACCATGTTGATCACATCATACAGAAGTGCAAGAGAGGTCTGGCAGCCCTAAAAACAATGGCTGCAGCACACCTGGAGCAGAGACTACTGTCTCTCCTGTATCAACAGCTGGTCTTGTCTGTAATCAAGTATGGCCTGGGAATATTCACGCCATCAATAGGCAGGGGGACAACACACAACCTAGTCTCACGTCTCTTTTAATGTCTATATATTGTGAGTAGTTCTTGCCAGGTCTTACTGTTGCAGTTTGTTCCCAATCAAGGTTAACAGATTAATACTATTAACGGAGCCACGCTGGTGTAATGGTTACCACACTGCGCTGGCGATCGGGTGATCCAAGTTCGAGCCCTGGCGTGACCATTTGAAGAAGTGTCGCCGACCGGGACTTGGACTGGAATAATTCGAGCCCTGATGAAGACATTTGAAGGAGTGTCGTCGAACAGAGACTGGAACAGCCTGAACGGCTCTTGAGCCGACCCAGCTCTAATGGGTACCTCCAAAATCGGCGAGTATCTGCCTTAATGGCAAGAGGACACTTGTCATTGTACAGGGATACTCACGTAAAATCAGTCTCAGGTTAGACATATTTACCCGAGATTTCGCCTCGAGTAATAGCGGGCATAAGATTTAAAAAAAAAATAAAAAAAAAAATATATATATATACAATAAAAAAGAATAACAGCTTTTTTTAAATGTACTTTTCTTGTTTTTGTTTTTCACATATTCATTTTTCACTGACATAAATTCTGACCACACACAACCAACCTTCTCTCCAATTTCTGTCATTTCTCCACCAGGAAGAAGCTCAATATCAGGTTCCAAGGCACAAGCCTTGATGACTTTTCTGTAACGTGACTCTCTCATAGGGTGATCAAACAGAATGTTTGATCTCAAGGTCATGTTCTGGATCCATGCTTGCTGGGGCACATATCCTATGGAGCCCTGAAAATAGCAAATCAGCTTCAATAAGTTGTATACCCTATACAGCTGTATTATTAACACTTCATCAATCACCACCCTTCAGCTCCCCAGGGAGGATAGGCCTTCAACAATCTTATGCCAAGTCTTCCTGTCCCGTGCCATCTGCTCAAGGTTTTTGTGTGTCTCATCATGCCCTTCATGTCAGTCTCCAGCTCTCTTCGCCATGTCTTCCTTGGTCTCCCTCTACCTCTCTTACCCTGTGGATTCCTGAACAAGGACTACCTTGTAATGCTATCAACAGGTTTCCTCAATGTGTGTCCTATCCATTTCCAGCGTCTTCTTCTCATCTCTTGTTCCACTGGCACTTGTCTGGGATGTTCATACAATAAAATAACAAGAGAAAACTGCACTCGTGGCAGCGGAAATGAACAATTACAAGATAGATATCTTAGGACTCTGCAAGACAAGGTGTAAGGAAACAGAAAGGAAGAGCTTGATCATAGGAGAAATGGTGCTGTCCTCAGGATATAAGAAGAAAGTGCCCACCAGAGTGAAGAGGTTGGCACTAATGCTGTATAAGGAAGCAGTCATAAAATGGAAAGGAATAGGACCCAGCATTATAATTGCAACATTTAAAACGGCCAAAAATAAGATAAACTTCATCTAATGTTATATACCAACCAGTAACAAAGAAGAATCCATGAAAGAAGAATGCTATTGACACTTAAAACATATTAAATGTTTAAGTAAACTTTCAAACTAACGTAACAGTGGCAAAACTAAGAATAATTAACTAAATTTAGGTGATTGTTAAATAAAAATATAAAATTTATTATTAAAGATAATTATCAAAAATCCAAATGCACCCTAAAATTAGACAAACAATAATAAATTAAGCCTTTCTGAAGCTAGATCTATTACCTTTATACTTCCTTGACCTTCCAGTTTTTCCATCTCACCAAGAAAGGCAGACAATAATGATGACTTTCCTGCCCCTACTTGACCAACTACTGCAATTAGTTTGCCTCTTGGGATACGGACAGTCATACTGAAAATGATTACACCAGTGTGGAATTACAAAAAGGTAAGTGCTATAAGAAAATGCTGGATTTTCTCAATAGTTTTGGCAATTTTAAAAAATCAATGACTGGAATTGTGTTTCCAAGGTGTATTTTCTAAAGATTATTATCATAAATTCTCACTTCAGGAATCCTTCTGGATGGCCATTTTGTTCACACTGGAATCGGTGACAATGACATCAGATATTTCCATTTTCGGGTTGTATTTTGTTGTTCTTGTTATTTAACTAGGGCTGCTGAGCTTCTTGCTCTTTTGCAGCCAATACCAAGTTGAAGACTCCTTGGTATGTTTGGCAACAATACTCTGGTCCTTTCCCCAGGATTTACCGCAGATATATCGATGATGGCATAGGTCCCACAGATATGTCCAAGGCTGATTTATCCCGCTTCATCGACTTCGTCAACCACTTCCACCCGACCATCAAGTTCACCTCCCTCATCTCCACAGTATCTGTCAACTTTCTTGATTTTACTATTACTTTCACACCCTCTCTGAAGACGGCGAGTATCTGCCTGAATGGATTGAGGTCACCTGTCAGCGTACAGGGAAAATAGGATACTCACGTAAAATCAGTCTCAGGTTAGACATAATAACCTGAGATTTTGCCTCGAGTAATAGCATGCGTACGTTAATAAATAAAAAATAAAATCTCACGCCCTTTGGCCTTAATACCTACAAGCCGACAGATGCCCACAGTTACCTTCTGTATACATCTTCTCATCCTCAGGCTTGTCGTGACTCCCTTCCATTTTCCCAACTTCTCCGCTTCTGCCGTTTGTGCCAAGACAACGATGACTTCCACTTCCGAGCCAATGAGATGTTGGATTTCTTCCGTAGCAGACTTTACAAGGAACATGTTCTCACCTTCATCCTCCTATGTGTTCTCCCCATCTCCCTTAAAGAGTCCCTCAAACCCCACTACAAATCCACTTCGGATAGAGTCAAATTAATCTTGACCTATCACCCTCAGTACTGCAGTCAAACAGATCCTTTTCCGCCACTTACCCATCCTTCAAGCAGATTCTGTGACCCTAGAAGTATTTGGTGAGGCACTTTTGGTGGCATATAGACGCAACAAGAACCTAAAGGATCTTCTTGTTCACAGCTGTCTCCCAAAGGAGAATGCCACTCACTTTGGCACACTACCCTGTGGTCGGACATGATGCACGATGTGCATCATCCAAACTCACAAGGTGTCTATTCCTAAGGCCACGTTCACCATCACCAGTAGCTTCACATGTGAGTCACACAATGTCATTTATACTATCATATGTAAACGTTGCAGCGAAACCTATATTGGCCAAACAGGCAAACGACTTGGGACAGATTCAGCCAGCACCTGAATGACATCTCTCAGCAAAAATCCACACCATTTGCCATACACTTTAATTGTCCTGACCACCATGGTCCCATCGACATCCATGTCACGGCGATCAGATCCTGCTCCTCTGACACTGCTAGCCGAGAACACCTTGTGCAACGTCTTATCCATTGTATGGGGTGTCTAAAACCAGCTGGTCTTAACACACTACACCTTTGTCTAAGGTCACACTTTCCACTCCTATTCTATTTTGACCCTTTCCACTCTTATTCAATTTGTCTATTTCTCCATCGCCCATAAATTAAAACAATTTTTTTATTTTTTATTAAATATTTATTTATCTCCCACTCATTCTGTCCTCCTCTATCTCCAGTCCTCATTATTATTACGTTTTGGTAGTTTCTTGTTCAGTTTCGTTTTTTAGCTTCTTTTTACATCCGGAAGCGGCAGTCATTTCCTTTTCGGGTGACGCACTCTCTCTTCGGCAGGCATGCTAGGTCTTAGCTGCCTTTAGTGAAGTACCTATGTTTTATTTTTATATTTAATTAGATTTTTATGTGTCCTATCTAGCCCTCACTTTCTTTCTTTCCTTTCCCTAACAAAGGCCTTGTGGCCGCAAAGTTGGCTATTTTCTTTGTCTTTTGTCCTCGTAAGACGAATCACCTTTTTTCAATTTTTTTTCATACCCATCTATTATCTACACTGTAGATCTAGGCTTTTCCAGTGGCTTTTCTGCCATTCTGAAACATGCTGAGCTGAAGTCATGAGCTCCAGTTTCTCCAACTTGGCTTGCATTTAAAGGATCGTCACATCTGGTCCCAAGCTAGGAGTAAGAAGCGTGTGGCATACTGTGCATTCCCCGCCATCCAAGGGGGCTCTCCAACTATGCAGAGCTAAAATACTGTGCTCTGGTTCTGGGCTCCCCCAAGGAATTGTCACGTCCTTTCAGGTGGTATAATTGTTATTCATTGTTATGAATTTAACTTAGTTCTCACTTTCTGATGTTGTTGGTTAACTAGGGTTACTGAGCTTGTCACTCTTGTGCAGCTAATGCCAAGTTCAAGAATTTTCATGGTTTCTGTAGCTGTTGAGAGGTGCTGTGTAAAGTGTTTGTGATTGTTGGGGTCTCTATCTATCTTCCTTTTCAGTCATTTCTGACTATAGGAGCATACCCCGAAACATAGTCTCGGTGGCACAAGGTTGGGCACTTGAATAAAGAGGTCAAGCTGTTGCCCATGCAGCATGCCTCTGCTGGTGCAATCAGAGGAACGGCGCACGTTTCCTATTAGTGGGTGAACAATCCAACGCTTCATTTTTTTTTTTCTTTGGCTATCAGAAGGTGGTGATCTGATGCCACATCTGCTCCTCTATATACCTTTACATCCCGCAATGATGATCTAAACTTTTTGTTTATGCATATATGATCAATCAATGAAACTCAAGAGATATGCAACAATGCAAAATTATAGACAACAATTTAATGTAGGACATCTAAGAAATCAAGAAACAAATTTGCGGTCACAGTATCCAACAAATTCCAAGTGCTCCAACAGCTGGAAGATGTAGAGAATACAGAAGACTATTGGCAGCAAATCAAAACTGTATGGAATGAGACATGTGAAGAAATACTGGGGAAAAGGGAACGACAACAAAAAGCATGGATAACAACAGAAACCATCAATAAGATAAAAGACAGAAAAAACAAGAAAGCAGATTTAAACACAAGCAAAACTAGAAGCTCCAAAGCCAAGGCTCAAGAAGTGTACACAGAAGCAAACAAAGAAGTAAAAAGAAGTATCAAAAGAGACAAGAGGAAGTATATTGAGGAGTTGGCAAGAGAGGCAGAAGATGCTGCAGCCAAAGGAAATATGAGAGAACTGTATAGCAGCACAAAGAAGCCAACAGGGAAATACAAGCAAATAAGTTGCCTCATAAAAGACAAGAATGGGAAACTGCTCAGCATTATACAAGAGCAAATGAAGAGGTGGACAGAATATTTTGTGGACCTTCTCAATAGACCAGTTCCACAAAACCCCCCGGATATCCAGCCAGCAGAAGAAGAGCTACAAATTAACGGTGAAAGACCAACGAAGGAAGAAATAAAGAAAGCCATAAAGCTTCTAAGAGAGGGAAAAGCGTCTGGACCTGATGGCATTCCAGCAGAGGCCATAAAAGCAGATATCGACACAGCTACAGAGATGTTATATAAATTACTTGGTAAAGTCTGGGAAAAGGAAGAGATACCAGCAGAATGGAAGGAAAGATATCTGGTTAAGTTGATTAAGAAGGGAAATTCACATGAGTGCACAAATTATAGAGGAATAATGTTACTATCAGTGCCAGGAAAAGTATTAAACAGGATTATCCTTGAGAGATTAAAAGAATCCATAGACAAGAAACTGAGAGATGAACAAGCAGGTTTTCGACAAAACAGATCATGTACAGACCAGATAGCCACTTTGAGAATAATAGTTGAACAAAGTCTGGAATGGAATTCACCACCATACATCGGATTTGTGGACTACGAAAAGGCATTTGACAGTGTAGACAGAGAATCACTTTGGAAATTGATGAGGCATTATGGAGTTCCCCTGAAGATCATTAATTTAATAAAGAAAACATATGAAGACATGACATGCAGAGTTCTTCATGAAGGACAGCTTACAGAACCGTTTGGGATAAGAACAGGAGTGTGACAGGGATGCCTCTTGTCTCCATTTCTTTTCTTACTAGCAATAGACTGTGTTATGAGATCATCGACAACACACAACAGAAATGGAATCCAGTGGACTCTGACTAAGCAGTTGGATGATCTGGATTTTGCTGATGACCTGGCTCTTC
The DNA here is from genome assembly GCA_024509875.1 of Oreohelix idahoensis. Lineage (NCBI taxonomy): Eukaryota > Metazoa > Mollusca > Gastropoda > Stylommatophora > Oreohelicidae > Oreohelix > Oreohelix idahoensis. The sequence goes on from JAMPIV010005809.1 coordinate 327,821, forward strand.
TGTCCCATAACCGTAATCAGATGCAGGACAAATTGAAAACACTCGATGAGAGGTCACAGCAACTGGGTCTGAAAATACACAGGGAAAAGACAAAAATAATGAGAATAAATGCAGGTAATGATAACAGGGTTGATCTTGAAGAAACACAAATACAAGATGTAGAATCGTACACATATCTTGGCAGCAATATAGACAAAGTTGGAGGGACAGACAGTGATATCAAAATAAGAATACAAAAGGCAAGAGGAGCTTTCATTGCATTGGGAAATATATGGAGATCAAGAGAAATCGAATCCAACACAAAAATAAGAATCTTCAACTCAAATGTGAAGTCAGTCCTATTGTATGGCTCTGAGACATGGAGAACAACAAAGACAACAACCAAAAAGCTACAGACTTTCATAAATGGATGCTTGCGTAGAATAGAAGGATTAAAATGGTATGACAAGGTTACCAACGTGGAACTGAGGACAAGAACTAGACAAGTGCCAGTGGAACAAGAGATGAGAAGAAGACGATGGTGATGGATAGGACACACACTTGGGAAACCTGTTGATAGCATTACAAGGCAGTTCTTGTTCTGGAACCCTCAGGGCAAGAGAGGCAGAGGTAGACCAAGAAGCACATGAAGAAGAGAGCTGGAAACAGAAGTGAAAATGATGAGGAAAACGTGGAAAGAACTTGAGATGATGGCACGTGACAGGAGGACTTGGCATGTGTTTGTTGAAGGCCTATGCTTCTTTGGGAGTGGAGGGTTATGAATGAATGAATCCAACGCTTGGTGAATTCTGCTTCGCAATGACAGGAAGAGCCGACATCGAAGGATTAAAAAGCAATGTTGCTATGAACGCTTGGCTGCCACAAACCAGTTATCCCTGTGGTAACTTTTCTGACGCCTCTCGCTTAAAAGTCAAAAGGATCGACAGGCCATGCTTTCACGGTCTGTATTCTTCCTACTGAAAATCAAAATTAAGCGAGTTTTGCCCTTTTGCTCTATGCGAGATTTCCGTCCTCGCTGAGCTCGCCTTATGACACCTGCGTTACCTTTTGACAGATGTACCGCCCCAGTCAAACTCCCCGCCTGAAACTGTCTTCAGAGCAGATCACGGCCAACGGCGAGCGCTGGTTGCCACTTAATTCCGGAAGTGAGGGGCTTGTGCCCTGCTCTCTGCTTGACTATTTTGAAAATAATGCCATTTGTCCCTGATGAAGACCCTGTGGCTGTCACATAGGCATTTTCTTGGTCCTAGTATGGACATGTTACCGATTTCTGTTAGTCCTGCTGTTCATTTCAGGAGGCTGACTAATAACGATTAACACTGTTTTTATGTTCTGCGGCTGACACTATTTTTATGTTTTGCTATTGACACTATTTTTATGTTCTGAGATTGACACTATTTTTATGTTCTGAGATTGACACTATTTTTATGTTCTGAGATTGACACTGCTTTTATGTTCTGAGATTGACACTATTTTTATGTTCTGAGATTGACACTGTTTTTATGTTCTGAGATTGACACTATTTTTATGTTCTGAGATTGACACTATTTTTATGTTTTGAGATGGACTCTGTTTTTATGTTCTGAGATTGACACTGCTTTTATGTTCTGAGATTGATACTGCTTCTATGTTCTGAGATTGGCTCTGTTTTTATGTTCTGAGATTGACACTGCTTTTATGTTCTGAGATTGACACTGTTTTTATGTTCTGAGATTGACACTGTTTTTATGTTCTGAGATTGACACTGTTTTTACGTTCTGAGCTATTCTAGATAATTGTTCACTGTTTTCATTCTCTTAATATGGCAAATTCATATTTTTACCTGCACCTCTAATTATTCATCTTGCCTTAATACTTCTCCTTAAGCAGCTGAAGCATATCTGGAGCATAAACTATTGGAAAAATAGAGCTACATTTAAAGGCCCCCAAAAATATGGCACGTATAAATAGCTACGACAAGAATTAATACAGTTGACATTCAAAAATCCGGCAACCTCCGGACCTGAGGAGTGCCGGATTGTTGAAAATGCCGGATTTTTTATGGTTATATATGCCGTATATATTTAACAGAAAATGACTACCTGTACAGTCCTTTAAAGAAAGAAAAGTAAAAACTAAATGATCTGCGATCGACAACGCACGATGTTTACGTTTTACACCACTTCTTTTATTTGCTGAATCCATAATGGGGCTATACAGCAGCAAATAAATGATAAATTGAGAAGGAATGAGCAGGAATGCCCGTTAACACGTGCAAGCAAGACCCAACAGCTGCACCAAAACATAGACGGCTCCAGAAAACAGTGGCGCGCCAACGTGGTAAATTAAAAAATGCGCTCTGAAATCCATGCCGGAAATCTGAAGGAACCGGATTATCGATGGCCGGATTTTTTAATGTCAACTGTATTAACAAAGAGGAAGGTACTGCAGCTGTCCCGTTTATCTGCAAACCAAACAAACACTGAAGGAGTGTGTCGAGCAAATACATCTCCTGCAGAAGAGCTCAACAAAAAGTGACAACAGATGCCATACAACCTAAACAGAATGGCAAAATAAAAACTCATTTCTGACAACTGACCACAGAGGTGAGAGATATAAAATGAAAACTTACTTAGTCGTTACTTACTTACTTAGTCGTTCCGCTTCTACCGTGAGGTGTAGAGGTTTTGAAGAGAGAGAGCCAGACTATCCTATCGGCTGTCTTCCTCCTGGCCTCGTTCCATTCTAGTCCTCGGTCCTTCAAAGATTGTCTAATGTTGTCCTCCCAGCTGACTCTGGGTCGTCCTGGGGACGATCCCTGGCTCTTTGTTTCCCATGCTTGTCATGGTAGCCGATCTTCTCCCATTCTGCAGACATGGCCAAACCATCTTAGTTGGGACTGTTCTATTTGGGTCTGCAGCGGGTGGGATTTTAGGCCTTGACGTATCGTCTGGTTGCGGACCATGTCTCTTCTTGTTACTTCAACCACCTTCCTCAGATACCTCATTTCTGAGGTTTGGATCTGGCTTTTGTGGGTTGTAGTCATTGCCCATGACTCACATCCATATGTCAAGACTGGGACATAGGTGGAGCGGTATACAGCCATCTTCGTTTTCTTACCAACCTCTCTTTTGCTGAGGAATCCTCGATTTATGGCCTGAAAAAGTCTCCCAGCTGCTGCTTTTCGAGTGGCCAACTCTTCTCTGATTCTTCCCTTTCGGTCTATAATAGCTCCAAGGTATTTAAAGTGGTCGACCTGCTCCAGGGCCTGTTCTCCCAGCTTAATCTGATGTCTTCTTTCTTCTCGTGATATCACCATGGATTTTGTTTTAGAGCTTATGACCATCCCTCTCTTCTCAAGCTCTTCCTTCCAGACTTGCAGGTTGGATTGGAGATGTGCCTCTGATTTAGCAATCAGGGCAACATCATCAGCAAATGCCAGCTCTGAAATACAGACCTGTCTCATCTTCCAGTACCCCACTGAATACTTTCTTGTTCTCTCCTTACATGCCTTGATGACATCATCCATAGGGAGTATGAAAAGATAAGGGGACAGGATATCACCTTGTCTTACACCAGTGGTGGTCCTGAACTCTTCTGACTTATGGTTTGCTGTCCTCACATAATTTCTGCAAGACTTGTAGAAGCTCTGTATAGCATGAATCAGAGGTGCTGGAATGTTCTTCCTTGCCAAACAGTCCCAAAGTTTGCTCCAGGGGACCCTGTCAAACGCCTTTTCCAGATCTATGAAACAAAGATGGATCTTGCTCTTATACTCAAAGGCCTTTTCACTCAGCAGTCTGAGTGTGAAGATTAGGTCTTGAGTACATCAGTTTGCTCGGAATCCGCACTGGACCTCATCCAACTGTGGCTCAGCTAGGCGTCAGAGTCTCTGCTCTAGGATTCTGGAGTAGATTTTACCAGGGACACTGAGAAGGGATATGTCTTTATGGTTTCCACATTGTCGATTGTCACCCTTTTTGAAAATCGGTGTTATGATGGCAATCTCCCAATCCTTTGGTATGGTTTTGTTGCACCACGATGCCTGTAGGGCCCTTAAGAGTAATAGGTCGCCTGATGCTCCCATGTACTTAACCATTTCTGGTGTTATACCATCATGCCCTGCTGCTTTGCCCATCTTGATTTTCTCCAGTGCCGCCTTCAGTTCTTCCATCTTTATGTCATCTTCATCACCATTGGTTTTCTCTTCTGTGCTAGTGGTTATCATTTCTGATGCTTGACCTTTCTTACCATCAAGGAGTTCTGAGAAATATTCTTTCCATTTTTCCATTACTTCCTTCGGGGCAGTAAGCAATTTGCCTTGCTTGTCCTTTATAAATTTTAGAGGGCACTGTTTTTCCTTCCTCATGTTATTTAGGGTCTTATAGAACAATTTCTGGTTTTCTTGTGCATCTTTTTCTAGCTTTTCTCCAAATTCTTCCCAGGACTTCTGTTTTGCTGCTAGCACCTTGTTCTTTGCTTCTGTTCTGAGTGTCACATATTCTCTATATTTCTCTATTTGTCCTGCTGTGTTTTTAGCTCCTAAATATTGTTTCTTCTCTCTTATTTTCTCTTTGACTTCCTCTGTCCACCAAGGTGTCCTCTTTCTCTTGTTCCAGTCGGACTTCACCACATGCTTCTGCAGCAGCTGTCTTTATGATGTCTGTCACGAAATGGATTTAAGTACAGAGTGTTGTCTGAGTGTGTAGACAAGACACTAGGTTGAGAAAGACTGAGACGATAGATTTGAAGAAAATGACAGTGAATGTGGATGATGAGGCTTATAGCTTCGAGGGTGAGAACAGAGATTGACTCTCCCTCGCCACTCGTGACTTTGTTAGTAGCTAAAGACTCATCCCCTCTGACTACCAATAAAGGAGATAAGGTTACACTATAAGTCCACAGACACACTATACAGACAACTATATATATCTCGTATAGTTGATAGAAAGACACTGATCCAGTATACAGTTATAGTTTTATTAAGCAAAATACAAAATAATCAAATAACACAGATAAATAAATAACGTGCAAGGTTGCACAGACCTGGAAAACACAAGAATCAATTAAATTCACAGACACTAGAAAAAACAACCACTTTCACTCCTTCGTTCACCCTGCTGGGGACAAATATAGAATGATTAATGATTTTAACTAAAGTCTAATTGGTGGGGCATCAACTGTAGCCCCACTCTCTATTACACTAATATTACTACTGTCACTGTTCTGCTGACACTGCCTGAAGACTGTCTACACAGCTTTCAAGCTCTTTCGGCGATCTACATGCCACAAAATATCATCACTGGACTGCTACGCTAGTAGACTTTTATTAATCTATGTCTCAGAGGCTATCCTCTAAGGATAATATGAGACTCTACTGGTCCCCGATATATTTCACTCTCTCTCTCTCTACTTTCCTCCTTGCTTCAGTGTCTCTCTGACACTCTCGACATCTGCTGAGGTGGCGTCTTCGTTACGCCCCTTCTCTCGTTTGTTATTTTCAGAACAAGGAATGGCGACCCTGTCTCCTGGTTCTGACTACTGCGCTGATGACTTCTGAAATGATGACTCAGTACTTGACTTAGGCTGTAGAGGCTTCACTGTTGGCAAAACTGATTTCACCTGCCCGGTTACCCCTCATTGGGTTTAGGGCCGTCGGTATTATTATGACCAAATTTTAACCGACAACACCAGGCCACGTGCCTTTGGTTAGGTGTGTGGATATGAGCTTAAAGCTCAGGATGTTAAGAAATCCTTTTACTGAAGACTGTATCGCTTCCAGCGAACTGCTCTCTCTGGTGCCAATGTACTTGGTGCCTGTAACCACTGCGTTACCAATGCTCTTTGCCTTTGGCGCTGCCTCAATTCTTCTTCTCCTGAGAAGACCGACTACCTTAGCCAGCTGTAAGGCAAAAATGGCACCCCGATCTGCTGGCTGTGAAAATTGCTGTGGACAAAAGAAATGCCACTAATGAACAACCACTTCAAATTTCTCTCATTTCTAACACATAACATGTAACCACCCAAACAAAGACCGCTCCACTCTATCCCCTACTCAACTATGCACAACAATACATTTTTTTTTTTTTTTTTTTTTTTTTTTTTTTTTTTTTTTTTCTTAACCAGCGGCACTTAGGCTTTCAGCCCTTCGGCCCAATGACATGTCATTGCGAGGCTGGGGAACCTGAGGACTTTCCTTCCAACCCGGTCAGGAGCTTCGCTCCTTCCCATCCACAGAGGGTTTATCACAGGAGCCGTTCAGGTTATTCAGTCAAATTTCCGGCCGTAAACATTTCTTCAAACGCCGACTCCCGGGTTTGAACCATGAACACCTGGTCGCCAGTACAACGCCGAAGCCATTACACCAGCGCGGCTCCCGCACAACAATACATAAATATTTCCTAACCACAGGTCAAACTACCGTACCCTTCAACACTGTCTGTCTAGGAAAATCCAGACGCGCTGACCTAAATCTTTTGTTATGCACGTCTAGCCACAGGTATCAAAACATTTCAAACATGAGGGAAACCTCCTGTATTTAATACTAGGCCTACTTTCATTTTACAGGCGGTCTCAGGACTGTTCAATCGATTACACAATATAAACTAGGAAAGATGAACTCCCGTCTCATAAATATTAATTACATCCCGCTATGTAATATAAATTCACTTATAAATTACATCTCTAGGTATATATATAAATATATCCTCTAGAACTAATTAAATCCCATCTAGACCCACTACTACTGATACAAAAGGTTATAATATAAACACCGTAGATAAATACCCGAATTCCTGTACTCTCAATAATGTTAACTTCACCATTTCTCCGGGCTCCCTTACTGAAATAATACTCAAGTACATACAAGTACACCCGTGATTAAATTTTACCCCAATACGATCATATATATATATATATCAAGTATCTTAAAATCCCATCTCCATAATATTTAAGTGCACAACCAATTTACGTACACAATAAAATAACGTACACAACTACTCAGCGTATTTACACTGCAATCATTATAATTAAATCGAGGTTACATATATCGGCCCTCGCCATTACAGTTATTGATATAACCTAAGGACTTAACCTTATTTAGGTAATTTCCAACCCTCGTTATACAATTGGTAGATATTGCTATTCATTCACATGAAATAATATAGGCGCACTTCTTAGTTTTATTATTATTTCTACCAGATAGCAATTGATGGCACTACTGTTTAAGAAATTAACTAACACTTCCTGAAGAAAAATTACACTTTACAAAAGCAAAGATCTACAAACTATCTCCTACTTTAATTTAACTAAACAACATACCCAGTTACCAAATATCTCTCATCAGAGCAAGTAGATAACGACGTCGATTTCACGGCTGTATATTTCTGCAGACAAAGAGACCCGCTAATGAACTATGCACACGTATATATCATAAAACAGACCACGCTGACCTAGGCCCTACGTCATCACTGGCGTCCCTCTAAGACCAATGAAATCACTACAAAAATTAACAACTGTGACCTCCACCAATTAGATTTGAAAGCAACCCATGAGTCATTTATGTTACAGCCCACGCATCCATATTATGTCAAAGTTAAATCATGTTATACCGACCGCGTGCACAAAATTAACTTAACTTCGCTCTAACGTTTAAAAAAAAAAAAAAAAGGAACCCGTTACACGCCCATTGAGGCATATTGGGAATATGGTGTTAGGCCCATATTATCTGGACCGTTGGCACACTAGGGGTGATGTGGTCGGCATCACGCCGGCCACTTTAACCTTCCCAGAGTTGCTCTGGTACCCAATTGGGGCTGGGTCGACCCAGGAGCCGTTTGTGGCCTAAAAAAATCCCACCTCATCTGGGGATCGAACCATAGACCACTGCGCTAGGAAGCCAGTGCACTAACCACTATGCTACCGCAGGTGGGTGCTTTATAACGTCAGCCAATATACCCTTCCTAAATATTACTCACACGCTTACTACAATAAAAGTTACCGCGATAAATTTTACAACGAAAAACCTGCGTGATCGCAATGAATTTATATATATGGAAAAGAAGACTGGTGCGGGTAAAAGTGAAACCTACAGTAATCCCTCAGAAACACAATTAATTACCAACAGAAGAAGACCAAACTCAAGTAGTTACAAGACAAAATTACAGATAGAAAAAGAATGGGTCTGTTGAAAAATAAGAATGGGCCTGTTGAAAAATAAAACCACAGTACTGCATCACAATGTCCTTGAATTTAAGCCAGAGGGTTTCCAAGTCATCAGTTAATGCTCATTTCTTCCGTTCATTTACTTAATTTCTTGCATGATGTTGGGCAGTTTCTAGGCTGAGCAACTCTTTCAGTTGTTCTTTTGATTGTAAGCAGGAAGTGATCACTTCCAATCTCTGGCCCCCTCCAGAATCTAGCATCCCGGACATATTTGAATGAGCTCCTCCTAACTATGGCATAGTCGATCACTGACTTCTCATTCTTTGTTGGTTCACATCTAGTGTATGCATCCATGTGCTTAAGGGGAGGAGCTACACTGAAATGCTATTTTCGTTATTAATTGCTGGATTTCAATGAAAATGCACAGACTTAACCTATGTCAATACTAGATACGAAAAATGAAGAGTTTTATGGCCCTGCACTACTGGTTGCCATAGAAACGGCGGCCATATTGGATTCTATTGTTCTATTTCAATTTGCTACGGCTTTTTTATTTATTAAGCTATGAATACCAAAAATGAACACAATGTTTATCATTATATTTTAAAACTTTTCAATTGTTGGATTTTTGATAACTTTAATACAAAAAAAGTTGTAGGACTTTGAATATAGTGTCTAAAAAAAGTAACAAATTTTGATAAATTTTACATTACTTTTTGCAATAAATCAAAAGTTTGATCAGATACTCAAAATCCAGCAATATGAAAGTTTTAAAAGATTATGGGCAACATATGTGCCAATTTTTTATGTCAATTAACACATAAGTGTGGAAGTTTTAAGGAAATTAGGATGAGAAAATTAGATTTTGAGAAAATTGCATTTTTCTCCATAAATAGACTAAAATTAAATAAGTCTGTAATATTGCCCCTGAAAAATTGCTTACTTGTCATTTAGAACATACTGGTAGCATAGCCAGCTTCCTCTGCAGCTTCCTATCTGGCTTTCTGTTGAAATTTGTGCCTAATTTCCTTCCTTGTCTTAGCGCAGTTTTCTGCCGTTTTAGAGCTGAGCAATATTGGATTCTTTGTTCTATTTCAATTTGCTAAGGCTTTTTTATTTATTAAGCTATGAATACCAAATATGAACACAACGTTTGTCATTATATGTTAAAACTTTTCCAGTGATGGATTTTTGATAACTTTAATACAAAAAAAAGTTGTAGGACTTTGAAAATAGTGTTTAAAAATAGTAACAAATTTTACTAAATTTTACATTACTTTTGTCAATTAACCAAAAGTTTGATCAGATACTTAAAATCCATCACATAAAAAGTTTTAACTCTTTGACTCCACAGCAACGCTCTGAACGTTGCAAAATTTAACACGCTGTGCCACAGCAACGCTCACAGCGTGGTTTTTAGTTTATCACGCATAAACCTTAAAAATCGTCCGTTTAATGCAGTTCATATATTGAAATTCGTAGAATGACTTCCGCTACTATCTAAACAACTAATTTGACTGTAGTTAATCAGCACGTGTGCGTGTTTTGATGTTATTATCACAATTTTTTGTGAAGATTTGCGTGTTTGCGTTTTTCGTCGTTATTGCTAGAGAAATATGTCACGCTTTATATTTACATTTTCTAAGTCTCCTAAGCAAATAATTGTGTCAAACTACTTTGAAACATTGCTGACATTGATGATGATTGTTTGGTAGTCACAGTTTGTTGTCAAAATACGGAATCTGTGCAGAAAAGCTAGACACACTAGGTTTAGTTGATGAGTTGGCGTAGTCGTATTCTGGCCGATCAAAAAGCAACAAAACTAGACCTACCGTAACATCTAATCACTAGTTCTTGGTAGAAGATGAAGCTAGGGATACTATTAAAACATTAAACAAGAGTAAAAAAGTTTTTATATAACGTTATTCTCCTTTATTTGTTTGAAAATTACGTAATGCACGATTGCATAATTTGTATTTTTCTTACAAAGGACCACGGAAAAACTGGTGTGAATAACACCAAATGTACTAATTGTGGCCATAAGCATGTTTTCTTTTACTTGTATATGGATTAACTTGATGTTTGAAGACTAAAAAGAAAGTTTTATTGTCTACAACAGTAATTTGTCTTTGGTTAGATCGTATTCTACAGTCAACGTTTTAGCGTTTTTCAATTTTACATGCAAAATGTTTTAAGTATACCGAACATACTTGTGTTAATACTACCAAAGACATTATATATTACAATTCTCTAACCATTTCCCTACAGTTTGGTATATAATAAGTACATGTTCAAAGGAAAATTCACACACAAATTTAGACTGAAAGATGAACACTTCACTGAATAAAATTCTGCCCACAATAAAAGTCTGGCACAGCGTGCAAAATAACTCTGGACTGAAAGAGTTAAAAGATTATGGGCAATATATGTTCCTATTCTTGTCAATTAATACATAAGTGTGGAAGTTATAAGAAAATTAGTATGAGAATAATGATTTCTTTAAAATCACATTTTTCAATATAATTAGAATATAATTAAATAAGTATGTAATACTGCAGCAAAATAAAATAACTTACTAGTCATGCAGAACATACCGGCAGCATATCCAGCTTCCTCTGCAGTTTCTTGTCTGGCTTTCTGTTGAGATTTATGCTAAATGTCCTTCATTTTCTTAGTGCAGTTTTCTGCCATTTTAGAGCTTAGAGCTGAGCACCAGACGTTTAACGCTTTCTTGCTCCTGCCAGTTGACAAGCCTCTTTTCCACTGTTCAGCCCCAGGACTTTCTTGAAAAATATAGCAGCCTCAGGTCCTTGATTAAATTCAGCAATATTAGGGCTATATGGTTTAATTGCTATGATCTGATTGAATGCTTTGCTATCACAATCACTTTACACGGTGTAGCGAAATTTATGTCGCGTCAGAGAACAGCTTCACAAATCACTACCTGCCTCAGCTTCCATGACACTTGAACTTCCTAGAAAGAGGCAAATGTTTACATTAGTAAAATTTCAAATAAAGATGTAAACAAGCATTAATAAACTGTGTCTTAAAGTACAATGGAAGCAAAACAATACATGTAAGTAATGAAATATGTTTCTAAACTTGATATTTATAGAGATCAAAATAAATTACATGAATGTCTATGCTTAGGCAAGGGGAAACATAAAGTAAGTTTCAAAAGTAAATACCTTCAAAATGTATATGACAGCCTTGCTTCACTTTCCATTTGATGAAGTTTCCAATCTTTCTTCTGGTACCAAGAACCAGCTGTTGCACATGTCTGGCAGGCATTTTTTAAATAACACATAAGCATCTGTGACAAGACATGTCAATAAAAATACACAAGAAACAAACATTAAATTGAGGAAACAAATATGCACTATGCTTACAAGAATCATGATAATGTACTGAATTATGAGAAGTCACCCGTTATTCTGTAAACTCAGGGAAACATGATGATTTTTAATTGACTGTCTACTACTCGTAATAGCTAGTTCATGTAACTCCCTGGTGGTTGAAATGAAGCACAGTGGGCTGCCTTCTTTGATATCATTCTAGTAAGTAGCCAACGTCGTAAGGTTTAGGGTTAGGTTAAGATTCTTAAACCTGGTTGAAATGAGTCACTGTGAGCCGTCTTCTTAGATGTCATCCCAGTAAGTCGCCAACGTCGTTAGGGTTAGATTTAGGATTCATTTACGTAACTATTAGCCCTTTTTACCGCGTCTCTGAATTCTAATCTAAGGAACTATCGTACAGATGGTCCAGTCTGCTTCATTTCAACCACTAAGCCTAACCCTTACTCCTGTTTACTGCGTCTCTAAATTCTTGTTAAAGGCCACATCGAACAAACGGTCCGCTGTGTTTTATTTCAACCCTCCTTGCCTGAGTACTAATGTCCCAGTTTTTACCATTACATCGTCACAATAAATACGTTTTACCTCCAGTGTAGGCTAAGTCTTGCTTCCATCTCTAACTCTGGCCTATTTCAGTTGGAGATAATGAGAGCATCTAGTTTTTATAGGCATTGTCACAACTATTACTAAACAAAAATGTAATTTCGAACCTTAACTCTTACTATACGTGAGCTAAAACCGCATTTTTACGCGCTAGTTTTGCTATCGTTACCATCGCGCGCCAGTTGAACTGGCAAGCCGTAAAATTGGTACTAAACCCGCGCCACTTCACGGGGCTTGCCGGATAGTAAGAGTTAATGTAAACACGCGGCCATATTGTCGTTGCCGGTCATGTGAACGCGCACAGCCAATTAAAAATTTAGAATCGAGGGGAAACCCTTTTTGTTGACTTGGAAATTATAAATTTCCAATCTGGCATTTGGAATCCCGAAATAAGTGACCTGCTTACGGTAAAGTGCAGATTTGGACGAATCCAACGATGTATAATATGTAGGGATGTAAGCTTGGTTGCTATGTAAAAAACTCGGTCTAATGAGACATTTTTTCTCGAGTTTGAGAAAATCACTCCATACCATACCTTTTTCAAAGTCAAAATACATATTGTTAGAATGCATTTTGACATTTAATTCTGTTATATTTAGATTTAGGAGATGCTAAAGTATCAGAAAATGGACTAATCCCAAAATCCATCATTTTTGTATTTTGACGTTAATTTCATGCCTGCTCCTGGCCTTAAGGGGGAACTTTGTGTTTGTAATGATCAGATTCTGCTCACTGCAGAATCTAAGGAGTTGCTTTCCATTGTCATTCAGAGTATCTTCTCCATATCTTCCGATAACTCCACCCCATATAGCATGGTCATTCCAACTCTGGCATTGAAATCTCCGAGCATGATAATTTCATCTAGGCAGTCATCCACTGTCCTTTGAAGCAGCTCGAAGAATTCCTCCTTGACCTCTGCTCTCTCATCCTCATTTGGCCCATACACTATGACCAGGTTGACTATGGTTTCTCCTTCTTTTAGTTTTACAACCAACCCATGTCTCGTCCCCAGTCACAATTCTGTTGAGAAATTCGTCCCCCTCTTCCAGGTAGCATAGAAGGAACGTCAAAGCTGAGCCTATTCTTTGAGCTTTGTGAACGTCAGTCAGTTGTTTTGTTACCCACCGTGCACAGAACTTGTGGTAACCCAATCTCTCTGTGACAATTCGAAACAGACGTCCTCGAAATTTGAGGAAATTCAGCAGAAAGATCTGAAATCGTGAAACGACGCTTTTCGCCCATGACTTGGTAGACTTTTTGAACGAGTTCATCAGTCACAATTGAGTGTCGTCCTTGTTCACCCCTCGTCATGCACATCTGTGCGCCCATCCCTGAATTTCCTGCACCAATCTCTCACAGAACTGTCACTCACAACATTATCACCCTACACGTGACACAATCGACGATGAATCTCGGCCATGCTGTGTCCTTCTGCTTGCAGAAAACGAATCACACCACAGACCTCACTGCTGGCGGGAGTGGCGATGACAGGGTCCATGTTTACTTGGTCGCTACTCGTGAACAACTGAACAATTGGGACTGTGGGTTTGCGTGTAGCGAGCTAACACAATACTGATTGCTGTAGGCAATGCGCCATGTTGCTATGGCAACCAGTTTATTTTTACCAGCCAATCGGAGGTTGATTTTGGAATAGCCCTTGTATTAACAAAGATGGTTCTCCTGTGTTGGGGACTATCTCGTATTTGATCCCCAGATATTGAGTGTGCTGTTTTATATACATAAGTTGATTTGATAAATGTGTCCTAACTGTTAGAAATGCCTGGCCATCATACATGTTAGGGGTCATAGGCTTTCTTATGTGACTCATGTAAACTAGGGTTTACTTGTACTGCTAAAAACACAATTCTAAATTGACAATCACAAGTACATGGAATAACAACCTCAGAAAGCCTGGAGCTGACAACTTTGAACATTTATTACATGACATCTTGTTTTAACAGTAAGCATTTATTCACTCCAGTTCATAGTACACTGAAGGTCCTTTACTATCAAAGAGCATTCATTCCTTCGGTCTATTGAATCTCATGTCTGGGTCGACATATATAATTTTAATACAAGGCATACATGCCACAATCTGGTGCTATCAAGCACACATTTCTCTGCTAATTTATCATAATGATGCTCCATGAGCACATATAAAAAGGCTGCTCACTTTTTCTTGACATATGCTTACCACAGTGCTTGGTGAGAAATGAGGATGGGGGCTTCTCTGCGAGAATAAAGAGCTAGGTCATTGCTGAACAGAGTGGAGCCTACATGACAACAACCTCCAGCATGAGAATGGAGGTAGAGGCAGTTACTGCAGCACTGAGGTGGCTGTCTGAAACTCCATCAACCAGGGCAGTTATATTGTCAGACTCTCAAGCCATGCTTCGGAAAGTTCAGAATGTATGGCTGCGGCAGGAATGGAAAACATCAATAGAATCCTCAAGTTTTCAAGAACTGGTGTGGATCTCCCGTCCTGGTCATGCAGGGGTATGTGGCAATGAGAGAGCTGACAGACTGGCCTTGAGAGCACCCATAATGGAGACACTGGACATGGATAAGGGAGAGATACTAAGGGCAATTAATGATCACCTGCTGGATAATGACACTGCAATGGATGAATCAACAAGGCTGAGATTGTTGGAGTTTGACATCAAACGTGGGACTAGCAGAGATGGTAGTGAGAAAGGATGCATCCATCATATGTACAACCAGCGTGCTACAGGTACAATTAGCATTCATACTCTTCGACATTTGCTGAGGGAGACTGAGCACCTATGGGTTTTGCCAGAGTGTAGTGAGGTCGATTCTGATTTACAATAACAATAACGCTTACCATAAGTGCACACAGCATAAATCCATACGTGGCAAGTAGGCCACACTTTGATTTAAACATATTCTAGATGGTGTAAAATGCTATTGGAATATAGAAGTGGTTTTACCACACATTGATAAGTGGCTATGCTACGCTTACGAAGAGACACATCCTATACACCCAATGGTGAAACACAGACTACCATATTTTCCTCAGTCTTCATCATCCCTAGCAACACTCGTACATCCTTCTCGCGCATCTCATATCATTTTATGTGTGCAGTTGAGGATGCGACGTAGTGCAAAAACCTCCATAAAACTCAATCCATCAAAGTTGCTTCACACCACGAAGCGAACCCCAACAACCTGACAAGACATGTACAAATGCTTTGTGTTTGAAAAAAAATGCTATAAAGCACATACTTCCACACACAAATAATTAGAGCAATCAACAAATCCTGACCTTTTCAAGACAGGCTCCATTGTTCTATCCCATGTGTAAGAAGCATTTTTCATAGTCAAAGGATAATCTGAAAATATAACACCCAAAAAATGTGTGTAGAACAGTCTCTACAAATATGAACAGTTTAGCAATTACACCATGAAATCACAAAATAATAACAGAATTATAGATTTTAGTGACAACCCCATACTGTACAATGGAGATTGTAGATTTTAGTGACAACCCCATTCTGTACAATGGGGATTGCAGATTTTAGTGACAACCACTGGGACAAGAGCTAGACTAATTTTATGATGACTGGCCCACACATATGTACAGAGTGAAAACATGGCTCGAGATGCGTTTCTTGGACATTTTCTTCACATAAGTGAGTTCTCATTAGAATGTTTTGCTTCAAGGGGACACTGAGACAAAAAAAAAAAGAAGAGTAGAAAAACCTCAAGTTTGACAACAAAAAATAAAAGACAGTGCTAAAATACAAACTGTATTCCTGCAGCGCTGCACAGAAAGAAGAATGTACATGCTTTGTATATTCTCCAAAGAGATTACATGATGATGACAATGATTCACTTAAAGCCTAAATTAAGGAAACATAAAAGATGATTATAGGCAGGGAGGAGGAGAAAAAAAACCATTACAGATACCTATTTACAATTCAGTTACTGAGACTAAGTTGAGGAAAGAAGTTTAGGAAAATGTCAACATGTGAAAGTATAATTTAGGTTCAACTTATTTAGGTGAACATGTGAAAGTAATATTTATGTGCAACTTATTTAGGTGAACATGTGAAAGTAATATTTAGCTTGACATGTGAAAGTAACATTTGGGTTCAACTTATTTAGGTAAACATGTGAAAGTAATATTTAGATACAACTTATTTAGGTGAACATGTGAAAGTATAATATAAGTTCAACTTATTTAGGTGAAGATGTGAAAGTAACATTTAGGTTCAATTTATTTAGGTGAACATGTGAAAGTAACATTAAGGTTCAACTTATTTAGGTGAACATGTGAAAGTAACATTTAGGTTCAACTTATTTAGGTGAACATGTGAAAGTAACACTTAGGTTCAACTTATTTAGGTGAACATGTGAAAGTATAATATAGGTTTAACTTATTTAGGTGAAGATGTGAAAGTAACATTTAGGTTCAACTTATTTAGAGATAATATAATCAGACAATCAGTAATGTAATGTCCTCAAACAATTCAGCCAAGAACACTGACAATACAGCCCACTAAGACATTCTAAAATCCTTCACAGCACCAACTTAAAGGACTTGCAGCTACTATCCTTAATGAGATTTAAAAACAAAGACTAACTTCACTTCAAAGTATTTTATTTCGTATCCAAGAAACCTTACCATCTAAGTTTCCTGATGACTCAGTTTCCTTAAGGTCTTCTCCAGACAGATAGTTCCTCAGACGCTCCATGGACACATGGCACTGTAAGTACAGTAAGGATAAGAGAGTCAATGGCATACTGCTGCTCAACTGTAAGGTGTTGTGTCAGCAGGATGTGAAGATGGCTACCTGCACCAACTTTAGATGTTAGTTAATGTCAACCTTAATGAGCTTTTGGTCTAAACTTTACATTGGTTTGGTTTGGTTTGAAGGACCATCTTCATTGCACACAGACAACTCCATCAGTGCTCCAATCTCCTCCCTTAGATCACACAAGGAGGATCTCAGCACAGTGCACAAACTCTGTTGCACCAGCAAGGATACCAATGTGATTATGCAGGAATCACGCGTTCTATAAATATTTTTAGGGTGGGTAGGTTTCCTAATTGTTAATTTTGCCAGGGCAGCGGCCATGTGGCCTACTCTTTACGATTTCCAACTGCTGAGGGATTTTTAACATGCTCAACTTGTCCCTTTTCACCCTTATCCGAGAAGACTAGGCATCCGATCTTACCACCCAGGAGAGTATGACATCATTAGGAACCACTGGTTCTGAACAAAATGTCCATGACTTAGATTCCCTGTACAAGGAGTGAACCTTTTAGAGGCAGACGCCATAACCTTAGCCACACCCCGACTCCCCCAAAAAAACTTTATTTTAAAAAAAAATTTAGTAAAACTTAAAAAGAATGTGACCCATGATAAATGTTCATGTTAATTTACATCTTCCTCGTCATTAAGTTTCATGAGACCTGATCAGATTTCACAGTGCACAAAAAAGTAGTTATAAATCCATTTAACACTCTTCAACTCTCTCAGCAGCAAACGTCTGCATCAAGTTCTCCTGTCCTGGGCTGTCCGCTCAAGGTCTATCTGTCTTCTTTATCCCTTTCATTTCTGTCACCTTTTCTCTTCTCCGCATGTTTTTTCAATCTGCCTCTATCTTTCTTACCCTGAAGATTCCAGAATAAGGCCTGCCTTGTAATCTTCTTCTTCTTTCTCCTTGTCATTCCTAATGGAACATGGAGCCAGCACTGTATATGTTCTTACACAGCCTGCACTGACTTATGGAGCATGGAGTCAATATATCAGCACAGTCTCCAGGAAGCCTTCACCAAGCATATACATGCTCCTACCACGATGGTTTCTAGGACATCAATATTTATTGATGGGGTTGCCTTGTAATGCTTATCAATAATTTCCTCCATGTGTGTCCTATCCACTGCTAGCATCTTTATTCTTATCTCTTACTCCACTGGCACTTGTCTGGGTCTTGTCATCAGTTCCACACTAGTGATCTTGCCACTCTAAGATTTCAATCCTTCTATTCTATGCAAGAACCTAATTTATGAAAATCTGTAGCTTTTTGGTTTGATATTTTAATTGCTCTCCATGTTTCAGGGCCATACAATAGGAATGACTTGACATTTGAAATAAAGATTTTTGTGTTGGACTTGATTTTTTTGTCTATTTCCATATATTTCTAAATGCAATGAAAGCTTCTCTTCCCTTTTGTGTTCATATTTTTATATTACTATCAGTTCCGTCAAATTTTATCTATATTGCTGCCATGATAACAAGAGTCCATAGTGATAAATGTGTGCTTCCAAATGCCAAATTATATCTTATACTCTGTTAATTAATTGTAAACAGGTTTTGAGGGGTTGGAGTGGCTAAGAGGTATGGCATCCACTTCAAATTCTATCAGTACCGGGTTCAATTCCCAGTAGAAGGAATAACATTTATGGAAATTTTTTTTCAGAAACAGTGATCCTAATTATGTCATTCTTCCCCCTCCCCCTGGTCTAATGGGTAGTGAGATTGGATGCCTAGACTTCTTGGATAAGGGCGAAAAAATAAGAGGTCCAGTGTGCAAGCTGCACACATTAAAAATCCCAGGGCAGTTGGAAATCGTAAAGAGTAGGCAATAAGGCCCTTTCCCTGGCAAAAATTTTAAAATTAGAAATCTACTTACCACAAAAATATTGATAGAATGTGCGATTCCTTTACACACACTGGGATTCTCGCTGGTGCTACGGTGTTCATACACTGTGCCGAGATCCTCTGTGGCGCTGGCTATTGCACGCCACACGCCAGAAAATAAATAGGATTTTGGTGCTGATGAACGCTGCACGATAGTAATTTGTCGATATGTGTATTGCGCACATGACGTGAGCAGTGTGGAGGAAAGATGGACAGACCGTGTGTTGACCCTGAATGGGCGACTTGTGTGTGTGTTCTACCCAATGGTAGAAATATGGGAAATGTTAAAATAGAAGTGTCTTGAAACATATTAATGTTTATTAAATACAACTAAAGGTAGGAATAGGAATGAGGTAATGTTTATATGGACCTACGGATTATAGGAGTTGCTGAATCTACCTAATTATGCATGCTGTGTAATGATGTATTGTCTACGTGAATAATAAATGGAATGTTACTAAAATATCCAGCTGTTATATTGATCGTTGTGTGGAATCTTCGAGTCATAGAAAGTATCGTTAATGAACTATTGTGGCTGTCCTGAATCTTGTGGACCTATGATATATAAACCTAGACACAGTGTGAAAACGAGCACAAACAATCAACTGAAGAATATAAACTTTAAACGCCACAGATATGGGAGGCTCGTTCCGTTGGAGAGGAATTAATTGTTTGGAATTTGTACAATGCTGTACTGTGGAAAGTACGCAAGATATCAAGCACACGAATTTGTGGAATCAATAGAAATTGCAATTTTTCGTACGAGGTCATGCCAAGACCTTGGACTGTTGGGAAGACATTATTACCAAACAACATATATTCTATTAAAGTCGCCGAACAGACATTTGACTGCCCATGAACAGATATGAAATTTCGACACAATATATTGCGGTCACAGGTTACTATGAAGAATATTGTCACCTCGAGGCCATTTCGCGTTGAATCGTTGTAGTGAACCATTACATCAAGATCACCTGAACGGACTTGTAAATCCTAAAGTAAAGTTACCAGTAGACATTTATTATACCAATAATATGAATCGTGAGAATCATGATGGTATCCAGAACCAGTCTTTTGGGTCTTTCAAGTCTGACAAGTCTTTCAACCCTGATGTCCGAGAAATCATTTCGGTTGTCTGCAATGGTCAAGAAGGATGATTTAATCTTTTACGTACGTCATTAAACAGATTTGCTGATCACTTGGATTTCGTAATCAGGAACATGGAACGTCTTGAACATGACACTTATACGCGTTGAGCAACTCAGACTTTACATTCTTTCCTTGACCCGTGTTTATTGCATAGATTCAAGGCTACTTTGCGAGGTTGATGCGTCTTGTCTACAACGAGGATTGGCGGTCGTGGATTTTAATCATATAAGTGAATATATGTTGGTAGGGTCATGGTCTGCGGTCCTAAAAATGTCAGGCACATCTTGTTTTTGTGTATCTTTTATGTTTAATGTTTTCTTGTGGACGACACTCAGTTATATCCTCGGATGAATTTAGTTGTCGTCGTTCTATAGATTTTGATTGTATTGATCTCTTTCAGGGATTCAGCATTTAGTGCTGTCGTATTTCCGCTCTGACTGAGATTAATATTTTCTTATTTGTTTAGCTGTGCTGTTAAGTAACATACTGTCGTGTATTTCTTATTTAGTTTATAGGATTATGTTCGTACCTGTAGGTCTTCTCTGACTTTCTTTTTAATATGTACAGAAGTTCTATGTGATTGTATCTCGTCCTGTACTGTTCATTGACGGTGGAAACAACTGTTTTATTATATGGTAAGATTTTATGACTTTTTACATTGTTGTCTTTTTCCTGATTTGTTTCCAGCGTTGTCAGTTAATCTTTTGTCTAATGTGATAGTATGGCATGCTTTTAAATGGGTAGTAATGGCGTTATTTAGTACTTGATTATATTATATTGTTAATTGCTGATATGTTAATATATACGATTATTACAGATACTCTGTGATAGTAGTGGATAAGTATCATATACTTCAGATACAAGTATATCACACAAAACGAATAAATACTGTACATACAGTTGGTTTTGAAACAGGTTTGAATTACCTTACGACTAAGTATAGTCATTTGACTACAAGAGGGATATATATTCATTTTGCATCTATATCCCACTACTCTTTGAGTCCATTATGGCTGACTTTGTAAAAGTTAAAGCAGGATTTATACAAAATGGGAAGGACTGTGGTTTCTCGGGTGATGATTTGATATCTTATGTAGATAAAGAAATTGCAGAATACAAAGTAAGAGAAGAAAAAAGAGAAGAAAGAGAGAGAGAAGAAAAAAGAGAAGAAAGAGAGAGAGAGAAGAAAAAAGAGAAGAAAGAGAGAGAGAAGAAAAAAGAGAAAGAGAAGAAAGAGAGAAAGAAGAGAGGGAACATGAGAGAAGGGAAAGAATTCGTTTAGCAGAAATTGCTGCAGAACAAGCGAAATTTGAAAGCGAAAAAACTTTTGAGTTAGAAAAATTGCATTTACAATCTTCTTCTTCTAGAGAATCGTCTGCTACAGGATCGTCTAAGATCATTAATTTAAAATTACCAAATTTTTCTTCATTACATGACGATATAGGATTCTTTCTTTTGAGATTTGAATCAAGAGTTACGGCTTTAAATTTACCTAAGGCCTCATGGCCTGAACATTTTGTCGGGTTACTTACTGGTGAAAGTTTACAAACTTTTTTTAACATTGCCGATGACAAAAGGAACGACTATGAATCCATAAAATCAGTATTTCTTCGCAAATATTGTTTAGATGAGGAAGGATATCGTTTAAAATTTAAATCGATGGGTCCTGTGGAAGGTAAGGATGTCGAAGACTTTGTGTCTTCAGTGAAGATGTGTCTAAACAGATGGATTGAACTGTCTAATATTACTAAATCTTTCGAAGGTCTTTATGATCTCTTCTTAAGAGACAAAATTTTATCTTCGGTAAATACTGAAATTTTCTCATTCCTTCAAGAAAGGAAGCCCACAAATATAGGAGAAATGGAAAAATTGGCTCAACAATTTTCGGTTGCACACCCAAACTTGCCTTTAGGTAAGACGAAGGTCCTAGAAACTTTGCCATCTTGTGCGGTCACTCATGATAGATCACGCACTCGCAGCATGGACCGACGGTATAGGGAAGACTATCAAAATTCCTATAGAGGTAGATATAATTTCCCTCATAATCATTCGCCCTCACGGGGTATAGAGAGACGCAACTTTAACCATAATAATAAAAAGTCATGGCAAAGAAATAATCAATACTCCAATAATAATTACACTCACAAACATCATTTTTCGGGACCCTCACGTAATGATTACAATAACAGTAATTACAATAACAAACATCATGTCTCACCACCATCTCGTGATGATTCTTCTCGCACGGACAAAAAGAGTTACTATCGGTCTGACTGTCCAGTGGATCGGAGAGGAACACATTTTTCTAGGAGTCAAAGTAGAGGAAGATCACAATCTCACGCTTGTCAGCTTGACGTTGGTAATGATAATATTTCCAATAATGAGAATAATACTCATGCCAATGCATGTAGTTTTGATCTGGAAAATAGTGGTAATTGCAAAGAATGTATGACTCTATTTCAACCTGGATCTACTCCACGTCTGAGATGTGGACATGCTCTGCCAGTTTTTGTCTTTAAATGATGGGGTTGGCTCACTCGTGATCCATAGAGGTTTTGTTTTTGACACACCTGTTTCTATTTTACGTGACAGCGGTTGCACCACCATTGGCCTAAGGAAGGCACTAATTCCTTCTTCTTGCTTTACGGGAACCTCTATAAAGTGCATAACTTTCGGTGGAACTGTTGAATCTTATCCGCTGGCAGATGTGGTAATAGATACTCCTTTCTTTTCGGGAAAAGTAAGAGTGTGTGCTCTCGATCGACCTTGTTGTGATTTACTTATCGGTAACATAAAGGGGGGTTAAAGAGTGTTCTGAACAGGATATTATTGATTGGGAGAGAAATCATCCCTCCTTTGCTAACGCGATCACAACCAGAGCACAACAAGCTGCAGAGACAATTGAATTAAATTCTTCTATACACACTCAACACATTACAACTTGTCATTACATTGACAAAAATATATTTATAGCAAAACAACAAATGGATCCTTCTTTGGGACATTTATTTCCATTAGCTATTGCTCGAACTATTAAACATTCTAAAAGTTCAAGACATTGGTTTCAAATGCAGGATAATATTATGATACGATGTTTTGATAATTACTCTTTCATTCTCAAACAAGTTATGGTACCTACGTCATTTCGCGCACTAGTCTTGTCAAATGCGCATGACGTACCATTTGCTAGACATATGGGAATTTCCCGTATGGCTTATAGATTACTAAAACACTTTTATTGGCCTGGGGTAAATAAAGACATTTCAACTTATTGTAAATCTTGCGCTGAATGTCGAAGTGTTGCACGTAAGGGTGCACATCAATCAGCACCTTTACAGGTCACGGATATTGCTGTACGCCCTTTTTTCAAATTGGCTACTGATATCATAGGACCACTGTCTGTAAGGTCTACCAGAGGTTTTCAATACATATTAACATGTATTGACCTGTGTACGAGATGGCCAGAAGCCATTCCTTTAAAAAAATATTACCACAGTGTCGGTAACAGATGCGTTGCTGTCTATATTTTCACGCATCGGGTTTCCGGAAGAAATCCTTTCTGATCATGGATCTCAGTTCGTGTCAGGTATGATGTCAGATGTTTTCA
Organism: Oreohelix idahoensis; assembly: GCA_024509875.1. NCBI lineage: Eukaryota > Metazoa > Mollusca > Gastropoda > Stylommatophora > Oreohelicidae > Oreohelix > Oreohelix idahoensis. The sequence goes on from JAMPIV010005809.1 coordinate 351,343, forward strand.
ACACACTTCGTATCCGTCACTCTCTTAGTGCTATATTTCACCCTAGCTCTAACGGGGTCATGGAACGTTGGAATGGGACATTAAAACAATTGTTGGGGAAGGTGACTACATCATTTCCTCAAGAATGGGATCGTTTTATTCCTGCTGTACTGTTTGCATACAGAGAGGTTCCTAATCATACTGGTTTTTCGCCTTTTCAGTTAGTATTTGGTGCGAACCCAAGAGGTCCAATGTCTCTCTTACATGATTTGTTAATGGAATCTGATGTGAATAATAATAAGAAGAAGAAATCCACTTATCAATACGTTACAGATTTACACCAACATCTTGTGGATGCATGTCAGGTGGCGACTGAAGCATCTGAGATGGCAAAATATAAGACCAGATCTCGCATTAACAGAGATAGACGACTAACGTCTTTCTCAATCAATGACGATGTTTTTGTTCTCCTGCCACTCAAAGTAGATCACTTGTTAGTAACATGGCAAGGTCCGTTTAAAGTGGTTGCAAAGAGAACGGATGTGGACTACGTCATCAATATGCGGGGTAAAGAAAAAACATTCCATGTTAACATGCTCCTACTATACATCACTCGTCCTCCTCAGTTACAGTTCATTTGTGATGCTATCATGAACCAACCTACCCATCATGCATCTATCGCGTTGGTGGATGAGGTGCAAACCAATTTCGCTGATGTACCTTCCACGTTTCCGGTAGCACCTATTAAGTCTTCGGAAACATGGAATGATGTTATAATTTGTACTGATTTACCTGCAGATCATGGGGATCAAATTCGTTCTATGTTGGTATCCTTTCAGGACGTTTTGTCTGATCTTCCGGGACGTACTAACATTATCACACACGAAATCAAATTGTCAGATTACACCCCGATTTCATTACGACCATACGCCATTCCTCTACATGTTAGAGATCAGGTGGAAAGTGAAGTAGATGGTATGTTAAAACTGGGTATTATTTCACCGTCTGATTCACCTTTCTGTTTTCCTATGGTGGCAGTACGAAAGAAAGACAAGTCAATTCGTATTTGTATTGACTTTCGTCGCCTTAACAAGGTGACCATATCCGATTCTGAACCAATGCCTTTGCTGGAGGATTTGTTGCCACGCCTATCATCCGCCACTTTCTTCAGCAAGTTTGACCTATCTAAAGGTTACTGGCAGATTCCGCTGGCTGATGTATCAAAACCTTTGACTGCTTTTGCCACTTCTCGTGGATTGTTTCATTACAATGTCATGTGTTTTGGTTTACGGAATGCTCCAGCGACATTTGTACGCATGATGCGTCGCGTTTTAGGTAATCGCACCGATCTCATTTCGTATATGGACGATATTTGCATTTTTCATGATACTTGGGAACAGCATATCGCTGGGATACAGTCGTTGCTCCAAACTCTCAGAGTACATAACCTCACAGCTCGACCTTCCAAAGTCGAAATTGGGTTTACTGAGATTTCATTTCTGGGTCATAAGATTGGCCGACATACAATACAACCTGATGAGTCTACACTAAAAAGGGTACTAGATCTGGCCATACCAACTACTAAGAAACAAGTTCGTAGTTTGCTGGGACTCATAAACTTTTATCACAGGTTTATACCACGATTTTCCATTTTAACTTCTGTTCTATCTGCTCTGACAAAAAAAGGGTATGCCTAACAAAATAATATGGAACAAAGAGTGTGACCATGCCTTACAGAACATCAAAACACAATTTTCAAAAAGTCCAATACTAAGACTACCAGACTTACGACGACCTTTTCTCGTGGTTACAGACGCATCTCTGAAAGGAATCGGGGGATGTTTAATGCAGACCTTTAATGGCGAGTGCCACCCGATATTCTACCTCAGCAGAAAACTTTCAGAGACAGAATCCAGATATCCAATTGTGGAAAGGGAACTTTTGTCATTGGTATGGACATTACATAAACTACAGAAGTTCTTGGTGGGTACACATTTTAAATTATACACTGATCAAAAAGCCCTCACATATTTACAGACTTTTAAATCGACTAATGCACGTCTCACCCGATGGGCGCTACAAATGCAAGGGTATGATTTTGACGTTTTACCAATAGCAGGAAAGGACAATGTCCTAGCTGACACCCTCTCTAGAGTTATGTAATAACTCGAATACGGAAGTGGACAATAATTACTTATTTATTCATATTGTTATTACTGACATTTTTTTTTTCCTTTAAAATCTAGATAGATATCATTTAATCTCGCTTCACATTATAATTGCCTGACTGAAAACTAAGTTTTCAGTTGTTCGAGGGGGGGGTAATGTGGCGCTGGCTATTGCACGCTGTGACGCTACACTGTAATTCTGACTTTTAACAGGCCCGATTCTGTGGTTTTATTTTGAATTTTCACCAGTTTTATTTTCTTCTGATCACGCGATTTTCCGTTGTTTACGGAAATCGCTATTTTCGGGCCCGCTTTTTCACCATTTTTTTTCTTCTCATTTGAATATATATCGTGGTTGGTATTTTTTTTGAGTAGATAAATTAAATGGGTTCGTTTATGATGGTAGGTTTATTTTATTCTAGCATCAGTGTTACTTTCTTCTCATTTTTCGCGATTCCCGTAGATATCGTTTGTTTTTCCCACGGTGGAGAACGATAATTACGACGTCCTACAGCCAGGCAATAATTTTTCATAGAGACCGAATCCCCGTTTTCTGTCTCAATATATACAAGAGAAACCGCCCACGCGGATTTCCCTTCCTACGCAAATCCCGGACCAATGGGAGCGCTAGAAAAATTAATACTATCAACCCACGCAAACCCCGCGTGCTTCCGGCCTCGTCATATCGCGTGCCGGAAATGGCGATTTTCGCAAACAACGAAATCTACGGGAATCGCGAAAAATGAGAAGAAAGTAACACTGATGCTAGAATAAAATAAACCTACCATCATAAACGAACCCATTTAATTTATCTACTCAAAAAAAATACCAACCACGATATATATTCAAATGAGAAGAAAAAAAATGGTGAAAAAGCGGGCCCGAAAATAGTGATTTCCGTAAACAACGGAAAATCGCGTGATCAGAAGAAAATAAAACTGGTGAAAATTCAAAATAAAACCACAGAATCGGGCCTGTTAAAAGTCAGAATTACAGTGTAGCGTCACATATCCCGGACGAGCCCCCACTTGTCACGAAGTGGTTTTAATTTTATAGAGTGTGCCTGAATGAAAGCAAGACCCTAGTTTGAGAAAGTCTGAGAAGATAGAATTTAGATGGAAAATGACATGCCTGTGGACAGGTGAGACTATTGGCTCAAGAGATAGAGCCAGGATTTGAATCTCCCCCTGCCGCTTCGTGACTAAAAAAAAATGGCTATAGTCTCCCCACCTCTGACTGCCTTGAAACACAAGGAGATAAGGTGTATAATTACGACCACAAACACCACTATACAGACGACATAAAGTAAGTACAGTATAGTAAATAGTAGAAGCTGATCCAGTAAATAATATATGTATATATTTATTTACATACAAGGAAAACATAAAATGGCATATTACGTCATCAAGTCAGTCGATAGCGTGCACTGTTGCACGGCCTGGAAAACAAGTAACAATTAAATTGAGAGACACGAGAGACAAAAAAAAACTCCCAAATCACATTCACTCTTTCTGTCACCCTGCTGAGGAACAATAAAAATGGTTAGTGATTTAAACCAAATCTAATTTGGTGGGGCTGTCAACTTTTAGCCTCCACTCTCTAACACTAATAAATTTCTACTGTCTTAGTCCTGGTGACTCTTCCTCAACGAACGGCTACACAGCTTTCTACTTGTTAGGCGATAGGCGCCTATAACTACACCACAAGAAATGCTAAAAATAATACTAGGTTTTTCGAACGCAGACTCAGTGTCTATCCGTCAAATGGATACTGAACAGACCCTACTGGTCCTGTCTATTTTCTCCCTCCTTCTCTATCTTTCTCTCTTGATTTCAGTGTCTCTCTAACACTCGAGGGCTGATGATGCGGCGTCTCCGTTACGCTCTTCTCATTATTTCTATCAGGACCTAGGTATGGTAACCCTGTCACCTGTTCCTGATTTTGGTGATGACGATGTTCGGATATCGAGCATGAGGGACTTGATTAACTGTAGACAAAACTTCTCTGCTGCTGAATAGCTTCCCTCTTTTAACCCGCTCCGGAGTTAGAGGGAAAAAAAAAAAAAACACACAGCCTTGATTTCAGGCTGTACAAAATGAAACTAGTCTCCCGGCCACCTGCCGTTGCTAGAGACTATAATAGCGATGCTCTCGGCTGTATGATAAATAAACCTCGGTCCAGCTGAAGCATAGGGACTTCCCTGCCAGAGACCATAGGGAAATTTTCTTTTGCTCCTGATGATACTCGAGTACTCTGACCCTGAGATATGTCTTTTGCCGTGGATAATTTTATTTGACAAAATTATGCTCCCCACTGTTTCGCCGAGACTCGCTGAAATTAAAAGAAACAGCGACTCATGTACACCCACTCTAAAATCGCTTATCTCTAACATATACGATACATAAAATAATTCTATACACGTGTCTCGTCAATCTCACTCCTTCTTCTATTCCCCTTCTCTCGTTCTTCACATAATACATGAAATACTATTATCCCACGTGGCACTAAAATCACACTTATCCTCCCCTTCTCTCGTTCTTCTCACAATACATAAAATACCACTATCCACGTGGCCTCTTCATCCCCCCTCCTTCTACTAAAATCTGCCAGGTAAAATAAACAATAGCCCAGACCCGTCTGACATGTTACATGGCCGTTACGCATGGCCGATCACGTGTTCAAACTTGACAAACATAGGGAAATCCTTTTACCCATTAACACAGGAGTTTCCCCGGCTTACTCCTATTTAAATTAAATCTCGCTATAGGAATAGTTTCCTCCCCTAAGCAGTATAATTCATTTACAACGTAAATCTGAACCCTCTGACAATATTTCTCACATTTTTAAGGCTCAGAAAAATTAACGAACACACCAGGGATTTCCACATAAATTTACATTAGAAAATATACAGGAACAAATGGTGGTTCTACATAACATCCTACAAATATGGCACACGTGTTTCTCACAACTTCACACACTCCTATCTATTGCCAAAATCATAGAAAGAATAAGCACACTGTTGCATTACGTCGTTCTTCAAAAATATGATAATGGATGGCACTATCGGTTATTTCAAAACTGAAAAGTTAATCTTTACCTAAGGGCGAATTTCTGAAAAACCCACTAATAAGTAAAACGAAATTTCTAACAACCTCTCAGGAACCCGCTAGGAACAGGGGAGATAATGAGAGGTATTGTCAGAATTGTAGAACCACTTCCCACTGGACATCCCGGTGCATGAACAGACCCCCAGCTCATCATGCAGCTTGTTTAAGACCGGTGAGATGGACTAAAGGGAATAAATGGGAACCAGTCCAGGCAGAGAAGTTGTTCTCTAACAGTGGACCAGCCGTAGTGAATGGGACGGCCACTACGTGTTTGTTTGACAGCGGGCTTACTTACCCCAGTATCATCGCTTGTCATTTGGTGAAACCAGGGCAATGGACAGGAGAAATAGTTGAGATTGGTGGCGTTTTGAGAAGAGGTATCTCACAGCGTCTGCCTGTAGCCAACATTGAGGTGAAATGCAAGTTTGTGTCTGGCACCATCAAGGCAGCTGTAATGGCACAGCCAGCACATGATTTCATCCTGGGAAGCCCATACATAGTTTTGGGAAACCCAACCACACCGATTCTTGCTAATGCAAGGGGGCCTACTGCAGGCCAGAGAAGTGAAAGGGGAAAGCCCCACATTCACGGAGCCCCACGGGAGCTCAAACATCCTTGTCTTGCTATGAAGAGGAGGGAAGCCTCTAAAGACAGGGGAATGTTATCTACAGAGGCGTATTCGCCTGTCAGCCCTGTTCAGCCTAAAGGTCAAACAGTGGTGACGCCTCTTACTTCAGAAGTATCTTCTTTGTCGTCGGGAATTAGGCCCCCGATGGTATTACATCTCTCAAGGGAGGGAAATACTGACAAGAAGAAACATGTGCACGGTTCTTCAGTCAACTGTAAACAGTTACGCCCTGTTACGGCGATGTCTGGCCAAGCCAGTCAGTCCGTTTCAAAACACTGGGAGGTCACACCATCTGGTAATCATTATTTACCACGCGCCGCCAGGAAAATTCGTGGGCGGAGGAAACACATGAGAGGGAGGAGGAAGGGCGACCAGTCATGTTGCAGTCGCCAGGAGGAAATCCCATGGCGTGACCCTCACGATCCAGGGCTTGCCAAGATTCTCAAGGATATGGAGATGGGCCTGGATGATAATGCTAATTATGACAGTGATTAGATCGAGAGGTAGATCTAGATACGGCCAGTATGAAACCCAGAGATTTCAGTGATTTAGCACGGTTCCCGTACTTGAAAGGGGGGACTTATGTGACGCTACACTGTAATTCTGACTTTTAACAGGCCCGATTCTGTGGTTTTATTTTGAATTTTCACCAGTTTTATTTTCTTCTGATCACGCGATTTTCCGTTGTTTACGGAAATCGCTATTTTCGGGCCCGCTTTTTCACCATTTTTTTTCTTCTCATTTGAATATATATCGTGGTTGGTATTTTTTTTGAGTAGATAAATTAAATGGGTTCGTTTATGATGGTAGGTTTATTTTATTCTAGCATCAGTGTTACTTTCTTCTCATTTTTCGCGATTCCCGTAGATTTCGTTGTTTGCGAAAATCGCCATTTCCGGCACGCGATATGACGAGGCCGGAAGCACGCGGCCGGAAGCACGCGGGGTTTGCGTGGGTTGATAGTATTAATTTTTCTAGCGCTCCCATTGGTCCGGGGTTTGCGTAGGAAGGGAAATCCGCGTGGGCGGTTTCTCTTGTATATATTGAGACAGAAAACGGGGATTCGGTCTCTATGAAAAATTATTGCCTGGCCGTAGGACGTCGTAATTATCGTTCTCCACCGTGGGAAAAACAAACGATAATCGGTATGTAACTATTTTATTCATCGTTTTACTTATTAGTGGGTTTTTCAGAAATTTCGTTTTACTTATTAGTGGGTTTTTCAGAAATTCGCCCTTAGGTAAAGATTAACTTTTCAGTTTTGAAATAACCGATAGTGCCATCCATTATCATATTTTTGAAGAACGACGTAATGCAACAGTGTGCTTATTCTTTCTATGATTTTGGCAATAGATAGGAGTGTGTGAAGTTGTGAGAAACACGTGTGCCATATTTGTAGGATGTTATGTAGAACCACCATTTGTTCCTGTATATTTTCTAATGTAAATTTATGGGGAAATCCCTGGTGTGTTCGTGTATATGTTAGAGATAAGCGATTTTAGAGTGGGTGTACATGAGTCGCTGTTTCTTTTAATTTCAGCGAGTCTCGGCGAAACAGTGGGGAGCATAATTTTGTCAAATAAAATTATCCACGGCAAAAGACATATCTCAGGGTCAGAGTACTCGAGTATCGTCAGGAGCAAAAGAAAATTTCCCTATGGTCTCTGGCAGGGAAGTCCCTATGCTTCAGCTGGACCGAGGTTTATTTATCATACAGCCGAGAGCATCGCTATTATAGTCTCTAGCAACGGCAGGTGGCCGGGAGACTAGTTTCATTTTGTACAGCCTGAAATCAAGGCTGTGTTTTTTTTTTTTTCCTCTAACTCCGGAGCGGGTTAAAAGAGGGAAGCTATTCAGCAGCAGAGAAGTTTTGTCTACAGTTAATCAAGTCCCTCATGCTCGATATCCGAACATCGTCATCACCAAAATCAGGAACAGGTGACAGGGTTACCATACCTAGGTCCTGATAGAAATCAAGAGAAGAGCGTAACGGAGACGCCGCATCATCAGCCCTCGAGTGTTAGAGAGACACTGAGATCAAGAGAGAAAGATAGAGAAGGAGGGAGAAAATAGACAGGACCAGTAGGGTCTGTTCAGTATCCATTTGACGGATAGACACTGAGTCTGCGTTCGAAAAACCTAGTATTATTTTTAGCATTTCTTGTGGTGTAGTTATAGGCGCCTATCGCCTAACAAGTAGAAAGCTGTGTAGCCGTTCGTTGAGGAAGAGTCACCAGGACTAAGACAGTAGAAATTTATTAGTGTTAGAGAGTGGAGGCTAAAAGTTGACAGCCCCACCAAATTAGATTTGGTTTAAATCACTAACCATTTTTATTGTTCCTCAGCAGGGTGACAGAAAGAGTGAATGTGATTTGGGGGTTTTTTTTTTGTCTCTCGTGTCTCTCAATTTAATTGTTACTTGTTTTCCAGGCCGTGCAACAGTGCACGCTATCGACTGACTTGATGACGTAATATGCCATTTTATGTTTTCCTTGTATGTAAATAAATATATACATATATTATTTACTGGATCAGCTTCTACTATTTACTATACTGTACTTACTTTATGTCGTCTGTATAGTGGTGTTTGTGGTCGTAATTATACACCTTATCTCCTTGTGTTTCAAGGCAGTCAGAGGTGGGGAGACTATAGCCATTTTTTTTTAGTCACGAAGCGGCAGGGGGAGATTCAAATCCTGGGTCTATCTCTTGAGCCAATAGTCTCACCTGTCCACAGGCATGTCATTTTCCATCTAAATTCTATCTTCTCAGACTTTCTCATACTAGGGTCTTGCTTTCATTCAGGCACACTCTATAAAATTAAAACCACTTCGTGACACACGCCACACGCCAGAAAATAAATAGGATTTTGGTGCTGATGAGCGCTGCACGATAGTAATTTGTCGATATGTGTATTGCGCACATGACGTGAGCAGTGTGGAGGAAAGATGGACAGACCGTGTGTTGACCCTGAATGGGCGACTTGTGTGTGTGTTCTACCCAATGGTAGAAATATGGGAAATGTTAAAATAGAAGTGTCTTGAAACATATTAATGTTTATTAAATACAACTAAAGGTAGGAATAGGAATGAGGTAATGTTTATATGGACCTACGGATTATAGGAGTTGCTGAATCTACCTAATTATGCATGCTGTGTAATGATGTATTGTCTACGTGAATAATAAATGGAATGTTACTAAAATATCCAGCTGTTATATTGATCGTTGTGTGGAATCTTCGAGTCATAGAAAGTATCGTTAATGAACTATTGTGGCTGTCCTGAATCTTGTGGACCTATGATATATAAACCTAGACACAGTGTGAAAACGAGCACAAACAATCAACTGAAGAATATAAACTTTAAACGCCACATCCTCCTTGTGTGATCTAAGAGAGGAGACCGGAGCACTGATGGAGTTGTCCATGTGCAATGAAGATAGTCCTTAATTCCAAAACCAAACTAAATGGGTTTTGGTCAAAGTTGTTTTAAAGCAAATTAGTAAACACAAGAAGGTTAGTGTCTGAGCGAGATTTTCAATTCCCATCAATTTGCTTGTTCTACCACTCTGGAATATCTTTACCTGGATCAGCTGTGAAATCAACATTGGAAGAGTGTTCATGGGCTGTCTGATGGTATTAAACAAGTTCATGGCCACAAAGGCTTTGCTGGGAGTCAGAGATTCCTGTGTTATAAGTACATAGGCAATAAAAGTAGACAGGGTCACCTGAAATAAAAACAAGAAATAAAATCAGCTTTTGCTCCTGACATGATAAAAGCATTCACATATAACCCACACAAGCAATACATCAAATGCTAGCAGCACAACCCTCGACAGCAGCAGACAGGAAGGTAACAGACAATGTTAAAAACATATATAACAGAAAAGAGTAATGAGCTTCTACATACAGGTGACGAAACTGTTTGTTTGTTTGTTGTTGTGTGTGAATGATAATCTAGTAACTTACTAAAACAGGTGACAGCAGCCAGCATAATGTGCTGATAGACTGGTAAATAGCTGATTTTTTCAGCTGAACTACTTCTGCCTGACGAATTTCTGAAAGTTTGGCTTGAAATGATGGCTCCCATGCATACAGCTTCAACACCTGCAAAGAAGTCACAAGAAGGTAATATTCTATTTTTTTTAAAGTACACAGCGGAGAGAATGGCAAACATTCCTTAGTTTTATCAAGAACTTAGAATTACTGGTCAATTTTATCAAAATCTAGGGGAGACAAGGAAAGGTCAAGATCACTGCTCCCCACCTAGCATGCTGTAAAAAAGTGACTATGGTATGAGTGGGCATAGGCTGGCAATTTCACCATGTGAAATAACTTGCTGTACTGCCAACTGCAGAAACCGCCCCATACTCTTTAACAAAAGGCACAAGAGAGAGAGAAAATTATGTAGGACTGTTTTGGAAGGGAACAGACGGGAAGAAAGTGAATGGAGAAGGGAGGTAGAATAGGAGGACATGAGGTAGAAAGGACACAACATGCCTTAGAAAAATTCACCGAATCTTTTGGCCGAATACCATCAACAACCAAGATCTGCTTACTCGTAGCAAGCAAGAGGACATGCATACCATCATAGCTGGCAGACGCTGGAGCTGGGTTGGTCATGTCCTCAGAAGAGACCCCGATGCCATCACAAGAACAGCTATGCTTTGGACCCCTGAAGGAAAGCAAAAGAGAGATCACCAATGTGGAACCAGATAAGCTACCAGTGGAACAAGATGTCAAGGAAAAAAACGTTGGTGTTGAATAGGACACACATTGAGAAAACCTACTGATTGTGCCTTCTTGTTCTAGAATCTCCAGGGTAACAGAAACAGAGAGACCTAATAACACAAAGAGAACGGAATCAGAGACAGACTTAAAAGGATAAAGAAGACACGAAAAGAAATTGAATGGATGGCACAAGACAGGAGAGCTTGGTACGACCGAACTGAAGGTTTTTGCTCCACAGGGAGCTAAAGGATAAGGAAGAATGACCAATTACTCATTTTTTATGTTTAACATCTCTTGACATGTGTTAATGTTGAACATCTCTTGACATGTGTTAATGTTGAACATCTCTTGACATGTGTTAATGTTGAACATCTCTTGACACATTTTAATATTGAACATCTCTTGACGTGTTATTTTTTTTTTTTAACATACCTATTACTCAAGGCGAGAATCTCCAGTTAGTATATCTAGCCTGAGACTGATTTTTACATGAGTATCCCTTTTTTCCCTGTACACTGACAGGTGTCCACTCGCCATTCAGGCAGATACTCGCCGTCTTCGGAGGGTACCCCTTAGAGCTGGGTTGGCTCAGGAGCCGCCAGTCCCTGGTCGACGACACTCCTTCAAATGTCTTCGCCAGGGCTAGAATTAATCCAGTCCAAGTCCCGGTTGATGACATTTATTCAAATGTCCTCGCCCGGGCTTGAACCTGGATCATCCGATCGCCAGCACAGTGTGGTAACCATTACACCAGCACGGCTCCAGAGTTAATGTTTAATATTTCTTGACATGTGCTAATGTTTAACATCTCTTGACACATGTTAATGTTGAACATATCTTGACATGTGTTAATGCTGAACATCTCTTGACATGTGTTATTGCTGAATATCTCTTGACAAGTGTTAATTTTTAACATCTCTTGACATGTGCTAATGTTTAACATATCCTGACATGTGTTAATGTTTAACATATCTTGACGTGTGTTAATGTTGACCATCTCTTAACACATGTGTTACCAGTGCTTCTACGTCTCTAAGATGTCATTGGTATTGACTGGTCTGTCGGGCCTGCTAATGTGGCCGATGTACTTCTAGATGACGCGAATATATTGTGGGCCGTTACTTCTTTAGTATGATGATGATCTGGCTAATGATAATGAAGCTCGGTAACGATGGTGAATTGGTCAAGACAGTATGACCAACTGGCAATGAATAGATGCTTGACTCATTGCAAAAAGTTAGTGACGAAACATATTTTATTGAAGACGATACTTGGACATCAGTAGTTCAGACATTTTTCATCAGCATGGTCATGGCAAAAATGTACATAGTAAATAACAGTCACTACGGACGTTGACCGACCGCACCAGCCGCTATCACATCAAGGTTAGTGAAAGCTCTACGGCAATGAATTTGTAGGATGCATGGGTTTACAAAAATGACCATGTTAATAGCTTTGAGCATATTTTTTTTTTTTTTCTTAACCAGCGGCACTTGGGCTTTCAGCCCTTCGGCCCAATGACATGTCATTGCGAGGCTGGGGAACCTGAGGACTTTCCTTCCAACCCAGTCAGGAGCTTCGCTCCTTCCCATCCACAGAGGGTTTATCACAGGAGCCGTTCAGGCTATTCAGTCAAATTTCCGGCCGTAAACATTTCTTCAAACGCCGACGCACGGGTTTGAACCATGAACACCTGGTCGCCAGTACAACGCCGAAGCCATTACACCAGCGCGGCTCCCCTTTGAGCATATAAATATTCAATCACGATCCATAATATCTCTTAGCATTAACTGAACGCACTAACAGCCGACATAGCTGGTCAGGCTGAAGCTCTGCAGTAACAGTACTGGAGGATATGTATCTGAGGCTAGATACTTCAACAAGCCGGTTCTGGCTAAATATTGGCGATAAAAGATTCTTGGCATAACTCGCACAAGAATAACAACATCATCTCTCAGATGATCATAATTAATATCATAGCTGTGTCTTCCCTAGACATGGGATAAGACCACGGAACAAATAACGTCTGCTCACGACGAAGAATTACTGAATCTGCCTCAAGGACATTGATTGTATACAAACACATCTATGCATCATACCGCGCCATGCCTAGTTTAATACTGGTGCACGGTCATACACAAATAACATTACAAAAAATATCATTGCTGCGCTCAGATGCACGACTGAAAATACCAGACATACATATGAGAGCTTTAAACATCTATCTGACCCTCAATGAATATAAAGTCTTTAACAACATGTTAATGCTGAAGATATCTTGACACGTGTTAATGTTTTAACATATCTTGACATGTGTTAATGTTTAACATATCTTGGTGTGTGTTAATGTTGAACATCTCTTACCACATGTTAACGCTGAACATCTCTTGACATGTGTTAATTTTTAACATCTCTTGACACGTGCTAATGTTTAACATATCTTGACATGTGTTCATGTGTAACATCTCTTGACACATGTTAATGTTGAACATCTCTTGACATGTTAATGTTTAATGTATCTTGACATGTATTAACTCATTCATTCCAGAGTTATTTTGCACGCTGTGCCAGACTTTTTTTGTGGGCAGAATTTTATAGAGTGAAGTGTTCATCTTTCAGTCTAAATTTGTTTGTGAATTTTCCTTTGAACATGTACTTATTATATACCAAACTGTAGGGAAATGGATAGAGAATTCAAATATATAATGTCTGTGTAGTATTAACACAAGTATGTTCGGTATAATTTAATCATTTTGCATGTAAAATTGAAAAACGCTAAAAAGTTGACTGTAGAATACGATCTTACCAAAGACAAATTACTGTCGTAGACAATAAAACTTTCTTTTTAGTCTTCAAACGTCAAGTTAATCCATATACAAAGTAAAAAAAACATGCTTATGGCCAAAATTAGTAGATTTAGTGTTATTCGCACCAGTTTGTCCGTGATTCTTTGTAAGAAAAAAATTAATTATGCAATCGTGCATTACGTAATTTTCAAACAAATAAATAAGAATAACGTCATATAAATACTTTTTTACTCTTGTTTAATGTTTTAATAGTATCCCTAGCTTCATCTTCTACCAAGAACTAGTGATTAGATGTTACGGTAGGTCTAGTTTTGTTGCTTTTTGATCGGCCAGAATATGACTACGCCCACTCATCAACTAAATCTAGTGTGTCTAGCTTTTCTGCATATATTCCGTATTTTGACAACAAACTGTGACTACCAAACAATCATCATCAATGTCAGCAATGTTTCAAAGTAGTTTGACACAATTATTTGCTTAGGAGACTTAGAAAATGTAAATATAAAGCGTGACATATTTCTCTAGCAAAAACAACGAAAAACGTAAACACGCAAATCTTCACAAAAATTGTGATAATAACATCAAAACACGCACATGTGCTGATTAACTAAAGTCAAATTAGTTGTTTAAATAGTAGCGGAAGTCATTCTATGAGTTTTAATATATGAACTGCATTAAGCGGACGATTTTTAGGGTTTATTCGTGATAAACTAAAAACCACGTTCTGAGCGTTGCTGGGGCACGGCGTGTTGAATTTTGCAACGCTCAGAGCGTTGCTGTGGAGTCAAAGAGTTAATGTTCAACATCTCTGGGCATGCATACACCCTGACTACATTTCCAACTACTTTCTCTTAAACTAAAACATAGACCCTTGCTCTTCTTTTCACGGCCATAAAATTCAATCCTTTTAACTAATCAAGTAATTTAAAAAAAAAATTAAACATTATGAAGAACAAACAAGGAATAGACAAGGAACATATAAATGGATAACAGTTTTAAAAAATTTTTTATTTATGAAATACAGAAATCTACCTCAATCTCTTCAACTCACTCAAACTCGCCTAAAAGCAAACAGAATAAGACCGAATATTTTGGACAGAAAAGAAAAAGTATAAACTAAATAGATAGGAGACACCAATAAATTTATGGGAGATGAGGGGGAAAGAGTTGCAACAGATGAACCTAAAAGAACATGGAAAATAGAAAAGGGGAATGATTATGCTGGTGGCAATGAACAAAAATGTCTCAGAACACAGAAAATGGCTTCAACCAGAATTTCTATTTATTTTTTTTTTTTTTAGTGGACTTAAAAGTGCAATTAAAAATTCAGTTGCATTTAAACTGGGTGCATGTTTAAATACGTGAAACATTATTTTGTATTAATGCTGAAGAGCATAAACATTAAAGTTTATTAAAATGTTAAACGTCTAATTCTGAACATTTTAGGCATGTCGGTACACCCTACTGCCATGTGCCATTACAAACAACAACAAAAATGCACCAACTACAGGGTGTCCGAAAAGTTACTGTGCACTTGAATATACGGCAGACTAGAGTAGCGGTTTTGATGTGAGAGTTGTCCGTTCTAGCAATCACCACCCACATTCAACAGATCCCACTGACAACCTTGCAGAAGGTCTTCGACTATATGAAGAAGCGTGTTCAGGCATGTCTTGAGGCCCATGGTGGACATTTCCAACATCCGCTGTAGAAGAAACTACGAGGTCCTTTACTGCACAGTAACTTTTAGGACACCCTGTATAACTGCCTGCATTACCCAAAAAATCAGTTCAACCTTTCTGGTCAATGAACAAAGTTAACAGTAAAAGAATCTCATAAACTGATGGTGACATTTGGTTATTACTTACTTTAACACCATTGAGAATTTCATTCAACAGTTTAATCCTCTGATCCTTCAAGTTGATCTGCTTGGCCTGAGCCCGCCTGGCAAGTGTGGAAAGGCAGGCATTGGTGGGGATCAGCAACAGCAAAACAAAGATACCTGGAGCAAAAGGCAACACAAGTACACGGCAGCTCAGAGGCAATCACAAGCATAATAATCAACCATGTGTATACAATTAGCCCAGATGACTAGTCAAACGTAAACGTGTCCAAAGATAATTTATCTACGAGTACTGTCAGGCTCAATACCACTTTACACCTGGCCAGACTGACAATCTATACAATTCACCCACTGCTATCTGGTGTAATGGGTGGTACATCCAATGCTATCTGGTCTAATGGATGGTACATCCAATGTTATCTGGTCTAATGGGTGGTACATCCAATGTTATCTGGTCTAATGGGTGGTACATTCAATGCTACCTGGTCTAATGGGCGGTACATCAAATGCTATCTGGTCTAATCGGTGGTACATTCAATGCTATCTGGTCTAATGGGTGGTACATCCAATGCTATCTGGTCCAACGGGTGGTACGTTCAATGATATCTGGTCTAATGGGTGGTACATCTAATGCTATCTGGTTTAAAGAGTGGTACATCCAATGCTATCTGGTCTAATGAGTGGTACATCCAATGCTATCTGGTCTAATGGGTGGTACATCCAATGCTATCTGGTCTAATGGGTGGTACATCTAATTTTATCTGGTCTAATGGGTGGTACATTCAATGCTATCTGGTCTAATGGGTGGTACATCCAATGCTATCTGGTCTAATGGGTGGTACATCCAATGCTATCTGGTCTAATGGGTGGTACATCCAATGCTATCTGGTCTGAGTGGTACATCCAATGCTATATGGTCTAATGGGTGGTACATCTAATGCTATCTGGTTTAAAGAGTGGTACATCCAATGCTATCTGGTCTAATGAGTGGTACATCCAATGCTATCTGGTGTAATGGGTGGTACATCCAATGCTATCTGGTCTAATGGGTGGTACATCTAATTTTATCTGGTCTAATGGGTGGTACATTCAATGCTATCTGGTCTAATGGGTGGTACATCCAATGCTATCTAGTCTAATGGGTGGTACATCCAATGCTATCTGGTCTAATGGGTGGTACATCCAATGCTATATGGTCTAATGGGTGGTACATCCAATGCTGACTGATTCAAATACATGACTAGTTCAATGATATCTTCTTCTTCCTCGTTCGCCCTCAGACTTCCACATTAATGACTAATAAAGGCAGTAGTCAGCTCAAGGTTCCTGACATCTACAAACAGTCTTTCGTGGAGAGAAGTGGGTTGTTGCCATATGCCACTCCGTTCACTGCTGTAACTTAGGCAGGACTGGAGCAAATGTTCAGCTGTTATGGGGCTGGTGCCACAGTAGTAGAGATCTGTTGGACCAATAGCCGGAAAATGATGACCTGGTCTCACCTGGATAGCTGGTGATAGGCATCATCTTTTATGTAACCTGGGTGTTCTCTGTCCCTCTTAGACTTGAATATGGCTTTATTGTTGTTTTAGCCACATTACAAGGTTGTCGCTGTATCATTTTGTTGCAGTGCTCCCCCTTCTTCAGCAAGTTTAACTGCCTCTTCGTTGCCTTGAATGATATGACACACATGCTAAGAAGTGGCCTGGTCACCAATTTATACACAAAATGGAACCAAGGACACTAATGATGGCTGATGACCAAAACCTACCAGCTACAAAAGCAATACCCAGGGCGTCATACAGCATGTAGAATGCTATTGATATCTGTATTGGCCAGGATATGATGACATACAACTGGGTGGTAA
Source organism: Oreohelix idahoensis (assembly GCA_024509875.1). NCBI lineage: Eukaryota > Metazoa > Mollusca > Gastropoda > Stylommatophora > Oreohelicidae > Oreohelix > Oreohelix idahoensis. The sequence continues at coordinate 368,468 of JAMPIV010005809.1, forward strand.
GATCTTGAAAACTGGGACAATCTACTGCCATTAAATTCACAATAGTTCCCACAGTGAACTTTCGTCGAGCCTCTGCATTCATTGTTAATGACTGAAACAGAGAACAGGACAGATAAGTAACTTGATTTATTTGCTACATCATCATCTTCATTCTTTTGGTTGTTGTGTAACATGAAACCACCACTACAGCTGATCCCTGGCAGGACGTCTGCTCTAAACAGCCACATGCTCCAGCAGTGTTGGTTTATGTGGCAATTTGTGTTACATGATGAGGTTGCCAACACCCATCACATAAGTATGAGTATGTGCACATCTAAGACTTCATTTATTTTTTAAGAAACTACATGTGAAATTCGTTTAGCTACAACATTTTTTTTAAATTATTAGCTACAAAAATGTATTTCAATTGTATTTTAGACTTCCAAATGACAGATCCTGGCTTTTTCCCTTTAAAAACAAAAACAAAACAAACAAACAACAACAACAAAAATTAATAAAATATGCAATGCAGCCTGTATTACAGAGTATGGTTGAACTTCTTCCGTTATCATTTAGTTACTGCTTATTTTATGAAGCAACACAGGCAAGGTCAATTATGTGTAGGTTACTACTAACAAAAAGAGAAAGGAAAAGAATATATATATATATATATATATATATATATATATATATATATATATATATATATATATATATATATATATATATATGTCGGCGTCTGTGGCCTAATGGATATGAACGCTGTTTCATAATCCAGATATACCAGGTTCGAAACCTGCTGCAGGCGGTTTGGTAGCAGATCGCTTTGTGTGGATTTTTAACAATGGTATAAGCGCCGTACCTTCAGAAAGCAATGGCAAACTACTGAATGAAAAAATTGCCTAGAAAAATCAAATACAGCCAATAAAAGCTGGGGTTGATTGCCACGTCCTGTAAAGGATAAGCAACTAACTATATATATATATATATATATATATATATATATATATATATATATATATATATATATATATATATATATATATATATATATATATATATATCTATATATATGAGTGTAACATACCTGAATAATGAAATTTAAAGGCTTACAAGTATTACCCTAGATCACATATTAACCACTGAAGTAATCAAACCTGAAATAACGTTCTTCCCTACAGCATTAACTGAACATAATTTTAACTTCGAACAGCACTAACTTAACACATTAACTACCGCTAGCCGGTGGGACCGGCTTTTGAAATCCTATCATCTGGACTGCGAGCCGCTCAGAGTGTCGGTCTATTTTTAGTAATAAAATGAATGAAAAATGTACTGAAACACTTTCTGATCTGGTTCGAGATTTTAAATTGCCACCGGAAAACAAATTCCCAAAGCATGGTTATTGTAGAACACTGGAAAATTGATATTCTGTTCATATTTTTCTGTGTTTTGGGTTAGTTACCAAATCGTGTAAAACTGTTTCCCGTGGCAACTAGTGATAGGACCACAAAAAATGTTTGTACATCTCGTCTAATGGCTGAACAGGCTAGAAACTTGTTTCAACAATTGACTGATAGATCTAGCGACGATGACAAGAGTGAAAACGGTGTGCACATTGATTGAAATAGTGATTTTGATAGAGATGGGGCGCAAGCAGTATAATTGTGAAAATAGTGCAAGTTCTCGGCCATCGGAGGGCCGTTAAATAGCAACAACCTCTATTAGAGTTACAAATGGTGCTCATTGTAATAGTACATTCATTTATCTTTAACATGACATGTAATTCATAAAAATATGTAAACAATTACGAAAACTACAGCTTACTTTGTGCAAACATCTACAGGATGAAAATGGGGAAAAAATTTAATTTGGCCACAGTGTGTTTTTCAATTCGGTAGTTAATGTGTTGTAAATTTATTTCAGACAGGATGAAATAAAGTTAAATTAAGTTTAAACAGGATCAACTTCAGTAAATTTACTTTAAACAGGATCAACTTCAGTAAATTTACTTCAAACAGGATTAACTTCAGTAAATTTACTTCAAAAAGCATCACCTTAATTAAATTACTTCAAACAGCATCAACTTAAGATAAATTTACTACAAACAGGATCAACTTAAGATAAATTTAATATAAAAAGCATCACCTTAATTAAATTTACTTCAAACAGCATCAACTTACGATAAATTTACTTCATACAGTATCAACTTCAGTAAATTTACTTCAAACAGAATAACATTAAGATAAATTTACTTTGGACAGTATCAATAAAGAACAAACTGGATTAAAACGCAACACTAAAAAAATATTTCTAACCAAACACCAATTTCAAAACTGATTTTAAAAATCAGAAACAGTTGATACAAAGGTAAGACACTAGATTAAAATGAAAAAAAATACAAACATAAATAGTTATAATAAAAACTAACAGCTCAGCCAAATTAAAATGCATACAGAATGTATTAGATAATGAACACATGACTGTAAAAAATTATGTTTAAGCAAAAGTGATAGGCTCACAGGGGAAATAAATCACAGGCCAACCAAAAGGCACCATGCTTATCACTTCTGCTACTTGTACATTGTCTAGTGTCTTCCTTTCTGTCTTACAAGTCCTGCTATTTACCTACATTTGTTTATTTATACGCTTATAGTGACAATTACAGACATAATTTAGTTCTGACCTTCTTGTATACTGCAGCAGTGAGCACTGTCTTGACTTCTATACCAATATTCATTGAGTGATAAAAGCGGTAGTTGTTGGTCATTGAGTTAACGAACATGACTACAAAGAATGAACCAGCCAGGACATAACCTTGCCACACAGGGTAGCTCTCCTTCTGCTCTGCATAGTTAATGACTTCACTGTGATCAGGAAATGAAGTATGAAAGTTTCATGTGGTTGGAACTGGGATAAAGACCGAAGTAGACAAATGTTAAATAATGGAACAAAGAAACCAATTAAGCTAAATTTAAGATAACACCAGTACAATCAAATGTGTGGATGAAAAAAAAAAGTCACTCTCCTTTTTTTGTGTTCAATGATTCAGATTTGAGCTGTCACTGTCATGCAGCCCTAAGGAAAAGCAGGGGAAAATAAGGGACAGAGTGGATGGTGAAGATCGCAGAAAATTCAGCAAAACGGCACTATGACAGACAAAAAGAATGGCCTGTACAGTGGATGAAGCCACTGTTAATGATTGGCTGATTAAATGATGATTATATTCATCACCTCAAACAATGAAAGACAACTGTCTTCTTTGTCTTACTGCACTTTGTCCAAACAAATTATTCAGAATGATACAGAAATCATAATTCGTTAAAAATAATAACCATAACAGCATAGCAATAAGAGTCGTCTTTTTCGCTCGCTCTCAAATAACCAAATCAGGACCGAAGTCGCCGTAAAAGTGATGAATGCAGTCAGGATCCATAGCTTGACTGCTTGCATCAGGGTCAGCGAACCAGAGCTGACCAAGACCCTACTCCACCTCCAAGTGGTGGTCCTGGAAACAGGCTGCATCACTGCAGTCTGACTGAAAGAGTAGGGATCAAAGAGGGAAGGCAAAAAATGCCGTCCTGAAGTCGGATGTGTTGGCCGAAAGGCGCAAATATCGCAGCTTTGCTGTAAACGGACACAATGCAACCGACGTCCTTTTCAGGACGAACGAGGAAGAAGAAATAACCAAATCTATCTCTTTCTTAAAACGGATGGTCTATCTCAGGCTTCTTTCGTCCCCATATAATTTCTCCTGTAACTGGGTTTGTTGAAGGTCATGCTCCTACCCTGCTCCTCTCATGGAGTCGACAGTCTTGGTGGACATGTTTTGCTGTTTGTATGTCTGTCCGATGTTCAGTTTGTTTTAACAGACAGTGGTAATAATAGTCAAATGTTTAAAGACAGAAAATGGAGATGGATACAATGTATTCTCAGATAATAACCAACCAGTATAATCTGGCATGCCTCAGACTTAAACTCACAGAGAAAGAGAAGAAAGAGAACCTTCAGAAGGATGGTGGAAGAGTAAGCTAAGGCAACAGGGATCATATGAAATAAATTAAAGAACATGCCTCAAAAACTGAAACTAGCAGTGAGCTACAATTGCAGCTTTACATTCATATGGAAAAAAAAAGATTCATAAATGATTGATTAGTTGGCTGATAATGAGCTGACTGATTAGCGGACTGATAAAGAGAGTGAAACTTATACATTTTAATTCATTTAATGCTACTTCAGAAGTTCATCATCATCATCATCATCATCATCATCATTTTCATCTGTGCTCCTTATGGAGTATGGAGCCACCACTGCAGTTGGTCCCCTTGAAGGAAGCTTACATCTACGCACATTCACATGCTCTTGTAGCAGTAGTTTCTGCCACAATTAGTTTTACATGATGAAGTTGCCAGTCCCATGCCCAACCTCATGTTAGTCACCTTGTATGACATGCTTGAAAGTACAGTAGTCCTGTTCTTTCTTTGTCTCATCAGAGACCCCCCGGGGAACTAACAGGGCTTATTGCTACATATATATAGAACAAAATATGTAAGTCTTGTTGTTGTTGTTGTTTAACTAGGGCTGCTGAGCTTCATGCTCTTTTGTCGCCAATATCAAGTTAAAGACTCCTCGGTATTATCTACATTGTAGATCTAGGCTTTTTTCTAAGGCTTTTCTGCCATTAAAAACGTGTTGAGTTAAGTTATGAGCTCCAGTTTCTCCAGCTTGGTTTGCATTTAACAGATCATCACATCTGGTCCCAAGCTAGGAAGAAGAAGCACGTGGCTTACTGTGCATTTTCTGCCATCCAAGCGGGCTCTCCAAATATGCAGAGCTAAAATACTGTACTCTGGTTCTGGGCTCTCTCAAGGAATTGTCACGTCCTACAAAGAGCCACTTCTCAGCTCCCTCGCCTATCATGGTTAGATCCTCCTGCGTGCAGCCAATCAGGTAAAAGCCAGAGTTACATCTGGGGGCTCACGTGAGTCACAGAGTTCTCAACATGTTTCACTACAGGGAAATTCCCTGGAAGTGTGTGGAAGTTTTCAAGAGTCAATGAGGGTGTAATTAGCCTCACAGACAGAGGTTCACTTCCACATCTGTATACTATAGCATTGTGCTTAGCTGGTGATCATGTAAGGATGACCCTAGATATGCCTCCATGCATATGTAAGTCTTATACAACAGTGTCTTTTCTGTAAACTAAACAATTTAGCTGCATGATAAATTACCATCTCCTGGGAGTAAGAACTATAAAAGGTGAGATCATCATATCTTCAGGCTGCTAACTAATCTAGCTACATGTAGGGGAGGTGTTCCTATTTTTAAAAAGCTGACTAACTTCATACTGGCTTTCAAGATTTTCTATATCTTTCAATTACTAAAAATAGCTATTTCATTTTGCTGGGCTTAACTCTTTCAGTCCAGAGCAACGCTCTGAGCGTTGCAAAATTCAACACGCCCTGCCAGAGCAACGCTCAGAGCGTGGTTTATTATTAATGTCTAACCTGACATTGATTTTACGTGAGTATCCCTTTTCTTGTACAGAGACAGGTGTCCCTCGCCATTCAGGCAGATACTCGCCGATTTCGGAGGTACCCATTAGAGCTGGGTCGGCTCAGGAGCCGCCAATCCCTGGTCGACGACACTCCTTCAAATGTCCTCGCCAGGTCTCGAGTTAATCCAGTCCAATTCCCGGTCGACGAAAAATCCTCAAATGCCGTCGCCCGGGTTTGATCCTGAATCACCCGGTCGCCAGAGCGGTGTTGTAACCACTACGCTGGCGCGGCTCCTAGGTTTTTAGTTTATCACGCATAAACCTTAAAAATCGTCCGTTTAATGCAGTTCATATATTAAAACTCGTAGAATGACTTCCGCTACTATCTAAACAACTAATTTGACTGTAGTTAATCAGCACATGTGAGTGTTTTGATGTTATTATCACAATTTTTGTGAAAATTTGCGTGTTTGCGTTTTTCATTGTTATTGCTAGAGAAATATGTCACGCTTTATATTTACATTTTCTAAGTCTCCTAAGCAAATAATTGTGTCAAACTACTTTGAAACATTGCTGACATTAATGATGATTGTTTGGTAGTCACAGTTTGTTGTCAAAATACGGAATCTGTGCAGAAAAGCTAGACACACTAGGTTTAGTTGATGAGTGGGCGTAGTCGTATTCTGGCCGATCAAAAAGCAACAAAACTAGACCTACCGTAACACCTAATCACTAGTTCTTGGTAGAAGATGAAGCTAGGGATACAATTAAAACATTAAACAAGAGTAAAAAAGTTTTTATATGACGTTATTCTTCTTTATTTGTTTGAAAATTACGTAATGCACGATTGCATAATTTATATTTTTCTTACAAAGGACCACGGAAAAACTGGTGTGAATAACACTAAATGTACTAATTGTGGCCATAAGCATGTTTCTTTTTACATGTATATGGATTAACTTGATGTTTGAAGACTAAAAAGAAAGTTTTATTGTCTACAACAGTAATTTGTCTTTGGTAAGATCGTATTCTACAGTCAACTTTTAAGCGTTTTTCAATTTTACATGCAAAATGTTCTAAGTATACCGAACATACTTGTGTTAATACTACCAAAGACATTATATATTAAAATTCTCTATCCATTTCCCTACAGTTTGGTATATAATAAGTACATGTTCAAAGGAAAATTCACACAAAAATTTAGACTGAAAGATGAACACTTCACTGAATAAAATTCTGCCCACAATAAAAGTCTGGCACAGCGTGCAAAATAACTCTGGACTGAAAGAGTTAAGATATTTATGAATTTCAATTTTGAAAACCCACTGACCTATCACCCTATTTTTTTTTAAAGGTAAAGGTAGTCCAATAGCAAATACTGTCATTGGGGAGTGAAGAGTTAGAGACTTTACTATACTAGGTCTAGCTTTGAGGGGTGGGGTGACCAGTTCTTTTCCTTGCTGCCTTTTCCTTCCCTAACACATTTACAGCTGGGTAGACTTATGCGTGATTAGGTTTCAAACTCGGGAAACCCAGAAACTTATGCCAAAAAAGGCAAGCATTCTAACGAAGATTAATTAAATTAAGGGTACTTACTCTAACAAAACTGGGTTGAGAAAAACAACCAAGTCACCGATAAGACCGACCATCTGAGACTTGAACAAAGGCAGGTAAAACACAAGTAGAAGGACTTTATACAAAGATGGCTTTCTGCTTGTAACTTTAGGGCCAGCACTGCCAGTGTCATCTGTGTGGGCTAGCAGACGTGTTTTCTCTGTTGGCTCAATTTTAGAAATTCCATTTCTGTACAGAACTGAACCATTTGCTTGCAAGTCTGGGGACTGATGTTCTTTCCTGTAAAAGTAAGGAAAGCTTGGTACATAAACTGCAAATCTAGAAATTACAAATAATATAATAAGTAGCATATTTTTTTTTAAACGGCCTGAATTTGTAGACTCCTAATACATCCTGAGGGAGTAGTTGTAATATTTTTTCTTTGTCTCCTCAGTAAAACCCAGAGACTACACTGGAACTAAAAAGCAGTACAAACACAACAAATGCTAAAACAAGTATTTAAAAAAAACCAACGACAGTGAATTTAAACAATGTCAAAATGTCATATCATATTTTGTGTATTGTAGCTTGTATTTTTAACCTTCTTTACTCCATAACCTTATGATCAATGGACCAGGATTTGTGAAAAATACAAATTTGACAGTTCCTGTCAAATTTCAAACTGCATTTCTCAACAATCATCAGTAGGCCATCATTTGGTTCTATGCTTTGACAAGGGCCTCAATGTAACAATGATAAAATAATAATATAGTGCTTTTCTATTGAACATAATGCTGCTTTATTGTAAATACAGTTATCCGAACCCCATGGGACCGAGCATCGTTCGGATAATCAAATGTTCGGATAATTGGATTACATAATGTATCGAGTACATGTACACATATTTCTAAAAATAATTAACCATCACAAGGAAAATACACTATAAAACATATTTACATACTTGTACTGTAATAATAATACCCACACTGTATTAGATCACTGTATCACCAAAATCTTTTATTACACTGCAGTGCATGTACTACTTGTATTAATTATTTTTGTTAAGAAAGAGAAATGTTTTCAAAATAACATTACAAACGATTCAAAACCAGGCACAACTTACGTATACATGTACTTGCACAGATGTAGCCCACTATTTAAAATAATGAGGAATCCTCTTTTGCACCAACTGGATAGTCTCCTTTTGGCTGCTAAGTCCCGCATTCTCTTCAACAGCAGAAGCTGTGTAGGACAGCTGTCATCTTCTTGCTCGTACCAAGCCATCGCTGTTTCTAGTGCTATAAAGGCCTCTTCAGGACTTGGTCGACGTTTTGGTTTTTCTTCATAATCTACAAGTACATCATGTACTTCTGAGGAGTCTTCATCATCGGTCACTACATGTATTTGGTTTTCTTCTTGCACAAAAGACAAAATTTCTTCGTCATTCAAAAACTGAAAACCAGAATCATTATCATCTTCTAGCCACATGTGTGCATCATCTTTGTCACAGTCCGAAAATCCGGGCATTGCTTGAAACAGTTCCACAACTTCATTTATACAATCATCATTTGTGTCCACTGCAGTAGTTTCATTTCCTCCTTTTTCCCCAAGCAATCTACTCCAAGCCTTGTTGAGATTATCTTGTGACAGGGTGGTCCAAGCATCAGCTAACATATAGCAGCAGTCTTTGAGATAAAGCTTTTTGGAAAACGCCACCACACTTTCTTCATCTTCAGCCAACAATAAACGACGCAGGACTTCCTTCTTGTACATCTTTTTAAGCTTTGCTATAACACCCTGATCCATTGGTTGAATCAGTGCTGTTACATTGGAAGGCAGAAAAATTACTTTAAAATTTGCATCAACTGCATTCAATGTATCCGTCTCTGGATGAGATGGTGCATTGTCCAGTAGAAGAATTACTTTTCCAGTTTTCTTTTCTTGTTCTCTCAACCTCTTCACATTTGGGATGAACTGATTTGTATACCAATCAAGAAATATTTCACTATTCATCCAAGCACTCTTCTGTGCTTTGTAACACAATGGGAGACATGTCACATTCTTTAAACAACGTGGTTTTTTGGCTTTGCCGATCATTAGCACCGGTAAACGATGACTTCCACTGGCATTCGCGGCTACCAAAATTGTTACTCTCTCTTTGCACTTTTTAAACCCAGGGGCAGCTGCTTCGCGCTGAGATGCAAGTGATTTTTGAGGCAATGATTTCCAGTATAAGCCAGTCTCATCGGCATTATACACATCATCGAGTGAATAACCTTCTTCTTCCAAAAAAGCCAAGAATGTTTCTTTAAAATTTTTAGCGGCAGTTGCATCGCTAGATAAAGATTCCCCTTGAATCTCCAATTCTCGTATGCCATGACGAGTTTTAAAGTTTCTTAACCATCCCTGGCTAGCCTTAAAGTCAGGAGGACCGTCAAGTTGATTGTTGAACTGAAGTGCCTTTTCACACAACAGAGAACCAGAGATAGGTTCCCCTTTGCTTCTTCTTTGCACAAACCATATATACAAAGCCTCTTCCAATTTCACATCTTTCGCATTTCTCATGGTTTTACGTTTCTTCGACCCATTTTCACTATCAAATTTCGATGCAAAACTCATAATTTTATCCTTGTTACTTTTGATGTCAGAGACGGTAGCTTTCCCAACATTGAAAATCCTCGCAAGTGAAGACACAGTTTCACCTTGTCCTAGTCTCTTGATAATTTCTGTTTTCGTTTCAATTGACAAAACATTGCGGTTCCTTTTATATGCTTTAGGCCTACTGGAAGATGCCATATCGCACAGAGAAATACTTGTACACCAAAATTATTCTGCTGTAGTAGCAGACACAATTATTTTAAGTTGAACTGTCTGTTTAGCCAGTGTTCTACCTAGAACGCACACGTACACTGGATTGGTAAACCAGATATTAACTGACTTTATGATCTAACTGACTTCCTGTACGTAAGCAACCGACCATTAGCCATCCCATTCTCTACAAATTGTTCGCACACATTTGAAGTTTGCCGCATCGAAAGATTCAGAATTTTAGTCTAACGTGACTGTGGTATCTGATTTTTTTTTTTTCTGGAAATAGTGTTCGGATAATTGGATGTTCGGATAATTGGGGTTCGGATAAATGGAGTTCTACTGTAAGAATAAAGATAATATATACTGACGTTACAAAGTAAAAAAAAAATTTTACCTACCGAGAATTCTGTTTCTTCTTTCTCAATTCCTTCATCCAAGCTGCCAGAAATTCAGGCACTATGTGACGACACTGCATAGAATAAGGCAGATCAAAGATGTCTGACAAAACAACCACATTCTTGTATCCTAAGTACACAACTCTGTGTTGGAAAATAGAAGTGTCTTCATCACATAAAAGTAGTACAAATCTCAAGCTACTATTGCAACATGGAAAAACCCTCTTCATTTTTTTAAAAACTGAAACAGTTGAGATAACGTAATCTGTTGGATAGGTAAACAGTTGAGATAACTTAATCTGTGGGGTAGGTAAACAGCTGAGATAACAATCTGTGTGGTAGGTAAACAGTTGAGATAACTTAATCTGTTGGGTAGGTAAAACAGTTGAGATAACTTAAATCTGTTGGGTAGGTAAACAGTTGAGATAACTTAATTTGTGGGGTAGCTAAACAGTTGAGATAACTTAATCTGTGGGGTTGGTAAAACAGTTGAGATAACTTAATCTGTAGGGTTGGTAAAACAGTTGAGATAACTTAATCTGTAGGGTTGGTAAAACATATTAAAAAAGGTTTTATGTATACAATCATCAACATCATTATTATTTTCCTATACACTCCAAATGGAGCCTAGAACTACCACTGTAGCTAGTCCCCTTGCTGTAAGCCTGCATCAAGCATTCACATGCTAATGCAGCGGTGGTTTCTGTGACCTTTTTGTTTTACATCATCAGGTTGCCAGCCCCATCATGCTCAACCTCATATTAGCTGCTTGTATGACATGCCTGATGGTGCAGTAGTCCAATTCTTCCTTTGTCTCTTCAGAGACCACCGGGGGGAGCTAGATGGGACTGGTATATTACTGTGAAAACTCATCAAGAAATAATAAAACAACTGAGAATTAAAATATGTATTCCTGAATATGAATGGGAGAAGATCGGCTACCATGACAAGTATAGGAAACTAAGAGCCAGGGATCCGGACCTCCAGGATGACCCAGAGACTGCTAGGAGAACAAAATTAGGCAATCTCTAAAGGACCGAGGACTAGAATGGAACCAGGCCAGGAGGAAGACAGCCAACAGGACAGTATGGCGCTCTCTCTTCCAAACCTCTACACCTCATGGCAGAAGAGGAACGACTAAGTAAGTATGTAAGTATTCCTGCATATTAAAATAACAAAGAAAGAAATTGTTTTTTTTCCGCCATTACCTGAACACCCAAGAAAAAGTGAGCCTTGAAATAAACGATGCTTTTATCATAGGACATGGTTTCTGTGGAGGAGAATTTTTTTCAGATCATAAATGAATGTCGCATACAGTCATAATTGAGACATTATGTTCTAATGTCAGTTATCCATCTTTTCTAATTCAATTTTAAAAAATTCATCGTGATTGCTCGAAGCTGACTTGATTTGTAAAAAGTTGTTTACTTTACTTATGTACCTATTCAATCACAAATGTTAGTTATTTTCTCAGCAAATGTGGTTTCTCATGAAAATGATAACTTATGCAGCTTACAAATAATGTGAGTTTTAGTCAGTTAGCTCATGAGTTTTTAATGGCACCAAAGAAAAAGCATCTATAATTATGGAGATACTGTTGCTTTAAATGCCAGTCCAAAATTTACCTAGCTTAAAAAGTATTTCTTTTTTCCCCCTCCGTCACTTATAGAGATCTACCAAATCATCTCCTGTGATTTACCAATAGATCATGATCGACCAGTTGCCAACCTCTGCTTTAGAATATAAACTCTACTGTGTGAGTATTTTTTGTTCACCTCTGTGGTTGTAAGCAACTGCTGTTTTTACCTTTACTGACTGTGACAGGGATTTATTTTTTGAAGTCTGCCCTTAAATGATGTGAAGAAAATAGGAAAAACCATTATAGGAATCTCTGATCTCCCATTATGGTAATGTTGCTGTTGTTTGTTTGCATTCGCTCTCAGTCATATCTCTCTCTCATACCATGCTGGCGTTTAGTTTTGAGCGGTAAGTAAATTGTGTTGTAGTTTACAGCTAGGCTGCGATATTTGCGCCTTTCGGCCCGACACATTCTATTTCAGCAAGCAATTTTTACGGGTTTGCTTCCTGGCCACTTCATGCTTATACGTATGCTATACCTCATGTCCATCGAATAGTGCAGTGAGGTGGCTGCACCAGTGAGTGTCATCGGAGCCAAGACACAACTCTGCCCCAGATCCGGGAAGCTCCGTTTCCGGGAACACCACACACAGCCAACTGAGGCATCGTTCAAAGTAATAATTTAATAACCAAATAAAATTGTGTGCGGCATTAGCAGCGTCACCTTGTATTTAATAAACAAAACTCCTTTGTCCTAAAATAAACCCCCACTAGACTAGACTTGGTGGAATACACAAGCTGTAATCGCTATTGTAATAAAAACAGCTAAATTAATTGTTCCCTTTATAACAGATACAAAAATTATATAAATTTATGAATGGGTGCAGAGTGGAGGGATCAAAATCACTCTCATCTCCATAACCTACCCCATTATGTGTAGGCTCTAGAAGGTAAACTTTAGTGTCTCCGGCACACTGCAGGCCAAACTCAATCACAATCAGACCAAATGTTGTGCACACAAGGCAAAAATTGGCCAGGTGCTCCTCATAATTCTGTACAAAAAGTATAGATTATTTATTTAATCATAGATATAAAATATAAACAATTGCTATCATGACCATACCCTTGTATAATAAACAGAAGAAAGTAAGAGTGGCAAATATAAAGATTATCAGTTTTCAGAAAAGATAAATGTACTCGTAGTTCCATAGCAGTTACTGCCCTAGGAAAGTGAAGTGTTAGAGACTTCCCTATACTAGGTCCAGCATCAAGAGGTGGGGGTGACCAGTTCTCTTCCTCGCTGCCTTCACTTTCCCTAACTCATGAGCAGAGTGAGGTACCCATTTACTGCTGGGGTATACTGGAGCATGTGAATGCCGTTAGGATACTTAATACAGTAAGAGAAAAGTGAAAAATTAGCAAAAAGACAGTTGAATGTACTACAGAGAAATGTGGTAACTTTTGCCTCTCCATGAAACAGAAATTCAGCCACCTATGACAGGTAGATAGGTAGAGGTGTGTGTGTGTGTGCATGTGCACATGTGTATGTGTGTGCGGGACCTGCTACTTCAGGGCCCAAGGGAGGGGTCTAGGTCCAGGTCATGCCAATAAACATTTACATTATTCCATCCAGCACTCAGGTGTCCATTCTACCTCTTTATGGACTTTGGACTTGCATAAAAAGGTGTTCTCATTAGCCAATCTGTGAGGAATTTGTGTGACCAACTCACCCCATGTTCTCACAGGTCAAGTAAGGACTTTGCATGACCAAAACTTACAACATGTTCTCACAAGTCAAGTGAGGAGTTTGTGTGACAAACTCATTACATCTTCTCACAAGTCAAGTGAGGATTTTCTGCGAAAAACTCACGTGTGCTCACAAGCCATGTGAGGACTTTGTATGACCAACTTACATATTCTCACAAGCTAAGTGAGGACTTTGTGTGAGGAACTCACAATTATATAAACTGACAAAGCACATTAGTCAAGATTTTTGTTGTTGTAGTTTAACTATGGCTGCTTAGCTCTTTCACAGACAATGCTAAGCAAAAAGAATATATAGCTGTTGAGTAGTGCTGTAAAGAGTGTTTGTGATTGTTGTGGACACCAACAATTGCTGTCTTCTGGGCAGGTGAGCAAGTGCTGAACTGTCTCATGGATGTGTACAGCTATGGCAATACGTCCCATGTAAGGGGGTCTAATTTGTTTAAGTGCTTGTTGAGTCTGGTGTGTTCTGTTCTCTACTCCACACATCGTAGGCTGCTGACTGTAGCCCAAATAAAATAGTCCCCTTCCTTTCCATCTCACACAGACTTCAGGCCTTCATACTTAAATGTCCAGTGGCAATAATAGCATGAAATGGGACATTAAATCTACATCTAGATGAATTCATCAGTTTTCAGTGAAGATGTACGGTCAATGAGAGCAAACGTGAAACAGAAGTTTCATGTGACAAAGCAGGCAAATGCAATAAAAAACAAAAACATAAATTTTCAGCACACAGACTCCATTCTCTGCGTAGGTCTCCCAGGGTATCTGAGGAAACACTTCTGCTAACTCAAGCATGTCATATGAGGCAACTAATATGAGGCTGTACGTGGGGCCATACACTTCATCACATAAAACATACTATCACAAAAACCATCACTGCAAGAGCAAGTGAATGAAAAAAAACAAAAGCACAAATAGTAATACGTCTTACTGGGAGAAAGGACAAGAAATAACCTACGTTGCAGCCACAAGGCCTTCATCAGGGACAGACAAACGAAAAACAGAAGGGAAAGAAAGTGAGAATTAAATAGAGAACATAAAACTATAAAAATAAGAGAAAACACTCCCTGATGTGTGTCACATGTTGGACATAAAAATCATGAGCATGTGAATGCATTGATGCAGGCTATATGCAAGGGGGGGACTAGCTGCCGTGATGGTGGTGCCATGCTCTATAAGGAGCAAAAAAGGAAAAACAAAACAAAAGAAGAAAACTCCACAAACTTACAAGATCTAATACAGCAAGACACTAATCATGAAAAAAATCAACAACAACAAAAACAAGCACATGCAAATCCTAGTAGTTTAACTCTTAGTATCCGGCAAGCCCCGTGAAGTGGCTCGTTTTTGGTACCAAATATACGGCAAGCCAGTTCACGGGGCTTTTTACATGAAGTCTCTATCGGCAAAGAGTTAATGAAAAATTGTCGATGTTTTATCCAATCCAACATTTATAGTCACTTCCTGTATTCAGTCTGTTTACAAATATTAGCGTGGTTATCGTTTTGATGAGTTATTAAGTTCGATTTTTAGTGTTTTGTTTGGGTTTGATCGTAAACAAATTTGTTCTAACGAAAATGGCTTCATCTTCAAACGATTGTAAGCAAAGGTTATCGGCGGTGCAAGTAGCACGACTTATTTCTTCTTGGATCGAACATGAGGATGATCAGTTATCGAGTGATAATGACAGTTGTGATTCAGAATGTATTTTGCCCAGCGAAGATATATGTAATCAAAACACTGAATCAGATGAGAAGGGGGCGTTTCCCCTAGCTGGTTCTGTCAGTAGTACTAGCACTAGAAATGCCAGGCCAGTGAAAAGACAACAAGGAAAAGGTAAAACTCCCATGAAGAAAAGATAGGCCTACATCTAGATCAACCCATAAAGAAGCAGAATCCACAAGTACTGATGGTAATACAAGTAGCCTACAATGAATGAGGAAATTAGGTGGAATGAAGTTGATGCTGGCTCAACACAAAATGCTTTCCGCTTTGTACCGCCTCATGCTAGGATTACAGGTGTGAATCCAAATATTATACCTGATGATTCTTCTGCATTTTATTGTCTCAAAGCTCTTTTAACAAATGAGATTATAGATGAGCTTACTGTTTCTATAAATGAATATATTGCCTCATATACTGACTCTGTCAGTCAAATTCAGAAACGGCGACAAAAAGATCTGTCTATCAAAACTGGTATCCAGTTACATCTCCAGAACTGTGCAAGTTTTTTGCTGTGATAATAGCAATGGGAATTGTGAAAAAAACCAGCCATTAGTGATTATTGGTCTAATGAAGGCTTTATGCAAACTCCCTGGTACAGACAGATGTTTACACGGGATAGGTTTCAGATGTTATATCACACGATGTTTCATGTGAGTGATGTAGACGCACAAGGTAAAGCAAAGATCGAACCATTTCTACAGAAAATGTTATCTAGATTCCAGGAAGCATTTTACCCTTACAAGGAGCTGTCTTTGGATGAAATGGTAATTGGGTGGAAAAGCAGATGGGCTCACAAAA
Source organism: Oreohelix idahoensis (assembly GCA_024509875.1). Classification (NCBI taxonomy): domain Eukaryota; kingdom Metazoa; phylum Mollusca; class Gastropoda; order Stylommatophora; family Oreohelicidae; genus Oreohelix; species Oreohelix idahoensis. The sequence goes on from JAMPIV010005809.1 coordinate 384,575, forward strand.
TGTTCAATCCAAAAAAACCATGCATTCTTGTTTCAAGTTGCGCAACAGTGGAAAGCAAGGACATCACCAATCGCTTTGGTGAAACAAAAAATAAACCACTGATGATTGATTATTACAATCAACACATGAATGGATGGATGTGACAGAGTGGACCAAAGCATTATAACATATGGCACATTTAGCAGAAGAACAAGAAACAAATTTTCTTCTAGATTTTTGAAATAGCTCAGCTCAATGCGTATAAATTATTTGCACTGTCAAGAACAACAAATGCCAAAAAACAGAGCCTTCTTCAATTTAAACGGCAACTTGTCAATGAGCTCTCTCTTGTTGCTGCTGTGGATTTCCAGCAAATTTCTCCCAGGATTGGACATGGCAATCAAGTGAACAATCCAGTAACAGACTAGGAGGAACAAACCATTTAATTAAAAAATTCAAATCTCATCGCAACTGTGTCGTTTGCAGCACCCCTCAAGTAAGGGTCAGGACATCCTTTTATTGTGAAGGATGCACAAATAATCCCCATCTACATCCAAATAACTGTTTTGCTGCTTATAGTAAAAGAAAATAGTTTGTGGTAAATATCAGTTGTGAAATCAGAGGCACATCTCCAATCCAACCTGCAAGTCTGGAAGGAAGAGCTGGAGAAGAGAGGGATGGTCATAAGCAGCTCTAAAACAAAATCCATGGTGATATCACGAGAAGAAAGAAAACATCAGATTAAGTTGGGAGAACAGGTCCTGGAGCAGGTCGACCACTTTAAATATCTCGGAGCTATTATAGACCGAAAGGGAGGCATCAAAGAAGAGTTGGCCACTCGAAAAGCAGCGGCTGGGAGACTTTTTCAGGCCATAAATCGTGGATTCCTCAGCAAGAAAGAGGTTGGTAAGAAAACGAAGATGGCTGTATACCGCTCCACCTATGTCCCAGTCTTGACATATGGATGCGAGTCGTGGGCAATGACTACAACCCACAAAAGCCAGATCCAAACCTCAGAAATGAGGTATCTGAGGAAAGTGGTTGAAGTAACAAGAAGAGACATGGTCCACAACCAGACGATCCGTCAAGGCCTAAAATCCCATCCGCTGCAGACCCAAATAGAACAGTCCCAACTAAGATGGTTTGGCCATGTCTGCAGAATGGGAGAAGATCGGCTACCACGACAAGCATGGGAAACAAACAGCAAGGGATCCAGACCTCCAGGACGACCCAGAGTCCGCTGGGAGGACAACATTAGACAATCTTTGAAGGACCGAGGACTAGAATGGAACCAGGCCAGGAGGAAGACAGCTGATAGAATGGTCTGGCGCTCTCTCTTCCAAACCTCTACACCTCACGGTAGAAGGGGAACGACTAAGTAAGTAAGTAAATATCAGTTGTGTATAAAGTGTGTACATAGTTTATTTTCGTCATGATTTTTCAATATGTGACCTGAACATTTCAAAAGGAAACATTTTTATTTAGTATTCAAATAAAATTGAAACTTGTCTGTGTTCCGTATAATTGGATGAAAGTGGTTCTAGGAGTTCCAGACTTCCAAATTGGATTATTTTTGTGGGTAAGTACAACTTTTTTCCACATTTTTTAATATTTTAAAAATGTTATGCACTCATTACTGTATATGTTGCATGCATGTTTAACACCACTTAACAATTAAGTTAGGTGCATGTCAAAGGGGTTTCATTTCTCTATATTTAGATATATAACACTTCATGTTATCATTATAAATAAATTATTTAATGCAAAATCAGTAACGGTAGTCATGTCTGTGAATAAAGGTTAAAATATTTGTGCGCTTTATCTAAATATACCCAAAAAATTCAAATTGTAATAAAAACTTTATTTGTGCTCAGAAACAACTCCAACTTTCCTACATTATGTGAAAATGGGTGTACTTTAAAATGAAAGTAGGTTTAGGGGTAGAAGTTTACCAGAATTAATTATACATATTGATAAGGACAATTTGTTTTTCAATTTTTTATCTTTTTAAATTTTTCTGCATTCATTACTGCATATGTTTCATGCATGTTTAAAATCATTAAATAATTCAGTTAAGTGCATGTCAAAGGGGTTTAATTTGTTCATTTGTCTATATCATTTTAGATATATAAACTTCATGTTATCATTATAAATAAATTGTGCGCTTTAATTCAGTTAAGTCAGCATAAATAAAAAGTTTGGGGTTTATCTAAATATTTGATAAGGACAAAAATCTTTTCAAATTTGTCTATTAAATAATTCAGTTAAGTGCATGTCAAAATTCATTTGTCTATATTTAGATATATAACACTTCATGTTATCATTATTAATAAATTATTTAATGCAAAATCAGTAACAGCAGTCATGTCTGTAAATAAAGGTTAAAATATTTGTGCGCTTTATCTAAATATACCAAAAAAATTCAAATTGTGATAAAAACTTTATTTGTGCTCAGAAACAGCTCCAACTTTCCTACATTATGTGAAAATGGATGTACTTCAAAATGAAAGTAGGCTTAGGGGTAGAAGTTTACCAGAATTAATTATACATATTGATAAGTACAAATTGTTTCTCAATTTTTTCAATTTTAAAATTTTTCTGCACTCATTACTGTATATGTTGCATGCATGTTTAACAACACTTAACAATTAAGTTAAGTGCATGTCATAGATGTTTCATTTTTCTACATTTTAATATATAACACTTTATGTTATCATTATAAATAAGTTACTTAATGCAAAATCAGTAAAGGCAGTCATGTCTAAAAATGTACTCTCTGAAATCAGCTCGTAAAAACGCGGTTTTTGAGCACGTATACTAAGAGTTAATAACAATAAATAAACATATAATATGATAAAAGTCATCTGTATTAAGTAGATTATTAATCTTCTGAACAAAACTAAAAACAAAACAAACTGGGAATTACAAGACTGTATAAAAGGTAAAGGTAAAAGATCCCGTTACACGCCCAATGAGGCATATTGGGAATACGGTGTCAGGCCCATATTTTCTTGACCATCGGCACACTAGGGGTGATGTGGTCAGCATCACACCGGCCGCCTTAACCTTCCCAGAGTTGCTCTGGTACCCAATTCATGAGGCTGGGTCGACCCCGGAGCCGTTTGTGGTCTAACAAATCTCACCTCAACTGGGGATCGAACCATGGACCACCGAGCTAGGAAGCCAGTGTACTCACCACTGTGCTACCACGGCTCTACAAGATTGTATAACGTTACATATTTTCATCATCATTATCATTCTCTTTTCACTCATTCATATTGGAGCACGGAGCCACCACTGCAGTTAGTTTTCTTGCAGAAAGACTGCCCCAACACAGTCATGTGCTCTAGTAGTTTTAGTTCCTGTAGCAACTTGTTTTATAAGATGAGGTTAAATTACATATGTAGGTCCTGGTGTGTGTTTATATGTATGCGTACAGTGTAGAGAAGAAGGCAGAGAGAAGTACAAAGAAGAAAAGATACGATATGAACCAGTCTAATACAATTACATATTTAGGTCCTGGTGCGTGTTTATATGTATGTGTATAGTGTACAGAAGAAGGGAGACAGAGGTACAAAGAAAAAAAGATACAATATGAACCATTTAGGTCCTGGTGCATGTTTATATGTATGTGTATAGTGTAGAGAAGAAGGGAGACATAGGTACAAAGTTGAAAAGATATGATATGAACCAGTCTAATACAATTACATATTTAGGTCCTGGTGCGTGCTTATATGTATGTGTATAATATAGAGATGAAGGGAGACAGAGGAACAAAGAAAAAAAGATACAATATGAACCATTTAGGTCCTGGTGCGTGTTTATATATAAGCCTCTATGCCAAGCCTCTATGCCAACTGTACGTGTAGCGTTGGGCAGAGCAACCTAACCTTTGAGGTGAAGACAGGAGTACGACAGGGATGCCCCTTATCAACCACTCTATTTTTAACAGTCATAGACTGGGTGATGCACCAGACAACAGAGGGCAGTCCAAGAGGAATAAGATGGACTACAATTTCTACAATGGAAGATCTGGAATATGCAGATGACATTGCACTACTAGCACATTCACATCAACACATCCAGGAAAAAATGGATAGACTTAATAAGTATAGCCAGCAGGTGGGCTTGAACATCAATCTAAAGAAGACAGAGGTCATGACGCTCAATGTGAGCAACCCTGAGCCCATATCAGTAAGGAATCAGCAACTGGAACAGACAAACACCTTCACATACCTAGGATGCATAGTAACACCAGACGGCAGAGCAAGCAAAGACATCAACAACAGAATGAACAAAGCAAGAACAGCCTTTTTTAGTCTAAACAACATCTGGAAGTCCTCTCAGTATAGCAGAAGCACAAAATTAAGATTATACCAGAGCTGTGTGCTTTCTGTGCTTCTCTATGGTGCGGAATGCTGGAGAGTTACAGAGAAGGAAATGTCGAAATTGTCCTCTTTTTACACAACATGCCTAAGAAAAATTCTCCTAATCTTTTGGCCGAATACCATCACCAACCAAGATCTGCTTACCGGAGCAAGCAAGAGGACATGCACACCATCATAGCTGGCAGACGCTGGAGCTGGGTTGGCCATGTTCTCAGAAGAGACTCAGACGCCATCACAAGAACAGCTATGCTATGGACCCCTGAAGGACAACGAAAGAGAGGCCGACCAAAAACAACTTGGCGGAGGACTGTGGAGGCTGAGATGCAAAGAATGAACCAGAGTCGGGGCACTGTACAAAGGATGGCCACCGACCGAGCAAAGTGGAATCAATTTGTTGTTGCCCTACAAGACGCCACCAGGCGTGATGGCCACTGACTGCTTTGACGGTCGGCGGCTAAGGATCAAATAAGAAGAAGCATGTTTATATGTATGTGTGTAGTGTAGAGAAGAAGGGAGAGAGAGGTACAAAGAAGAAAAGATACGATATGAACCAGTCTAATACAATTACATATTTAGGTCCTGGTGCATGCAGTGGCCCCGTGTAGTTCTGGGGGAGGGCCTCTGAAGAGACAAAGTAAGAATAGGATTACTGTACAATTAGGCATGTCGTACAAGACGACTATTATGAGGTTGTGCACGGAGCTGGCAACCTCACTGTGTGAAACAAAACTGCCGCAGAAACCACTACTGCCTTAGCATGTGATTGTTTGGTGCAGGCTTCCAACTAGGGGACCAGCTGCCGTAGTGGTTCCATGCTCTGTAAATAAAAATGATGATGGTATGACAAAGTCACAAATGTGGAATTGATGACAAGAACCAGACAAGTGCCAGTGGAACAAGAGTTGAGAAGAAGATGCTGGCGATGGATAGGACACACATTGAGGAAACCTGTTAATAGCATTACAAGGCAGTCCTTGTTCTGGAATCCACAGGGAAAGAGAGGCAGAGGTAGACCAAAAAACACATGGAGAAGAGAACTGGAAACAGAGGTGAAAATGATGAGAAAAACATGGAAAGAACTTGAGCCATCCGCTCACGACAGGACAGGAAGACTTGGCATGTGTTTGCTGAAGGCCTATACTCCTTGGGAAGCTAAAGGGTATTGATTGACTGAATAAAAAAACACAGACAAAATGCATTATTATGAAAACATAAAGGTAGAAAACAAATAAACAAGCACACAATACTGAGCAAATAATTAAAAACAGAATATTTCAGGCGGTTGGTCAAACTTACTTTCTGCAGGGCAAGCACATACACTGGAACTATATTAGCAATAAGGCTGAATGTCCAGAACAAGAAAACAACACAGGGAGATGAGACCCCTGACCTCTGTGATAATATCATTAGTACAAAAGCCAGTACCTATTGGAAATAATCAAGAAAACAATTAAATATACATATTTATGTTGTTTTTTTTCAGGCATGTGTAAAAAAAAGTAGAACAATAGAATTAAAACACAGGAATACTTGGTATAACAATAAGTGGTCAAATCTTTTATGAAGTATATATATCATAACATACAATTTAAAAAAAAAAAAAAATTTTTAATCTGAAAACCACTAAAACATACCAAGTTAAACTGAAAATATAATCTTGGGTATTCACAATGTTCCAAAATGTCAACTTCTCTATGCTTGTAAGTTCACACAAATTTGTATCTATAGAAGTAAGAAAGATTGTTCTTCAGTGTTACATATGGCAGATCCTGTCATATGGAAGTGAGCCATGGACCGTAATTAAAGCAGCAAGGAGATCCATATAGACCAAAGAGAAATTTTATAGCAGAACATTAACAATATCATGGAAGCTTTACAAGAAAAACAAGAAAGTCTGTTACATATAAAAGGTCAAGGTAGTCCCATAGCAGATACTGCCGAAGGGGAGGGAAGCGTTAGAGACTTCACCTTACTAGGTCCAGCATCGAGAGGTGGGGGTGACCAGTTCTCTTCCTCGCTGCCTTTTCCTTCCCTAACTCAAAGTACCCATTTACAGCTGGGTAGACTGAAGCGTAGTGATACCGTCAATCAAACGCGGCACGTTTGCCAAGAGACCAGCGCTCTAACCACTCTGCCAATGAGATGCTCCTGTTGTGCATACCACAATAAAACAGTCCAGTTTTTTTCATTTTCTTTTTTGATACCTTTGGAGAAGAGGAAAGCTGGAATTACACTGTGACAACTGCAAGATTAATGGGAGCAGACGCCAGCGAGGACGACAAAGAGAGAAAAGATACTGGACAGTTTAACACCACGGCATGGAAAATTCTCAACAACACAAATAATAAGCAGCACCAGGGACAGAAAGTTAGGCAAAGGCACAAATGTCTATGCTACTTCGGACATCACTTGAACAAGGCACATTTATAAATCGGGGATGCTATACAATACATTTAAAATTTACAAATTACATTTGATTTCCTCAGGATGCACTAAACCACACAACTTTCTCTTTCCAATTAAGAAGTTCTATCAGAGACCTTCCACGATACACAAATGATAAGTGGCTTATATTAACCTCCTAAATTATGTAAATCCTCTGGTTTGTGCAAGATAACCATCAAGGAGGTTAAAGATAATCTTCCAAGCATATAAAATATGTTACAGTAACAAAAATTAAAAATATTTAGGTCAAATGTCAAAAACATTCTTCCTCACGGATCAGAAACATGCCATCAAAAACACAGACCAAACAGTTACAAACACTCAAAAATGAAAGTGCACCCTTAGTGTCATTGGCATTCTGTGAAATTTGATTGAAGGTCAGAAGAACAACAATCATATAAATACTTTCAAATGAGTGCAGAGAAACATGAAAATAATCAGCAAGAGTAAAAATATACAATACTGCATTGCAGAGAAAGAGAGGAATGGTGATCTCTTACTTATTTACTTAGTCGTTCCTCTTCTACCATGAGGTGCAGAGGTTTGGAAGAGAGAGCGCCATACTATCCTATCGGCTGTCTTCCTCCTGGCCTAGTTCCATTCTAGTCCTCGGTCCTTCAAAGATTGTCTAGTTGTCCTCTCAGTGGACTCTGGGTCATCCTGGAGGTCTGGATCCCTGGCTCTTAGTTTCACATGCTTGTCGTGGTAGCCGATCTTCTCCCATGCTGCAGACATTGCCAACCATCGCAGTTGGGACTGTTCTACTTTGGTCTGCAGGGATTGGGTTTTTAGGCCATGACGCACGTATCATCTGGTTGCGGACCATGTCTCTTCTTGTTACTTCAACCACCTTCCTCAGATACCTCATTTCTGAGGTGTGGATCTGGCTTTTGTGGGTTGTAGTCATTGCCCATGACTCGCATCCATACATCAAGACTGGGGTATAGGTGGAGTGGTATACAGCCATCTTTGTTTTCTTACCAACCTCTCTTTTGCTGAGGAATCCTAGATTTATGGCCTGAAAAAGTCTCCCAGCTGCTGCTCTTCGGGTAGCCAACTCTTCTTTGATGCCTCCCTTCCGGTCTATGACAGCTCTGAGGTATTTGAAGTGGTTGACCTGCTTCAGGACCTGTTCTCCCAGCTTAATCTGATGCCATTTTTCCTCTCGTGATATCACCATGGTTTTTGTTTTAGACTGCTTATGATCATCCCTCTCTTTTCCAGCTCTTCCTTCCAGACTTGCAGGTTGGATTGAAGATGTGCCTCTGATTTAGCAATCAGGGCAACATCATCAGCAAATGCCAGCTCTGAAATATAGACCTGTCTCATCTTACAGTACCCCACTGAATACTTTCTTGTCCTCTCCTTACATGCCTTGATGACATCGTTCATGAGGAGTATGAAAAGATAAGGTCACAGGATATCACCTTGTCTTACACCAGTGGTGGTCCTGAACTCTTCTGAATTATGGTTTGCCGTCCTCACATAATTTATGCAAGATTTGTAGAAGCTCTGTATAGCATGAATCAGAGGTGCTGGAATGTTCTTCCTTGCCAAACAGTCCAAAAGTTTGCTCCAGGGGACCTTGTCAAACGCCTTTTCCAGATCTAAGAAACAAAGATGGATCTCGCTCTTATACTCAAAGGCCTTTTCACTCAGCTGTCTGAGTATGAAGATTAGGTCTTGAGTACTTCAGTTTGCTCGGAAGCCACACTGGACCTCATCCATTTATGGCTCAGCTAGGCATTTGAGTCTCTGCTCCAGGATTCTAGAGTAGATTTTACCAGGGACACTAAGAAAGGATATGCCTCCATGGTTTCCACACTGTCGGCTGTCACCCTTTTTGAAAATCGGTGTTATGACCTCCCAATCCTTCCTTTGGTATGGTCTTGTTGCACCAAACTGCCTGTAGGACCCTCAGGAGTAATAGGTCACCTGATGCTCCCATGTACTTAACCATTTCTGGTGTTATACCATCATGCCCTGCTGCTTTGCCCATCTTGATTTTCTCCAGTGCTGCCTTCAATTCTTCCATTTTTATGTCATCTTCATCATCATTGGTTTTCTTTTCTGTGCTAGTGGTTATCATTTCTGATGCTAGACCTTGCTCATCATCAAGGAGTTCTGAGAAATATTCTTTTCATCCTTCCATTACTTCCTTTGGGGCAGTAAGCAATTTGCCTTGCTTGTCCTTTATAAATTTAAGAGGGCACTGTTTTTCCTTCCTCGTGTTCTTTAGGGTCTTGTAGAACAATTTCTGGTTTTCTTGAGAATCTTTTTCCAGCTTTTTTCCAAATTCTTCCCAGGACTTCTGTTTTGCTGCTAGTACCTTGTTCTTTGCTTCTGTTCTGAGTATCACATATTCTCTATATTTCTCTGTTTTTCTTGCTATGTTTTTAGCTCCTAAGTGTTGTTACCATGCATTTTTCTTCTCTCTTATTTTCTCTTTAACTCCTTCTGTCCACCAAGGTGTCCTCTTTCTCTTCTTACCAAGTCAGACTTCACCACATGCTTCTGCTGCAGCTGTCTTTATGATGTCCTTGAATTTAAGCCAGGTTGTTCTTCTGTGTTTATCACTGCTGTAGCAATAAGCCCCTGATATCTGGTCTTAACTTCTGGCTCTCTCAGCTTGTAGGTTTTAATGCTCATTTCTCCTGTTCGTTTGCTTAGATACTTGCGTGATGTTAGGCAATTCTTAGGCCGAGCAACTCCTTCAGTTGTTCTTTTAACTGTTAGCAGGTAGTGATCACTTCCAATCTCTGGCCCCATCCAGACTCTAGCATGTCGGACATACTTGAATGAGCTCTTCCTAACTATGGCATAGTCGAACACTGATTTCCCACTCTTTGTTGGTTCACATCTAGTGTATGCATGTATGCACTTATGGGGGAACTTTGTGTTTGTAATGATCAGATTTTGCTCAGTGCAGAATCTAAGGAGTCGCTTTCCATTGTCATTAAGAGTATCTTCTCCATATCTTCCGACCACTCCACCCCATCTAGCATGGTCATTTCCAACTCTGGCATTGAAATCTCCGAGCATGATAATTTCATCTAGGCAATCGTCCACTGTCCTTTGAAGCAGCTCGAAGAATTCCTCCTTGACCTCTGCTCGCTCATCTTCATTTGGCCCATACACAATGACAAGGTTGACTATGGTTTCTCCTTCTTTTAGTTTTAGGACCATAATGCGTTCCGAGACAAAGTTCCATCCCTTGATACTATCCTTTTGGTTTTTTGCCACAATACAACCCACGCCCCCTGTAGCTCTTTCAAATGTGGGGACAGCACTGTAGAGCAGCATGTCGCCATCGAGATCCATAACTCCTTGTCCCTTTTTCTTCATTTCTGTTAAAGCCAGGATTTCTAGTTTTGTTTTCATCTCTTCCACTAGCTCCTCTTCCTTCCCATTTATACTCCTTGTATTCCATGTTCTATAAGTCGTAGTCCGTAGTCCATTCCAGTTCGTTACCTTTAGAATCAGTCCGGTTTTCTCTCTTGCATTTCTTGTAATCGTGTTTTAAAGCAAACAGGTGATTGGCCTGTTGTGCCTTTGCATGATGGAGGAGCTGCCTCCTTACGGCCTCCATGCAGGCCGCCCTCCTCCTTTCTTCAGCCGGTTTTTTTTTTTTTTTTTTTTTTTTTTTTTTTTTTTTTTTTTTTTTTTTTTTTTTTTTTTTTTTTTTTTTTTTTTTTTTTTTTTTATTTTTTTTTTTTTTTTTTTTTTTTTTTTTTTTTTTTTTTTTTTTTTTTTTTTTTTTGCTTGGGACCGGCTTAGGCAGAGTTAATGAAAAGAGAGGAAGATGAAAGAGAGGAATGGTGATCTCTCGAAATTAAAATTAAAGAACATTGTAGAAGAATGAGAAGTAGAGAGAGAGAGAAGAATGGTAATCTCTGGAAATCAAAATTAAAGAACACTGTAGAAAAGAGAGTGAGCAATGGTGATGTCTGGAAATAAAAATTAAAGAACATTGTAGAGGACAGAAAGAGAGAGAGGAATGGTGATCTATGGAAGTCAAAGATAAAGATCACTGAAGAAAAGAGAGTGAGGAAAGTATTAAAAAATACATGGCCATATTGTGTCATAATAAAGCTGATTTTTGCCCTGTGTAATGCCCGGACGGACCTTTGAAGAGACAAAGAAAGAATATGGCTAATGCAACTGCACACTCAAGCATGTCCCACGTATGAGGTTGTGCATGGAGCTGGCTACCTCATCATGTTAAACAAATTTGCACAGAAACCACTGCCTGTGAATATTTGTGTAGGCTTTCTGTAAAGGAAACAGCTGCAGTGGTAGTTTCATGCTCTGTAAGGAGCACATAAGAAAATAAATGAAAGCTGATTTTTACTTTCCCTTGATGATTTTACACAGCTTGAGTTTCATATTTTTGATTTAAAAAATGGTAAAGGATCCCGTTACATGGCAAGTGAGGCATATTTGGAACATGGTGTTAGGCCCATATTTTCTTGACCATTGGCACACTAGGGGTGATATGGTCAGCATCATGCCGGCCACCCTTAACCTTCCCAGAGTTGCTCTGGTACCCTACTCATGAGGCTGGGTCAACCCTGGAGCCATTTGCGGTCTAAAAAATCCCAACTCAACTGGGGATCGAACCATGGACCACTGAGCTAGGAAGCCATTGCAGTAATCACTGCACTTTCGCGGCTCAATACTTTTGATGAACTCCATGGAAAAACACTTTTGCAAATTAGTTATACAAAAATCAGTGCTAACTGTCACAATGACATCTTCATTACCGCTCACTTACACACACAGGACCACATAGCTTCCACTTACAAAAGTAGCAGCCCACACTGACTGTGACAGGAAAAACGAAGGGGGATAAAAATCAGCATCTCCTCCATCGCCGACGGGGACAAACATATGCAGTGCACTCAGTAAACTTAAGGCCAACACTACCAGCTGAAAGAGAGAAGACAATCAAAGTCTAAACAAAACACATCTCCACCAGGTCTTCATCAGGATTCTCTCAGCCCCTGTCACTGATAATTCTATTTCCTTTTCGCACCTATTGGAGCACAGAGCCACCACATACATATGGTGCCCTGGCAGGAAGCCTGCATGTATGTGCTCTTACATACAGAGGTAGTTTTAGTAGCTATTTGTTCTTGCTGAGGCGTTGCCAGCTGCCATGTAAAAAGGTAACGGTAGTCCCATAGCAGATACTGTCGCAGGGGAATGAAGTGTTAGAGATTTCCTTATACTAGGACCAGCATCGAGAGGTGGGGGGGGGGGGGTGTGACCAGTTCCCTTTCTCGCTGTCTTTTCCTTCCTTAACTCAAGTGCAAAGTCAGGTACCCATTTACAGCTGGGTAGCCTGAAGCGTGTCGACACCTTGAATCAAACCTTTGCCATGAGAGACCAGCGCTCTAATAACTTTGTCAATTGGACAGCTCCCACATACAACCTTATTTTAGTCACCTCTAAGTCATGCCTCAGGGGCTATTATTATTTGTATCCTCTCTTTATGTTATTCTCTATATTTTGTCCTTCAGTCTTTCATATTATCACAATATATTCCAGCTTTCTCCATTATTCTCTTCTTTGTCTCCTCACACTTTACTTATGTCTCCAGTTCTCTCATCATGTTTTACTTAAGTCTCCAGTTCTCTTATCATTGTTTACTTATGTCTCCAGTTCTCTCATCATTGTTTACTTATGTCTCCAGTTCTCTCATCATTTTTTACTTATGTCTCCAGTTCTCTTATCATTTTTTACTTATGTCTCCAGTTCTCTTATCATTTTTTACTTATGTCTCCAATTCTCTTATCATTTTTTTAAACTTATGTCTCCAGTTCTCTCATCATTTTTAATTTATGTCTCCAGTTCTCTCATCATTTTTTACTTATGTCTCCAGTTCTCTTATCATTTTTTACTTATGTCTCCAGTTATCTGATCATTTTTTACTTATGTCTCCAGTTCTCTCATCATTTTTTACTTATGTCTCCAGTTCTCTCATCATTTTTTACTTATGTCTCCAGTTCTCTCATCATTTTTTACTTATGTCTCCAGTTCTCTTATCATTTTTTACTTATGTCTCCAGTTCTCTCATCATTTTTTACTTATGTCTCCAGTTCTCTTATCATTTTTTAGTTATGTCTCCAGTTCTCTCATCATTTTTTACTTATGTCTCCAGTTCTCTTATCATGTTTGTTACTTATGTCTCCAGTTCTCTCATCATTTTTTACTTATGTCTCCAGTTCTCTTATCATTTTTTACTTATGTCTCCAGTTCTCTCATCATTTTTTACTTATGTCTCCAGTTCTCTTATCATGTTTGTTACTTATGTCTCCAGTTCTCTTATCATGTTTGTTACTTATGTCTCCAGTTCTCTTATCATGTTTGTTACTTATGTCTCCAGTTCTCTTATCATGTTTGTTACTTATGTCTCCAGTTCTCTTATCATGTTTGTTACTTATGTCTCCAGTTCTCTCCTATGTGTGTTCTTTGGTCTACCTCTATTTTTCTTACCCTGGAGATTCCAGAAAAAAAGATTGCTCAGTAATGCAATCTACAGGATTCTGCATTGTATGTGTCCAATCCATCACCTGTGTCTTCTTCTCATCTCTTGTTTCACTCGCACTTGCCTGGTACTTGTCATCAGTTCCACATTTTTGTCGTACTATTTCAATCATTCTATTGTAGACAAGCCCCCATTTATGAAAGTCTTCTTCTTGGATGGTTAAAGTTTAATTATGTTTAGTTGACTTAACCTCTTTGTTAGCTGAAGTTTTTGTGGCTTAAAGTTTAACTAAAAGCATGAAATCTGAACCAACAAACACAAAAAAACTTACAAGACGTAGAACGATCAACCATGTTGTTGGAAGTATAACAAATTGTTTATGTTTTTTTAGATAAATGAGATGAATTGCTCCTGTGAACCACAGCCAACCACATGGGATAAAGGTCAAGGCTGTTTGCTGGAAACATCTTGAGAATTCTGGGTACCAGTTATCTGTGAGGGATGTTTGATTCTGAAAATGTAAAAAGTAATTTTGTAGTGGTGACATCAGGCAATCATGGAAACAGAGGCTAGAACAATGTTTGCAGTAGTTATATACTCTTCAGAGATCCACAAGGCTAAGTCATCTGCAAAGGAGGCATTGTGGGTTATTCTTGGAATATTTTCTATTATGTCATTTATGTATGCAAGGAACAGAGTAGGTGACATGACTCCCCCTTGTGGGGACCCCCTGCTCTAATATAAACTTTTTACTAGTCTGTCCTTGTAAGTGTACTCTTCCTGTTCTATTCTCAAGGTAGTGGCCAATCCATTTGTACATTCGCCCACACACACCCCTTCTGTGCAGCTTGACTTTCAATCCCTCTTTCCATACTTTATCAAAAGCTTTTTCCAAATCTACCCAAACCACTAGCTTGTATTTTTTTCTTGGAAGCCCAGTGCGTCTACATCTCTCGCTTCGCTCAGGAAGCTGACCCTGTCTGAAGAGCTTTCCTTAGACCTGACAAATGCCAAGCTGCTCGATCAACTGAAATGTCTGTATTTTGTTAACGAATATTGTTAATATGCAATAAAGTATTATTTTGTTGCGCATAACAAGGTAGCACATGAACTTGCATTTATTTGGGTAGCTTCGGTGATCCGCCCCTCCGAAATGAACGATTTTGGTAGGCCTACATTTTTTTCCAATGCTTGTAAACGTTTATTATTATTAGCCTATTAAAAAAAATCAGACTGTAAGTATGGAACAGAACAAACAACAGCGTATTTCGTTGCCCCACCTGTCGTAATTTTATCTGAGAGTGTTCTGATGGATATTGGTCCCTTTAGAGTGTAGAATGATAGTGAAGGCTCTGTGAGAACAAGGATTTAGGAAAGTGAGGTAGTAGATTCACAAGTGCTGGGAAGAGTAAGGACAGTCTCATGTACGACAATATTTGTCTCTCAAAACTACTCCTACCACCCTTCGGAACAAACAATTGTTTGTCAGTTCCAGTCACTCAGGCGCACATACCGATTTGGTGATTCTGACGCTCAACGTACATGAATCACAACTACGATAACAAATATGAGGAATGTTTGATTTGGGCCAGCCGACACAAAATGCTAACAAAGTTTTTAATACTTTTATTATCATAAAATCAAGTCACAAATAATTATCAATTTACAGTCAGAAATCAAAGGTTACAGAATACAAATATGACAAGGGGTGGGGTGGGGTGGGGGGGGGGGGGGGGGATGATGATCAGAGATAGGCAATTTAACCCATTGGTAAATTTATTACTCTGAGGCAAGGGGTTACAGTGATAAGGGGGTAGAGGAAAAGCTAGGGTTCTCAAATGTTTCCCTTTATTCAACAAAACTTTACGGAAGGGGGGAATGAGCACAGTTAAACAATCCTGCTAGGAGAAATCCCGTACATTTTTTTTTTTTTTTTCGTACGCTCGCTAATACTCGCTCGCTAATACTCGAGGCGAAATCTCAGGTTATTGTTAATGTCTAGCCTGACATTGATTTTACGTGAGTATCCCTTTTCTTGTACAGAGACAGGTGTCCCTCGCCATTCAGGCAGACACTCGCCGATTTCGGAGGTACCCATTAGAGCTGGGTCGGCTCAGGAGCCGCCAATCCCTGGCCGACGACACTCCTTCAAATGTTCTCGCCAGGTCTCGAGTTAATCCAGTCCAATTCCCGGTCGACGAAAAATCCTCAAATGCCGTCGCCCGGGTTTGATCCTGAATCACCCGGTCGCCAGAGCGGTGTTGTAACCACTACACTAGCGCGGCTCCTCCCGTACAATGAATACAATACCCCTTAATACTAGGACGAACTAATTATAAGGGTAAAAAAGATTAAATCTCCTGTCATTCAAAAACACGCTTGGGCTGGCCAGCACACACAGTCACACACACAGACTTACCAAGTTGTGAATTCTGGCACTTTAGGAATTTTACAACTGCAGCTAATACCGTAGAACAATGGAAATTGTCTTTTTATTTCTTCTGTGTCAGGCCCCAGATTTAACAAGGTGGGCTGGTAGCTAATAGTCTCAAAAATCGCCAGACAGTGAAGCGTAAAGGCTACTGTTGGTTTGTTAGATAAAAGTTCCTAATGAATGGCACAGGCACTTGGCTATGTGTGAGGTATGGTGCGGTTTCTAAGATTGGCACAGCTGGTGGAGATAACTTTCTTTTGCCGTAATGTCACAAACTACAAAACACTGAGGTAAGTTCTTCAGGGGGTGGTAAAATCCAATGATTATGCTTGACAGACAGTGTCAGGGAAATCTATGTTCTTCTTCACAAATAGAGCAGTGAGTAAAATATTGCTACTGGCAACTGTTCTTCTTCCAGTTTGATAACTATAAAACGACTTTATGAATTGGGATTTTAAAACAGTCTTTATGGTTTGCTTTGTTTCTGTAGACTTTAGATAGCTGAATCCCAACAGGATAGCCACAAAGATTAAATTTCAAATATGTTCATAAGTCACTGGAGTAATCGAACTGAGTTGGCAGGACCCAGTGTATAATTAATTAATTGCTGGGATGCAAGGTCGAAAGATCAATTCTGTATAGAAGATAAAACATGAAATGCAATAAAAGCATATTAAGATCTAACACGCGATACATTTACAGTTAGACTATTTTCTGCATTCGCGTCTTTAATTAATAAATCAAGAAAAAACTCTCCGTGAGGTTAATAGTTAAAAGCACATCTATCTATACAGAACTAAACTGTATTAAAGTTATAATTCCCTTAATCGGCTGCACAGTTAATTTACGCGGCTATTGTATTAGGAAATAAACTTATAGATGTAACATTTAGTTTGCACTAGAACTTTGAAAATGGGTTTATTTAATAAGTTTAAATTTACACCACAATCCAGTGAAATAAAAATGAAATAACTAGACCACTGATCACTCGAAGCTAAAGTATAAATTACCGTCTGCACAGAAAAAGAATTCACTCCAATAGCCAACAAATTTAGATGAAATCTAGCAGGAATTTAACTATATGCTAGTGAATCTTAGAATTCTGTCAGGACGAATGATAAAGTTGCCCTTTTCAGATTCTGTATATATCTAAAAGGAATGTAAGTTAGATGGGTCGTGTGAAAATTTCGCGCCTCTTCAGATCCCAGGGGAAGTCGAAGTTATTTAGCCGCCATGCTAACCGCGATGGCCCGACTGGCTTCCGATCTTCGTTCGTCTCAGGCTGCTCGCACAAGGATGTGAAATTTCTGCGAGACTAGCTTCGTTCGCGGTGAGTTTCCTGATTCCTCAGATCGTATCCGCTACGCTGAGCGCTCAGTCTCTCCCGTTCCATAGTCTTTCGGGCAAGTCTGCCGGTTGCCACAGAGGTGCGAAGTCTGCAAGAAGCTTTCTTCTGACCACTCGTGTCCGTCTTGCGAACGGTTCAGTGTTCGCACGGAGATGCTAAATTTCTGCTTCTCTGTTCTGGGGATCGTCTTTGACTGCTTTGATCATAGCCGCTACTCTTCGTTGATGAAAAGTTACAACAATACTGATGTTCAGGGGTTCTAATGTTATGAAAAGCTAAAGTCCCTTTAATCATCCATCAAATCAGGGAAAATTTACTTGTCAAACTAGACGTACGTCACACCACCCAACCCCTATCCGGGTGTTTCAATAACCTTTCAGCGTCTGAGCTTTTCAATAATAATTTTCCAGCACTTTTCAGTAGTTGTTAAAAGCGCCTGCATTGGTGTGTTGCCTGCCTTGACCACCAGAAGCATATTTCTAACATCCGCGAAGTAAGTTGTCCAGCAATGTCGCCACGAGTTATATGTTATAACCAGGGCCTGTTTAATCATTAGGCAAACTAGGCTGTCGCCTAGGGCGGCAAAGTTTAGAGGGCGGCAAAGATTGGAGGGTGGAAAGATCGAATTAACGTCATCTATTTCATTTAAAGTAATTATAATTATTTTTAATAGTTCTGTTCTGTATTTTCTTTTAAATGTTTAATACAATTATCATACATTTTGCGCTGATCTGGTAAGGTAAATATTATTCTGCTAATGGGTGCTGCAAAATAGTGTTAACACTTGTGTAGGCTTAATTACAATTTTAAGTAATTCACGTTATGAGATGCAGTGGAGTACTTCAGATAATTTCAGTTTGTACTCCACCAATGTTCACACATGTCTGGAACCATTCCCAAGACTGTCTAGCTAGAGCAATTTTCCATCAACAAAACCTGTTACATAAATAAATAACTCTAAACAAGTGTTAACATGCTTAAGCGCCCCGTATTTGTGTATCCTAAATCCTCTTCATTAGCTCATTTAGATGATGACCAATAAGGATAAACACATACACGGGATCTTAGTGGCATTTTCCAACTCGGTCAAGGCCAATTTCTTACAACGTCAGCTACTGAAAGGTGATTACGCTAACTAAAATTGATAAAGACTTGTTTAGAATATTCTATGAGTCATGTGTTGTTGAATTAAGCTTTTTTTTCTCTACTGACAAATAAAATTGCAAAAAAAAAAAAAAGTGGTGCGTTTTGATAAGGTTATTTGCAATTCACAAAATATGATGCCTATCACCAGCTATCTAGGCGAGATCAGGTCTTCATTTTCCGCTTACGCATTGGTCACAATAGGTTGAGGTACCATATATTTCACAAGTACAGGATTGGTCCAACAGATCTCTGCTCCTGTGGCACCAGCCCCAAGACAGCCAAATCTGCTCCAGTTTTGACCAACTTACAGCAGTGAACGGAGTAGAACATGGCAACAACCCACTTCTCTCAACGAAAAACTGTTTGGAGATGTCAGGAACGTTGAGCTGACTACTGCCTTTATTAGAGTCATTAATGTGGAAGTCTGAGGGCGAACGAGGAAGAAGAAGATATCATTGAACTAGTCATGTATTTGAATCAGTCAGCATTGGATGTACCACTCATTAATTTTAACTTTCAGTTACATTTTTATATGACTCTTTAATGATCTCCTCCTTGCTCATAAACTGACTACAGCAGTATTTTTATATAGAAGTCGATATATTTTACAAATGATAGCCAAAACCTGTGACTGCTCTGTTTATACTCAAGTCTCCACTGTCACGTTTAGAGTCAAGCAACATCCGTCAATGCTGACAAATGTACACAGTGTCGCTTACCACTTGTTTATTGCAACAACAACAAAAATGGGGAAAACATAACAGATTCCGATTTGAATCCAATGTGGAACTGATGACAAGAATGAGACAAGTGCCAGTGGAACAAGTGATGAGAAGAAGACGCTCAAGATGGATAGGACACTGGTGACAGATATGAAAATGATGAAGTAGATATGGAAAGACCATGAGTTGATGGCATGTGATAGGATTTGGCATAGTTTGTTGAAGGCCTATGCCCATGGGAGAGCAGAAGGGTAATGAATGAATTATATGAACTCTCTCTTCCGTAAAGTCGTAGGTTTTTTGCCCTTGAATGTGTGACTCTGTATGCGGCAGTGGGAGGGGAGGAAGGGGCCCCGGGGGAAAAACTGTTCAGCTATGAAATTTCGTAGATATCACCCGCTTCTATTGTTTCCAGGAGCGACCGGCTCGTGCTGCTAATCAAAGCTTGAGAGAATAAAACATGTGTATGGTGTGATGTGATTAACAAGCATGACCAAGGGGAACACGAGTGAAGAATGGGAACTAATTACAAAAGAAATTATTAACTTTTTTAACCAGCCATTTCGTATAGGCAAGCAGCCTTCTTGCATATTCTTGCTGAAGCATTCCAGTAATAGAACCCACATGAAAAAAGCATTCCACGCAATCTGCCTAAGGAAAATTCTCCGAATCTTTTGGCCGAATATCATCACCAACCAAGAACTGCTGACTCGGAGCAACCAAGAGGACATGCACACCATCATAGCTGGCAGACGCTAGAGTTGGGTTGGCCACGTCCTCAGAAGAGACCCTTGTATACCGCACCAAGAACACCTATGCCACGGACCCCTGAAGGAAAGCGAAAGAGAGGCCGACCAAAAACAACTTGGCGGAGAACTGTGGAGGCCGAGATGCAAAGAATGAACCAGAGCTGGGGCACTGTACGAATGATGGCCGCCGACCGAGCAAAGTGGAAAGGATTCGTTGCTGCCCTACAAGACGCCACCAGGCGTGATGGCCACTGACTGCTTTTACAGTTGGTGGCTATGCATGGAGGCATATCTGGAGTCATCCTTATATGACCACCAGCTATGCACGATGCTACAATATGATGATCCTTTAAATGCAAACCAAGCTGGAGAAACTGGAATTCAACTCAGCACGTTTCAGAATAGCAGAAAAGCCACAGGAAAAGCCTAGATCTACAGTGTAGATAATACCAAGGAGTCTTCAACTTGATATTGGCTGCTAAAGAGCGAGAAGCTCAGCAGCTCTAGTTAAACAACAACAACAGTCGGCGGCTAAGGATCAAAGAAGAAGTAGAAGGAAAAGCATATATTACCTATGTTAGGCCCTATAGTTCTGCCTCACCGCAGCCACATATCTGCTTGCTGCGACGCATGTCTATCGATACTATGTTTCGAAAACGTTTTATTCTCAATATTGTGCTAATATTACTTTTGATTACTCTATACCCAAGATGGCCCTAGCGCGGCTCGCGCAAGTCTGTGCTGCAGCTCTCATTACGAACTCGAAAGAATATAAACATTTTGCTGAATAACACTGAATAATAACACTAGTCAACAACCAAAATGTACCAGAAATGAAAATAGCTGATCTTAACTAATTTTGGTGTGCTGAAAACGAAAATGACATTAAAAAATGTTGATTGGCTCTAGTTTTCAAGATATATGCTACTAGTTTATTTAATTACGGTAAATTTATATATATATGGACGCAAACTGTTGTGGGCGATCGCATATAATTTTTTCTATATGAACAATCAAAATGTTACTCGCAGAGGGATGAAGCAAATTCTTACCCTATGATTACATCCCCTTCGTGTATAAATACCTTATCTCTGATAAAATGTTGCCATTAGTTAGTGCATTTGTCCTTATCAAAAGTATCGTAGTTAGAAATGCCAGAAGGCGTACAGTTTGTATTTTTGGTGCAGGAATAGGAGATCAAGATAAGAGCTGGGCGCCACACATATGCTGCAATACATGTGCAGCACATCTTAAACTGTGGTTGACTGGCAAAAGGCAAGCTATGCCTTTTGCAGTCCCAATGATTTGGAGAGAGCCCACTGATCATCTCAACAACTGTTACTTTTGCATGGTCCTCCAATTGGGAAAGGCATATCAAAGAAGAAAAAATGGACTCTGGAATATCCAAACATCCCCTCTGCAATACTTCCGGTACCACATGGCGATGACCTACCAGTTCCCAAAGTGCAGAATCCTTTTCAGCTGCTTCCATGATGAAGAGGACATTGGTGGTCCTGAAACCATCAACTCAAGTGACAAGATTTTGAGCAAACTACATCCACTAAACACACTTAATAACCAAGGTGAACTGAATGATCTTGTAAGAGATCTGAATTTACGCGAAGAACAGGCGGAGCTTTTGGGTTCAGATTGCAACAGTGAATTCCTGGCGAAGATGTTTACAATTTCTGTGTTTAGGAACCGCCATCAGAAGCCGCTTATTACATTCTTTTTCAAAGCGGGGTGACCTTTCTGCGTGCCACAAACATTTTGGTTTAATGGCAGCCCTCAACATTCAATTACATAACACGGAAGAGTGGAGGGCTTTTCATTGATTCTATCCAAGACAGTCTTAAAGCTGTTTTGTTGAATAATGGTAATGTGTTACCGTCAATTCCAGTTGGTCACGCAGTTCATATGAAAAAGATACCATTATGAAAACATTAAGCAGCTTTTGAAGTGTATAAAACTACGATCATAGCATCATTGGTCACTTTGCGGTGACTTAAAAGTGGTCGCTCTTTTTGCTTGGACTACAGGGTGGATACACCAAGTACTGTTGCTTTCTCTGTGAGTGGGATAGCCGTGCACGAAGTGACCATTACATCAGAAGACATTGGCCAATCAGGCAGTCATTGCAGCCTGGCAGTCAGAATAAGAACGTTTTGAGAACCCAGCACTTGTCGACACCAGCAAGATTTTGTTGCCACCCTTGCACATTAAGCTGGGTCTCATGAAAAAACTTTGTCAAGGCAATGGAGAAAACAGATGAGGCTTTCAATATCTCATCAGAAAATTTTCCAAGACTGAGTGAAGCTAAATAAGAGAGGGAGTATTTGTTGGTCCGCAAATTCGAAAACTTCTTCATGATGACGAGTTCCTTTGGGTGTTGCATGGCAAGGAAAAAGCAGCATGGCTAGCATTTAAGTCAGTGGTGGACAATTTTCTTGGAAACAACAGATCTGATAATTACAATGAAATTGTAGAAAATCTTCTTCTGAAGTATAAGAGTCTTGGCTGCAACATGTCTTTGAAAATTCATTTTCTGGATTCTCATCTGGATTTCTTTACGTCAAACTGTGGAGCGGTCAGTGGTGAGCATGGTGAACCATTTCACCAGGACATTGCTGCTTTTGAGACAAGGTATCAAGGCAATTGGAGCCCTTCAATGCTTGCTGATTACTGTTGGACTGTGACAAGAGACAACCTCTATCGATTGACTACAAGAAGCAAGCAAGAGAGCTCGTATTCAGCGACTGAATAATGGACGGGAATGGGTTCAAATGTGCCTTTTAAAGCTTATGATAGTGTGAAAACTTTTAATAATGTTTTTATTTTTTCTAGCATTTTATGTTAAAATAATCAATTAATTTGAGTATGTAATCCACATTCTTTTTATAATGTAAAGTAGCAATAAAGAATAGCTGTGTTCAGCCCAGAGAAGTAAACAAGCATACATTATTTGTATTACTGTAATGTAAATCCATCATTTAAAAAAAACCCAGAGCCAATTGGTGAATTTCATTATGATATTTGAAATCAGCATGTCAAAATCAATAAGAAATGGTACATTTAATTTCTGGTACAAAAAACTTTTGAAAATTTGTTGACTAGTGTAATAACACCAAATAGATACTATTTTACATTTTAAATACCGGTACAGAGATGCTACAAAAACACTGCTAGGAATATGAGATACCAGCGACATTAATTTTTAAGAGTTTTTTTTTTTCTTAACACATAACCTAAAAAATATATATATATATGGATGGCTCTTTTCCAAAATGTCCTCCGTATTGCCGCTTCCAATGGTCGCCTATACGGCCACCCATGCTGTATACAGGAATTAATGTATAGATTCTAACCAAAAGACGTAAAGACAAGCCGATTAAAAAAAACATGATGCGCATCAAATTAACGAAGATCGTCAACCCTTTCTGAACTAGCCCTTGCTTTATTTATTTTTTTCGAATAATTGCTACAGGCAGTGCCTGCACGTGACCTGTGCACTCAAAGATTACTCTGCACTCTGGTCAACTTCATAATGAGGTCTCTATAAATGTGTCACCGTGTCACAGAAACACGTGTGTCCATTGATAAGGCAGCCAGGACATTGGTACAGGTTGCCTGCAGGATTTCTTTGAATAAGAAACGAGGTCAGCGTAAATCCCAGCACCAATGGGGGGTGGTGGGTCTGATCTGATCTGGTTGGAAGGGTGGGGGGGAGGGGAGAGAGAGAGAGAGCGAGGATTACAGATGGAGAGATAATCAGTTAATATGTTACTTTTGCTAGTTAACTGGTTTGTTTTTAATTAACTGGTTCAGTTTTCAGCCTTTTCAACGATTCGTCGAACAATTTCCTAAGGTCTGGTTTGGCTCTGCAAATTATCTGGATGACTTAAATGTGAGTGGTAAAACAGCCAAACACCAGAATTATATCGCCGCGTGGATCAACATGGACAATGTCGTAGCCAGCACAAATGTTACTTCTGTAAATCAGAGTTTAAACAGTGGGGGTCAGAGTGGCTAAGAGGTATGACGTCGGCCTCAAATTCTAGAGGTACCGGGTTCGATTCCCAGTAGAGGGAATATAATTGATGGAAATTTTTCTTCAGAACCAGTGGTTCTAATGATGTCATAGTTCCCCCACCACCCGATCTTGGATAAGGGCTGTGACGAAATGGACGACCTCTTCACGATCTTTGTTTCACTCCGGCAGTATCGGTACATTTGTGGTACTGAATTTTATTATTTGATCTCAATTGTCGCACTTTTCTTTCTTTCTTTTTCTGCTTGTGTGGCAAATATGTTGTAGGTGCAACCATTTGTTGACACTCCTCTCTGTGATGTCACCTGTTTGTTACCCGGTCATCCTGGCTTGCGGTGAGCAACTGAGATAAGATAGTCGCCGGCGTGTTTAGATTGAACCACTGATAAGACGACTAAAATGGTAACCCAGATGGGCAGACACGGAGTGTTTGCGTACTCATACGACAGATAACGAAATTACTGTCTGTGTGACACATGTGGGCAGACAAGTGTGACATAAGCGCTTCCGGGTCATCCTTGATACACCAACATTACTTTTAATAAAGTAATAAGTATTACAGCTTACCCATGTTGTCATGTGTGTCTACCGATTTGCCTGTGAGAGTGTACGCAAGGCATCAGATGTCCATATATCACGATTTCGATTCAATCATTTTAAAGTTACTGCATGTTTGTCTCAGTCAAATTACTACACACACTCTAAACAGAGCTATACTAGAATAATAGAATTCCACTGAGTAAATCAGGGGTGGTGGCTTAAACGAGCTGAAAGTAATAAGTGCTTAAATCCTTCACAAAAGCGTCGGCAGAATTACAGAGTCAACATACTCAGCCAAAGCAAATAAATAAATAGATTCAAAATCTGGAAAATCCTTAAGAAGGTCTGGGGTTCGAGTCCTGGGTAAGCCACTCACGTCTATTGTTTTTCTGTTGTCTAGTGTTCTACTTCTTTATTTCTTACGAGTGCCTGAAAACATACCTTTTGTTTGTCTAATATTTATTTACTGTTTACAGGCCTCGGGTTTCCCTTCCTTATGTGTTATAAAAGTCAATAATTAAGCTGTAATGTTTGGATTGATAGTTTATTGACTGGTTTGGTTTGATTTCAAGGACTATCTTCATTGCACACGGACTACTCCATCAGTGCTCCGATCTCCTCCATGATGGATGATTTAAAGGGACCTTTAGCTTTTCATAACCTTAGAACCCCTGAACATTTGTTGTAACTTTTCGTTTGCCAGAACGCATTCCACCGGAACTCATGTAGTAGGCGGCACGAGATCAAAGAGACAGACCGAGGGTTTTTAGGGGAGACTATCGGCGTTATCAAAGACAGTAGTGGTCCCTGATACGAGACGCAGTTGCTTGCCGCTATTTTCGCGTCTCGGTGTCAATCGAGGAACCGAGCGAACGGGGAAAGCGAACGGGTAGCAGCGAACGGAGATACGAAGACCAGGGTGCGGTTTCTTCTCTTGATTTGGCGGTCAGATCCCCAAAAGTTCGTGAGATCAAATAAGCTGTCAAGTTTATCATGTCCCACTCAACTTACATTCCATTTTAGCTAAATAGACCATGAAGAACTAGACACGTTATCACTCGCTGGCCAGACCTTTACAGAAGCACTAGCTTTATTGAAATCTTGTTATAGATTTTCCCCTGGATTTTATATATATATATTTGCAGTGTTTTCTATTCTGTGCAGAGCGGTAATATATATTGTGTAAAGTGATCAGTGGTCTAGTTCAGTCATTCTATTTCAATGGATTTTGTGTTAATTTAAATCTATTAAATTAAACCATCTCAATAGTTCCAGTTGTAAATATAATGATCTATCTATCATATTATTTCAAAAGATAATAGATGCTTAAATTAACTTTTAAAGTCGCGAAGGAATTTATAATTAATAAATTCAGTTAAGTCCTAGTTTTATAGATGTGGGTTTTTAACCACTAGAATTCGCGCAGTGGTTATTAAATACATAATTAAATACTCGAGTGTATTATAGGCTTAACGGGAAATTCATCGCGCTTTAGAAGGTTATTTGTTTTCGGTATATTACATGTCTTTTTTTTTCTTTCATACAGAGTGATCGTAACCTGTGCGATCCCAGCATTAAGAAAGCAATAAAGAAATCAATCTAAGCAAGGCAAAGCATAAACAGTGTGTAGAGTTCCCCTGACGCAGAACTTGTTGAGACTGTGTAAATTTTTAATCTTTGAGGCGATTCTATGTTTGGAATTCCGCTATCTAACTTATAGCAAAGAAAGCACACCCAAAGACAAATTTAACGCACCATCAAACAACTTAAGTCGTAACGGGAAGACGAACACTGGCCCGAGCTTTGTTAGTTTACTGACACAGAGAGATAATTCATAATTTCCTGAACAGTGATGTGACTAGTTTTCTCACTGGGCTTAAACCATACCTCACGGATAAAGTGTACCAGCACGCGTAAGAATTTTATTATCAGCGGCATAGTCAAATAGACCACACCATCCTCACCCCGGTATCAGAGACCGTGCCCTCCCATAGAAACTGTTATTAAGAAAAGAGACACAACTACAGATTCATTTTCCAGCGATTACGGGATCCTTTTATGTGCTGCCCGCCTACCCGCTAATCTGGGGCTAGAACTTGAACAAACACTCATACATTTAGTTTGAGGTGTAACTGCTGTTGTGTTATTCTATGGAGTGCAAGATTTTTTCACAATCGGTAAGTGAGAGCAAGATGAGTGAAGGCCTTTGCTAGCGCGTGTATGAATGACAGGAAATTAATTCTTTTGTGTGACCATTTTGTTAACTTGCTTACCTGGTAATATATATCTTTTCTGTATACCCTACATTGTTCCTTTAAGTGGGATAGTTGATAATTTGTTAACTCTGTTTAAAACCACCTCCTTTCCATTTGCTTAGTAAAGGGAAGAACAGCTGGGAAGAACAGGTTTTTTTTTCTATCACTTATACCTAACTTGGTAACACCTCTTTCAGAGTAATTAACTTCACTGTTAGGTTAACGTACCTATGTTCCTGATATTATCTATCTCTGGACTGGGTTTATCTTTGTCTAATAAGCGGGAAGGGCTTAGTCGATACCAATCTTCTTCACCCCTTCCAAACTTGTTATTTGCATTTGTGTACTTATGATAATTTATGTAATATCTGATATTTTTAGTGATTGATGTTTAAAGTGAATAAAATCACACAAACTCATTTAGTTCTGTGTGTTGGATATACCCAAAGCCCAACTTTTCCCCTATTCGTTTAATATATTTTGTATCAACGTCGTGTGTGTGTTTGAAAACACCAAATCGGTGTGCGCGCAGATGCGAGTCTGGAAAACTGGCAAATAATTGTTTGACCAGGAGAGTGAAAGAGAAGATTGAGAGACACGATTTGTCGTAAATAAGTCTGTCTTTACTCTCCTCCAGCACGCTGTGAAGCAACTATTTAATATCTACATTTCTATCACTGAGCTTTCCATCATCATTTTCCACTCTAAACCGGACCACTATTTCTACGACTCTTTTCTTTCAAAATAAATTTACGACATGTGTATATATGATTCTACAGTGTGCCTCTTGTTAGAAAATGTACTGGACTTGGCGGTTTATTTTTAAATTTTAAAGCTCGCGACATCGTTTTCGACACAAGCTAATGGCATCGTCTCGCACTGTCGGCCTGAGTAGCTAATTCAAACTTCTAACACTTGACAAACCGGCAGCATGTGTCCGCTCTCTCAATCTTATGCGTTCGTGTGTTTTATTCTTTCTATCTTTCCTGGAATAACTAAGCTTGTCTTTTTTTCAAAATTTTATCGTTAACCCTTGACGGGCGGGTTACAAAGTCCAATACTACTAGCGCGGCAATAAGGTTTTTGACTACGTTCTATCCTACCTAAATCAATGCGTTTTCTGGCGCAGGGAAGAAGACGCGTTACAACTTTACTAATTCTATACATATTACTATGACTTTATTACATATAATTAATGATTTTATCGCTGTATCAATGTACTTCATCACAATGACAACAGTGGTTTCTGTAGGAGTATGTTGTACGTGATGAGTTGCCAGTCTCATGCATGGTCTAATATTAGTCGTACGAGTCTTATTCTTACTTTGCCAACCCCTCCCCTCCTCTCGAGACCCACAGGAACAAACACATGGCATATATCTTGTACTCCATGTAAAATTTCTGTACGCACAAAAGTTGACATCAGATACTGTTACGTGTCGTTTTGGTTGTGAATGTTAATATTTTACTAACAGGATGGTTCCTGTGGCCAAGATAACTTCTAGGGTAGTAAATCTCTTACAACACCACAACCAGCCCACACCACTCAGAATGATTTGAGTCACGATGGACTAAATGGACGATATATACTTTATTAAGGACAGCACGCAACTCCACAAATAGATAGGTCATGCCAACATGTAATGGCAGATAATAAGCATTATACGAAATACCGTAGGCAGTCAGTCCATGTCAGGAAAGCTGTCCTTTTCTCAATAAGCTTTATTCACATCAATACTCAACACTGAGCAATTATACTTCTTGTCCAAAAAGATACTAGATACATCTCATCAAAGATCTTGATGTATTAGTAATAACAGAACTCCATTTTAAACACTTTAACAATCAGGAGCTCAAACACATTACGTCCACTCGCCATGACACACACTCCAATCTCTCCCAGCACTTCTCCCCTAGTTTCCCGTGAGCCACCCAAGCATATCGGCTTAACGACGCTCACCTGTCTTTCTCAGTGACCCGTATAAAATAAACAAACAAAGAGCCCTGCTGAGCTAATCTATAATAGGCACAATCGTTATGAATTTTAATCATAACAGATACATATTATGAAAATAAACATTGGCACATGATCGCCTGACGGCACGTGGGAGAAATACACCTGCAAAATGTCAACTCATATATTTATCTTAAATAAATAAACAAAATATTGTTTTCATCTGTCTATCTAGCTCATAATATCTCGTTTCTCGCCCTTTTACGTGTTTTCTGTGTTTGTATTATTTGTCTTTTGACCTGCCTATATTTCTTGTGTTTGTCGGCTGTTTGTAACTGTGAGTGACGACGGGTGAATCCCGAAACGTTTCCGTGTTTCCTGAATAAATATTAGACAAACATAAAGGTATGTTTTCAGCCACTCGTAAGAAATAAAGAAGTAGAATACTAGACAACAGAAAAACAACAGACGTGAGTGGCTTACCCAGGATTCGAACCCCGGACCTTCCGTATGACAACACCGCCTAGCTATACAAGCGAATCACACTATCCTCCCGGCCAGCTAGGCATCCCCAAAAAAAGATGCTTTACTGACCGGTCATTAGTGCGAAACACAAGACAACACCGGAAGTTTACAATGGGCAGCTTAGCCTTATTAATGACGCAATCACTTCTGTCGTTCCCCTATTATACAGTATATGTCAGTCCACACAAGACAAAGACCTTGATACTGTGTCTAGTAAATGATAGCAGACTTAAGAACAGTAGAATATAACAGAGGGTAGGTTTCTGGTACTGCATAAACATTTATAACATGTAAGGAAGGGAAACCCGATGCTTGGAGGATAGTGTGATTCGCTTGTACAGCTAGGCGGTGTTGTCGTACGGAAGGTCCGGGGTTCGAATCCTGGGTAAGCCACTCACGTCTGTTGTTTTTCTGTTGTCTAGTGTTCTACTTCTTTATTTCTTACGAGTGCCTGAAAACATACCGTGTTTCCTGAGTACCATTATTTGTAAAACTGATTCCATACCATTTTATTGTAGTATTTATATATTATTTATATATTTATCTTGGCGGCTACACCAAGAAAGTTGGTACTGCAGTGCAAAATGTAAAGAAATCAAAAGAAATAACATAAAAATGAGACATATAGAGATGAATATCGCAGCAGTTATACTGCACGGTTTTGAATCAGAGAACAATAAAAACAGCAACCTAACAAAAAATTTGACACGCTCTTAAGTATGTGCCTGCGCAAAATAGAAGGGTTAAAATTGTATGACAGGACATCCAATGATGGACAGAACTTGATAACTGCCAGTAGAATAAATGATGAAGACAATAAATTAGCGTTGGATATGACACATACTGTGAAAACCAGATGATAGCATTACAAGGCAGTCCTGGTTCTAGAATTCACAAGGTAAAAAAAATATAGGGAGATCTCACAACTTAAAGAGATGGCAGTTGAAAACAGACTTTAAAAAGGACAAAGACATTGAAAGCTCTGGGGTAGTGAAATTGAGTTGACACATCTTTTAAGGCCATTCAAGAATTATAATACACACATTTTCATAGCCTCAAATATACACTGTCATCTCCTCATTCTGTTAAATTTAAAAAAAACAGCATGGGTTCAACAAATTTAGAATAATATCATCTCTTTACCCTTCCCACAGCTCTATATGAAATCATCATCCCTACAATCCTCCAATCTTTATTCAAACAGAAACAATGAATTCCCAGAGTAGAAGACGCAAACACCCCTCATTTTATTCCTATGTTGAGAGAGAAACTGTATAATGACGACAGAAGCCCGTGACGACAGAAGCCCGTGACGACAGAAGCCCGTGACGACAGAAGCCCGTGACGACAGAAGCCCGTGATGACAGAAGCCCGTGACGGGCTGACAGATCGATGTGGTTATTTTTACAGCGAACGACGACGAAGACCAGCATTCAAACGGAAAACGTTGTTGTTGTTGTGAAAAGGTGATGGGTGGAGAGCGGGCACTTAACAACTGACCATTATTGCCTCTTCTCGTTCCATCTTGGTCTACCCTGTTCAACCTGAAAATTGGTTATAATTGGGGTATTTAGTGTCATTTTATTTACTAATTTTGTTTTAAGTTTAAATAACTATTGTCTTTTGCAGTTGCTGGTTTTAATTTATATTAGTAATTGTCATTTTATTTTCAGTTTTGTATTGTATATAGATAACTATTGTCCTTTACACTTTGTTTTAATTTGTATTAGTATTTTTTAATTTTTTAATCTCGTTGTCTTTCCTTGTCCTATGGGTAGTTAATGGGTTTGCTAATTTTTCTGGTTTTTTTTTTTAATGCTTTGTTAGTTTTTGTTGCTTAATTTCTATTTGGTTGAATGTCTTTTCTGAAGTATCATTTTTGTTATTTTTGTTTGATATTGCCATTGTTACTAACTGTGACGTATAATGGAAATATAGCCTACAGTATCTGACAGTCTTTCGTGACCTCGTTAGCGTTCTATGGTTTGCTAGCAAAACCTTGCAATTTTCTGCTTGTCTTATTCACCTTTTAATCCACGCCTCTTTTTCTTGACCATAAACAAATGAAGTTTCGCAACCTGCCAGTCATAACAGGGAGCGAATGAGGTTTGTTTACCCAAGTTTCTCACGCGAGCTGATCTGTCAATCATCGATGCCTGACAGACCGCACGTGAAGAAACCGAAGATCCTTTGAAGTTCGTACTCAGGATAGCCGGAAATTTCCGAGTGGCTTTGATGTCGAGATGCGGGGCAAAATCTTCTAGAACCCCATTAGACGTGATAATTCTTCTGATGTAGATTAGCAACGCACGACAGAGCGACCGTAAAAAGCTTTTACCTGGGGAATTCTGTTCACGATTCTCCCGATTCACATGGTAATGTGAAAAGTAGCGTCATCTATAGATCAGAGAAACAATAATATATATAAACTGTGGTTTCTTAAACCTGCTATCAGTTGTCGCTCAGAATTTTGGATAGTCTAAGCACGTATTCTAGAAAAACTGTGGAAGATGTATTAAAAGCATTTCGTGGGGATCGTTTCATTTCTGATTTGTGATAATAGAAATTAGCATTTATGTGATTTAATGTGTTAAGTTTTATCATCTTAATTCACTGTGATTTTCTAGCTGTTAGAACTAGTTAAATAAATGACGCGTAGCTATTTTTTACCAGATGTGCAGTTAGAATGTAATTTCCATCACCCACTTTCTCACATAAGAAGAGATGGTTTTAGTTGACTAAGTATACACTAGGCGCAACTGATAAGCGACAGAAAAGAATTCATGTTTATTTCATTGTGTGTATTTATTATAAGTGACTATTATTTAATATCATATGACTAAACAAACAGACGTCGACAATCTAATAGCTATTAACGACAGGCAATATTTATGTAAGTGCGCGTATGGATAATTAAATAATAATAGATATTGTATGCTGATCGTTAATGCGAGACAGGGGCGGGGAAGGCGCATACCTTCACCCAACCTAGACACACCGCGCTAACGAAAGCTGACCGGATAGGAATAGGCTAAAGACACCTTGTGCCTTTTAAATTTAATCAGGACTGACGGAGTGGATAAGAGATCGTCTTGTCCCCGTCTGTGTGCATATATGTAGATATATAGGATAGTAGCATTTTTCCATAATGTTTCTTTATTCCTAAGCAGACCTGATCACAAGAACAGCCAGTGGTCTTCTATTTTGGTCCTTTTCTTCATTTACTGAATGAGTAATGTTGTCTTTTCTTGGCGTGTGCATCCCCAAGTTCATTTGTGAACAGGATTGGCCAAAGATATACCAGCAACATTTTTAACTTGTAAATTTAACTGGACTTAATACCCAGATATTTTTTTCAATTTTATCAGCCCACAGGGGTTGTGCAGAAATAATAACACTATCTGGCTTTTGACAGTCGTATCAGCGGATTTATCCAGAAAGTTACGCTGTTTCAAAATCAGTGCTCACCATAGAGTCAGCCGATAGGATTTACCATCATTTAACAATTGTAACAGTTTTAGCAACCAGATGTTTCCCAATACTGGAAGTATTTTTCCTCTGCTTACTGTGAACCCAAGATCTCGGTTTCTACACTAACCATTCGAAGTGACATTTGTCCATCCAGGAATAAACCACCAAATTAGGCGTCCACCTTATTAATATTATTTATTAGGGGATGGACTGGGGCCAATTTGGAAGATAAAACACTGGCAATTTTATATTCAGGATAATTGTATTCCCAAGGGATCACCAAGAGTAGGTAAGGGGTGATTGAGTGGCCACGTATGACAGAGAGAATTAATATTTTTCTTTGTTACGGGAAAATCATCCTTGATTTTGCTTTATAATTGTTTACTTCACTGAGTAGCATTTATTAGGAACTTCGTTTACCTTACTGTCTATTCTGTAACATGGAGCCACGGTAGCATTGTCGTTAGTGCACTGGCTTCCTAGCGCAGTGGTCTATGGTTCGATACCCAGATGAGGTGGGATTTTTTTTAGGCCACAAATGGCTCCTGGGTCGACCCAGCCCCAAATGGGTACCAGAGCAACTCTGTGAAGGTTAAGGCGGCCGGCGTGACGCTGACCACATCACCCCTAGTGTGCCGATGGTCAAGAAAATATGGGCCTAACACCATATTCCCAATATGCCTCAATGGGCGTGTAACGGGATCCTTTACCTTTTATTCTGTATCATAGTGCTAACCTTTGACCTTAGGGTTATTAACTTTTTGAGTTCTTTTCTCAAGAGGGGAGGGCACATTTATTCTGTTATTTTTCTATGTATGTAAAATCTGATTTTATTTGATCTTTCTTTAGATATTTGATGTTGTCAAGTTTAATGATAATAAACAACAAAGAAAACTTACTTTGTATGTTTGTCAGACCCATACCCAATTAACCGTAGTTTTTCACGTTTGTGTGTCTTGTTGTCACATAGCTGTGGTTGTGTGTAGTTAAACTTATATTTCTATGTATAAGGAGGGGCAAGATTGTCTTGCACTAAATTATAGTCGTATAGATAGGATGGAATAGAGAACCTTACTCATTCCATAGGCATATCTTCTCCTTAAACTATCACCTGTGAAAATCTATTTCTCACACCTTTTTTTTTCCTCACGTACTTAACAACATCCACTCTACTCAGACGGGCCAAAAATAACTCTCAAACATATCCGTACGACACTAACCTTATATGTGTTCCTTTGTTTTATGTATATATCGTTATAGTATTGATTGGGCTTCCCATGGGGCATTTATAATTAACTTCGAGGGTACCTTTAGTTCTTCTCTGACCTGGCACGTCCTTGTTGGTTCTTTCAGCAGTTTGAACGCATGTCTGCCTTTTCTACTGTTCTTCCATGTTGTCTTCCATTCCTCGTTTATAGTTAGCTTCACGTGGCTCTTGATCTCCGACCTTCCCAGTCCTGCTCTTATATTGTTTTTACTTATCCTTTCATACTTGGCGTTCTGGTCTGCCAACTCGTTACCAGCTATACCTATGTGTGCTGGAACCCACACTAGCCTCACACTACATCCTCTGTTCCCTAGTGATGTATTAATTGCAAGAATTTCTTCCTTTATGTCTGGAAAACAAAAAGATGACCAGTTACTGTATTCACGCTGTAATGTCACGATTCTGTTATCATCTTGTAAAGTACATGAAAAGTGACAGTACTCAAGTGTGTAACTTAATCCTGCTACCTACGTAAAAGAAATATCAAGACTGCCACTCAAAGCTGATAACGATGTGTGAAGTTTCAACACCTTAGCACTTAAAGGCTGTTTGCATATGATCACCTTTGGTCTCCAAACTGTGTTTTATAACGTGCGTACTTCTAATTAATGTAAAGTACCACTACGTCAAATATGCGCTGGCAAACATTTACATCATTCAAGCAGGCCCTCCGACAAATGGTAAATATTAGTTATTAAGAACAGACAGATTTGATGTCAAGTATCGGTATAATTTGAGCTGATATGCCTTCTAAATAACAGGGATTAATGATATTTCTGGCTGATGATAAACAAGCTATTTACAGACGTCTGGATCTGGTACTTGAGCTCGGGGAGGTAGCTTTAGGACATTCTAAACAGGGCTGGATTTAGACAAGAAGGGCCTCTAGGCTTTTTGGTGTTTGGCCCCCCCCCTCACCTAATAGGCAATAATTTAAATATTTCTTTTCAAACCTCTTAGCATGGGTATGGTATATACTAGGACTGTATTATTAAATAGACTGGTATGTTAGCTTGTTAGCATTGCTTACCTCTTTTATTAGTAATTATTTTTATTATTGTTTATTAGTATTATTTTTTATTAAATATTAAGGTAAACACAACAAACACATTTTATTGATAAATTGTTCTTGTTTTTTTTTTCAACAATTTCTTCAATAATTGACAAGAAATACGTGTTCCTAAGAATAGAATATTCTATGCGCATCGATGCCAAATTGTCCAGTTTATCATCCTTCATGGTGGATCGTAGTTTTTAACCAGTTTGAGTGCAGTACCGTTCTCCAGAGCAGCTGGTTGTCAAAAGTAATAAATAGATGCGAAGACAAATGAATACATTTGGAAAGACTTCTTGTACACCATTGTGTACAGGGGTTCTAAACATGCGAAGGACAACTGAAGACTTACTGGTTCCATTTTCATCATCTTTTTTAATCCCCACCTACTTCCCCAATATATGCTTTAAAACAATATGTTCATGATACGCCGTTATGATTTTGCCGGGGTGTATTACGTCTTTTATGCTATTTTTGTTTTTACTGTCTTTCTGTGCTTCCACTGGCAGCATTAATGATACAGCCTCACTATGAGGTGAACGTTCTTCTTCATGTCCTGAGGATAACACTATTTCTCTTGTGTAAAGTCTCTTCCTTCCTTTTCATCTTCTTTGATATGATACAGTCTCAGGTTGTCAATTTTCTAGTGTTTTTTATTCATATTTGGTTTCTGCTGTTACCCGCATGGTGCCTCCTTGACTGCTTTGTGTTCAAATATTCTAGGTGCCCAACCTGGAGGTTCTCCTGGGTTTCAGGAGGTCAGTAGCAGTCCAGACACTGTGTGGCTTTCTCTCTGTTGTATTATAAACCTTATCAATGGAGAGCCTGCTTTAGACCTGAATCAATCAATACAAGTTTTCCTGGTTATTTTCACTTCTGTCTCCAGTTCTCTTCTCCATGTGGTTATGGTCTAAATCTGCCTCTCATTCCTGGGGATTCCAGAACAAGAACTGCCTTGTAATGCTATCAACAGGTTTCCTCAATGTGTGTCCTATCCATCATCAGCATCTTCTTCTCATGTTACACTGGCACTTGTCTGGTTCTTGTCATCAGTTCCATATCCTTCTATTCTATGCAAGTACCCATTTATGAAAGTCTGTAGCTCTTTGGTCGTTTTTTTTGTTGTTCTCCATGTTTCAGAGCTATGCAATAGGACTGACTTGACATGTGAGTTGAAGATTCTTATTTTAGCATTGGACTTGATTTCTCTTCCTCTCCATATGTTACCCAATGTAATGAAAGCTCCTCTTGCTTTCTGTATTCTTATTTTGATATCATTGTCTGTCCCTCCAACTTTGTCTATATTACTGCCAAGATATGTGTAAGATTCTACATTTTGTAATGGTGTTTCTTCAAGTCTGACTTACTTATCATTTCTTGCATTTATTCTCATTATCTTTGGAGGGCCTGCTTCGGACCTGAATAGTTTAGCTGAATAACTTGCTTTAGATGACTTGCTCATGTTTCTGACTGAAGTTTCTGTGGCTTACATGTTTATAGGTTGTGGTAGCTGATTCCATGTTCAACTCTCATAAGCCACTTTCTGCAATATGAAGGATAGGGGGGTGCATTGGTACCATTCTTTGCTCCTCTTTCACGCCTCAAAATCCTTCAGCTGAAACTCCAAAGATCAAGAATAGAAATATGGAAGCTATATAACTTGACCCCAATATGGCCAGCAGTACTATATGGTGTACAAGAAAAATCAAGGGGAACTAAGACAAATACATCTCCAAACATCTAATGAAAGTACCAGAATGATTACACCATAAACAATGGCCACGTGGAGAGGTAGAAAACTTCTGGAGCCTACAAGCTAAAATTTTACTGACCAAGAATGCACAAGGTAGTTAAGTATGCAACAAAATGTGAACACCCCAAATTGAGAAGATGTAGCCAGTAAGATACATGTTACAACAGATGAATCAGCCATTACACCCCATGCGGAAAATAACTTTTGACACAACTTCACAAGGCCCCACAACACTTGAGAAGAAAAAACACACAAACTATATGTGGTAGATGAGAAGAAGATGCAGGTGATGGATGGGGGCCTACACTGATAAAACCCTGCTGCTAGCATTACTAGACAGCCCTTGTTCTGGAATCATAAGTTGAGAGAGCGAATGAGAGACCTCAAAAAAAAAAAAACGGAAAAGAGAACTGGGGACAAATAAAAGGGATGAGGAAGACCGTGAGCTGATGGCACAAGACAGAATGACTTGGCATAAGTTTGTTGAAAGCCTATGCTTCTTGGGAAGCTGAAGAGAAGTAAATGAATACCTCAGGGGTCAGAGTGGCTAAGAGGTATGGCGTTCACCTCAAGTTCTAAAGGTACCGGGTTCAATTCCCAGTAGAGGGAATATAATTTATGGAAGTTTTTTTTCAGAACCAGTGGTCCAAATGATGTAATACTCCCCGGCCACCCCCGCCCCCCCCCCCCCCCCCCGCCCCCCCCCCCCCGATCTCCTGGGTAGTGAGATCGGATGCCTAGCCTTTTCGGATAAGGGCGACTAAAATAGGTGGTCCCATGTGCAAGTTGCGCACATTAAAAATCCTTCGGCAGTTGGAAATCATAAAGAGTAGGTCGCACTGCTGCTGCCCTCGCAAAATTTAAAAAGTAGGAAACCTACCCACCACAAAAATATTTATAGAATGTGTGATTCCTATGTACACACATTGGAATTTTCACCAGTGCCACAGAGTTTGTGCATTGTGCTGAGATTCTCCTTGTGTGATCTAAGGGAGGAGATTGGAACACTGATGGGTTGTCCGTGTGCAATGAAGATGGTCCTTAAAACCAAACCAAACGGATATATAGCAGATGGTCATAGTGGATGACCAGAAGCATTCATAAATACAAAAGAAAGCATCAGGAATGGTCACAGATATACTGTTAAATGAAATCATTCCTCATTTTGGTTGTCTACGAGCTATCTTTATCAACAATGAAAAACAGAACCCTGGATAGAATCAATGGCTTCAGTTATAGTTCTGAATAACAGAAAATGAGTACATTCTAGACTGGTTCATTGTTTTCTGAGAATAAGTAGTATATCCGCTCCATATTCTTGTTTTAATCACCAGAATACCTGGGCTTCTTTTGTTTATTTATGCAAATCATTCACGCTGGAATACCATACCACTGACATTAACAGATACTTCAAGTGCCTGCTTCAAATGTAAGTTTGCAACTACTGGAGGTGAGGCACCTTTAAAAGAAAATAAATTTATGGGTTCTACATGTTGGTATGATCAGGGATTGTGAATAAGACTGATGGAGTGAGAAATCTACTAAATACCTTTGTAGCTTTGGTCAAACAAGGGAAAGAGTTTGTTAAAACTTAACACATCTGTACTGTATGCTTGGATGCTCATGTTTATAGCTTTTGCGTATGATTACAACATTTTTACACCATGATAAGGATGTATTAGTGATGTTACTCACAGAGCAATATTTACCATAAAATAATAGATCTGTCTGGCCATGCTGCAAAGCATGAAAGAATAGAGAGACAAAGAGAATATATACAAATCAGATGGAAGGTACTAGATCAAAGAATTACTACAATGAAAATCTTCTTCTTCCGTCCTTAGCCACCGACCGTCAAAGCAGTCAGTGGCCATTACGCCTAGTGGCGTCTTAGGGCAACAGCAGATAGGTTTTCTTTGCCATTGTTTCCCATCACGCATAGTGGCGTCTTTAGGGAAACGGCAAATCAACCCATTTGCTGTTGTTTCCGTAATCGAAGTGACTGGCAAACGGGTGATCAGCCCGTTGTGTACAATGAAAATGGATTTGCTTAATTTATGAAGACTCTGAAAGAAGTACTGGATGCAATAAAGCAACAATGGTTTAAAA
Source organism: Oreohelix idahoensis (assembly GCA_024509875.1). Taxonomy (NCBI): domain Eukaryota; kingdom Metazoa; phylum Mollusca; class Gastropoda; order Stylommatophora; family Oreohelicidae; genus Oreohelix; species Oreohelix idahoensis. The sequence goes on from JAMPIV010005809.1 coordinate 423,252, forward strand.
AAAACAAACCAAAGAATGAATGACAGGAGTTCAGGAGATCAACACTCCTGTATTTTACATATGTCCCTTCTTCTCTCTCTATTTTCTATCTGATGAAGAAATTAATGTATGGACAAACTGCAAAATGACATACAGTGTAACATATTTAAATATACTAACTTTTCCTCATTGATTCAATGGTATGTTACTCAAATATTCTGAACTCACACACACAAAAAATGCTAACAGCTGTAGAAAAATCCCACTAGGAAAGTAAAGAAAGAATCTGTCTGACCAGCTTAGCCGTTAGAACAAGTTCACATACCAAGACATCAAGATGAAATATACTATGATACCCAAAGAAGGAATGATGTGGGAAAAATGTGGCCTACCATCTGATTTGCAAAAAACACCAAATTATCTCCCATAAATGCTTTATGAACAGTAGATTATGAAGGAAATCTGAGTCCTGTGAACAATAAATAAATAAAGGTAATTAACAGACACTTGTTGGATATAAAGGAGGACACAAAACAACAGAAAAGAAAATATGTTACAGGCTTTCCAGGAAGGATGCTCAGCTAATTTTGCACCCCAAAAAAAAGGGGGCTTCATTGGCTGAGGTCATTCTCACGACACCCACACAACTATGGTATATAGGACCCATACAACTATGGTTTAACTCTTAGTATCCGGCTCGCCCCGTGAAGTGGCGCCTATTTGGTACCAAATTTATGGCAAGCCCCGTGAAATGGCTTTTGACATGAAGTCTCTATCGGCAAAGATTTAATGAAAAATTGTCGATGTTTTATCCAATCCAACATTTATAGTCACTTCCTGTATTCAATTGTTTACAAATATTAGCATGGTGTATTTTTTTGATGAGTTATTAAGTTCGATTTTTAGTGTTTTGTTCGGCTGTTGATCGTAAACAAATTTGTTCTAACCAAAATGGCTTCATCTTCAAATGATTGTAAGCAAAGGTTATCGGCGGTGCAAGCAGCATGACTTATTTCTTCTTGGATCGAACATGAGGATGATCAGTTATCGAGTGAAGATGACAGTTCAGATTCAGAATATATTTTGCCCAGCGAAGATATATGTAATCAAAACACTGAATCAGATGAGAAGGGGGCGTTTCCCCTAGCTGGTTCTGTCAGTGGTAGTAGTACTAGAAATGCCAGGCCAGTGAAAAGACAAGGAAAAGGTAAAGCTCCCATGAAGAAAAGATTAAGAGAAGATAGGCCTACATCTAGATCAACCCATAGAGAAGCAGAATCCACAAGTACTGATGGTAATACAAGTACAATGAATGAGGAAATTAGGTGGAATGAAGTTGATGCTGGCTCAACACAAAATGCTTTCCGCTTTGTACCGCCTCATGCTAGGATTACAGGTGTGAATCCAAATATTATACCTGATGATTCTTCTGCATTTTATTGTCTCAAAGCTCTTTTAACTAATGAGATTATAGATGAGCTTACTGTTTTATGTGTAATGTTTAGGGGCAAGAAAACCATGCATTCTTGTTTCAAGCTGCGCAACAGTGGAAAGCAAGGACATCACCAATCGCTTTGGTGAAACAAAAAATAAACCACTGATGATTGATTATTACAATCAATGCATGAATGAATGTGACAGAGTGGACCAAAGCATTGTAACATATGGCACATTTAGCAGAAGAACAAGAAAGTGGTGGAAAAAATATTTTCTTCTGGATTTTTGAAATAGCTCAGCTCAATGCGTATAAATTATTTGCACTGTCAAGAACAACAAATGCCAAAAAACAGAGCCTTCTTCAATTTAAACGGCATCTTGTCAATGAGCTCTCTCTTGTTGCTGCTGTGGATTTCCAGCAAATTCCTCCCAGGATTGGACATGGCAATCAAGTGAAAAATCTAGTCAACAGACTAGGAGGAACAAACCATTTAATTTAAAAATCCAAATATCATCGCAACTGTGTCGTTTGCAGCACCCCTCAAGGATGCACAAATAATCCCCATCTACATCCAAATAACTGTTTTGCTGCTTATCATGAAAGGAAATAGTTTGTGGTAAATATCAGTTGTGTATAAATGGTTTATTTTCGTCATGATTTTTCAATATGTGACCTGAACATTTCAAAAGGAAACATTTTAATTTATTATTCAAAACAACTGAAACTTGTCTGTGTTCCGTATAATTGGATGAAAGTGGTTTTAGGAGTTCCAGGCTTCCAAATTAGATTATTTTTGTGGGTAAGTACAACTTTTTTCCAAATTTAATATTTTTAAATTGTTCTGCACTCATTACTGTATATGTTGCATGCATGTTTAACACAACTTAACAATTAAGTTAGGTGCATATCAAAGGGGTTTCATTTCTCTATATTTAGATATATATAAAACTTTGTTATCATTATAAATTAATTATTTAATGCAAAATCAGTAACGGGAGTCATGTCTGTACATAAAGGTTAAAATATTTGTGCGCTTTATCTAAATATTAAAAAAAAAATTCAAATTGTGATAAAAACTTTATTTGTGCTCAGAAACAACTCCAACTTTCCTACATTATGTGAAAATGGATGTACTTTAAAATGAAAGTAGGTTTAGGGGTAGAAGTTTACCAGAATTAATTATACATATTGATAAGGACAATTTGTTTTCTCAATTTTTTCAATTTTAAAAATTTTCTGCATTCATTACTGCATATGTTGCATGCATGTTTAAAATCATTGAATAATTCAGTTAGGTGTATGTCACAGATGTTTCATTTTTCTACATTTTAATATATAGGCTAACACTTTTTGTTATCATTATAAATAAGTTACTTAATGCAAAATCAGTAAAGGCAGTCATGTCTAAAAATGTACTCTTCGAAATCAGCTCGTAAAAACGCGGTTTTTGAGCACGTATACTAAGAGATATAGGACCCACACAACTATGGTATATAGGACCCATACTAAACTGGGACCTAAGCTTACATTTATAGTAGTTGATCTTCAAAAAGAAGGAAGGCCATGTTAGTCCAGAAAAGAAGCGAAAAATACTGTACACAATGATTTCTCATTATTTCAGTTTTTGTTAAAGCTAATAACGTATTTGCTTTGTCTGTAATCTATTCTAATATACGGTAATAATAAATAAAATAATGTTGACTCACCCAAAACGTTGAATTTCCACAGAAAGATGTTGCCATTTCAAAAGTTTGTCTCGTCTAAGTGTAAGCTGCATGAAACTAAAAATACAGTTGCGATGCACGCAGGTCAGCATTTATACAACATTCAACACCTGTCCTGACTGTTAACTGTGACCTCACCACAGATCTGTGTGCCTCACTGACTGATTGACTGACTGGCAACAGACGCTTATCTACTACTCGTCTACCTGCCCCCATTTCTGAACCAAAACATGCATCAGATCGTATACTCCTAATTGTCGATTGTGATTGGCTGGTCCCAGGTGGGATCAATGTGAAGGTCGTAACTTTATGAATAGCTATATACTATCATACTAAAAATTATATAACTGACCTGACGAATGAGAAATTATAAAGGGGCCATGGTTTTTCGTTTCGTATGTAGGAAACATTTTTATTTCACACACCCTTATTTTTCTTCCAAACTTGTTTGGATGACGTCAAATGATCACTGTAAGGCGAGGAGCTGCAGTGAAATGATGTTTTCAGAAAGACTTGCCTGATTTCCATGTAAACTGCTAAGATTTAACCTACAACTGTAATTGTTAGCATCAACTAGAATTTGATGTTGCTAGGCATTTGGTTTCCATAGAAACGGCAGACATATTGGATTTTTAAGTCAGTAGTTTAAGTCGCTTCAGAACAAGTGATAATCTTCAGACTCGGCACGGGCCACAACAGATTCTTCTTCTTCTTTGATCCTTAGCCGCCGACCGTCAAAGCAGTCAGTGGCCATCACGCCTAGTGGCGTCTTTTAGGGCAGCAACAAATTGATTCCACTTTGCTCGGTCGGCGGCCATCCTTCGTACAGTGCCCCAACTCTGGTTCATTCTTTGCGTCTCAGCCTCCACAGTCCTCCGCCAGGTTGTTTTTGGTCGAATAGATTGGGATATCATTAATTCAACAAGCTAAAGAAAGGAACTACAGATGAGTGTAAATGTGGCACTGATAAAATGACTGCTGAACATCTGCTTCAACGATTCTTTTTTTTTTTTTTTTTGTAAAGACAAAGTAACCCGCTCAACCCTTGGTGGGTTATAATTAGGATATATTGGGGGGTGTTGGGAAGTCAGGTATTGGTAGTACCTCTGGTGAAGGAGCTGTCATGCCCTTTTCAGGGCAGCTCGGCCACCTTTGGTCCAAACCTGGCATCCAGCTCTCACCTGTGGCTCCTCGTAGCTGTCAGCATGCGACAGCGGCCACCCCCCGGGCAACGGCTTTGACAGGCCGGCTAAACTAGGCGAGGGTAGCCGAATGGTTATAAACCTTCGGTGAGTTAGGGTCTGCCTACCCATGCATGCGAAGACTGGATTCGATAGACTGCGCGGAAGAAACCACCTGTTGGTTCATCGGGCATGACGGCGATTACCAGCAACGCGCTGTGGAGCGTAAGAAGCATGGCGAGGCACGTAGAAAGCCCTGGTCATCCACTGCACCTGACTTCATCTCCAGTCGTCTTGACTTGTCTTGCCACTGGATTCAGATGGACCCAGGCGAGAGAGTGAGGTCGACGAATTGCGCAACTCTTCCTCACTTTAATCCAAATCACCGCGCAAGTCACTCTGTCATCCATTCATCCATCCACTCACATATTCCTAAATAATTGGATGAACAGAGTGGTCTTCATCACCCGTGATGGACGAACAACAACAGGATATATAATGTAGTAAATTCAAGATAAAAAAAAAAATCTTATTTCTGATGTCTAAATATAGCATCTTCTTCCCCCCCCCCCTCCCCCCTTTTCCACTCAGTCCAAATATAGTAAATCAAAACTATAAAAGTGTATGAATGCATGTGTGTGTATGCCCTCCCCTTTCCAAGAATCAAACAAATAATTAAATTAAAAAAACAAATAAATACAATCAACAACAAAAAAAAGTAAAATCTCTCATAACTCCTCTGTTATTAACAAGGTAGGGAGCCGCGCTAGCGTAGTGGTTACAACACCGCTCTGGCGACCGGGTGATTCAGGATCAAACCCGGGCGACGGCATTTGAGGATTTTTCGTCGACCGGGAATTGGACTGGATTAACTCGAGACCTGGCGAAGACATTTGAAGGAGTGTCGTCGACCAGGGATTGGCGGCTCCTGAGCCGACCCAGCTCTAATGGGTACCTCCGAAATCGGCCTGAATGGCGAGGGACACCTGTCTCTGCACAAGAGACAATAACCTGAGATTTCGCCTCGAGTATTAGCGGGCGTACGAAAAAAAAAAAAAAAATTAACAAGGTAAAAAGGGGTGAGAAAGCCCGAGGGTGTCCGAGATTACATAAAATCTACCAATTATCAGCCATACAAGCACCCCATCAGACTACCCCTTTTCCTCAAACTACCATTGATCCTTATATATTAACTAGTGTAGAAGCCCGTCATAAGACGGGAATTAAATTCAAAAGAACCAATATCTAATGGCAATTTTAATTTTACTTATTCAAAAATATTTTAAAAAACCACTGGGTATCACCACAGTACACGAACTACGTCGTAGCAGCGAGGATCCCAATGTGTGTATACGGGATCACACATTCTATACATATTTTTGTGTACACCCTCGTTTGCGCATTCTATAAATAAGTGTTACTATTTTCGGGAGAGTACATATAAGGGAAACAATACAATTAATGTCTAACTTTCAACGACATTTGCTTCCCTTGGTGTTAGTGACAGAAAAAGCTGGGATTTTATATATATATATTGATTTCAGTCCTTGTTATTTACTGTTTTACTATATTGTGTAATTCTCTAGGTCTATCTATTCTCAACACCTGTTCCACAGTTATTGGCGAATTGCATGCCTGTAAATAATCTAATATTTGTTTTCTCTGTTGTTCATACATCCTACATTTTAGTAGGAAATGCTCTATATTATTTTTTTTTTCTAGACACTCTGAACAGCAAGTTTCTTCAATTCTAAAATAGCCCATTCCTAGTTGCAGACTAACAGGTTTCTTATTGCTAGAAATATTCAGTTCTCTAGATAAGAGACACGTAGGAGTCTTGAACAATTTATATGCACGTCTGCCCTTCAGGCTTCCATCCCACTCTACTGTCCATTCGACAGTTAGTATTCTTTTCATTAAGCTTTTGATCTCTGTTTTACTCATCCCCACATTTATTTGGTTTCTCTTAGTTCTTCTTTTCTTAGCTTTTTATCCGCCTTTTCATTTCCACGAATGCCAACATGTGATTTATGTTGGCAAGACTCATCCAGTTTTCCCAGCATTTGATGGGTATCAATTAACAACCCAGAACAGGTTCATGAATACCAGTAGATACCCGACAGGTTGAAAATGCATGGAAAAACTAGTACACTTGGATGCCCTAAATGCATCAATTAATAACATTAGTATATACGGTACAAGACGGTGGTACCACCCTAGGAGCTCAAGAAACAGATACAGACTACCAGCTGTCAGGCATAATTAATAAAGCAACTGATTTGGACACTATCAAAAACAAAGCCTGGAAATATATTCAACAAATATCAAAGGACAATATTACAGTGTACACAGATGAATCTACAGGAGAAGATAACAAATTGGGGAAAAGGAATTTATACTCCCATCTGGCAAATGGTGAAAGGGTATAGTATAACAGATAATACATCTGTTTTCACAGCAGAGATGGTTGCATTTCTGAAAGCTCTAGAAATCTTCTTTAACAGCCCTCCTCATAAATGGACAATATTAAAAGACTCACTTTCGGCTATTCAGGCTATAAGAAACTTACGAGAATGCAGTAGACAAGATATTGTGAACGGTGGTTTGGTTTTGATAGAGAGAAAGAATGTAGAAAAATGGTTTGAGAGATATGGATAAGGGTGGTGTGTGTTTTGGTTACAGATCAGCCGACGCAGGATGGTGTATGTTTGTCGTTGATGGTGTACTGTTGAAGGCACCAATGCAGACTGCTGGAATCTTAGATAAGATGTGTAAGGTTAGGCTTTGTCTTAAGGGAAGTAACTTAGAATTAAGTCCCTTACAGGTTTGAGTGAGTTGAGAAAAAAGTATGCACGAGAAAGTCGAGATGCGTAAACACATGTTAGGCGTGAACATAGGAAGAAAGTTAATTTACAATATTGGATTTCAAAATGGTTCCATGCAGCACTACGGGATTTTTGCCATAACCGCTGCAGAGTCATCTTTCGATACAAAACACGACACTACGCACCCAAAAGTCAAGCTAGGCGACGTAGGCAGGAAAGTCTCTAACACAAACTATCGGAGTTTTCTCTCTTGAAAAAGTGTGTAATTAGATATTGCTAACGTGCAGCGTAAGATTTATATTGTACTTGTGTAAGATATATTCGGCCCTGAGCACCAAAGTGTTTGTGTAACAAAAAAGTGTATTTCAAATGAAGAAACATATTAAAAAACAGGTATCGATTTTTTGTAATTTGCGTCAAAAATATGCACGCAACAAATTTTGATTTATAACTAGTGTTATGTGTGCTCTTATTCTTAAGGGAAGTAACTTAGAATTAAGACCAGGTCTGAGTGAGAGGACAGTAAACAGATGAGATCTTGGGAAAAGTGGCAGCCCTGGCGGTTAAGGCCAGTGTCTCGTATAGAGATATAACAAGTAAAAACATGGGTTAAGGCCAAAAGAAACATAAAATAAATAAGCAGTACAGAAGAACGACAGGAAGTTCTATCTGAATAAATATATGACATGTTCTATAGCTGGGACAAGTAATAGTAAGAAGACAAGCAAATGTATGTGAAAAAATGGATACTGAGATTGTTTGAAACTGAAGATTGTATTTTGCAAGACTGCCTACCTTGAAGAGAAAGTTTGGGCATACCATTTTTACTCAGTTATCAACGTATGTTAATAAAGTTCTACCATTGATATTTTCACTGCTGTTTTGAGTGGTATCGATTGATCAACAGTGGGTATGAAGAAAAAGTAGAGTCAGTCTGAGTGAAGGAAGTTTCTAGTACTTACTTTACAACACATTAGCTACTGGAAGGGCAGAGGTCCGAATCTTGCAATATGACTCACGGCCACAGATATTCATGGTGCCTGTGACCAGCCCTACAGCAGACAGTAAAAAAGACAACAGATAACAGATAAACATGGTGCCCGTGACCAGCCCTACAGTAGGCAGTAGCAAAGACAACAGACATATACATGGTGCGCGTGACCAGCCCTACACTATGATAGTTCAAGAAACTTTTATAAATCAACACAGCCTCCCCTCAGATGTCAGTTTGGGCATCACATATTAGGTACAGTTCCATCAAGTATTTTACGAATCTAGCCCTACACCACACAGACTATTTTGGCGCACCTGACCAGCCCTATACAAGATAGACATTTAAAAGACTGCAGACAAGAACGAAGGTCAAGTTCACTAAGAAGATATAAATCAAAGAAGCAATCCAAAGCATCACGAAGGTCAAGTTCGCTAAGAAGTAAAGTGAAGCGACATCAAGAAGAAACAAAGCAAGACAGTACAGAAGTCAAGTGAATCGACATCAAGAACAACGAAGTCTAGCCAAAACATCACGAAGGTCAAGTTCACTATATCACCCGACAACCGTCAGAACGCAGCCGCATGCATGAGGTAACAATCTGAATGATCAACAGGCCCAACGCGCAAAAATAATAATATACAGCCGTATAAGACAAAAATTGTGTTGATTAATTCTAAAATACTGGAGGAGCAAGTGTTTATCCCAATCAAGAAAAAACAGATGATGTAGCACTGAAACATTTAGAAACAAATTAAGTAATTATTAGTGTAGTTAGTTAAATTATGAGAATTAGATTGATAATTGTTTTGTAACTCATAAGAATTGTAAGTATTGTACACAGATATTGGTTAATAATTCTCTTACAGGTCAACCAAGAGATTTATATTAATGTTTTTTTACAGGTGTTTCTATTAACAATAACACTTACAGGTCAAGACAACAACTTACGGTGGGTTTGGATCCCAATGTGGCTGCTCTTGAGCAGGTAGCTAAGGCTATGACATCCATTAGAAATGAAAGTAAGTTCCAGAATATCCGGAACAGCATAACACCATATGCAGGGAATCCTACTTTATGTAGAAAATGGTTGCTCGAGATACAAAGATATTGCACTTCGGTCAATATGGACCAAGGTGAGTACAAACAAGTTGCATATCTTTCCTCAGGTGGGTTAGTAGTAGATTTCATAAGACGCAGGTTTGACACTTTCCCAGACGAGACATGGGAGGAGTTTAGGAAAGAACTAATAAGGACGTATGCACAAATTACGGACGCATCGTACGCCTGGAGTCTGCTGAGGAGCATACAACAACAAGTAGGAGAACTTATTCAAATGTTCAGCGACAGGTTGTTAAACCTAGCTGAAGAGGTTTTCTTGGGACAACAAATTAACCAACAAGAAGTGGAAAAACAGTTAGTGGGCATATTCGTAGATGGGTTGAATGGGGTACCAATTAAATTACATCTCCTCAGGAAGGACCCACAAAACTTGTCACAGGCCATTGCACTGGCTGCAGCTGAAGAGAATCTCAGAAGAAGATTGGACCTCAGGCTTGGTAGAGCAGTCACCTTGTGAAGAAACACAGGAAGAACCTATGGAGATAGGACATTGTCAACAAAGAAGGATAGAAAGACGAGGGAGAGGAATGGAAACGTTTTATAGGTCAAGGCAGGTGGACCGCAAGCAAAGCGTGTGTTATGCTTGCAATAGACTAGGACTTAAACAATTTGAGTGTAACTATAGGCCACTAGAGCCGCAGCACTCAGTAAGGAGAGTTGAGACCTTTAACCCGAGACATAGTAGACAACACAATGGACAACAATATTACAACCATTCCGAAAAGAATAGAGACGGGAATGAAATAAATACCAAGAGAGGGAGACTCATCAGAGAGATAGTACAACCACATGACAAGACGGAGAAAGGATATATTGATACAATAAGTGGAAGGCAACCACAAGTGAACATGATAGGAAGGCCACATGTTAGGTATAACCAACAACCATACCATAGACAATGGGCCAGAGTACACCATCCTGCAAGTTGGTTTGACAAGAAAGGATGGCTACAAAAGACATGTCAAGAATACAGGAATAGGAAGATGAATTGGGATGGTTAAGTTATAAACAGGAAAAAATATGAAAGGAGAAATATATGTACAGATCGCGAAATTGGGAAATGGAAATGTAACCAATATCAATATAAACAGGGACATAATAGAACATGGAATAACAGGGACAGGACACTCCCGACTTTCAACAGCAACTATGGATCAGGACATTGGGACAGCGTGAATAGGAGAAGAACTAGAATAGATTTGAGGAATTTTGTTGGAGACATCAGGAGAGGAGTCAAAGACAAGAAAATACAAATAAATGAAATTGAAAAACAAGAAAGAAAACAACGTATCCCTAAAAGAAGACAAGTAGCAACAGCAATCGAGCTAGCTCATAAACCAGACCCTTGCTCATGTATTGTCGAAATACACGGAAGGAGATATAGAGCATTGGTAGACTCAGGGGCTACTGTAAGCCTTATCAGATTTGGGCTTTACAAGCAGATACGAGGCGTAGCTCAATACAGAAAGACACAAAATACACTTACCTCGGTGTCAGGAGAAAACCTGAAAGTGATGGGAACAGCTATGATACAAATGAGAATTGGAAATACGATCAGGGAACATACGTTCACCATTGTGAAGGGTATGACGAGAAATATCATACTAGGACGTGATTTTCTGGTAAAACATAGGGTCAATTACATTTTGATACTCACCAACTGAAGATAAATGGCGAATACATCAGGTTACAGGACGACATATACATAGCGTCCATAATCCGAAACAAAACAACAGTTACGCTGCGACCGAATGAAGTCGGTATTGTTCAAGGCAAGTTGAAAAGATCCCCATATTTCAACCAAGGACAAACGGTCTTAACACTCGACTGGGAAGATGGAGATATACTAGATGAACCCGGACTAGAAATGGTAGAAGGAATAGTACAAATTGGAAAAAGACAACAATTTCCAACGATGATTATAAACACCACGGGAAAAACAGTTAGAATACCAAGAGGATTTGTATTAGGAAGGGTACAACTGATGGAAGGTCAGGAAGGAAATATGGAACACCAAGAAAAGCACCAAATACAAGAAACTATGAACAATAACAACGCGCGTCAGAGACAAAATCGGAAACCACAAACAGTGGTGGTACCACAACATAGAGTTAACAACAAGATATACAGAGAGCAGAAGAAAGTGGAAACAAGGAAGCAGGACAAGATAGGAATCAAGGAAGATGTATGCACACCATTCAGACTCAATGCAGTGTTAGGACAGAAAAAGCACACAAAAGAGAATGGAATACAGAGAGTTAACGGTGTAACAGAAAAGATGGAAAGGATCAAAATACCTCCACCAAGTATAGAGCAGTTGAGGAAAGAAATAAAAGCCATCCTTGGAAGAACTAAACCAGACATCGTGGTACTAAAGGAGGTGCAGAAAATTCGGGAAGGAAAGTTTGATATAGATTTATCAGAAAGAAAGGAAGAAATCTACAAGCTTGTCGTAGACGAAATAGAGGACGATAGACCGATGGATGCAAGAGACTATATAAGGAATCATAGTATGTATAGTACAAGAGGCAGAGTTGGGAAAAGATGTACACGGATTCCCAATAACACACCACACTACACGGAAGGACAGAAGCAACACAGCAATACACATGATAGGATAGGAACACGTAGAACTGAAGCAACACAAAAGGATAGTGACTGGAAGGAGTCTAACAGGATAGGAGACAACTGGAGAGTAGGATGGGAAGATGACTATGGAGAAACATCAACAGGTAGTCAGTGTCCCGCAAGAGCAGGAAGAACACAAATCCATGCAGAACCGGGAACAACATCTGATCGGTTAACCCCCAACCCCCCAAATCTTACACAGCGAACAAGAGGAGATGGGCACATATAGGCCAGAAAAAGACAGGATACAAGTATGGCAGGATACAGAGAGTAAACAGTACAATGAGATTCTAGAAGATACGACAGGAATAAGGAAACAATGGAATAATGTTGAAACAGAAATAGATGCACCGTACAAACATACGAGAGCTGCAGAACAAAGAAACAGAGCACAGGAGCAGCAGCTATTGAAACAAAAGGAACAACAGATAGAGACTAAACAACAAAGTGGTGCAAGTCAAACTCAGAATATAGAGGACACATCAGCTAAAGATTCAGATACGCAGGAAGAGATGGAGGAAGAAAATATAAGAGGGATGAAGAGACAGCGGTCGTCGTCATCAGATGATTCAGAGGATTACAGAAGGCGTCTAGCAAAGTTGAGACATGTAGAAGAGGTCAGACTAAAGAGGAAGAATAAATTAAGAAATAGTGGTGCAGCGGGAAGTAGGGAAGATATAGCTACACTGTGCGATTTTATTGATAGAAAATTTGAGGAGCTGAGAATGGACGACGGAATAGGGAGTACGAATCGAAAAGAGTACCGAGCCAAGAGTCGAGAGGCTAGAAAGGAGGAGACAAATTGCAGCAGTAGTAGAAGTAGAGAAACTACTAAGGATCGAAGGAGATGCCGATCTAGTAGTCGAGAGGAGTCGAAGAATAGAGATACTATGAGGAATAGAAGCAGAGAGGAAGAGAATAGGAGAAGGAAGAATAAAGAGGAAGAAGGAAATAAAGATATAACAAAAATAGAAGAGTTAACTGCATTTTGTGCAGATCTGGAGAGGAAGTTGGAAGAGTTAGAAAGGAAACAGAAAATGAATAAACAGACATCGGAGAAAAAGGAAGAGGTAACATCACCTGGGGCAGGTGATGATAGAAAGGAGGCCATAGAGAAGGCGAAGCAGGCATCTAGAATACCACGGAGTGCAACAATGATGCAGCGAGAGGGTTATATGGGTAGAGGTCGAGGTAGCGACAGAGAACCTGAAAGAAACTCAGGGAGCATGATAAGGGAAGAAATGGAACATAGGGAAAAACCGAGGAAAACGGTTGACGAAGTAAGAAGTAAGGCGGTTGAGAGAAACTCGGGAGATACACGAGATACAGAGGTAGAGAGGAAGCAAAGTGTTGACAAGGTTAGACGAGTAGAGGCGACTCAAGATATGGATTAACTGATAGCATTAGAGGCGCTTAAAAATAAGGAGACAATAGAGGCGCTTAAAAGTAAAGAGACAATTGTGTTGAAGTTGATGGAGCTTATGAGCAAACAGGGGAATGAGTAGGAGGCTATGGAAGAAGACAGCATATTAGGAGGTGTAGACAAGATGGCGGCGGTAGCTGAGCCTTGAGAAGGCTAAGTATAATTGGTCTGTACCGCACACACATGAGAGAACTGAGTACACCTGACCAATAGGGTACTGCAGTAGAGGAGACGAGTAAAGGAGAGGTAAGAAGTAGAGGCCATGGTAGTATGGCGGAAATTATGTGAAACGCCGTGGTGACGATGGCAAGAATAGTGCAGACTGACATGTTGGTGAGGCCGTGGAGGAGGACCGCAGTTATGGAGCAATATGAGGTATGGAGGTACGGAGTAATATGGGGGTGGAGATTTTGAGGAGGCCGTGCAGGAGGATGGCAGAAATATGGAGTATTATGGTGAAATGGGAGAAATATGGAGTTATATATTTTTAGCAGTCGTAGAGGAAGACGGAAGGAATAATAGAAATTTTGAGATTTTGAGAAACTGTTGAGGAGGACGGCGGTTGTATGGGGTTTTCTGGGAGAAATATGGAGAAATAAGGGAAAATGAGATTTTGGGAAACCGTGGAGCAGGACGGCAGAAAGATGGAGAGATATGAAGTATTATGGAGTAATATGGAGACTGAGATGTTGAAGCCGTAGAGGAGGACGGCAGAGATATCGAGAATAAGGAGGTAAATGACAATGGGGTTATTGGGAGGCCGTAGAGGAGGACGGCAGTGATGGTGAGAGGTGTTGGGAGATGGACAGAGTTGTGGTTGAGAAAGTGGGGAGCACAGTTCCAGAGAGGGAACGAGAGTAGCGGTTATGAGGGAGAGGAGAGAAGTAGAAATTGCAGCGAGAGTCTAGTTGTTTGGAAGCTAGATGCAATCGTTCTACACTAAACATAAAAGTGAACTCAGTAGGACCGAACGATGGACTACTGCAGTGGTGGAAGAGAAGAGGAAAGAGGCAGGGAAGCCATAGATTACGGGAGAGAGACGTAGATGGGAGGAATGGAGAAGTCACAGAGAGGAGACGAAAAGGAATTACGAGACAACTAAAGGAGTATTGGAGAAACTATAGAGAATATGGCGGTAGATGAGGGCCATAGGGAAATGGCGAAGATATAGAGAAAATTGGATAATTAGAAGTGATAATCTAGAGGGAGCTAACAACGGAGTTGAGGAAGATGCAGATTTTTTTTCGGCAGTTGCCAGAGTCTGGTGAAGACTTTGTGGGAAGCGAGGCTTCTCCAAGTTATAAGAAATAGAGGTTATAGGGAGATAATAAGGAAGAATAATGAGAGATAGAAAAACTAAGGAGATGAGAATAGGGGAGAGAATAATTATGTTGAAGAAACAGTACACATTGTATATGGTTACGGGTTTCTTTTAACCACAAGGGAAGATGGAAATGAAATGTAGATAACGTAGGAAAGATATGCAACTAAGTAGAACGATTGTGGTAAAGTGGGATGATATAAATATTTATAGGGGACTTAGTGTACTGACTGAGATCAGCTGTGAAGGTATCTGTATCTAATAAATGTGGTGTATTACAGATGACCTTACTTTGCTACCACATTTAGACCTCAGTCAGGCTTATTCTGGAATATTGTGATGACTACGTTGAATGTCTAGGGTTATGATAGTGTTGAAGTGTATGTTCACAACAACCAACAGACAGATAAACAATTTAATTTAATCCACAATACTTTACAACACTGTGACACTCACATACATAGAACACTCTATAAGACTATCTTAATAAGTCAAGTGTTAACTTTTAAAATATGTATTAATTCCTTTCAATAATAGATATCCTGATTCAACTACAAAGTGAACCAGGAATCACAATCAAATGTAATCACAAGTTGTATGTACACAATTTATAGATAGGATCTTTGTATTGCCATATATTATTCTTACAATATGTGTGTAAGTAGTGATGTAGTACTATGAGGTAATACTGGCTTTTCAAGCTAGGTTGTTGTTTGTCATCATGACTTCATGTGTTTGTTTCTGGTGGAAATAATATTGGAAAGGTTCACAGTTTCTTTTATTTGAAACAAATAACTGTCCCTCTTGATTTAATGTACAGTCAATTTTAGAGGGGGTATACACAAGATTGAGCTGCTCTGGCCAACGAAATCTTAACTTCTGTGTGGGCGGCAGGATAACTGACTCCTCTGCTCGCTTGCTTCACCGTTTTCTTGAGAAACAACACTGGTCGATATCTTGACCAAGGAGTATGCTACCAGCCTCTGGATTCAGCAAAACTCAGACCAGGTGCTGCTTTAATACTTTAGTACCACGGTCCCTGAAACAAGAAGGTTGTACCTCCTACTTCAGAACTAATTTATAATCTATTTCCACACTGAAGCACAATACATAACAAACACAGAGTTCAGCGCTGTAGGCCAACTGCTAGCTTCTCATGTAACAATATACACCAGTATTCCTCTCCCTAATGGTTACAACGCCTCTGCAATTCCATCATTTTTTCCTTCTATTCAATAAGATAGGTGTCATAGTACTATTTGGTAATCCCATGCAGTTATACTCCTCTCCGACAAGTTTTTTTTCATGGTGGAGCAATATCTAGGCTTTGCCTCATGTTTGTTACTGAACCACACACATACAGACATAAATTATCAATTCACATTCAATTTTCATCAAAAAGATATCAAATATGTCTAGCTTACCACAATTCAAGGAAATATTAAACAAGTACGTTGACTGGCGATGAGTTATGGCACAATTCCGATCTGCCTCTGTCCCAGGCTTTTATTAGAAAAATATGAGCTGGTTCTCAACGCACTTGCTTCTACAAAGTTTATTTTCAAAAAGTGGCACTGAACAGACGCTCCTAATTGACTATATTAAATGGTCTAGCCAATGAGACCATGTTTACAAAAGCATTTGAAAAAATGTACCCTTCCTACCGTTTCCATTAACAACCAAAAATAGTATTTGCAGTCGACTAATCATGTTTCGCCTTACATATTATTCTAGCCAATCAAATCGGATCTAACGTGGTGGCCTCATTTCCTCTAAAGCAGTGTCCAAACACGCCATTATGAGCAAATATGATCCTGTGTTGTCAGACAACACCACTATATTATTTTGGCTATAATTTGTTAATTATTAGACTATTTGCTTAACACCTAACATATTCTTTGTCAGCAAGTCCTAAGGCACCCAAATATATAAGTTTAATGGAGCCAAGTGGCTTCGTTCAAAATATGTATTTTCTTCTACCACCCGTTCACTTCTATACGATGGGGTGTCTTCTGTACTGTCAGGCTAATGTCAGGATTTCAGACATAAAACAGTATTGTGTCATGTTTCCTAATAAGCATTAACCATGTTTTTTAAAACCTTACCTCGTATTGGTAGTGTTTTTTATTACTGTTTAGTTGAAAAAAAGCAAGCCTGCATGCCTTTCGCGTGGGGTGGCATTAATTTTAAATCGCGAGACGACGTGGTAGTATTGCATGCGTTCCTCCGTACATCTCTCTCTCTCTCTCTCTCTCTCTCTCTCTCTCTCTCTCTCTTCTAAGCCCGTCTGTCTTTTCGTTTACGTAGTGCATAAAATGACATTAATGTAATATTAATCTAGGTCATTACGCAGTGTGTCTATCACAAGGTTTTCTAAGAAACACAGTACCAGTTTTATTTTTAGAAACGCGTGTATTTTATGCAGTAGGCTCTACTAGCAAACGTGAAAGCGTTACAATTATGCAGACGGAGCATAAAAAGGGGATTTCTTGTTTAGCTAGTATGACGTTCTATAATACAGGCGTACGCTATTGTGACCGCACTGTTCTTTTACCATTCTTCTTTCCTTTTATTGAATTAATTCGTTAGGCTTTACATTTACTTTCTAATTTAGATATGTGGATTAGAATTTCACGACAAATTCTCCCCACTTAAAACAGACATCATATGTCAGTCTATAATTCTATATACACATAGAGAAATTTAATATTATTCCTGGTGCTTACGGTGATTTTCATCACACGGATGGCGGCTTAGAAAATCCGCACCCAAGTTAGTTTTTTCCAGAAATATACTTTAATGATGAAAGTGGTTCCTTTTTCATCTTCGGTGCAATAGACAAGGTCAACAAGTGTGTCTCTTCCTGATTTTCTCTTTCCAAATATTTCTTCAAAAGATTCACATGATATATTTTTTCTTTCCCCTTCTTATCTATCTTATAATTGGTTCTAGACACCTTCTCTAGAACTGTATATGGACCTTGCCATCCAATTTGTAACTTATTCTGACTACCGGGTAGAAGGTTCAGTATCTTCTCTCCCACAGCCAAATCTCTGTCTTTAGCTTTCCTGTTGTAATAAGCAGCATGTTTTTTCCTGGCTTGTCTCAAATTTTCATTGGCAAGTTTCCAGCCAGTTTTTAAACGAGTGGTCAGCTCATTCACATATTGGTATGAGGATGTAATATTTTCCTCTGCCTTTTCATCAGTCCACGTTCTTAACAGAGCTTCGAGTGGACCTTTTGTGATAGGGTGGGCGAGATGATGATGATGATTATATTGTGATGTGTGATCACTCTCTTGTCACACTCGCACCGACCCGAACAACAATAAAACTCTTGATTCTAGAGGCAGGGGCTATATTTATTTTTACAACCCATTCAGTGACAAAGCAAACATTAAACAAATAAACTAGCGAACATAACAAAACGAAACTAAACAAAACAAAACACCCAACAGTGCCCGATGCTAATCTGAAGAAGCAAACAAAGCACAGAATAGTTAAAATCATAATATAATACTGAATGAGAAACACCACGCTCTCACCTGTCAAACTTCCTACGCCGCCACCTGACACACTCAACTATCACACACACACACACTCATGTGTGTCGTCCAATGCGACTAGTATGGTGTTGTGCATGAGGCTGGCAACCTCACCATGTAACACAGATTGCCACCGAAACCACTACTGCAAGGGCAAACTCTCAGCTATCACACACACACACACACTCATGCATGTCGTCCAATGAGACTAGTATGGTGTTGTGCATGAGGCTGGCAACCTCATCGTGTAACACAGATTGCTACCGAAACCACTACTGCCCTAGCATATGAATACTTAATATGGAGGCAAACCACACTGTTGGCCCCATGCTCCCTCAGGAGAGGAGAAGAGAAATATATACCTTGAAGTGAGCCCACGTGCTCTCACAACCATTCCTCACATAACCATAATTAAATAATCATAAAATGGACATAAAATAATATTCAACTATATGTACAACAAATACTTTCAATAACGAGAACAAACCACCACCTCGCAACTGATCTATCTCAATATTCGTTACTGCATTCGGAAGCATGTCGTATGTGACGACTGGTGCGCCTGGCAACAAGCGTGTCGTATATGACCACTGATGAGACTGGGAATCTCATCACATGAAACACATCGTTACCGAAACAAATCACTGCCATAGCATATAAATGCTTCATGCAGGCTTCTGTAGGATTCAGCCGCACTGGTGTCACCCTGCTCCGCAAGGAGCAAACAGCAACATGTATGTCTCAAATGCGCTTTACGCCCAAGGAGTGGCCTCGCGCTCTCCAGAAATCTAAATACATATTCTCACCTCACAGTAACCCATTAAATATATACAGTAGAATTATGATAAGTAGGCTATCGTGAAATACACTTAATTACTTTTACATTAAAGAAATAAAATAATTACTCTTGACTTTAACAAAACTGGCATTAACACGAAAACTATCTCTTTCCTTTACTGGGGAAAATTATCTTAATCTGCTTCCACCCACGTGTTGATTCACGCGATCTAAAATTGCGTAACATTAAGTGATAACTAGGAGTGTTAAATGCAGACTTGCTGGCGCCGCTTTTATACAATCACCAAGTGGCGCTATCTTGATATTTTGCTAACAAGCCAATATCATCTAAATTCAAGTAATAGATGCTTCTCTGTCCAGTTTCATGTATAAAACACTCTCCTACTAAATTTGCCTTTCTTGCCCGGTCTGATGACTGACATAATTGCTCTTAAACTCTCACATCTGTGATTTGGGCTTTGCGTGCCTAATAAAACCGATCAAACATTATTTTTTACTCCTCTATCATTTCGAGACTGAATCATAATGTCCTAAAAAGACATTTCCTTTGGAAACACATCTATCTATATCACTAAACATTAAAACAGACTCGTGCTGAATACAATTTCAGAATTATATAAAACTAATTCTAATTTAAATTAACTCACGTGCTGATTCAGACTTATAGAACACGAATGCTAAATTCTACAAACTGCGCTTAAGAATTACAACTCACGTGCTCTAGTCCATCTGCTACCTACACTGGTCACCTCGTCGTTTGCTCTCTCGTGTGGGCTGAATCTTCAAAAGGCCTTTTGCCGATCGCTATTTCTTTATATAAACCGCGGTCGAATCACTCAATTCACCGCGCGCCACGCGTATCAATCTGGCTACTTAAATATCACATGAGGAGTATGAAAAGATAATCTGGTGACAGGATATCACGCGATTATCGCTTTAGAAGGCATGAAAACACAGAAATATACACTATTTCTAGAGCAAAAACACAATTCTACACCACAACTCTATTTTTAAGGCTTTATTGTGGCCTTTTCATCAATCTTGAAGAATTTACATCTCAGCATGCTTCGCGCACTTCTAAAATACATGCGCGCACTTCTAAAATACATAGGCGATAAATCTGCCCAAAAACAGGAAGGGGGCGGGCGTCTCCTTTTCGGCCCCATCACACTTTTATTGGCCTTCCAAATAATAATGTTGCTGGGGCCTTACCGGTTGAACTATGGGGTACCTCCCGATAAGCAAAGAGGGCGGCGTGAAGGTACTGGTCCCATGTATCTGGTTTTTCGTGTGCCAACTTTCTCAGGATCGACATCAACGTACCATTAAATCTTTCCACTTGGCCGTTCCCTTGGGGATGGTACACACTAAAATGGAAGTGTTTGGTCTGGAAGATCCTGAAAACTTCTTCTGTTAGTTTCCCCTTGAACTGAGAGCCATTATCAGTCAAGATTTGATTGGGAAAGCCTAACCTTGTGAAAATTGTGAGTAATGCCTCTGCCACATGTTTAGAGTCAATGGATGACAGGGCTACCGCCTCTCCCCACATAGAACAAGTGTCCACCAGAGTCAGAATGTAGCTGTTCCTCCTCTTGGTTCGAGTGAGAGGTCCCACAATGTCCACGGCAACTCTCTCAAAGGGTGTTCCTACTATGGGCATTTCCCCTAGAGTTGCTGGTGCAGTCCAATGCTTAGGTGCTACTCGTTGGCACTCTGGACAGGATTTTACATATCGTTTGATATCTTCAGTTATCCCTGGCCAGAAATAGTGACAAGCTATACGCTGTCCTGTTGCGCTGATCCCCATATGACCACTGAAGGGAATCGCATGCCCTAGTTCCAACACTTTAGTCCTATATGAAATGGGAAGGACCAGCTGTCCGTGACCATTGGATTCAGATCCAGCCTTCCTATAAATCAGCTTGTTCTTCATATAAAATTCTCCCTTGTCTGGAGGTGTATGACATTTGGGCAACTTCTTGAAACACGGCTTGAGTGTTTTGTCCTCCGCCTGTGCCTTCCTCATCTCATCTGGATGAGTATTTATTGGATTTTCCTCCTCCTTTTTAGACTGTGATCTGGTCTGCACCGTTGCCAATATCACAGGTCTCTTGGGATTCCCCAGGAAGACATATCTACACCCCAATATCAGAGGGTAGATTGGTTCATTTATCAATGCTGCTTTGATTATTCCCTCCACATATCGCGTTTTTACATGTATCTTAGCGATAGGGAGTGTCATGGTCGCTACTTCCTTGGTTGCAGCTTGAATTTCCACTGTTTCTGTGGTGTATTGATCTGCTTGCACCAGGTGAGAACTCACAACTGAATCATAATCTAAACCTGTATCATATAAACACCTTATGGTGACACCATTACAGATTACATCTTCACACACTGGGGGGTGGTACGGTTCCTGTAGTTCCTCAGGTTTGACCTTTGTTCCCTTCTTCCCAGATTTCATAGCAGCAAAACGAGGAGTTTTATTCCTACTATTTTCAGTGGTATGATTGTTCATCTTACACTTTGTACACCACTTCCTTCCTTGGTTGAAAGATTTTCTTTCATCAAATTTCCTTTCATCGAATTGTGGGGTTTTATTTTTATTGTCATACCGTGGCCTATAAAACTGGTGCCTACCTTTGTTCTGATCTCTAGGATCAAATTTATTAAAGTTCTGTGGTGCCTTAAAATTATCTACCTGTTTCTTTTTATTACTTGTTACCTCTGCCTGAGCTGCTTGATACCTTTCAGCGACATTTAGTAACTCACCCAGCCTCTCTGCACCTTGTTCCATGAGAAACTTTCTCAGGTCTGGAGCCATGGACTCTCTTAGTTGTTCTATAAGGATCATTTCCTTAAGATCTTGGGTTCTCCCCAGAGAAGTCCATTTCTCCAAGTATGTCTCTAACCGTGCAGAGAACTGGTGATATGTTTCACCTGACAGTAGTTTAGCATTCCTAAATTTTTTTCTATGAATATCTCCATTCTTTTCATATCTTAACAAAAGAGCCTGCTTTAGCATGTCATAATTTTCTTGATCATCTCTGCTCATTTTGGCAAAAACTTCATAAGCTGTACCACGAAGCCCTTGAGATAACTTTAAGCTCCACCTTTCTCTCTCTAACCCATACGTGGTAGCTAATAGTTCATATCTATTTAGATAGCTCTCGATATCATCTTCTTTCTCAACAAAATGATCTAAATGAAAGTTCATAGCTGAGGTTGAGGCTCCCTGACTAGCAGAGGCATCAGAGGTGAAGGGACTGGCACCATTTTCATGAGCATGGCCTTGGAATTCCAACTCCCTTAGTCGTAACTCGTGTTCCCTTTGTAATCTCTTATCTTCTGCTTCCCTCTGTAATCTCTTATCTTCTACTTCCCTCTCTGCAGTCAATCTTCTTTCCTCTCTTTCTGCAGCCAATCTTTTTTCTTCTGCCTCCAATGCCCTAGCCTCCTTGTCAGCCTCAATCTGCAACCTCTTAATTTCTTTTTCAGCCTCTAACTTTCTTTCAGCTTCTTTTTCTAATCTTTTTTGTTCGCGTTCAATAAATTTGTCGCATTCAGTAGTGACATAAGCAATCATAACTTGCCCGTCCATTCCTAACTCTTTAGCAGCCTGCATAGCAGCAGATCGAAATTTTGCCAGGTCGGCCATTTTCTAACAGGCAAATTTATACAATGTCTAACTTAAACAAGTCAATCTATAACTAATTATCTAAGGACAACCACAGGCACTGAGAGCTCAACCTTATCTATTTTCCACCCAAGGATACCTTTTAATTTTTTTATTATTCCCTGAAGTGAATTACCCCCAATATATATAATAGGAGAAGATTCAAAATCCCGGACAGGACCCCAATATATGTGGTAAAGTGGGATGATATAAATATTTATAGGGACTTAGTGTACTGACTGAGATCAGCTGTGAAGGTATCTGTATCTAATAAGTGTGGTGTATTACAGATGACCTTACTTTGCTACCACATTTAGACCTCAGTCAGACTTATTCTGGAATATTGTGATGACTACGTTGAAAGTCTAGGGTTATGATAGTGTTGAAGTGTATGTTCACAACAACCAACAGACAGATAAACAATTTAATTTAATCCACAATACTTTACAACACTGTGACACTCACATACATAGAACACTCTATAAGACTATCTTAATAAGTCAAGTGTTAACTTTTAAAATATGTATTAATTCATTTTTTTTTTCTTAACCAGCGGCACTTGGGCTTTCAGCCCTTCGGCCCAATGACATATCATTGCGAGGCTGGGGAACCTGAGGACTTTCCTTCCAACCCGGTCAGGAGCTTCGCTCCTTCCCATCCACAGAGGGTTTATCACAGGAGCCGTTCAGGCTATTCAGTCAAATTTCCGGCCGTAAACATTTCTTCAAACGCCGACGCCCGGGTTTGAACCATGAACACCTGGTCGCCAGTACAACACCGAAGCCATTACACCAGCGCGGCTCCCAATTAATTCCTTTCAATAATAGATATCCTGATTCAACTACAAAGTGAACCAGGAATCACAATCAAATGTAATCACAAGTTGTATGTACACAATTTATAGATAGGATCTTTGTATTGCCATATATTATTCTTACAATATGTGTGCAAGTAGTGATGTAGTACTATGAGGTAATACTGGCTTTTCAAGCTAGGTTGTTGTTTGTCATCATGACTTCATGTGTTTGTTTCTGGTGGAAATAATATTGGAAAGGTTCACAGTTTCTTTTATTTGAAACAAATAACTGTCCCTCTTGATTTAATGTACAGTCAATTTTAGAGGGGGTATACACAAGATTGAGCTGCTCTGGCCAACGAAATCTTAACTTCTGTGTGGGCGGCAGGATAACTGACTCCTCTGCTCGCTTGCTTCACCGTTTTCTTGAGAAACAACACTGGTCGATATCTTGACCAAGGAGTATGCTACCAGCCTCTGGATTCAGCAAAACTCAGACCAGATGCTGCTTTAATACTTTAGTACCACGGTCCCTGAAACAAGAAGGTTGTACCTCCTACTTCAGAACTAATTTATAATCTATTTCCACACTGAAGCACAATACATAACAAACACAGAGTTCAGCGCTGTAGGCCAACTGCTAGCTTCTCATGTAACAATATACACCAGTATTCCTCTCCCTAATGGTTACAACGCCTCTGCAATTCCATCATTATTTCCTTCTATTCAATAAGATAGGTGTCATAGTACTATTTGGTAATCCCATGCAGTTATACTCCTCTCCGACAAGTTTTTTTCATGGTGGAGCAATATCTAGGCTTTGCCTCATGTTTGTTACTGAACCACACACATACAGACATAAATTATCAATTCACATTCAATTTTCATCAAAAAGATATCAAATATGTCTAGCTTACCACAATTCAAGGAAATATTAAACAAGTACGTTGACTGGCGATGAGTTATGGCACAATTCCGATCTGCCTCTGTCCCAGGCTTTTATTAGAAAAATATGAGCTGGTTCTCAACGCACTTGCTTCTACAAAGTTTATTTTCAAAAAGTGGCACTGAACAGACGCTCCTAATTGACTATATTAAATGGTCTAGCCAATGAGACCATGTTTACAAAAGCATTTGAAAAAATGTACCCTTCCTACCGTTTCCATTAACAACCAAAAATAGTATTTGCAGTCGACTAATCATGTTTCGCCTTACATATTATTCTAGCCAATCAAATCGGATCTAACGTGGTGGCCTCATTTCCTCTAAAGCAGTGTCCAAACACGCCATTATGAGCAAATATGATCCTGTGTTGTCAGACAACACCACTATATTATTTTGGCTATAATTTGTTAATTATTAGACTATTTGCTTAACACCTAACATATTCTTTGTCAGCAAGTCCTAAGGCACCCAAATATATAAGTTTAATGGAGCCAAGTGGCTTCGTTCAAAATATGTATTTTCTTCTACCACCCGTTCACTTCTATACGATGGGGTGTCTTCTGTACTGTCAGGCTAATGTCAGGATTTCAGACATAAAACAGTATTGTGTCATGTTTCCTAATAAGCATTAACCATGTTTTTTAAAACCTTACCTCGTATTGGTAGTGTTTTTTATTACTGTTTAGTTGAAAAAAAGCAAGCCTGCATGCCTTTCGCGTGGGGTGGCATTAATTTTAAATCGCGAGACGACGTGGTAGTATTGCATGCGTTCCTTCGTACATCTCTCTCTCTCTCTCTCTCTCTCTCTCTCTCTCTCTCTCTCTCTCTTCTAAGCCCGTCTGTCTTTTCGTTTACGTAGTGCATAAAATGACATTAATGTAATATTAATCTAGGTCATTACGCAGTGTATCTATCACAAGGTTTTCTAAGAAACACAGTACCAGTTTTATTTTTAGAAACGCGTGTATTTTATGCAGTAGGCTCTACTAGCAAACGTGAAAGCGTTACAATTATGCAGACGGAGCATAAAAAGGGAATTTCTTGTTTAGCTAGTATGACGTTCTATAATACAGGCGTACGCTATTGTGACCGCACTGTTCTTTTACCATTCTTCTTTCCTTTTATTGAATTAATTCGTTAGGCTTTACATTTACTTTCTAATTTAGATATGTGGATTAGAATTTCACGACAACGATTAATGAGATAGGCAGAATTTCAAGATAATTCGTGTAGGCGGGATAATAAACTTGGGAGTAGAGATAAAAGGGATGGTAAATGGCTAATGAAGTTAGAAAGGTCTAGTAAGAGTCGTAAAGGAGCAAACGACAAGGTGTAATATGAAATGAGTTCCATTATGTACAAGTTGTAACATGAAAAGAGTTGTATTCAGTAAAATGTATAATATGAAAACAGTTCCATGATGGAAAATGTATACTATGAAATGGAAATTGTAGACAGGAAGATGAGTGAGGTTGATTAGAAGTGGAGAATGGTGGGTCTCATTGGGACAGAGGTTGAGGAAGAGAGGGATGGAATTGGTAGTAGAAGAGAGAAGGAAGAGAGTGAGTGGAGATTTTTCGGGAAATTTTCTCTGTGAGAGAAAAAATTTTTAAGGAGGGGGAGGGGGGGGGTGGGAGGTGGGGGGTGGGGGGAGGGAGATGTGTGAACGGTGGTTTGGTTTTGATAAAGAGAAAGAATGTAGAAAAATGGTTTGAGAGATATGGATGGGTTTGGTTACAGATTATTTGTCGTTGATGAAGGGAGATAAGATGTGTAAGGTTAGGCTTTGTCTTAAGGGAAGTAACTTAGAATTAAGTCCCTTACAGGTTTGAGTGAGTTGAGAAAAAAGTATGCACGAGAAAGTCGAGATGCGTAAACACATGTTAGGCGTGAACGAAGAATGTTGGAACGGGGTTTTTGACAGAGTCTGTTTTGAGACGCGCTAGGCGTAGGCAGGGAAAGGTGTTTCTCTCAAGTGTGTAATTAGATATTGAACGTGCAGCGTAAGATTTTATATTGTTGTATAAGATATATTCGGAGCACCAAAGTGTTTGTGTAAGAAAAAAGTGTATTTCAAATGAAGAAACAAAACAGGTACGTTTTGACATTTTGATTTATAACTAGTGTATGTGGCTCAGCAGACCAGGTCTGAGCAGAGGACAGTAAACAGATGAAATCTTGGTAAAAGTGACAGCCCTGGCGGTTAAGGCCAGTTTCTCGTATAGAGATATAACAAGAAACATGGGAAAAGAAACATAAAATAAATAAGCAGTACAGAAGAACGACAGGAAGTTCTGTCTGAATAAATATATGACATGTTCTATAGCTGGGACAAGTAATAGTAAGAAGACAAGCAAATGTATGTGAAAAAATGGATACTGAGATTGTTTGAAACTGAAGATTGTATTTTGCAAGACTGCCAACCTTGAAGAGAAAGTTTGGGCATACCATTTTTACTCAGTTATCAACGTATGTTAATAAAGTTCTACCATTGATATTTTCACTGCTGTTTTGAGTGGTATCGATTGATCAACAGTGGGTATGAAGAAAAAGTAGAGTCAGTCTGAGTGAAGGAAGTTTCTAGTACTTACTTTACAACACATTAGCTACTGGAAGGGCAGAGGTCCGAATCTTGCAATACGACTCACGGCCACAATATAGCAGAAGAGATATTACTGGCAAATACTTACCTATACTCCAGATGCTGTTCTGTTCTGATAGCTTCGATACCTTCACATGTTGGCATAGAAGGAAATGAAAAGGCGTATAAAGAAGCTAAGAAAAGTAGAACTAATACAAACCAAATAAATGTGAGGATGAGTAAAACAGAGATCAAAAGCTTAATTAAAAGAATAATAACTAATGAATGTACAGTAGAGTTGGATGGAAACCTGAAGGGCAGACATGCATATAAATTGTTCAAGACTCCAACAAGAACGTGTCAGGTGTCTACAGAACTAGTGAGTAGTTTCAAGAGGAATGGAAGTAAAGGTGGGGCGCAGATAAGATGTACGGACGAAAGTTCTGGGAGCTTTAAACAGTAAAGAGCAGGAAAATACAGCTCAGGCCATTCCAGATGCGGTTTATTATTGTGATGTAGGCTTCTTGGAGTTTGATAATGTCGTAATTCGAAGAAATTTTTGTCACTTTTAGCCGAGTGGTCTGCCCTGTCTTGTTCTCTGTATATTTGTCTACGCCCACTTTTCTGTCTTACAGCTCCTAATAGCGCTATTTCTGGCATTGGTCATGTCAATCTTACGTTGGACAGGCTAAATTCCACCCCTTTACACGTTGACATCGGCATCTAGCTTAAGGTCCCTTTATTCTGCCTTTCTTGTACATGGCGGCTAGATTCCTATTCTTTGATTTACAGAGAAGTCGTGGACACGGGGAAGTAACTTTAACTTTTCATCCTTCCGCCTGCGTCTAGAATCTCGAACTCAGGTCGCTCGTAAGACTGCCTGGTGTTGCTTCAGATTACGTCTTTTCCCTATATCTATAGTCGCCAGGGAAACATTTCCCTAGACCCTTATGCCTTGTTACGTTAGAGCCTTGTTACGTGCAGAAGCCACGCTCAGCCACTTGCAGACTTTATCTTACTATTTAAGTGAGGTGTCTTTATCACTCAATACCATTGTCTCAAGAACATTCTGCCACTGGACAAAGTGATATTCTGTGCCAAAGCTAAATAGCAGTTGTAGTACAGGAATTATTCTTTAGTCGGTAAGCACACATTACTTATTTAATACAGTGGGGTGTTGTCTTAATCTAATATAATAGAGATCCAGTGTTACTTTAATTCATCTTAAATATATATACATTGTTTTTCCTTAAGGTACATTTTTTCGTGACCGGGATGTCACGGATTGCCTCCACTGCTTTGCAGTAGTGGTCCAACAATGGCCAAAACTCAAGAGTATCTAAACTAGGTCGTCACAGGTGTTTACCTTCGCACACGATTACTCTTGGCATAGATGCAGATAGAAGTGTAATGACGCTTCTATCCGAAAGGAATATTCACAAGATAATTCAGAAGTCAAGAACCATGCGGCATAGAGCTGAACAATGGTTAACTTATATCTGTCCGTCGCCTTTTGTGAAGAATTAAGCAATGCTTTAGCCCGTTCAAGCCCCCAGTTGGTGTAATTCAACAAAATCCCTCTTATAAGTAATGGCTATACATATGTAAATATATCTAAGTATCTATAAATGTATATTAAATATTCTGGCTCATACGTTTGCTTTCATACATGTAATAACTGAAGAAACATCTATTGTTTAGTTTTAAAACAACAGGTAACAAATTTAATAATCAATTAGTATTAACAGTTTAAAATAAATGAAATGCTGGTGAATTTTATATTGGAATCCGATTTTCTCTTCACTAA
Source organism: Oreohelix idahoensis (assembly GCA_024509875.1). Taxonomy (NCBI): domain Eukaryota; kingdom Metazoa; phylum Mollusca; class Gastropoda; order Stylommatophora; family Oreohelicidae; genus Oreohelix; species Oreohelix idahoensis. The sequence continues at coordinate 452,031 of JAMPIV010005809.1, forward strand.
GATTTAGGGTGAGGATATAGTTCAGAAAATTATGTCCCATTGCTGGTGTCGTTTTATAAGCACTTAACTGATATAAGGTGGTCCTGCAGCCGTTTTTTTTTTTGTCAGTTCTTGGTGATGAGGGCACTTCTTCACACAACTTTTCTGATTTAGGCGGTTTGTATGGATTCCCTGCTTTTCACTCACAACTAGCTTCGATCCACGAACTTTTTAGACAAAATAGAAAAACAAATGCCTCTGCTAAGTACATTTGTGGGCTGCCAATTAACAGGCGTATTCTCGCTGTCCAACCACCAATGTTAATCTCTCAGTAGAATTAAATTCCCGAGTACACAGTGTAGCCCCGGGAAGATGATTAAAAATCACCACTATTTTTCGGGTATTAAACTGGGAAAATGTATCTGGACGGCGCGAATAATGAGTTGCCTGAGTTACAATTTACAAAGTGCATATATCTCACAAAATATTATACACTTTAGGCACATGCGATGTAATCATCAGTCATCATTGCTCCATTCAGTGTCTGGGGTCACCTCTACTGTCGGTTTTCCGCACGACTAGCCAGAAGAAATCACCAGCGCTTTCTGTAGTGATTCATGAATAAACTATTTTCGTATGTTGAGGTTGCCAGCCTCATATATAACCAGTTAACAAGAAAAAAATGTCAAATTTACATTTGTAAAATAAAGGTTTACACTTACCCCACATTTTTGGGAATACACTCGCACATGTTAGAATGGACACGAGCAATTTAGGTTATATGCTCTCGAACCACTTGATCTGGACATTTTGAATCCATTTTATGACGGGTGAATCTGCGAAACACTTGGTTTGGGAAAGTTTCTCTTATGACGGGTGATCCAATTCCTTAGGTATCCAGCCCTAATATATAAAGTCCTGGTCCCTTAAGTATTCAGAGTTTTGTATTTATAAAGGTGGGCTTACTTTTTAAGGTTTTAAGCTTCCCAAATACTTCGATCTGTCACTTATAATATAGGAATTCTAAGTCCGATGTCTCACTGGTTTTTGTGAGTTGTTCGCTTGACGATACGATGCAGTCTCTGAGTTCTGTGTCTCTGATTTCGCTAGATTATTTTCCCCACTTCTCAGTTCAAATCACAGATTGTGTTTCCGCCGAATTTTCCAATGAAATTCATTGTTTATTCCGGCCCTAAATCAAACCAATCGAATCTCTTTAGCACTGGGTTGGGGTGTCTAATTTCAAAATATCCCCCACGTGTTTTAAAATATTACATTTAATATTCCAACGCGTGACCTCTTTCAAATCATGCGGTAATATTTCCGCCGGCATCTTTATTCAACTTCACACACAAATATGTGAACTATCCTGGCTAATGCCTCCCGCCAAGATATCTACCCAGACAGATTATCTGTAACAATCACCAGGGATTGTCCCACAAAAAGCGATAATCGCATCTACCCTCTGTGTAATCTGCCAGACAAACAGACACCGACGTCGGCAGCTTAGACAGACAATCTTGGGTTCTTTTCATGTCGATCTGCGAGACCGTGTTGTCACCAGCTTTTCACGTGGGGTCAAATGTTGGACCGACGTGTTTCAAAAGATGGTCAGACTGATAGAATAGATAAGCGTATGACCGGTATAATTACCTGGTATTATCGCATTTACCTTGCGGAACGTAAATAATTCTGCGTGTAAAGCAGATAAGTCCGTAGGGGAGTAGAGTGTTAGAGACTTAATCCTGCTAATCCATCATAGAGAGCACAAATGAATTAAAGGGCAAAAATTATGCCAAATAAAAGCGGTTGAATGGGAGAAAGAGAAAAATTAAGAAAAAATGGATACTGTCGGAGTGGCTAAAGGTGTGAGAGTTATAAAAGTTATAAAAGTGTACGCCGGATTTCGTCACACGGGATGCTCTGAATTTTATTAAGTGAGCCACTCTCCATAATCACTAAGTGTTAACCCCTTGAACCCGCAGTCCCGGTATTTCGGTTTCTTCAGCTATTCCTAATCCTCGCAGTCCCGGTCAGTTTACATCAAAGGATTTACACACGTACCTGAGTTCCCATAAACGGGTTATAACGCTGCTCTACCGTTGGGTGGTGTTTAGTACCTGACGGAACTGGCTAGAGGGTAATGTCTGAATCGATAAATGGTCATTTGCTTCAGAAGTAGTTTGTTCTTTCTTGAAATGAAAATTAGTGGAACATACGCTGTATGTTAGTAAAATAGTGAAGGTATCTAAAAGGGAAAGAAACTGTGCTGGTGTAGACAAACTTTATAATTTAGAGGAAGCCAGAAATATGTTATTAGATAGGGACAGCAGTGAAAGTTTGTTGAGTGACAATGAAATTAGCCCAGAAATTGATATTGAAACAAACAGCGACAGTGAAAGCGATGTTGGCTGTCAGGAGTCGATGACTTTGAACGACGGTAAGCGTAAACGGCTAAAATGCAATAATCCTAGCACTTGGAGCAAAGCCATCAATATTTTAGATGCCCCCTTCCGTCCTTCAGATACTGTTGGTGTGCGAAATGTAGACCATCTTGGCGTTGACAGTACATCATTAGACTTTCTTTCATTGTTTTGGAGTGAAAGTACTTGGAAAAGCATGGTTTGGATGACAAATCTCCGTGCTGCTCAGACATTAGCAGAAAAAGCCAATGATTATTATGTTCGAAAATGGACTGAAATAAATATTGATGAATTAAAAGCATTCTTTGGGGTGAGAATTTCAATGGAGAATGCGATCATCAAACGTCGATATGAACATTACTTTAGTGATTCGGCTGATTTCTTATTCTCTACCCCTGGATATAAGAAAGTGTTAAAACGCGATAGATTTTTGGCAATATGGAAGTTTCTTAACGTTGTTGATGAAAATAATTCAACACTTGACAAATCAGACAAGCTGTATAAAGTGCGACCTGTGTTGTGTGATATTACGGAGAAATTTCGACATTTCTTTGTCCCGTCACAGAACATGTTTCTTGACGAGGGAATGATTCCTGCGATGAATCGCCTTGGTATAAAACAATTATATAAATTTAAAAATAAAATGGTATGAAATAATATATCAAGTCAAAACCAGTGAAATGGGGCATAAAAACATTTTTACTAAGCGAAAGCAGCACTGGGTACATTTATAACATTGACGTTTATACCGGTAAAACTGATGGTCTGTATGTAACTGAGATAGGTGCATCAGGTAGCGTGGTTGCCAGGTTGACATCTGTCTTACAAAACCAAAACTACCATTTATATATGGACAGATTCTATAACTCTCCAGCACTATGCACGTACTATCTAAGAATAGGATCATTTGGCATCATTCAGACGAACAGGAAGAATTTTCCAAAACAATTTATACCATTGAAAACACAGTTGAAACGTGGTGAGTCGGGCTACCTGTGTCTTGATAATATGTCTACAGTAGTCTGGTGTGATCGCTCCCAAGTATATTTTATATGCACCTTACACAATCCACAACAGCAATTTAGCGTGTCTCGGAAGAATAAAGATGGTACATCATTACAACTGACTTGTCCACAAGTGATGAGAGATTACACGCACAACATGGGAGGCTGTGATCTCAACGATCAAATGACCAGAATCTATCGTACGCCCAGACATTATAGATGGCCTCGATATAAAATAACTCAGGCGGTGGCGTAGCTGGCGAGTCCTTTTTAGGGCTTTATGCTTTCAGATGGATAATGTTGGTCCTTTTCAGGACTTGGTATCTGTCAACGCTGATCGGGTTGGCAGTCAACAGAGTTGACTTTTTTAAAATGGTAAATGCGCTTTGATATAACCAAATAGGTTGAAATAGCACGCCTCGCCAGAAGAAGGCAAAAACCGAACCAAACCAAAAACAACAAAAAATAGATGGCCTCGTCGTTTACTGATGAAGGCTATATTCTGGTGTCTATTTAACGCATATATTGTGGAGAAAACAGTCAAGTCACGAGCGTCACAAGGCAAGCGGTCCAGAACCTTTAATGACTTTGTTGAAGAGATATGTATGCAGCTTGTCGGTGACTTCAGGCGAACATCAATTATCAAGCAACATGTATCTCCTGCCTGCGAACGCCGCATGTCTAATGTTGGACTACACCATCCAGAAAGACCAGATGAAGCAACAGGAAATAATACTTGCATTGTCTGTCGTGAGAAGATGTATCACTTTAGTCGGGATAATCCAGACAAGGTAAAACATGATAATCCACTCAAGATGATTAAAAGTTTTCTGCTGCTCTGAATGTCAAGTGTATTTGTGCATTCGCCAGAATTCCACCTGCTGGAAGGATTACCACTTGAAGAATGAATATTGGAGATAACTTGACAGTTTATAAATTTTCCAAATTGGATCTCTTAGGAAATTTTATTTTGTCGACTGTTGTATAACACGAAGCAGTAAAGTTTTGCATTGAAATTACTGTCGTTTATAGAATATTGTTGCATGTTGTACAGCACTATGGAGGTGACCTCTTCTAGAGTAAAATGTCGGCCTTTCTTAAAACATTTTATTGTGTTTCAAATATTACATAGCTCTAGGGAGGGAAGATTTGGAGTGAAAAGGTGCCTTTCTTAGAACGTTGTAATGTATCAAGTGTATAGCACTAAAGTGGGAAATACTGGAGTAGAATAACTGCCCCTCTAAGAACATTGTAACTTGTCAAATGTTTTTTGTAGCATGAGGAAGGAATGTTCTAGTGTGAAATGTCTACCTTTCTTAGAACATTGTAATTTATTAAATGTGTAGCATGGGGAAGAAATGTTGTGGAGTGAAATGTCTACCTTTCTTAGAACATTGTTATTATTAAATGTAAAGCATGGGGAAGAAATGTTGTGGAGTGAAATGTCTACCTTTCTTACAACATTGTAATTTATTAAATGTATAGCATGGGGAAGAAATGTCCTGGCGTGAAACGACAGCCTTTACTATACTATTGTTACTTGTGAAATGATGCATAACACTATGTGTTAGAGTTCTTGGGTGAATTGACTGCATGTACTATAATATCGTAACTTGTCAAATTTTGGTTAGCTCTAGGGAGAGAAGGCTGGGGTAAAATTACAGCCATTACTATACTGTACTATTGTAACTTGACAAATGTTGCATAGCACCAAGGATGGGAAGTCTATGGTAACATTACGGCCTTTACTATAATGTTACAATTTGTCAAGTGTTCCATAGCACCAGAGATGGAAAGTCTGGATTAGGATTACTGCCTTTACTATAATAGTGTAATACGTGAACTGATGTTCAGCGCTAGAGAGAAAAACCTGGAGTAAAATTGCTGCCATTACTATATTATTGTAACTTGTCAAATGTTCTTTAGCACTAAGGATTTGAGTTCCATAGTGAAATGACTGCCTTAGAATGTTGTAGTTTATTAAATTTTGTTTAGCACTTAATAGGGAAGTTCTGGAGTAAAATTACTACCTTTCTCAGAATATTGAAACTTGTCAGAATTATCATTGCGGATGGAGGTTGTGCTATGAAATAAATGTTTATCCTAGTCTGCAGAGTACATGATGATGATGATAATGATAATGCATATAAAACTGGTGCAATTTTGTATTGTCCGTGCAATCGTCACCTGTCTTATAGTTCAAATCTTCATTATCCAGCCACAAACAGGTGACAAAGAAAAGAATTACATATAGGCCTAGGTACTACAAAAACATACGGTGTTAAGAAACAATACAAAATGAGCGATATAAGCAGATGGAAAAAGTACAATGATAATACAAGAAAATCGAAAAACCTAAAAAAATACCGAAGCAAGAAAGTAAATTAAACGAAACGAAAAAAAGAGAGAGACTGGACAAAACTTGTTTGTGGCTGACGAAGGGTAAAACCCGAAACGTTCCTTGTTTCATGTGAACTGTTATTTGTAAAACTGATTCAATACCATTTTATTAGTTTATATACTTATATTCCTTACCAGTTTTACAGCAGCCCCTTAATTTATTTACTTGCCTAACCCCTTTAGTTAGATTATCTGGGTGTTGAGAAAGTGTACGGATGTTGGTGGTTTGGAATGAGGCGTTTTGCCTGAGAGATTGAGTGAAGTATTTTTCTGTGATTGTGACATATCAGACCATCAGAGCTAGTAGAGTTATTATGTTTTGTTGTTATCGTAGGTTCTTTAATAAATATATTTATATGTTCTAAGCGGTCATAATTTATTCTAGTCTAACTGTCACTTGATGTTTGTTGTTGTAGTCCTTACTGTTTCCTATTTTGCGTGAGAGGACGGAGAAAAGTATGACATATTAAATCATAGTTTCGAGTATGGCTGGGGGGGCAAAGTCTTTTACAGACAGGGGATATGATGTGTTGGTGTTGTGGGTAGTGGGTTTCCCCCCTTGCTTCACCCTAGGCCTAGTGAATTCTTGTTCATGAAAGGAGCGACCATTGCGGTGTTAGTCTCTTGGTCTAGCAAAATCTCTCATACCCCAAGATCGTTGTGCGTGGTGAAGAGCCACACCCTCCTCGAGGTAGTCCTGGTAACTGAGGGTGCGAATCCTCAGGCTAAACACAACGGATCTAGAGGAGCAAACCTCGATAATAAAACCGGTGCACTACACCGTACACGCCCTCTGTGGGCGGGAAGGAGCCAGATGGATACTGAACAGGTCTTGGGAGTGGGAACGTGTGTGGACTGCTCCCTGAAGATCGGAACCCATCGTACAGGCACAGAGACTCAGGACGTGACGATCCTATTGTCTTCAACTCTTGGTCACATGCCTAGAGCCTCGGAGAACTCGGCGTAACCAGCAGGCAATTTGGCGGCGGGGAAAGAGCACTGTGAGCCCTACCTTGGCTACGTATCACAAGGAGATACAGAAACACCCCCTTTATCTCCCCCAGAGCTGGCACAGTACACTTCTGGCTCCTACCCGGGGCGGTAGGAAATCCACAGGCACCCCAGCATCACAATGCCATGGAGATTACAAAGTTGGAATTTACTAACTCAAACCTGGCAGAGCAAGTCCTCCATCAGATGCGGCTGATGCTGGGCCCACTGGTGCGTGGACACGTCCCGATCCCCATCGAGACTTGCCCGGGGAGCCCACCCCGGCTCAAAAAAGCAGAGAAGGCCACTCTCCAAACCTCCGATGTCTTGCGGGCAGTGTTAGGATGTGCAAGAATTTGGACAGGAAGACTCCACAACTTCCCCACTGAAGACATGCCCACTACGACCGTTGCCTCAATTGGCTGTGTGTGGTGTACCCGGAAACGGGGCCTCCCAGTACTGAGGCACAGTTAAGTCCCCGATGTCACTTATCGGTGCAGAGTTGAGAGAGATGGCTGAGCATCACAATCCCCCCTGTGTTGCAGCATGATGAGAACCCAGCATTGCACACTGAGCTTGGGGGGATCACTTGGGCACCAGACTTAATACTGGCTCTTGACTGGATGGCCGCATGCAGGAGATTTCTACAATGGAGAGATGGCAGGTGGTGGGTATCTGGAAGTGGCTCTGTGCAGGACGTGAGGATTCCTTGGGAGAGCCCAGAACCAGAGCACAGCATTGTGCAAGCTCTGCATAGTTGGAGAGCCCCCCTGGATGACGGAGAATGCACAGTGTGCCACCCCACCTATACCCAACTGCTAACTTAGAACCAGAAGTGGGGTCCTCTGTATGCGTGCCAGGCCAGGATAAAATGCCTGGGAAAGAGACTGGAGCTCAGAACCCCCTAACTCAAAGTTGCAGGATGGCAGAAAAGCCACGGGAAAAACAGGTCTATTTTGAAGATAACTCAACCATATTTTCACTATACGAGCTCGGACGCCGCCTCGGTAAACAAGGTCCGCGCAGAGCAGTGACACCCCAAGGCTGCTTGCGAATAGTCTACTACTGGGAACATAAACAGATTAGGGATGAGATCACTCTCCCGTTGAATAGGTGCTAAAGTCGTAGATACTGGGCCAGAAGACGCACCGGAAACCACAGTATCACGCAACTCGCTTTTTTTATGGATGAGTACACCGTCAAATAAATCTCGTACTGGTGCTCGCCCTGTGGAGCTCCACCAGGCAGGTGCAGTGCCGGGCTCTGAGCCTCGACAGAGCCCACCCTCAGCTACTGGAGGACCCTCTAGACCGTCTTGTGGAGTCAGCAGACGGCGGAGGAGAACTACCGACCGAAACAAAACAGAAAAAGAGAAACCCAGAGTGCCACTTGTCATGATGCACTGGAATGCAGAGGGAGTGAACAGCAAGCAGGCTGGATACAGCAAAAAGACAGAGCTGGAAAACATCTTGTATGAGAAGCAAGTCAGTGTTTGCTGTATCCAAGAGACTCACTTGAAAGCAGATCAAACCTTTAAAATAAGGGGATATCAATGCTTCAGATCCGACAGACAAGATAGACGAAAAGGAGGAGTACTTACTCTTGTAAGGAATAACATTCATGCACACGAAAGGAAAACCTACATGGATGGAGCAGAATATCAGCTGTTGCAGATAAAGGTAGACAAGATGGAAATAGAACTCCTGAACTATTACTGTCCAAACAACAAACCCCTGAGTCTCAGCTCTATACAGGTACCAGCCACCAACTTTATAGCAGTTGGAGACTTTAATAGCCACTCCCAGAGCTGGGGCTATAACCATCTAGATCACAGAGGTGAAGAGGTTGAAACATGGCAAGATGATCACTCCCTAATCCTAGTCAATAATGCCACAGATACTCCTACCTTCTACTCCAGAGGATGGCACACAACTTCAACACCAGATCTTGCCTTCGCCACCCCAGATATAGCTGGATCTATTAGTAGAGAAGTAGGAGACCAACTAGGGGAAGCGACCATCGCCCAATCTTTCTTACTGTCCAGAGTGCAACTCTCAGTACAGGCCCAGCCATTACAAGATGGAACTACAAAAAAGCCAACTGGGGTTTATTCAGGCATCAGGTAAACATGCTGCTGTCTACCCTCAAGGTACAGAACAGAGACATTAATGAAGTGGTAAAAGACTTCAACAGATGCATACTACAAGCTGCAAAAGAAACCATTCCCAAAGGATGCCGGCGTAACTACATACCATACTGGTCCAGCACACTCCAAGAACGTCAGGAAGCTATGGACAAGGCTAGAAAGGAAGCAGAGTCTCAGCCTTCACTTGAAACTCACAACAAATGGAAAAAGGCTGTAGCAGAGTTTCAGAGAACAAAGCTAGAAGAAAAACGGAAAAGCTGGAGAACTAAAATGGCATCGCTGAACCTTGAGAAAGACGGCAGGAAACTTTGGAGATTAGTCAAGTCTCTAAATGAAGATTGTTCCTCACCTAGGCAGACTATCACATTAGATGAAGGTGGCAAACTTTTCAGAGGAAAACAAGCTGCAGACCTGTTTGCTAGAAGATACAGTTCAGAAAGCAACTTACCCATTAACATAGACCATCAGAGAGAGATAAGAAAAGAAATACTGGCAACCATTGGACAGACAGATACTCCTGCCCCAATGAGGGAACCCATCACACTAGGAGAACTACAGAACGCTATTTCCAAGCTTAAGTTTCAAAAGTCACCCGGCCCAGACAAAATCAGCAACGAAATGCTAGTAAATCTGAGCTCAGCAGCAAAGACAAAACTGCTTGAGATATTCAACCACAGCTGGTTGAAAGGAACTGTACCCCAAGTATGGAGAGAAGCCATCACAATACCCATACTAAAGAATGGGAAATGTAAGTCCGAGGCTGCAAGTTACCGGCCAATCAGTCTCACAAGCTGTGTTGGGAAGACTATGGAGCGAATAGTCAACCACAGATTGAAATGGTATTTAGAGTCTGAGCAGATCCTGGTGCCGGAACAAGCTGGATTTAGAGAATGCTACAGTATAGAAGACCAAGTTACTTACTTGTCTCAAGCAATAGAAGATGCCTTCCAGGAGAAGAAAAAGGTCCTAACGATCTGGGTCGACTTCAAGCAGGCCTTTGACAAGGTGTGGAAAGATAGCCTTATTGCAAAACTTAGGAGAAGTGGAATGCAAGGCAACATGATGAAATGGATCCAGTCATACTTGCATAACAGGAGAACTAGAGTCACTCTTGACGGTCTGCAGAGCAGAAAAGTGTTGCTCCATCAGGGGGTACCTCAAGGAAGAGTAATTTCCCCAACACTCTTCCTTGTTTACATCAATGACCTGGAGAAAGATCTCCCCGCAGGAGTGAAAGCTGCCTTATATGCAGATGACCTAGTACTCTGGTGCGCTGATGAAAACGTCACCACAGCAAATTATAGAATGCAGCGGGCAGCAGACATGCTAGTGTCATGGGCAGAGAAATGGCTTATCACAATAAACACAGACAAAACCTCCACAACACTGTTCTCCCTCGCCCCCAAGGACAAATCAGCTAACATACACCTAGGGACAACCGTGATCAAGGAAGAAAGCTACCCCACCTATCTTGGGGTGACATTTGACCAAAGGCTTACATGGAATAAGCATATTGAAAATGCAGAAGGAAAGGCCCGAAGACGACTAGGCATACTCAGAAAATTAGCAGGTACCAACAAATGAACGAAATCTAAAGAAGATTTATAATGGAGTAATAAGACCACACTTAGAGTTTAACTCAGCAGCATGGTCATCAGCTGCTAACTCACATCTGCAGTCTTTGGACAAGGTGCAAAATTAAGCTCTCAGGCTCATTACAGGAGCCATGAAAACTACACCAATAACAGAGATGCAGAAGGTTGCTGGATTACAGACATTGTCCCATAGAAGAGACACAAAAACCATGATCCAGATGGAAAAGTACAACAGTATGCCAACGCACCCAATGAAGGCAAGACTAGATGATCTGGCATTGGGACGTCTAAAGCGTAGCAACTTTGTGCATCGGGGGAAAAGACTTAAAAGACAGCATCAAGAAGACCTATCCATGAAGACAACACCACTGAAGCCCACCCTATACCCTGTACCATGGGAGCAGGCCAGCAATGCCCTCCAAATTAATACATCAGTCAGTGGTCTCACAAGTGGATGTGAGTATAATGATCTGCAAAAACGAACTGCTACATTGAGTATGATCCAAAAAAGCTATCCCGATCAATCATGGATACATGCCTATACAGATGGATCAGCAACTAATGCTGTTAGGAATGGAGGTGCCGGTATCTTTATCTCATATCCTGACAACCACTATGAGACTAGGCACATTCCCACTGGTAAATTCTGTTCCAACTATACAGCTGAGGTTCAAGCTCTAGAGCAAGCTGCAAATATGATTTATAACACCAACTCTGACTGCCACCAGGTAGTCATCCTCACAGATGCACTATCTGTCCTGCAAGCTCTCAAGGGTGGTAAACTCCCGCATCTGAGAAATGAACTAAACAAGGTAGCTGCCAAAAAGAGAACCATACTTCAGTGGGTACCATCTCATTGTGGTGTACCCGGAAATGAAAAGGCAGATAAACTTGCAAAAAAGGGAGGAGAATGTGAACAAGAAGATAATGAAGTCACATACTTTGAGAAAAAGAGAGCTATCCAGACTATCAGAAGAGAACAGAACCAACCCAAAGACGACTATCACACTCTCGACCGGCAGGGACAGATAACTATTTTTCGCCTCAGGACAGGGCATAACAAACTGAATAAACACATGCACAAGCTACGATTGTCTGCTTCACCACTGTGCACATGTGGATTAAACGAACAAACTGCTGAGCATGTTCTACAGTATTGTCCTCTGTATGACCAGTTAAGAAAGATATACTGGCCCAATGACTCAACACTAAACTCAAAGCTATATGGAGCTAAAGAGGAACTTCAAACAACAGTCGAATTCATCATGAGAACTCGTCTGATGGTGTAAACATCAAAGATGCGATCGCAAGAAGAAGAAGAAGAGTATGGCTGGGAAGTAGACCTTAGATATTTGATTATATCTCTCTGTTCTCTCCAGAAGTTATATCTCTCTCCATATTTTTCATTAGTGACTTTACTTTTCTCTACTTTCACATTACTCATTCATATTCTGTCTAACTCATGCATCCTCCATTTCTATACTCGCGACATATAAGACATTTAAAAAAGTCATTTTGTCAGATGCACTGAGGACATAAATGATCAGATTGGGGTCGAAGTATTTTAAAATAATGAAGTGCTTTTATTTCCACACAAAACTGAGCAATCAATAAAAGATGCTTGACAGGAAAGTAGGGAAATGGATGTGGAAAAGAAGGATGGCACGCCTGGCTTGTTTGTTCTTCGGAAAAAAAGCAGTCGTTTGTTTTGTTGTTTGCTATTTTCCCAAACTGACAATCAGTCTTCGTTGAGCAGGAAAATGGGCTCAATTACTGGAAAGCACCAGAAAGATTTAACACCCATGAAAATGAAAAAAAGAAAATCATTGAAACTGTTTCAACCAATGGAAGAAAAAGGAAAGAAATCCTTTAGAGAACAGAAGAATCATGGACGTAGAGCTTCAAGCTCAAATTGTACCAGATAAACAAAGATGGCAAGATGTTCTCCACAGAATTCTCCTATAATTTTTGAGCAATAGATAATCATTGACCAGTGAATCACTTGAATAAGGGCTGAAACTGTGTGATGAATGGAATATTAAAGTAGAAAGACACCCCCCGAAAGAAGAAGCAAATACCCGGTGAAAAAAGAAAGGAGGTAGAGCTCTATGCAAAAGAAGAAATTACTATAATAATGAAAGAAACTATTATTCGCCTCCATAACGAAATGGAAGAAAGATTTGTCCATCTACATAACTTGGATTTAAAAATTTAATTTATTTTAGATGTTAAAGGGTTATTGCTTGACTCAAATGAAAGTAAAGTTGTCTCAACCTTGGGCGGTCTTATAGCACTGATATTGTCGGTTTTCATCTGTACCGTACGAAGAAATCCTGGATTGAAAGATGTTTCTAAAAAGCCATGCAAATATTCAGTTGTTTTTTGTTTTTGTTCTTTTAACTGAGGAACTCTTCAAGTTTATTGTTCAGAATGGAGAAGACAATGTTTTTCCAAACTTAAGAGCTGCCGTTCAGAAAATGCACAATATTGCTGTTTTAATATCCAGCTTTTAGCAAGTTAAAATTGATCGTATCATATTTGAGAGCTTCAGTGAGGCAAGAGAGACTTTCTGATAAAGATTTGATAAGCACAGACTGTGAGGAAACTAAAAATAACAAATTTTTATGACATTATTGATCAGTTTGCATCAGCTAAATTTAGAAAAATCCATTTTTAGTGTGAATTTACCAAATCATTAAAATATGACTATTAACATAAACAGTCAAATTCTCTGGTTGGTTTAAGAATTTTTTCTAGACACCAGTAATATTTTTTTTATATATACACTGGTAGTTTTTGAAATTTCTTAAACGAAATAGCATCGACAAAGTGAGAAATAAGTACGTGATTACAGTTATAAAAATATATTAGCAACAATATCAGTTTCATTTTTTAACAATTAAAGTGTATTTATTTTTATTATTTTGAAACCGGCATTATAACGAGTAACAAGTTTGAGAACCAATATAAAAATTCAGCCAGAATTTTGAAGAACAGTTTAAAGGGCCACCATTTTTTTTTTTGCTCTGGGTGCCAATAAACCCTAGTTACGCTACTGGTGGACGACTCCAGAACTGGTGGCAAGTTACTTCAACCTGATATAAGCATAACTTATGAGGCCAAGAGTTTTATCAGGTGCAGATAGAAGAACAATTGGGAAGCAGTGCATCTGGACCACTAGAAGAATGATGCATACTACCAGCTCAGCAGAAATGAACAAGTAGGAATCTTTAGACTCCACACAGGCCACACTAGAATGAAACACCATTTACGGTAATCAACCAATTAAAGATATGAACTACTGATGAGTGTAACTGTGACACGATAAAATGCCACACTAGATTGAAATACCATTTACGGCAATCAACCAGTTAAAGATATGAACTACTGATGAGGGTAACTGTGACACGATAAAATGCCACACTAGATTGAAATACCATTTACTGTAATCAACCAATTAAAGATTTGAACTACTGATAAGTGTAACTGTGACACTATCAAATGACCGTTGAACATATGTTGCAAACACATCCAATATACGAGAAACAGAGAAAGCGCATGTGGTCGCCTCCTGTACATTCCTAGACAAAATCTGTGATACTAACAGTTTCAAAATGGCCATTACTTTCTTTAAACAAAATCAAGTTTATGTATGAAAGTGTGCGATTAAGAAGAGGAAGAAGAAGAAGGAAGAAGAAGAATATGGAGGAGAAGGAAAAGAAGAAAAAAGAAGAACGAGGAAGAGGAGGCAGAGAAGGAAGAAGAAAAAGGAGAGGCAGAAGAAGAATAAGGAGGAGGAGGATAAAAAGAAGAGGAATAAGAAGAGGAATAAGAAGAAAAAAAGAAGAATGAGGAGGAGGAGGAGGAAGAGAAGGGAGAAGAAAAGGCAGAAGAAGAATATGGAGGAAGAGGAAAAGAAGAGAAATAAGAAGAAAAAGAAGGAGTGGGAAGAGAAAGTAGAAGAAGGAGGAAGAGAAGAAGGGGGTGAAGGAAGAAGACGGAGAAGGAGGGGGATAAGAAGGAGGCGAAGGAAGAAGGAGGAGGATAAGAAGAAGGGTGGGGAGAAGGAAGAAGAAGAAATTTGAAACACGGAGAAAAGGTCGTCCACATATGACGTCACTCTAATTTTACCATTTTAAAATTTCCCCCCCCCCCCCTCCTTTCCGCACCTTGTCACATTTTGATACAAAAACCCAGATCACCTATTATGTGACGTTACAAATCTCTTAACATCCCCCACCACCCCCAGTTTTCCTCAATTTTGTTTCGCGTTACTGAAAAGAAAAAACGTAATGAAATGTAAATTAGATAACTAGTGCAGACAACATAACAATCGTTTAAGTAAAAAAGTGTTTAAAATCAATCAATCTTTTACAAAGACTGCTTTGCTGGTTAAATGTTGCTAATTTTAATATTTTTTTAAAAAAAATATCGCTCATATTGGCTTAATTTAATTTCAAACAATTAAAAAAATTTAATAAATGTAAAGTTAACACATCAATAACTTCAGTTCCTGCTTATGTAAAAGTTTCGTAAACTAACGTTAAACTTGAAAGCGAAACCGACAAAAATGTAAAAACAAATAGTTATCAATGAAATGAATTATTTCTCTTCGTTATCATTATTCCACGGGAAAGTATGATACTGTGATGTCACTTTCTCATATCGGCAGTTGTTCATATTATTTGGAATTGAAAACAATGTATATCCTAATTATAACCCATCAGAGGTTGAACGTGATATTTTTTTTTCTTTAATTTAAAAAAAAAAAAAATGTTGCTCCTCCACTGAACGAACTATAAACCCACGTGCTTCCAGATCAACACAGATTATTGGAAAGGTGTGTATTGCATTACAAAATATATGTGTGTATAAAGAGAAATTTTTTTTTTAAATTAATGAAGATAGACAGAAATCCCGTTCAACCTCTGATGGGTTATAATTAGGACATATATTGTTTTCAATTTCAAATAATATGAAATAAAAATGATTTGACAAGATCACAGATATGGAACCGATGGGAAGAACCAGGTAATCATCAGTGGATAAAGAGGTGAGTAAAAGACGCAGGCATGGAATAGGACACGTACTTGGAAAACTGTCTGATAACAACGCAAGGCAGTTCTTTTTGTGGAATATGCAGAGTATGAGAAATAGAGGGAGAAAGAAAAACATACGGAGAAGGGAACTGACGACAGAAATTAACAAGGATATTAAAATAAAAATATGTGGAAAGAACTTGGACGGATGGAACAAAAGTGTCAGTAATTTGCGACGTCTTAGTCATGATGACATCCACTAAATTTTGTACGGCTTTTCGTTATCCAGATGTACTGTGTAATTGTAGTGGTTGTTTTAAAAAAAATAGCTGAAATTGAAATATGAAGTTATTAGTATATATAAAATGATAAACAAAGTGGGAACGACATTAGGATGTTTGCAGGAGTAACTTCCCCTTATGGAATCTTTCGAGTTAAGAAATCAATTTAATGTCCCGACCAAAACTGACGGTAAGGAAAGTCAAAAAGGGACAAAAGAGAAAGGTATTCAAATCGAGCAACAAGGACTTGCGAGGTGAACTAAAAAAAAAATGCAACATTAAATAAATATAATAATATTGATAGAAAATGTAGGCTAATTGTATTAGTCCTTCGGCATTTTAGATTACTATAGAAGAATCACAATTAAGAAGTCATTGGTATGAGTAGGAGATAGCCTACATTTTTTCGATTTATTTATATTTAGAAACGACCGTGTGATTCCCGTGGTTTGGACTTCGGTCCAGGTAGCAAAATGTGTCATAGTTAAACTCACAGTTATGTGTGCATAAGACGACAAAATAAAGTTGAAGATAAGTAAGCTATCGGCGTTAGTTGCCATTTTCGCATCGAAGGTCGGCTGCAATGTATCACCAACATCTTACATAAGACGACAAAATAAAGTTGAAGATAAGTAAGCTATCGGCGTTAGTTGCCATTTTCGCATCGAAGGTCGGCTGCAATGTATCACCAACATCTTGTTGCTGTTGCCATGATGGTACACTGAAAGGCTCTTTCCTGTCCGTCTCCCTACTTAAAGCGTTGTCTTCTTATTACTCACATGCCTTTAGTTCTTCCTTATCTTGTAGTTTTCACTTGCCTTTAGTTCTTCCTTATCTTGTGGTTTTCATTTGGATGTTGTGTCTCTTTATATATGCAAAATATGTTTTTCTGCCTAATTTTGATCTCATTCAATAAACACCTTTTCATTCTTGGCTTTTTCAAGGACTTCTTTATTTGTTTTCTTCTCGTCAATGAAGTGTGCCCCATTCCCCATTATATCAAACGTAACAAAAGAGTTTATTCATGTAAAAGTATATTCAATTAGATGGTTCTGCACCATCATAGTGACATGCGGCCTTTGCCTTTTTAAGCATGTCTTCACTTGCTTTAAAACCTAAAAACAAGAGTTAGAATTTATTTTGCATTGTAGAAATGCTGTGACTGTATCATCATTTAGTCTATTTCTGCAGTCCGTGTGAATCTTTTTCATCATAGAGAAAGACCTCTCACAGTCAGCATTGCTGTGAGGCAATGTCAATAAGCGTTTCACTATGACTGCCAGACTGGGAAATCGTGTACGACCAGTGCTAGTTTTCAGGTTGATTATGTCAAGCCAGTACCTAGAAAAGCTTCTTTTTTGTCCAGCGTCAAATCTTGAAATACATTCATCAGGCAGCAAACAATAATCTTCAAATTCATCCTTTAACACCTCTTGGTCTAAATGTGGTGCAAAAGTGTTGGCCAGCTTACAGATTGCTGTATATTGAACTGTGTCTTTAAAGGCTGGATCAAGAATTTTGATATCCTTAAGGACTTCATTCTCAAATGGAAATTTATCCAATATCTTTTTCACAACAGCAACATAAAAGTTCCTCACATCTCTGAAAAATGAATTTCTCACTTGAGAACTTATATCTAACTCTTCCAGTAATGTCCTGTTGGACAGACCAACAGCAAGTGTATGGTCATCATGCTGTAGATCACGTTCAGCATACTTTAACAATCTTATATCTTTCACCTCTTTTATATTTCATCTCTACAAATTTGACAATAAATTTTCGTAGCAGACGATCCATTTCATCCATCATACCACCTATTTGGGACTCATCTGTCTGAAACAATTTGTTAAATTCAGTCAACAGAGGTAGCACAAATTGGAGAAAAACGTAGAGTCATCTGGGTCAGTGGTGATTTTAGTAACTGATGAATGTTTTTGACACGGCATGGTTTTTCCATATCGTCGTGGCTCTCGAAGTATGAAGATAGAGCAGAATATTGATTTAAAATTCTGTCCACTACTTTCTGCAAAGAAAGCCAGCGAGTCTGGCAGTGCTTTAGTATGTCTAGTGCATCCACTCCTGTAAACAGTTGAAACTCTCTGTATGATTTTTTCCGTTTTGAGCTATGCTCAAAATGATAGAAGATATCTATCAAAAGGTCATCAACAGGAATAGTCAGCTGCTTTATACCCTCCTTGGCACAAAGATTTGCAAGGTGGCAAATACACCCTATACTAAACACATCAGGGTTCTTGCTCTTGATTCGCGTTAGTACAGAGTTTGATTTGCCAACCATTACATTGCAGTTGTCACTTGCAAAACCTATACAGTTAATCCATGGGATTTGTAAGTCGCTGAACACAGCATCAATATCACTGAAAATAGCTTCACTGGTTCCACCAGTACCGACCGGCATGCCCAGCAACCTGGTTCTAGGTCCTATGCCATCTTCAAATACCCTCACCATTATAGCTAAACGCTTGTCAGTTTTTCTATCATTTGACTCATCGATCATCATCAAGGAGAAAGGTGTCTTCCTGCATAATTTGATGACTGGCTCCGTTGCAGATGGAGCCAAGCAGTTTTTAATAATGGCTGTTGTTTTGGTTCGCTTGCATTTGAAACGTTTGGCAATAGCACTGTCCGGAAACATCTCAGCTGATAAGTCTGAAAAATGGTCAGCTATAGAAGCAGCTATGTTGTGTTGAGCAATAAAATTTGCAAATAAAACTTCAGCCCTCGTTATTTTATCATCTTCTTGTTGAGGCTGAGTAAAGAAGGCCTTGATAGAACTTCCGTTCTTCAGCTGATAGTTCCTTTCATGCAGTTTTGTTTTGAAATGCTCCCTCACATCGTGTAAGCCAGATGCCATCACTTTAATATCTCTATTGCATATTCTACAGTATGCATGTGAAGAGCCTAATTTGGATGTCTCAATAATCCCAGGGAATGTAGTTGTCCAGTCAGATTGAAACTTCCCACGACGTTGATCTTCTTCTAACCTCCTTTTTTTAAAGTTAGGCTCAGCCATGCTGTTAGATGGATGCAATATTTCCTGCTAGACAGAAAAAAAAAAAATATTAATGTGAAAAAGTAAATACAAATATTAATAATCAATTTGAAAAATATAATTATTTGTAATTTTAATATTATATAATGAAATAGAATCTTGGAAAAAAAATTAATACAATTTATGGTTGAAATGAAGAACAGTTGCTGTGTTTTCTATAGTGCCTTATATAAAAGTACAGGCCTAAAGAGACCAGTAATAAGCATTATGGGTTAGGAATCTTAAATTTAAAATCTAATAAATTTTTTGCTAAAGCTGGTAATGAAAATATAAACTAGCGCTGGCGTAATATTAGCCTGTATATTTTCTACCGAACTTCAAAAATTGGAATAGCCGTTAAAGCCCAACTGGTAGTTTTAAATAGACCTTCCCATACAAATTTTAGTGTCAATCAAACATTGATAGTAGGCTAATTAATTATTTAATAATTATAAATCATTGAATGACCGTAATGATGACCACCAAAGGCAAAATAACATTTGTTTTTTTAAAGAAACGAAATTAAAACTAAGAAGAGAAGTAGGCTAACTCCAAATAAACTTTTCTCTGATCGAGTTAAGATGTAAATTTTCCACGCTATTGTGGTTTTTTTTTTTTTTTTCAGTTTCATAATTTGGTAATATCGGAATGACGTTCGCCGAATGCTCCGCGTGTATTTTCGTACCATTTAGATTTAGGGTTAACCCTAGCTGTAACCCTAATTATAACTCTAAATGGTACGAAAATACATGCGGAGCATTCGGCGACCGTCATTACGTTATTAGGCTACCCATAATTTGTAGGCTATTGTATTATTTTTCAAATTTACATTTCTTACGCACTTTCTACAAGTTTTAGTGAAATCAAATAATATGTAGTGGTATCAGCCTTTTTTTTTTTACCAGCCGTAAATAATCAATTATGCTAAACCTTAGGGGAAAAGAAAGCATAGGCCTAAGTTATCTGACAGTTAAATCTAACTTCATCTAAACAATGTTATTGTAATATTTTTTTAAAAATGAATTACTTACCAATACTAAACTGGAAATTAATCCTAAACAATAGGCTCGACTCAAAAAAGATTTCAGTGCTGCGTAATCGTTCAAATAATCAGTAACCTCGCGCTAGCTTTAGCGAAAAATTGTGAATGAACACGCCACGCACATCCCGCGGCAATTGAAAAATAGGCAGCTTGATTTTCATTGGTTATTTTTTTTTTTTATCCACTTGGCTTAAAATCTCGCCGAATCTCATGACGCAAATTGTGTAGTGGCACAAGATTTATATGTATATTTAATAATTAGGCGAAAAAAAACCCGTACAGACCCGTGTACGGCCCGTACACATCTGAAAACGCAAACACCCCGTACAGATTATGGGTAAACCTTTAAGTGTGGCTAGTTCTTGTTAGTTTTAGGCTAACAAACCTGTCTCATCTGCATATATAACGTTGTTCATTAATCGTCCACTAAATCGTTCTGGCCTTCAAGTCAGCTATCACACTTGACAAAAAATTAAGATGCTTAATGGAACAGTACTATGAAATTGGAAAATCTTTGCTAAGCAAGAAAAAAGGCTCAGTACCTTCCACCTCTGGTGTCTATGCCACATCCTTTATATTTCATGGAGTGACAAATATCAAAGTACTGTCACAAGCTGGGTTTATAATAATAATAGCCCCTTCAGTCATAACTGACTATGGGAATGCGCCCCTGAGGTGACAGTCCTCAGCTGCTTACTTTCCTGGTGTTCTTTTCAACGTTTTCTCCTCTCTTCTGCCTGCTGTGTGAGCTTCTTTTCACCCAAACTGAAGTGGCGCTGCAGATAGCATCGCCACTTGGTGCGATTGGTAGCTTCATCCACGCAAGTTGCTGGATCCATGTCCAGTGCCCTCATGTCTCTTGCACATATCTTTGAGTCTGAGCTGCGGTCGCCAACTGTTCTTTTGCCATCTGCCAGTTGTCCGTAGAAGATATCTTTCGGGATGCGACCATCTTCCATTCGGCGGACATGGCCAAGCCAGCATAGTCTGCGCTGTCTAAGCAGTGTACGCATGCTTTGAATGCCAGCACGTGACAACACCTCGACATTTGTCACTTTATCTTTCCACGAAATGCTGAGGATAGAAGGTATTGAGCCTTCTTTCTTGCTTAGCATAGGTTGTCCATGTCTCGCTACCATACAGAAGTGTGCTGGTGACGCATGCGTTACATACTGCAGCTTTGGTCTTCATTGTGAGTTTGGAGTTTCCCTAAACACACGATGTGAGGCGAGCGAAGGTAGTTGAAGCTTTGCCAATGCGGCTGTCAATTTCTGTGCCCAGAGAGAGTTTGTCATTGATGGTAGACCCAGGTATGTGAAGCTCAGTTTAAAAGCGGGTATACACTATTTAAACAGTGCATATTGTGCTGGCTTGGTCATGTTTGCCGTATAGATGATTGCGTCCCCAAAGATATTTTCTATGGACAGTGGCAAAAGTACAGCCAGGCGACTGCAGCTAAGGTTCAGAGATGGGAGGATGAATCTTCTGAACGCACCAAGTGGAGATGCTCCCAGCGCATTGCCTCATATAGGGTGAAAAGAAGTTCATAATACAATAAACAGAAGAGAAAAGAACATGTCGAAAGGAACACTGGGCAAAAAAAAAAAGCAGCTGAGGGTTATCGCCTCATGGGTGCATCATCCCCATAGTCAGTTGTGACTGCAGGAGGCTACTAACTGTCTTTTTCTCTTGTTGAGGTGATCACTGGCCCAAGACAGTATACTTGTTGTTAGATGTGTAGTGCGAGCGTATGATGAACTGAGTGTGGGTGCGAATGAAGGCGCGAATGTGTTTAGGCTCGTATATATGAAGACCCTGCAACCCATACTCTCACATGCAGTAGTCAAGGATGCTTGGACACTGCAGGCATGTTTCAAGACATTTATTGACGAGAACACACATAGTATCAACAGGAACAGTCAGTGTAACAAGGTCATGCTGACCGGAAATCGATAGGTATACATTTGGCATTCAAAAAGGTAAACATCAGAGTAGACGTGCATGGTCAATAGCAAAGTTCTTCAATAATGACAGTTCGTAGCGTCGCCCTTGGCATCTCTGACTAAACGCGTCAGATGCCTTAGTCACTTTGACACATAGGTGCAACTTGGCATTCCCCGCCAATTGCACATTATCAGGCTGTAGTATAATAGCCGAAAGCACAGGCCTCGTTCTAACGTCGGCTGTGTACTTCTGTTAAATAGGTTATCATCAACCCTGCAGTAATGCTTATTGTAGACATAAATCCCGCCAATCTGCGGTTCCCACAATATATCTTCGTCACTGGATTTCTGGACAATATAAAGACTAACAGTCTTGGATGGCTACCTCGAGCACAAATATATAAGTTCTGTAAATATATAGGATCGGTGAGCTGCAGTTCACACTAGGTAATCCTTTTACATGTTCTGCCACCGAAAAGCGTAATAATGCATAAAGGTCGGTATTACCTGGAAAATGAATCCTCAGAACATAACAAGGAATTCTGTCGTCATCCCGACGCACAGAGATTCACTGGGGAAAACTGCCATAGCAGTTACTTCGAAGATTCTCCCCGAAAAAACAATGGACTCTTGGTCCCTTCAGAAAAACAGGACCTTCTCGGCTTGCCGGAAGTATAACTCTCTCCCGCTTAAAAAACCTTCCCATAGGCCTACGCCCGAACTGTCAACCTTTGACCCTAAAGGTCAAAACACAATGAATGAATAAACAAGGGAAGACAACCCCTAATCAACCTGACATCGCAGGTAAAGACACAATTATACTTATGATACAAACATAGGCAAATAACTTGACAGATGACTCCGTCGAAAATGACAGCAACATTACTACCACCCCCCTGTAAAAAAAAATGAAATTTTTTTTTTTTTAATATGTCCATGAGCAAGATAGCACCAGTATCACTTCTGTGCTCATGCAAAAACTGACCCTAATATCAGGTACAATAGACGCATAAATAAAGCGTCTGAAGAGAATACAAATCATCTCTCAACATAGGAGAAAATATTTCCTTTAAGCCAAACAAACTAAGGGATACCATTCAAGAAACCTAAGTTGCTGGCAATACCAATCATATATCAAACATTACTAAATAATATAATCATAGCAATATACAAATGTCAATGCTATTTTAGCAACATATCACTGATGGATGGACAAAATGAAATTTGTTAAATTATCTAAACATCATCCAAATACATTTGTATTACAACATATTATGATATTAAGGACAGACCTAAGTCTGAAAGTGTATCAGGAAAAACTAGGACACAAGATTTAACTGGAATCATGTGGGCACCTAGACAATATGTCCGCCATCACATTATCCGAACCACGGATAGCTCGCACCGTGAAATGGAAAGGCTGAAGAGCAATAGCATAACGAGTAGATCTCGAGCTCTTCAAATCCTTACTTTGCGTAGCCGTAAGAGCTTTTTGGTCGGTTTCCATAAAGAAATGCGCGCCCAGAAGGAACCTTTGTAGCTTAAGAATGGACCAAACCATAGCCAACAATTCACGGTCCAAAACCGAGTAATTCCTTTCTGCCGCATTTAGCTTCCTAGAAATATACATTACAGGATGCAGAGTTCCTGAATATTCCTGCATTAGTGCCGCTCCAATCCCAGTGGAAGAGGCATCACTACGAAGGACAAAAGTCTTATCAATCGTTGGTAGTCTTAAGATAGGATGAGATGAGAACAAATTCTTAACCTGATCCAATGAAGATTGGCATTCTTGGGACCAACGCACCATATTAGGAGAACCTTTTTTCAATAACGTTGAAAGTGGTGCCATAATGGAGGACAGATTCTCAATGAATCTTCCATAGAATTGTATCAATCCCAAGAGACTACGCACTTGCTTTTTCGTCTTCGGAACCGAGATATTTAATATCTTTGAAATGTTTTGGTCCTCTGTCTTCAACAGACCATGACCAACTCGATGACCTAGGAAGGAAATTTCACTAAACCCAACAAAAGCTTTAGAGGGTTTAGCAGTCAAACTATGCTCACGTAGAGTAGATAGCAATTCCTTTAGACCCAAATAGTGTTCTTCCCAAGTATCGCTGAAAAGACAGATGTCGTCTAAATATGCAATGACATCTGCACGATCTGATAGAATTCGTCGCATCATGCGCACGAAAGTCGCTGGGGCGTTCATAAGCCCGAAAGGCATAAAATTCCATTGAAACAGACCCCTAGGTGTCGAAAAAGCAGTGAGAGGTTTGGCGTGTTCCGTCAATGGGACTTGCCAATAACCTTTCGACAAGTCTAGTTTAGTAAAGAATTTAGCTTTAGAAAGTCTAATAAGTAGATCATCTAATAACGGCATAGGTTCAGCATCGAACTTCGTAACTTGATTTAATTTGCGATAGTCAACGCAAAGACGTATGTTATTGTCTTTCTTTCGAACAATAACTATCGACGAAGAATAAGCTGAAGTGGATGGTTCAATTATTTGTAGTTGAATCATTTCATCCAATTCTTTCTCGACTTGTGCTTGAAAATGAATAGGTATTGGGTATGGTCTTACTCTGATCGGATTACGATCAGTAAGTATGATGTCATGTTCTATGACATCTGTGTGTCCAGGAATGTCGGTAAGGACATCCTGATATGATTGTAACGTAGAGGATACTTGACGTTGTTCCTCAAAAGACAAGTTGGAAGAGACTGTAACGTCTCTCCACGATTCCGTTGAAGTAAGCGGAATCGCAGGAAGAGGTAAGTTCACGTCAGAAAAAATAGTTTCCTCATCCTGTATAACGGACAGGGATGAGATGTGACCATGTTGGACTGGAGAGTCGTCCGTCGCCTGGAAAATAGGCTGCAAATAGTCTGGACGTTCAATAAACTCTGTTAGCATATTTATATGGAAGGTTTTATGCCTTCCATCCACATCGACAATATAGTCGACATCGGAAATTTTTGAGACTATAGTGTATGGACCTTTCCATGAAATGAGAAGTCTATTCTCTCTTGAGGGCAGTAAGACATATGCTTTGTCTCCAGGACAAAGTTGACGTAGGCGTCTTTTCTTATTAGCAAATCGCCTAGCTTTTTCTTTCGCAAATTCGGAAGATGAAGTTGCTAACCTGCACGATTCGATAATCTTTTCTCTAAGAGCTATGACATATTCATATGACGATTGTGTATCATCGTCAATATTATCGGAAGTTATCAAATCGTGTAACAAGGACATCGGACCGCGCGGTTGCGCACCAAAGACAAGTTCGAAAGGAGAAAACCCTGTATGCTCGTTGGGAACCTCTCTATAGGCAAAGAGGACTGCAGGTAAAACCCTGTCCCAATCTTCAGGATGATCCTCCGTTATCTTGCCAAGTAAGTTCTTTAGTGTCCTGTTAAGACGTTCTACCAATCCATTGGACATTGGATGATAAATACTACTGAGAGACCTTTTAATGTCTAGCGTAGCCATTACCTGAGACATAACGTCCGAAATTAACTGAGTGCCGTGATCCGACAGTATTTCTCCGGGGAATCCCAGACGAGAAAATACGAGCCAAAGAGCATCAGCGATATCGACAGTTGATATGCTCTTCAGAGGAATAGCCTCTGGCCAACGCGTGCACATGTCCACGCAAGTGAGGATAAATTGGCGTCCTCTGGCTGACTTAATCTTGAACGGACCAATGATGTCTATAGCCATTTTCTGAAACGGCCGAATCGGAATATCTGCAGCCTGAATAGGAGCAGCATGTCTCGGACCCCTAGACTTGACCTCTTGACAAATTTTGCAAGATCGGCAATAAATTCGGATGTCTTTATTCACGAATGGCCAAAAGAAGGACGCAAGGACTCTAGTTTTAGTTCTGGAAAAACCCATGTGTCCAGCACACTGAGAATCGTGTGCATGCCGAAGAATTAAGGCTCTCATACACTTAGGCACAAGAATTTGCGAGTGCATAGACTTGTCCGAGTGTTGTACCATTCGTACCAATATACCATTCTTCATAGTGATATACGATTTGTGATTCGTATTTTGATTGGAATCCCCTTTCTTTGCAAGAAGGAAGAATTTCTTCAAAGAAGGATCCTCTTCTTGACGTTTAACAAACGAGTCATGGGAAATCACCAAGTGCTCGTCTTGGCTATCAACTTCATTACTATTATCAGATGAAGTTGGGGGATTAAGAGCTTGAGCTCTTGTCACCACTGCATTGACCGTTTGAATGTTTTTTTCTTCCCAACTAGAAATTTGTTGCGGGGTGCATTCTTTAACCCCATGAATACGACCGATTATAAGATCCGCAATAGGATTAGGAAGAAGACATGCATGGACATCTCCTGTGAAGAAAGGAGTGTCAATCCTAATAATAGCAGTAGGATAGCTTTCCATAGTACCACCAAACGTAACACATTTGATTGTTTTTCCAGTGGCACAGCAAGGATCTATCAGAGACTCCCTAACCCCGACAGTAGTACATCCCGAATCGAAAAGTACTGAGACTAGCCTATCATTTATTAGACCTTTATGTAAGATGAGAGATCCTCTCCCATCATGCGCAACTGTAGCAGGTAGAGCAGGAAGAGGGTGACCACAACTTAGCGTAGATACAGTCGATGAGTCAAACAATGTTAAGCATTGGGGGCATTCAGTTGCTCTCCCAAAATCGAAAGCACAACCAGTGATAGCCCTAGAGTTACCACTATCATTTACTGTATTACAGGCTCCATCAAACTCTTGTTGTGCAGAGTTTGCCTGTTGGAAAGGTCTTTTCTTGTTAAATCTAGGTCTGCCTCGATTATCATTTCCCCTGTAATTATTTCGACTATCATTTCCCCTGTAATTATTTCGACTATCATTTCCCCTGTAATTGTTATCATATTGCCTATTGTAATCATCATTCCGGTTTGAATCCCGGTTTCTAAATTCACCATCGTCATAATCTTGACGTCGAGAATGATTACCTCGAAAGTTCGAATAGTTATTATTTGGATAGCCTTTGCGAAAGTGTCTCAAATTATTACCACTAAAATTACGAGAACTACCATCTTGTCTCCAATACATAGACGAAGAACCATCATGTGTTGGATTACTCCGCTTCTGAGTGTAATTTTGATTACTTCCCCTATTCCAGTTTTGTTGAGCACCCTGAAATTTTTTTTTGAAATTAGGGCCATATGGTGTTGCCGAAGCAGCTGGCAACCCTTCTTTCACTTTAGAATTGCTAACTGTAGCATGGGGATGTGCTGTGGCATACTGACAACAGTATTCCTCCATATCTTTTAAGTTTTTGGGCTTACGCTCATGAAGGAATGCAAGAAAAGAATCATTAACAGATGACAAAACCTTATCTCACAATAATAAGTCCATTAGACCTTCATATGTTTTCTCAGTCTGAGACAACTCAACCCATCGTGTAAATGTACGACGTATCTTTGTAACAAAATCAGAGAAATCTACTCCATTTTCTGGCAACATTGTCCTAAAACGAAGACGATAGTCTTCTTCTTTTAGTTGGTATTTTTTTAGCAATGCTGCCCTGACAACATCATAATTAGTCCTCTCATGTTCGACTATTGTCATAATAGTAGTCACTGTGTCACCTGTAAAAAATGGCATCAGTTGTTCAACATATTTTTCCTTTTTTATGTTATGCGTATCGCACAAAAATTGGAATCTATCTAGATAATCTGCTACGTCATCCTTTAAAGGATTGAAATGAGGCAATTTAATCCTACTAACAAACTCCTTTGTCGTACTCGAAGTTGTTTGCTGAGCACCCGTACTCGCCAATTTCAATTTCTCTAACTCCAAAGTTGCGAGTCTTTCATCAAGTTCCATCTTCTGTTTTCTTTCCTCATGTTCCATTTTTCTAATTTCAGCCTCAGCTTTCCTCTCCTCTGCAGCAGCTTGAGCTTTCCTCTCCTCTGCAGCAGCTTGAGCTTTCCTCTCCTCTGCAGCAGCTTCTTTGTCTAATCTTTTTTGTTCAGCTTCAAATCTCCTTTCCTCCACCTGCATCTGCAATTTCTTTTGTTCAGCAGCAACATCAGCTTCTCTGTCTAGTCTTTTTTGTTCAGCAGCTGCTTCTCTTTCTAATCTTTTCTCTTCAGCCAGAGCTTTTTTTTCTTCTGCAGCAGCTTTTCTCTCTTCAGCAGCTAATGCTTTGTCATACTGAGCAACAGCCCATTGTTCTAACTGTTGACCAGTCTTATCAAGGGCTCTCCCTTGTGTAATAAAGTACTCTAATGTAGACATCTTGTCTACTGAGATTAGTAACTTGCAGAAGTAAATAACTTAAATTATCTCACTTTAATGGGGGACAAGTCTGAAATGCTAGACTTGTATACTCACTTCACTTTATTTCACTCTCTTAGTCTTAGACAAAGACTTTGTATGGTCCTCTTGTTTATAATGTAACCAAAAAATCACTTGAGTACCTGTGGAAAAAAAATTCCCTTATATCCCACTCACTATGGGCACAAGTCTTTCTTATAAAGAACTTGAATATGTATTTCACCTTGTCTCAATCTTTGTAGATAACAAGTCTTTTATCAAAGAACTTGTATAAATATCTTATATAATAATATTTTATTAACAAACTCTATATGAAGAGTCTACCTTATCAATAATACCAATACCTGACCAAGTATATGTATGTAGACTGTGCATGACAGTAATGTAGTACAAACAAAAAAAAATACAAAGACAAAGATACAAAACAATACAAATGGCAACACTGTTTTAACCAAAAATGTGTAGAGAAATACACAAAAGAAAGGAGAGACCTACAGAATACAAACAAAACAAATCGAAAATCAAAACTGAAAAACAGACAAAATATTACAAAAACAACGTTAAGTACAGTTACATCACAGCTAACATCAATAGCGACCAATTGTCACTAGCAAATTTTCAAATTAAGAAAATTTGCACCTACAGAACGCTTACAGTAAGCCTCGATTAAGTGGCATATTTACTGTAAGACCCACCAACCAAAAACCCGCTGAAAAATACACAAAAACAGTAGAAGTAACATAAACATATAGCAATCAATTTCAATGTGTTGCAGAACAAGTTCAGTCACAGCTGAAACTAAAATAAATTTCTTGCTCCTTGCGAACACAGAAACAAAATGTCAAACGCGCACTGAACGTCAAATCCACTGTAGCATAAAGTGGTATTCACGAACCAAAGTTACTATGACCTTCTCGAGTTAGGACTTGCACATTGAATGTTTACAATTTCCACGTACTGTTTACAAACACTTGACCTCGAACAATGTAGCTTGAATGCTCGGACATAGAAAAGTCTGTTGTTGACTGAAATGTGTAACAACCAGCAGTACTGTTCACAATAGGAACCCGCCTTCTATGCAGTTATGGTCCACGTAGCAAATGCCTAGATGTTAACTTCAGTACTTGTCTTGTTGTGGTTTATGTAGCATTATAATATAAATGCTCGTACTGTTTATCTGGGTCAACCGTTGATGACCTATTTCTGTCCTGTTGTAGCCAAAACTTGCAAGTGTAGAATTAGCGCTGTGTGTTACGGTTGTCCCGTGTGTAGCTTAGACCCACAGATCAGAAGTGTAATGTGTACTTGTCCTTCTTGTAAATTTCTGGACAAAACTGGAGACATCATATATGTAACAGCCAACCAGGAATGTAAATTTCTGGATCCATTAATGTCAACAATAATGTCAAATGCTCGCTCTGTTCTTTTTTAAACCCACAGATCTGGTCCATCAGAAATGTAAGTTTCTAGGCCACATTGGCGACAAGAAATGTATCTTAAGAGCCCACGTAACTGGTCCACCAGAAATGTAACTGTCTTTTTCTCTTGTTGAGGTGATCACTGGCCCAAGACAGTATACTTGTTGTTAGATGTGTAGTGCGAGCGTATGATGAACTGAGTGTGGGTGCGAATGAAGGCGCGAATGTGTTTAGGCTCGTATATATGAAGACCCTGCAACCCATACTCTCACATGCAGTAGTCAAGGATGCTTGGACACTGCAGGCATGTTTCAAGACATTTATTGACGAGAACACACATAGTATCAACAGGAACAGTCAGTGTAACAAGGTCATGCTGACCGGAAATCGATAGGTATACATTTGGCATTCAAAAAGGTAAACATCAGAGTAGACGTGCATGGTCAATAGCAAAGTTCTTCAATAATGACAGTTCGTAGCGTCGCCCTTGGCATCTCTGACTAAACGCGTCAGATGCCTTAGTCACTTTGACACATAGGTGCAACTTGGCATTCCCCGCCAATTGCACATTATCAGGCTGTAGTATAATAGCCGAAAGCACAGGCCTCGTTCTGACGTCGGCTGTGTACTTCTGTTAAATAGGTTATCATCAACCCTGCAGTAATGCTTATTGTAGACATAAATCCCGCCAATCTGCGGTTCCCACAATATATCTTCGTCACTGGATTTCTGGACAATATAAAGACTAACAGTCTTGGATGGCTACCTCGAGCACAAATATATAAGTTCTGTAATATATAGGATCGGTGAGCTGCAGTTCACACTAGGTAATCCTTTTACATGTTCTGCCACCGAAAAGCGTAATAATGCATAAAGGTCGGTATTACCTGGAAAATGAATCCTCAGAACATAACAAGGAATTCTGTCGTCATCCCGACGCACAGAGATTCACTGGGGAAAACTGCCATAGCAGTTACTTCGAAGATTCTCCCCGAAAAACAATGGACTCTTGGTCCCTTCAGAAAAACAGGACCTTCTCGGCTTGCCGGAAGTATAACTCTCTCCCGCTTAAAAAACCTTCCCATAGGCCTACGCCCGAACTGTCAACCTTTTGACCCTAAAGGTCAAAACACAATGAATGAATAAACAAGGGAAGACAACCCCTAATCAACCTGACATCGCAGGTAAAGACACAATTATACTTATGATAAAACATAGGCAAATAACTTGACAGATGACTCCGTCGAAAATGACAGCAACACTACACACATACTCTAAGTCTAAAGGATGTGTGGTCTTTGACCCATAGTGATGCATCTGGTTATGGGAGCCAAGAACATCCTGACCAATATTTACAAAAGAAATGCAGTGCGGAATGAGAAAGAGAAAATTGACTAATGAAACAAAAAATATTTTAAGATATACTACTGGACAAAAGTTAAGGGCCGCCATTCAGTTTAGACAAGGTTTATATAATTCTTCGTGAGCAGGGTCGATTTTCCAAATGTCCAGTAGCTTGAAATCTCTCAAGAAGTCTCTGAATGGTAGAGTGGGACACTGCTAAATGTCTTGCAACATGACGAACAGATTGACCATCCTGAATCCATGTCATGGCTTGACCACGGTCTACAGTGCTGAGACTTCTCCTTGGTGGCATGGCTAATGCAGTGATCATTTCGACCACTTGTCATACTGATTTATTGCATACCAACGGTGAACACTCTTGACCGATGATCATTTTCCACGTGCATTCAAATTCAACTCACTTTTTCACCTTTTGAACTAGTGGGGCGTGTTGCAAAAACCACGAGTTTTTGCAGCAACAATGGCAATTTTCACGTGCGGGTTAAAGTGACCCAGTTTTTGGACATTTAAAAAAAATTAACCTAGTGCACACAGAAATGTATACACATTTCTCTGAGCTCAGTTTTAATGACATTTTCACTTGTCTTTACAGTTTGCCAATCAATTATATAAACCTTGGTTTGCCAATCAATTATATAAACCTTGTCTAAACTGAATGGTGGCCCTTAACTTTTGTCCAGTAGTATATATTGTCAGTGGGTTGGAAGATCTGATTCTTGCACCTGGCAATCTATATGTTAATTAATATAGATCAAGCTAATTCAATTTCAATATTAACAGTATATATATCTTTGTCCTAGATGCCCCAGGAATTGGCCATAATTAGGGAGATATATGAACATGAATACTCAACAGAGGAGTTTGAACTAGAACTGGACAGAGCTCTCGAAACAAAGGCACAGACAATAGTTATTGAACCTGCTCGCCTCGGAGAAGACACAGCCAGATGGATTTCTTGTGGAAACTGCTTGCACAAAACAGCTGTGTTGTCAGGTCTTGGCTGCTTAATGTGCGGTGGGATTTGGCCAGAGGCAGGATATCTGTTCTTGCCTCTTGGTTTTACCAGTGTTGTATCTGCAGGAGTGTATGCAATATCCTGGCAGTTTGATCCTTGTTGTAAATACCAAGTTGAATATGATCTAATGAAAGTACCAAAGCTGCCTGTGCACTCCTTAACAACTACCACTCCTGTTGTATTAGTACGAAAGGATGATACCCGGAGGAAGATTCTTCAGAACATATTAGCTGTAGCAGCAGGTTCCTTTTGTTTTTACAAAATATACAGGTGGTATTTGTAGGCACATAAGTTTAGATTGATTACAGTATATTAAGATTTAGTTTCTGCCACTTGTGTTACTAAGAATGATCCGTGCTTATGATGAGTTACTAATGTGAGCCACTTAGTGGGACCACTCTCGGCTGTACGTTCTGCATCAGCTATTCTTTAAATTTGTGAGAGGACTCCCTGATTGTTCCTGCATTGACCAGTGCAATAAGAGTATGAAATATCAGTCATAAGTATCTAGGTATGGTCATAGTACATTATTTAGACGCAGGATTATAATTGAGAGTCCCTAAATTCTTTGACTTCATTGTGAAAGTTTATTATATGTAC
The DNA here is from genome assembly GCA_024509875.1 of Oreohelix idahoensis. Classification (NCBI taxonomy): domain Eukaryota; kingdom Metazoa; phylum Mollusca; class Gastropoda; order Stylommatophora; family Oreohelicidae; genus Oreohelix; species Oreohelix idahoensis. The sequence goes on from JAMPIV010005809.1 coordinate 484,639, forward strand.
AAGTGATAGTTCAGGCACACTTTATGTGTTCACTTTGTATGATAACCGGAAGTATAAATTTAGACGCAGTATTATTTTGTATCAGTTGGTATAAATTCAGCACATATCATATATAGACGTTTGATTTTCATATTGTAAAGAACATGTTAAGAAAGAATGATGAGACTGCTGTTATTACTGTTTTTTGTGAACTGACACTTTCTTGAGATTTTGTTTTGGCACTTAATTTCATCTTGTATTAAAATCTGCGCATGTGAAAAAATATAGTGTGTTTTTCTGATGTTGAAGGCAGGAAAGTGATAATATATAAGCCAATTGATGAAGAAAAATAAATTTAAAAAATCATGCCTTTTCACATACTGGAGAGCATCCGACTGACAGAGTGGTTAGAGTGCTGGTTTCACGCGCGGCAAAGGTGCTGAGTTCATTTCATGGTATTGACATGTTTCAGTCTGCCCAGCTGTAAATGGGTACCTGACTTTGCACTTGAATTAGGGAAGGAAAAGACAGTGAGGAAGAGAGCTGGTCACTCCCACCTCTCGATGCTGGACCTAGGATAGCGAAGTCTCTAACACTTTACTCCCCTACGGCAGTATCTGCTATGGGGACCACCTTTACCTTTTTTATTTGAACTTTAAACTCATTTCATTGTCAGAAATGATGTAAAATAAAAACTAAGACAGGAAAGGACTACAGCGTCCATGTCGTGCAAGGCGTCTAATATGAGTGTGTGCATAGGGCTGGTATCCTTGTCATGTAAAACAAATTGCCTCAGAAGCTGCTGCTGCAGGAGACTTGGATGCTTGGTGCAGGCTTCCTGCTACAGTGGTGGATCCATGCTCTGTAAGGAGCATAAAGGGAAAGGATGATAAGTTAAATGTAACAAAACTTCTTCAGTTCTTTTGTCTAATCTTCAGAATTTAGATGAAAGTTATGATGAAATGAAGTTGACATGAACGGCACATAGGCTTCACATTATTACCATAACACGAACAAAACGGTTAGATTGTTTTATTGATCTACCTAATCAGGGTGTATATTAACTTCTTGGTAAATTTATTGTACTAAAAGATAAGTGACCATGTTGTCCTGAGTGGCCTGTCTAAAGACGGGTTTTTTAAACATGGCATTTTATTGAAACCATTTAGCCTATACTTGCATTTGGAATTTATATTCCTGTGTATGTTGTGTACTCATACATATAGATCCTGTGTATGTTGTGTACTCATACATATAGATCCTGTGTATGTTGTGTACTCATACATATAGATCCTGTGTATGTTACAATTATACGCTGACTTTACAATTTTCATTAACCTTCAGCTCCCCAAGGAGCATAGAAAAAAAACAGGGTAGTCTCATAGCAGATGCTGCCATGGGGGATTGAAGTGTTAGAGACTTCACTATACTAGGTACAGTATTGTGAAGTGAGGTGACCAGTTCCCGTCCTCGCTGCCTTTTCCTTCTCAAACTTAAGAGCAAATTCGTGTACACATTTACAGCTGGGTAGGCTGGAGCACGGCCCCCACCGTGTTTCGAACCCGGCATCTTTGCCACAAGAGACCAGCGTTCTAACTACTGTGCCAGTCAGACAAGGAGCATCAGCCTTTCAGTAAATTCATGCCAAGTCCTGTTCTGCCCGTCTGCTCAAGGTCTTTCCATGTCTTCCTTTTCCCTTCCTTTTCATTTTTGTCTCCAGTTTTCTTCTCCACGTGTTTTTCTGTCTCCCTGTAACCTCTTACCCTGGGGATTTCAGAACAAGGATTGCTTTGTAATGCTATCAACATGTTTCCTCAGTGGTTTCCTGTCCATCACCAGCAGTTTCTTATGTGTTCTTCCACGGACACCTGTCTAGTTCTTGTCACCAGTTCCACATCTAGTCATACCATTTTATTCTTACTATTCTACGTAAACATCCATTTATGAAAGGGCGTAACTGCTTGGTTGTTCTCCACCACGTTTCAGAGCCATTCAATAAGGCTGACTTGACATGAGTTTAAGATTCTGATTATTGTGTTGGGCTTGATTTTTTTATATTATTTCCTTACATCTCCCATTGCAGTGAAAGCTTCTTTTGTATTATTATTTTTGTATCACAGTCTGTCCCTCCAACTTTGTCTGCATTGCTGCCAAGGTATAGGTTTGATTCTACATCTTGTAGGGGTGTTTCTTCAGGTACAGTTGTATCTGTTCCTACATTTATTCTTGTAATCATTGTTATTCACTGTGTATTTTCAGACCTTTTTGCTGTGGCCTCTTAAAGTAATTTCATTTTGTCTTGCATCTTGTTACAGTTATGGGACATAACTTTACAGAATTTTTAAAACTTTACAACAGCATAATACCACAGATTTAGGAAATCTAGTGTGCTGTTGCACAACTAAATTATAAAATTGATGTACCACTGAGTTTGACATTTTAATAAGTTTTGTGCCCCTCAACATCATCAGCATGAAATACTTATAATGTGTTAGATGCTTAGAGTGTATGCTGCTTCCAATTTTATCTACTCACCCTGAAACTGCTACTTTCAGTGCAAACATTAGACATTTGTCAGAGCATTTTATCAACCACAGTGTCAGCCCAGACTTAGTGTACTAATGAAAGCCAATTAAAGTCTAAGATAAACACGTAACTCATGCAGACGTGCTCCCTGTCATAAAAAGCCCATTTCATTAGCAGTTGGAAGAGTAGTTTAACCTGGTATGTGGTGGCTTTGGACAAAAAAAAAAAAAAGAGAGAGATCCAGTCCATTAACTCAACTGCCATAAGATTTACATCTTGCTTTACAATAGCAGTGGCATTAGAGAATGAACTGCCGTGGTAGTCATGAAGGCTGGCCTAGTTCATCCTGAAAAATTCTATGGCAAATTGGGCTGTAGAAAAATACTGAAAGGCCCAGCAGGCCAACAAAGCTTTTTTTTTTTTTGATCAGCAGACTGAAAATATGTAAGAAAATCAGCAAGACAAGATATTGAAATAGCTATGTCTGTGGATTCATATATTCTTCTTTTAAGTACCATGCCTGGTAGTATAGGCGCTCATGTCTCTTCAACACTCCCTATCTCCAGCACTGTTTATCAATTATGTTGTTGATTTCTTTCCATGGAAGGCAGCACTGGAGAAAATCAAGATGGGCAAAGCAGCAGGACATGATGCTATAACACCAGAAATTGTTAAGTACATGGGAGCAGCAGGTGACCTATTACTCCTGAGGGTCCTACAGGCAGCCAGGTGCCACAAGACCATACCAAAGGATTTGGAGGTAGCCATCATAACACCCATTTTCAAAAAAGGGTGACAACTGACAATGTGGAAATCATAGAGGCATATCTCTTCTCAGTGTTCTTGGTAAAATTTGCTCTAAAATCCTGGAGCAGAGACTCAGTTGCCTGGTTGAGCCAAAAATGGATGAGGTCCAATGTGGCTTCCGAGCAAACCGAAGTACTCAAGACCTTATCTTCACACTCAGAAAAAGCCCTTGAGTATAAAGGTGAGATGCATCATTGTTTCTTGGATCTGGAAAAGGCGTTTGACAAGGTCCCTTGGAGCAAACTTTGGGACTGTTTGGCAAAGAAAAACATTCCAAAACTCTGATCCATGCTATCTATACAGGGCTTCTACGAGTCTTACAGAAATCATGTGAAACCGTAAGTCAGAAGAGTTCAGGACCTCCACTGGTTTAAGACAGGGTGATATTCTGTCACCTTATCTTTTCATACTCCACATGGACAATGTCATCAAAGCATATAATTAAAGGACAAGAAAGTATTCAGTGGGGTACTGGAAGATGAGACAGGTTTGTATTTCAGAGCTGGCATTAGCCGATGATGTTGCCCTGATTGCTAAATCAAAGGCATATCTTCAATCCAACCTGCAAGTCTGGAAGGAAGAGCTTGAGAAGAGAGGGATGATCAGCAGCTCCAAAACAAAAACCATGGTGATATCACGAGAGGGAAGAAATCAAATTAAGCTGGAAGAATAGGTCCTGGAGCAGGTCAACCACTTTAAATACCTTGGAGCTTTCATAGACTGGAAGGGAGGCATCAAAGAAGAGTTGGCTACCCGAAGAGCAGCAGCTGGGAAACTTTTTCTGGCCATAAATCAAGGATTTCTCAGCATAAGAGAAGTTGGCAAGAAGATGAAGATGGCTATATACTGATCCACCTATGTTCCAGTCTTGACTTATGGATGCAAGTCATAGGAAGTTTCTGCAACCTACAAAAGCCAGCTCTAGACCTCAGAAATGAGGTATCTGAGGAATGTGGTTGAAATAACAAGAGACATGGTCTGCAACCAAACAATATGTCAAGGTCTCAAAACCCAGCCACTGCAGACCCAAGTAGAACAGTCCCAACTACAATGGTTTGGCCATGTCTGCAGAATGGGAGTAGATCATCTACCACGGCAAGTATGGGAAACTAAGAGCCAGGGATCCAGACCTCCAGGAAAACACAGAGTCCGCTGGGAAAACAACATCAGACAATCTCTGAAGGACGAGGACTAAATTTGAACCAGGCCATGAGGAAGCCAGCTGATAGGATAGTATGGCGCTCTCTCTCTGACAAATCTTTACACCTCAAGGTAGAAGAGGAACGACTAAAGAAGTAAGTAAGTAAGACTTCTTCCCATGCCATGTGAAACTGTCCAGTATCTTTGTTCTTTATATTCCTCTATCTAATTTCCCTTCAATCTATCATAGTCACAATATATTCCTACTTTTTTCTTCTCTAACATGCCCTTTGATCCCAAAATGCTTCAGAAGCAGGATAGTGAGCCTTTCCTTACCCAAGTGTACCACTAAAGAAGGATCAAAGGCACTGATGGATCCCCAAGATTCTTTTCATCAACACCTTCATCATTTTCATTATCCTTGTGCTCCTGTGGGACATAGGCCCTCAGTTCACACCAAGCCCTCCTGTCTTGTGCCATCTGCTCAAGTTCTCTCTGTGTCTTCTTTATCATTTTTAAGTCTTTCTCCAGTCCTCTTCACTATGTACTGTTGGATCTGCCTTATTTTTTGTTACCTTGGGGATTTCAGAATAAGGACAGTCTTGTTATACAGATAGCTGTTTTCCTCAATGCATCATATCCGCATCATAGTCTTTTCTTAAACTTCTTGTTCACTGGTTTTTATCTGGTTCTTTCCACAAGCTCCACACTGGTGATCTTGTCATGCCATTTTAATCTGCATAAGTTCCCATTTATGAAAGGTTGTAGCCTCTTGGTCCTCACATTTGTTGTTCTCCATGTTTATGAGGCATACAATAGAACTGTCTTGACATTGCAGTTAAAAGCTCAGTTTTGTGTGTGATGGGACTTGATTTCATTTGATTTTCAGATACGGTAATTCTCAGTGGAATGAAAGCCCCTCTTGCCATCTATATTCATATTTTTATATCAATATTAGTTCCTCTAACGTTTGTGTTGCTGCCGAGACTTAAATGCCTAAATATCATTAAGCGAAGTACCTTACACTGTTTTGTTAGGCCTGTGGCCCAGTGCATCCAATTTCAACAGGTATTTCCATCTGGTCACCTTCCTCAGTCTTTGACTGTCCCCAGCCTGCTTGCAAGGCAACAAGTGTGCATCTCTATTGGTCTAGTCCCTACTTTTCGACCTGTCTGGCTTGGGAGACCATGCTGGTAGCTATGCTACAGCTTGCATTGCTCTTGGGGTCATGGGGACACAAGCACCTCTACCTTGCCATGGTGGAGACACGGCAGAGGAGTAGTGTCTAAATATAAGATTCTTTTATTGTATGATAATGACCTACATTGGTTATATCGGAGCTGTCTTGTATTTTTAAAACAGGAAAGATCAAAGGAAGAAGATACTAAACAGTCTGACATCATAGCATTGAAAGACATCAACAACAGTATTGATTAAAAAGAACTAGAGGCAGGAAATTGTTGAGAGACATGATCACCTATTCCACTAGGCATAGTACTTGAAGAAGAATAATGACCTTCAGCCTTATTGAACAAATACTCAGCAAACATTTGCTTAATCTTTTGTCACACCTTATAGGGAGAAAATGCTGCTCTGCACAAATCAGATAATTTGTAAATGGTACGACCTGTGTTATCTCGTACGACATAGTCATTTTGACATTTTTATATCTCTTCACTAGTTGAGGGAATTGTTTCTGTGAAAAATAACCTCAGTATAAAACACAGTGTCAAAGCAAATCCAGTAAAATTATGCATAAAAACGTTAAAGCTGGACTGGCTTAGACTATATTTACAGCACTAAAGTATACGCAGATAGTGCAGAAATAAACATCGTTTATAGTCAGTGGAGTTTACTTGAATTCAAAGTGCTTGTTCAGATAACAGGTCATATTTTAGCAGCAAGCCTTAAGATGATGATGGAAAGAAATTGGTATGATGTAGTGTTAGTTTTCATCTTCCCTCCTGAATATAAACACTGTTTATATGAAAGGACCCAGCCTCGCAATGCCATGAAAGTTGTTTCATGTCATTGGGCCAAAGGGCTGGGGAAAACAAAAATATGAAAGGGGGGATCAGTGCACCATTTTCGGCTCAGAACACAACATATACCACTCAACAGCCACTTGAACAGAATCTAACCACAACACTCTCCAGAGTGCCAGCTGTGTAACTACCCCTATGGAACTGTTCACCACCACCTTTTTGCGTGCCCAGCACTCAATGATGTTAGGAAAATGCTCCCTTACTCCGAGGCCAGATAAGTGGAACACCTTGTACAGACAAACAAAACAGCTTGTGAAAACATGCAGATATCACTTCATGACACTGGGCGGAAGGGCGAGAGCCCAAGCACCACTGGATCAATAACAACAACAATATATGAAATAATTTTTGTCACAGTGCTTGTGCAAAATAAATGTATTTTGGTCTAAGAGCTGCAGGACAGGTATTTTGATGTATTAAGAGCACACTGGGTAAGCAAAGGCTTACAATTCAGTTACAGTGTGTTTTTGGTATTTTATCAGCAATTTAAAAACAAAAACTTCATACAGGTTGAACAAAAAGCCGGAAGCAGTATCAATTGTGTGTTGTTATTAATCTCTAACTGTATTCTCTTTTTTTTTAAATTTTACTGAGTTAGCCACAATCGCAGCGGCAGATAAACTAGCTTCAAAGCCATCAGAGAGAAAGATGGGCAAATGGTAGTAATGAAATTCGTTAAAATACATAGACTGAAACAAGCAAGATACACAAACACTTTGCATGATAAATAAAACTTTAAAACTACAGGCATAATACAGATACATACTAAATAATATGCATAATAAATAAAATGTTAAAACTATCTCACTACATCAGATGTATCATCCATTCAGTTCCACATAATGCCATTCATTTTTTTTCAGTGTTCTCCTTGGCCTTTCCATCTTATTTTTTGTGGGTTCCATGTTCCAGTCTGATGAGTCATAGTCATACTTAACTAATGGCCAGTTTCCTCATTGTATATTCTGTTCATCTTTTCTTTGTTTTCATATCTGTTACACTATGAGTCTTATTTGACTCTTTTTCCACTGCTTGTTTTAAAGATTCTTTTTAAGCAATAATCTTTAATTCAGTTTTTTTCCCCTCAGTATTTATTGTTCTTCATAATACAGTATTCACACGTTACAAACACAGCTAGATGAGAATAACAAATTTTAGCATTTTTGGTTTCCTAAAGGTTTTTCCCTTCTTGTGGTGAGGCATATTCTTTCAACCTAGACTGAAGTCTTTTGGTTATATTAGAAAATAAATAAATATTACACACATAAAGGTATGTTTCAGGCACTCGTGAGAAATACAGAAGTAGAAAACTAAACAATGGAAAAACAACAGAAGTGATTGGCTTACTAGAGAATCGAACCTCTGCCTAGCTACGGAAGTGAATCACACTATCCGCCCTGCCAACTAGGCACCACAAAAATAGTGCACAGGGGTCATTAGCGCGATTTGCAACACGGAACACTGGATATGTACCTAGGGCGGTCCAGCCTAATGACACAATCACTTCTGTTGTCCCTCTACTATACAGTATAGATAAGATTACAGAAGACAAAGACCTTAATACTGTTTCTAGTATTTGGTTATATCAGAGCACAATTGCCATTCAAAAATAAGTGAACTCTGTCAACTGAAATACAGTATTGATAAAAATTAAGTCATGAAAAGGACTACTAGCTTTTATTTTAAGTATGATGAAGCCCTCACAAGGGCTAGTCCTGAAAAGGACTGCTAACTCCTGCATTTTTTTGGCAATTACTTAGTCTGGAAAAGTATCTAATAATAGAATCTATTCATGAGGAAGCCCTGAAGTGGCCTTGCACTGGACAAGGTTTGCTGCTACACCAATGTTGCCTGGACATGAAACTGATGAGAATATAATGCTTTCCTTCAAAGAAGAAAAGAAAAAATCCTAGATAGCCATGATTATCATTGTCAGGCATATGCAGTGATCCATGACACATTGACCCTTCAAAATTATTCCTGTAATTTTGCAACAGAAAAAAGTATTCTAAAGTGCATTCGCCAGCTGTCACTCAGACTGTATGTTAGGTTTATATGCGTTTACAATTCACATTACTCTTCATATACAGAGTTAACCTTAACATTGCTAAATAGCAAAAAAATAAATCCTTTATCTTGTTTTAAGTTGATTATTTCTGGGCAGTGTTTTTTTTTCTGTACAAATACAAAATATAAAACAGACTAAATGTTCTTTTACTCTTTTTGCAGTAAACCTAAATGTTCCCTGTTTATGATTCATTCTTGCAGTAAACCTAAATGTTCCCTGTTTCTTGATTCATTCTTGCAGTAAACATAAATGTTCCCTGTTTATGATTCATTCTTGCAGTAAACATAAATGTTCCTTGTGCATCTCTGTTCTTGATTCATTCTTGCAGTTGTGGCCATTGGTGATGGTTGTGTACTATACCCTACTTCTATCTTGTTTTGATCGTACAGTGGATTCGTATCTCTACCCTGAACAGTAGGCAGCTCATTTATGTTTGATGGTGTTAGGATGACTTGTTTTTCAATATAACGACAACAGCTCACAACTGACAAGTGATGAATGATCTCAGATATCGATGATTAACTCCACTCGCACAGCAGTAGCAAATAACGTTGAACTTTATTTACATGAGAGAATCAAAGGGATGAAAATAAAAATAATATGTCCAACCTTCCACTAAGATTGGCAGTCTTGTACAGCAAAATCTCAGTAGGAAATAATTTCATCATTTCATACTCTCTCACTCTCATTGTCTCCATATTTCTGTCTGTCTGTAGTGGTCATAGCTTGAGAACCACTGTTGTTACTATTTTGCTGCCATCAAAATTGTTCATACGTAAACGTCTTTTCAAAATGTTCTTTTCTGTTTCAGCTTAATTTCTGTAGTCTTACTTGGTGTGTCTTAGAGAATATACTGGCCTACCGCCAGTGCTGACGATTTTCCAAGTTTATATACTACTCGTTAGTCTGTCAGGTTGTCTACTATTCTGTACTTCTAGTTTTTTTTTTTTTTTTTTTTTTTTTTTTTCGTTCGCCCGCTAATACTCGAGGCGAAATCTCAGGTTATTATTTTTATGTCTAACCTGACATTGATTTTACGTGAGTATCCCTTTATTTCTTGTACAGAGACAGGTGTCCCTCGCCATTCAGGCAAATACTCGCCGATTTCGGAGGTACCCATTGCAGCTGGGTCGGCTCAGGAGCCGCCAGTCCCTGGTCGACGACACTCCTTCAAATGTCCTCGCCAGGTCTCGAGTTAATCCAGTCCAAATCCCGGTCGACGAAAAATCCTCAAATGCCGTCGCCCGGGTTTGATCCTGTATCACCCGGTCGCCAGAGCGGTGTTGTAACCACTACGCTAGCGCGGCTCCCTAGTACTTCTAGTAATAGACTCATAAATGTTCAACGTACCTGGTTTGTTCGAAAAATACACACTTTTTCTTGTACTGGCAACACCGGCACTCTTCTCCACAGAATAAATATAGCTAACTGTCTTAGTGGCGTACAAAGCGATTGAGAGTCTAAATGATAGTTTCATATTTTCTGTCACCACAGAAATCAACCAAAATCTTATTGCCAGATGATAATTCTCAATACAGCTTCCCACTTCAAAATAACTTTAACACTTGGGAGAGAACCCACTCTAGCTCTTACCGCTATCACATTTCATATCTGATTTAATTTTGAACCATGATTTGCTGAACATTCTAGAACAGACTTTGTCTCAACAACAACTCACTATTTCATTCCTTGCACGAGAAATGTGATCTCGTAGGCAACTCGGTTTAGCAAAAACATAAAAAAACTTGACTCAGCACTTTACCTCAAGGGATGTAAAACACTACTCTTGATCCCTATCTCCAATGTATTATGGATTATTGCCCTTAGATTATAAATTTACAAGTCCGTTAATTTCCCTCATAAAAATTTTTCTAACCGAATTTTCTGATTACCGACGCTACCTGTTACACAGTAAACATAAATGTTCCATGGTCTCTGTTCTTGACGATTCATTCTTGCAGTAAACGTAAATGTTCCCTATTCTTGATTCATTCTTGCAGAAAAATACATGTTCCCTGTTCATCTCAGTTCTCGATTCAATCATTACCATACAACTCACTATGAAGCTAGGCCTTCAGTAAGTTCAGTCCTTCCTAACCTGTGCATCCATTCAAGGGCTTTCTGTGTCTTAACCCTTTGAAGTCTCTTCTCCTTTTTGCAAGTGTTTATTTTGACCTCCTCCATTTCTCTTAGCCTGTAACTCCACAGTGAGTTAAAAAATGAAAAACAGGCAGAGTCAATTTTACAACTGAACGATGCACCAAAAAACACTGAATGTTTCAGAGTTTACCCTTTGTCAAACACAAACAGGAGGCAAGAAATATAGATTGGTTAAAAGAAAAAGACAAGGGACACTATAAAAACCAGGGAACATAGATGACCACACAAAAAGATAAGATAAATGACCCAGAAGACGAAAATAAATAACACAGGAGTGTGTGAAGTATCAAGGCCTGTCATGTCTGAATCCCATTTCACCAAGTGTAAGATATAGTGTTTTTGTTTTCACCTAAGTCCATTGATTACAGAACCATTTTAGATAAGAAGTGAACTGATGTAGGCATACCTCTTGTCATCATTACTCTTCTGACTGGCTATAGATTATGAAAATGACACCGGCCAACAGAAGTGGAATTCATGGCTGTCAGTTCTTTTCTCATTGTGTTTTTTTTTTGGTCTCCCTCTTTTATCCTGGAGATTCCAGAAAGAGGACTGCATTGGAATAATAATTAATATCAACTGATTTTATCAATTTGTAACCTATCCAACTGATTGTTATATCATTTTGAAAGATTATTTTCCAAGTCCTGCATCATCTGCAAACTGTGAAAAGTTTATTTTTAATCCCTTTAAACTCTTCCCTTGATTTATTAACACTTACTAACTTACTTATTATAAAAATTGTTGGAGACAACACAGATCCTTGCAGATTTCCATTTTGCTGTTCATATAGTTTTGATATGTTACTGTATACTGGTACAGTGGAATATCTCGTGTAGGGAGTCTAAAAGACCTATATTGGTCATTTGAAACTCCTATATACAGCACCTTCTCTCCAACATATTTCAGAAGTCCTAGCTATAGCTAGAGTTAAGGATCATTGCAAATAAGATGACACAGGCATAAAAATACATCACTAACCGGAAGCCACATCCTCATTAGACTCACTGTGACTAACAGAGGTAAGTCATTTCTTTTTGCTGTGGGCCACTGCCTTACATATTGAAGAAAATGTTTATCTTTGTCCCAAAAATAAAGCAGCTTGCCTAACATGTGCTTTCTTGTCCTTTCAGTAGGTAGTCCCATAGCAGATATTGCTGTAGGGGAGTGAAGTGTTAGAGTCTTCACCATACTAGGTCAAGGATCAAGAGGTGGGGTGAACAGTTCCCTTCCTAGCTGCCTTTTCCTTCCCAGCTGCCTTTTCCTTCCCTACCTCAGTCAGGTACCCATTTACAGCTGGGTAGACTGTAGCATGTTGGTACTGTGATATGAACCCAGCACCTTTGCCGTGAGACACCAGTGCCAATATCAAGGTATATTCCTTGTTTGACCATTAGGCTCCCTATTATTTCGCATCTCTTAAAATATTTGTGACAGGATAACAACAATCAGAAGTCACACTTTTGTGTGATAAATGATCATTTTCAGATTGCAGACTAAAATATCATCTGTCTAACAAATTAAAAATCAGACAGACAAGCGAGTTTATGTGGGACAGACAATACAGCATGTCCTCCAAGATGGCTTTCTCCATGAGAGAAGCAGAGTGACAGCACGGCCTTCACATGGAGGAATATCTGAAGTCACGCGACCACCAGCTAAGCACAATGCTATAGTACACAGATGTGGAAGTGAACCTCTCTGTCTGTGAGGCTCATTACACCTTCATTGACTCTTGAAATCATCAACACACTTGATGGCTGAGAACCCAGCATTGCACTCTAAGCTTGGAGGAGTTACCTGAGCCCCAGATGTAACTCTGGCTTCTACCTGGTTGGCTGTAGGCAGGAGAGATCTCACTGTGGACCCATGGGGGTGGCAGGAGGATCTCACTGTGGACCCATGGGGAAGGGGTGGGGGAGCCATGAATTGTCTGTGTGTAGGGTGTGACAATTCCTTGGGAGAGCCCAGAACCAAAGCACTGCACTTTAGCTCTGCATATTTGGAGAGCCCTTTTGGATGGCAGGGAAAAGCCATGCATGCCACATGCTTCTTCCTCCTAGCTTGGGACCAGATGTGATCTTTTAAATGCAAGACAAGTTGGAGAAACTGGAGCTCATGACTTCAACTCATGTATTGAAATGCCAGAAAAGCCTAGATATACCGTGTGGCAAGCAAGTTCACCAGTCACCTTAAATGACTAATTAAGATACACCTTTGCTTATTTATAGGCCCATATTTTCTTGACCATCAGCACACTAGGGGTGATGTGGTCAGCATTGAGCCAGCCACCATAACCTTCCCAGAGTTGCTCTGGTAACCCAATTCTTGAGGCTGGGTCGACCCCCGGATCTAACACCATATTCCCAATATGCCTCAATGATCATTTACCTTTTTTTTTTGCTCTTTTAAATGTTTAATTTCTATTTTTAAACCAATAGTTTCAACCGATGTGATTTTAATTTTTATTATTACAATTACTCACTGCTGATTATGCATTCTTAGAAACTCATAATTTGCAATGATCCTTCCGTTTATTTGATGTGCTTATTTTTGTCATTGGTGGCCAAGAAAAAATGGGACACAAACATGAGTGACTTCATACTTTTGTACAAACTGTGAAAGCAAACTCTTTTTTTAATAAAATTGCAGTTTCTCCTGTCTACACCATAACTGTAAAGAAATATATAAAGATGACAGTATGAGTATGTTGTAAAAATTATACATATAAATTTGACATATTTTGTTGTTTGTTCTCTTATTAATAGTTCATAACATGACAATAATGTATGTCGCTTACAATAATTTGTATTGCTGATTCTGTGTGACAAGGCGATTTTTAAAAAAAGTACAAACAGCAGCACACTTCAGTTATGTGTAAATGAATATCTGACTCTGCTCTTTGAGTTAGGGAAGGCATAAGGCAGTGTGGAAGGGAACTGATCACCCCACTATATAAAACAGGCTTGGACCTAGTATGGTTAAGTTACTAACACTTCACTACCCTATGGGTTTTTAAAATTTACTACATGTAATTTTAAAGCTTCAATACTTTACTGAAAAAAGTTTCAGTATGCCTTGCCAACTGAACTTCAGCTTTTTATTCTATTATGATTTTTTTATTTCTTAACAAGTATTTTATTTCTCGAATTTTAATATCTTTCATGAACTCTTTTCATTCCTAGCTTTTCCTGGGACTTGATTTATGGTATCTTCTGTTACCATGAGATATGCCCTATTCTTCTACACATAACATTTCAAGGGCCTCAAGTCTATCTTCCAACTGCTCAACTGTGTACAAATATATGCATCCTCTGGTGAATTTAATCACATCTCTCTACCAAAAGCTAGCAACTCTTCTTCATTAAAGGTTCAAAGCCTCATTTTAAAAACACAATTTTATTTACTATAAATAAATCTTTCATTCTGTTATTAGACATCTACCACAAATTTTACCTCTTTATCATTGTCTCTGATTCAGTTTTACATGTCTATCCATTTAACTCATAGTCCTCCCTTTGGTATGCAGCTGTATGGTGCGCCTCAATACGGCACATTATTCTTCCAAAGGCCAACAGTTACATATGTCTGGCTATGTGTCTATACTTGGAACAATATAACCCAAGCTTGCATTTACATATTTATGACAGAAAATCTCCTATGCTGCCATAATTTTTGTTTACAGTTTTTTCTAAAACATGACATGTAGAGAAAATTGGCATCCATTTTCGTGCCTGGGTAAACCCTAAAAACTGCATAGGACAATAGGAGTTAATGTACTTTCCATACAACACAAATAAATATACTTTACGAATGTTGGCTGCCTGGCGTTGGATGATATTTATTCTTCTTCTTCTTCTTTGTTCACCCTCAGACATCAACTTGAATATGTTCAAAGAAAGCAGTGGTCAATCTGAGGCTGTTGAAATCTCCATAAAGCTTTTCCAGGAATGGTACTGCTGATGTATATATGCGCTTTCTTGATTCCTCATATGTTGGGCACCTTTGAAGCAGATGTTCAGCAGTCATTTTATCAGTGCCACATTAGTTCCTATCTTTTAACTTGTTGAAAAGATGGTATCCCAATCTGTTGTGACCTGTGCAAAGTCTGAAGATTACCACTTGTTCACTTCTGCTGAGCTGGTAATATGCATCATCTGGTTGGTGGCCTGGATGTTCTGCTTCCCACTTGCTTCTGTATCTGCTCTTGATAAAACTCTTGGCTTCTTCATAACTTGTGCTTAAGTTATGGTCGCTTTCCCCCTTCCTTTCCCAATCCGTCAGCCTCTTCATTTCTGGGGATGTTGCAGTGAGAAGAGAAAAGGGAGATTTATATCATTATCAACACCATTTAGCGCCTAAAGGTGCCTAGGCATTCACACCAAGTTTTCCTGTTCATGTCCGTCTCCAGGCCTCTTCTCCGTGTATTCTTTGGTCCCCCTCTACCTCTTTTACCCTGGGTGTTCCAAAACAAGGACTGCCTCATTATGCTGTCAACAGGTTTCCTCAGTGTGTGTCCTATCCATCTCCAGCATCTTCTCATCACTGGCATTTGTCATCAAGAAATTTATATATTCGATATAACTGATTATTTGTTCTTACTTGACCAGTACTCAGAGATGGACCAATATGGCATCAATAAGTATTAAGCTCGGCTGTGGAATGCAACATTTAAAAAAAAAAAAAAAATTATTGTTTCCCCTTTTTATTCAGCTCCAATCATGATCAGATCATTCTTGTTCAGACAGTTATTCTTGAACATATGAAAATTTCATCATCAGTAGTAAAACCTGGCTGGAATGCATATAAAAAAATATATATACAAAAAACTATATTAACAGGCTAACAATTCACATTCTTGAGCAAAACATTACAAATATTTTAAGTGCCTTTAACATGTGGGACATTTTCAAAGATTGTTATCAAAATTAAGTCTATTTCAGCAGGCATATGAAAAATGGTCAGCTATGAGAGGAATGTAGGCCTAAAAATAGTGGAATGCAAAGTGTTAAAGATATATCTCTGGGGCAAAACAAAACAAACAGGAAAGAAAAAAAAACTGACCACAAAAAAAAAAAAACACGAAGTACTAAAAACTGATAAAAGGTTTAAAAAAAAAAGGTAAAGGATCCATTGAGACATATTGGGAATATGATGTTAGGCTCATATTTTCTGTGACATCACCCCTAGTGGACAGATGGTCAAGAAAATATGGGCCCAACACCATATTCCCAATATGCCTTTACCCTTTTACATGCTGATGGCGTGTGTGATAAATAAAGGTGACGGTCATGTTAGAGACACAAGAAATGTGCAGACTTACACAAAAAAAGAAGTAACAATGAATGAGATCTACAAGCTGTGACCTAGACAGGACATGCTGGAGAACTACATAAAATGACCCATGTTCTGAAAGAAATTTAAGGCTGTACATAGTGAGCAAAAATGGCAGATGGCAACAGAATTAATATAAAGACCTCATAGGGCAGTTTCAAGGGTGACAAACAACTAGAAATGAATTTGAAATGCTTAAAAAAAATTTATATATATATATACACACAAGGGGATTGACATAAGTCTTGGGCCTGACCATGAAGGAGTCACAGGAGGAAGATGAAACTTGGCACATTTAAAGTTCATCATATTTGCACTGAATGTGTGAAGTACGCGTTTGTTTCTTCAATGGGTTTTCCCGCTACGGTGCACAGCGCAATGTACCCTACTGACCAGATCTGCTGCTCCAAAGATTTGACAAAACAATGGAAAAGAAGGAGGCCAGAGCTGTGATAAAATTTCTGATGTTTCAGGGAAAAACACCTACAGAAATACGCAGGGAGATGGAACCAGTGTTTCGTGATTCTTGTCCTTCACATACTTCGGTAAAAAACTGGTGTCAACAGTTTAAGTGCGGCCGCTCAAATGTTGCTGATCTGCCAAGATCTGGAAGACCATCCTCAGAGTGCAACGATGAAAATGCAACAAGAGTGAAGAAAATCATTGACCAGGATCGAAAAATGACAATTGTGGAGATAGCTAGTAGAGTAAAACTAAATGAAAGAACAGTTTATAGAATTTTACACAACAGACTGAACATGAGAAAAGTGTGTGCACGCTGGGTTCCGCGAATGTTGACACGTGAACAAAAGCAAACGAGGGTAAATTGATGTCAACAGTTGCTCAAAAAGTGTCAGTCAAAAAAATTTTTGGAGACCATGGTGACAGTAGATGAGACTTGGGTACACCATTATGACCCCGAATCCAAAATTGCCCGCATGCAATTGAAAACCCCGGGCTCCTCAACACCTGTCAAGCCGAGAGCGCTGCAGGAAAAGTGATGCTGACTGTTTTTTGGGACGGCAAAGGTGTCCTTTTGAAAGATTATCTGCCTCGTGGCAACACAGTTAATGGACAGAACTATGCAGATCTTCTCACCAAACTAAGAAAGGTTGTGACCAGGAAACGAGGGATAACGCGCACTCAAAATCTTCCTTTGCTTCAAGACAATGCGCCCTCTCACAAAGCACGGCTTGTGCAGCTAGCAGCCAACGAATTGAATATTGAAATTCTTCCACACCCACCATATTCTCCAGATTTGGCTCCAACAGACTTTTTTCTATTCCCAAATCTTAAAAAACAGCTAAAATGAAATCATTTTGACAGCGATGAAGAGGTTATACTGGCATGTGATGACTGGTTTAGTTTGAAAAATAGGGTGTTCTACTCCCAAGGTCTTTTCAAGGTCAAGCAGAGATGGCAGAAGTGTGTCAATTCAGACGGTGGCTATATTGAAAAGGAATAAACACTATACAAAATTTCAGCTCTCTGTTACATGTCCTTCATGGTCAGGCCCAAGACTTATGTCAATCCCCTTGTAAATATATACAGGGTCAGGCAAAATTCACTTGACAGTTAGATGTATTTATTAATGCTAGATGAAATAAAATAAAAATCTGAAATACAGGCAAAAATCACTCATTAAATTTTTTTTTGATACTAAAAGAGTTAAACTAGTAGCAAAATCAATTAAAAATCAATTAATACATAGATAGATATGTTATCCCAACCTTTTCAATGGATGTTCATTATCGATCACTGTCAAGTGACTTTTGCCTCACCATGTATATATATATTTATATATAAATATGTACGATAAAAGTGTATTTATCTACAAATCATTACATTTTCATGTGTATTTTACTGTACAATAAAAACCAGTTTCTCTAACATTTCATGCACGACTCCAATATTGCATTCATGAAATGTATTTCATATCTCTAAAATCAAAATCATGAACATGTCTCGAATATTTAAAAAACAACATGAAACAGCAAGGATACATGGTACTATCATTAACAAATTACAGTAGTGAATGGTGATACATTTTAGGTACCAGATACTTCTAGCTAATGATAATAGATTTAGAAATATGTTTGATGGGAAAAGAAATACATGAATGAACCACTGCATAAAACATAACATTTTAATAAAAGGCAGACCGGTCCCATAGCACATACTGCCGTACGGGAAGTAAAGTGTTATAGATTTCACCATATTAGGTCCAGCATCGAGAGGTGGGGGTGACCAATTCCCTTCCTATGACACTCACGTGAGAGAGATTCTAGTAAGGTCATGTGATTTTTAGATCTGCTGCAGAAGCCACAGAAAGGCATTTCCAAAACAAATAAACTAGAATGGAGAATTTAACATCGACATAAACATTAAACATATGTATTCATAACATGGAGGCTTTAATTATCAGCATACTGTTTTCTTAACATTCATCATCATCAATACCCTTCAGATCCTCAAGGAGCTTAGACCTTCAGCACACGTCTGCCAAGTCTTCCTGTCCTGTGCCATCTGCTCAAGGTCTTTCCATGTCTTCTTCATCCCCTTCATGTCTTGTCTCCAGATCTCTTCCCCCGTGTGTTCTTTGGTCTCTCTCTACCTCTCTTACCCTGGGGATTCCAGAACCAGGACTGTCTGGTAATGCTATCAACAGGTTTCCTTAGTGTGTGTCCTATCCATCTCCAGCTTCTCATTTCTTGTTCTACTGGTTCTTGTCACCAGTTCCACATTAGTGATCCCATCACACTACTTCAATCCTTCTGGTCTATGCAAGCACCCGTTTGTGAAAGCCCTTTACATTAATGTAACAATACATTTTCATGGTATGATGATCATGTTACAAAGATGAGTCAGCTATTGTCTTGACATTACTGTCAGCATAACAAAATAATAATTTTTTTCATAACAATGAGGAGCCAATGTTTAATTGACATAAAAAGGAGAGATAGAGGATTCCATTACACGCCCATTGAGGCATAGTGTGAATATGGTGTTAGTCCCATATTTTCTTGACCTTCGGCGCACTAGGGCTGATGGGGTCAGCATCACGGCCAGCCACCTTAACCTTCCCAAATTACCCAATTCATGAGGCTGTGTCAACCTCGGAACCATTTTCAGTCTTAAAAACAGTCCCTCAACTAGGGAGCGAACCATGGACCACTGAGCTTGGAAGCCAGTGCACTAACCACTGTGCTACAGAGGTTCCAACATAAACAAATATAAAAGTTGCTGTCACATTACACTAAAAATTCTACTATCAAACTGACATTAATATAAATTTTAAAAATATAATGATTAATTATATTACATTGGGGTGCTGTTTCCTGGTATTATTGTAAAGGAAAAAAAATTTTCATAAAATTATGAGATTACAATTTTAAAAAATCAACATAGTTTTGACAGTAATAACAGAAAATTCATGTACAGTAAACTGTGGAAACTACAAAGAGAACAAGATGTCAAAAAGCTAAAGCAAAGAATTACCAACCGACACAACTACTCAACAGAATAAAGCGTTTGAAGGAATGTTTACGACCGGAAATTTGACTGAATAACCTGAACGGCTCCTGCACATAAATCCCGTGTGGATGGGAAGGAGCGAAGCTCCTGACCAGGTTGGAAGGAAAGTCCACTGACCCCCCAGCCTCGCAATGACATGTCATTGGGCCAAAAGAGCTGGAAAGCTCGAGTGCCGCTGGTTAGAGAAAAAAAACAAAACAATAGCTGATAAATAGTAAATTCTTTCCTACTCTTTGCTATCAGTGTCAAATATGGTGCATGAAGAAAGGAGAGGACAATTCCATCCTGTGAGATGATATGCTTAAGAAAAGCCATTAATGTTACCATGAGAGACAGAATGAGCAATGGAGACATCAGAAAAATTGTAGGAACTACATCAAGTACATAGAGAGACAGAAAATTAAGTGGTTTGGCCATCTCATGAGAATGGAGCCCGATAAATTACCACTACGTGCCTAGAACATTAGAAGATCTGGTTTCAGTTCATGGGGAAGACAACATCATAGAAATCATAAAACAACACAAGCTCAACACCAGCCAATGTCACACACTTGGCTCAAGAATGCAAACTCCAGCTCCCCCACTACATTTCATGTCCACAGCGAAAAAGAAAATATAAAGTACAGGTATTTTTCTGTTTATGTGAGTTTCATTCACACGAATTCAAACATACATGCTCCAATTTTTAGGCATGTCTGTTTTATTTATGCGCCAAACTCAAAGTTACGTGCACTTATATTTAGATACCGTAACAGTACTTTATTTGTATGCCAACAGGAAAACTAGAGCAAGATGATGGCAATCTGAATGTTTCTTTGAGGGATTTTAGGAAATCATTTACTATTAAAAGATGGACTTTCACTAATCAAGATTATAAAGAATGAAGTTCAGCAGCAATGCATGAATGGTGTGTGTAAAAAAAACTGTTTCCTAAACTCTTGTCATGACTTTAAAGGCTTTAGCATTAATGACAACATTGTCACAGTTTTTAAGGTTGGGTATCTGAATGGACTCAAGAGCTGGTTTAGATGGAGGTTACCATGAAGAAATGAAACTTGCACCAGCCAACAATAACACTGAACGTTCTCCATGTTCATCGCTGACTTCGCCAAGTTTGTCAGGGAAAAAGTCAAGATGCGAATCAAGCAAATGGATTTTGAGGAACATGTTACAGCCCATAATTCTGTATGCATCTATGCACTGCTTAACAATATGCACATAGTCGACAGATTTGTGATTTCACAGAAAGTTATCGACGATCGATTTGAATGCCATCCATGCGCGAAGTTCACTACCATGTAACAAGTTCTCGAATTGTTTGTCTGCAATAACTTTCCTAATCTGAGGTCCTACAAAGATACCTTCCTTTATCTTTGCATCGCTAACTTGCGGAAACTTTTCTCGAAGATAAGTGAAAGCTTTGCTCGTTTTATCTAACGCTTTTACGAAATTCTTCATGAGCCCCAACTTTATATGTAACGGTGGTAAAATGATGCCGTCTTTGTTAACTAATGGCTCATGTATTACATTTTTATGCCAGAGCTGCATACGATCCCTGATAGGCCACACCTTTCTTGCATAATGTTCCTGTCTGTTGCGGCTGTCCCATTCACATAGGAAGCAACAAAATTTAGTATACCCAGTCTGCATGCCTGTGAGAATTGCAATGACCTTTAGGTCTCCACAAATCCGCCATTGGTAGTCATTGTACTTTATTTTTGCCAAAAGTATAGCCATATTGTCATAAGTTTCTTTTATATGAACAGAGTAGGCGACTGGAATTGGTTCTGAATGGTTAATTAAGTGAACACCATCATTCACCGGTATATAATCCGAGTCAGAATTAGTTTCTAAAGCAGGTAAACTATCACTTTCTGATGGTTCATTCACGTCCAACGGATATTGTTATGGTGGAACTGGGATCGGACACGTGATTGGATCATGAGGCACTGGTTTCAATACCAATTCTACAACTTCTAGAAGCCATATTTCGCTCAGAATTATTTCAAAATACAGTAACTATTTGAAAAATAGCGTAACATATGTCATGCATCTTTTAGCAGTATAAAAAGTAGAATTATTTTGCATTTTATTAATTTTTAATAAGTTATATAGTAAAAATGAAACGGAGCAAATAACGGTTTCCCAAAAATATATTTATTCACAAATATCTTAAGAACCCGACGTGATAGAGATAAACGGATTTCAGATTTGAAATCAGCGCAAGAAACTGACCTAAGAACACTTATTCTTATATAAGAAAGAAAAATGTTGTTTGTCAGTGTAATCAGTTGGCTGCCAAATAATAATGAAATGATTAAAGGGGACCTTCCAACTTCTTGAAGGTCCTGCCTTATGATTTTTGAAGAAGATAATCCTAACATGGACAGAAGCTCTATGGCAGGAGGAAAATGTTTGCTCTCTATCAAGAAATCCTCCGTGACCAGAGAAAGAAACTCGACTCTAGACACCTTCTTCGGGACACAATTCACTGCTGCACCCCTTGCTTCTCATACAGATGACTCACCACCCCACCCCTCACTGAATTAGAAGTTGATGAAGAAGGTAATGATCCTGCCCCTGTCAAATAATTTGTCAATTTTGTTTCCTATACATGTACATGCACTTAATATGAATGGTATGTGTTAGTTTAAAATGTTTATTATTACACTGTACTTATTTTTATTATTACATACGCCATAGGCTGAAATATACCCCTCTTACTTTACATGTACTTGAATTAAAAATCCTGTTACATTGAAGTGATTTCTGTTTATGTGAGGGAATGCACAAATCGCATAAACAAAGAACTACCTGTACATAAGTACTGTGGAGCTTGTTGTTTTATTGACTCTACTTTAATAAATGTTGAAAAAAAAAAAAAAATCATTTCTGATAATTACACTGTTGTGTCTACAGGTTTGATGCCATGATCTTGTTCTAAATTAACATATCGGGACCCTCCCTGACGATCGCTGCCGGTTCTCTTTGCAGGAATAGGAGCTGGTGAGACACCTTCAGGTTTAGACGCATCCTCAGTGGGTGCACCTGACAGCATAGCTTCTAGCGTTTCATAAGCAGAAGAATTATCTGGACCAGGCTTGTCTTTGTCAAAGCCACTGTTCTTAGGTGGGCTAGGTAATGGCTGGAAGTATCCCTTGTCAGAGTCAGCTTTGCTTACAGCCACCTTTGTACCACCTAGGTCTCTTTCACTATACTCGGGTGGTGCCCCATAACTTGGATTATCTTGACCAGGAATAGGAACCTTTGGTCTATATTTAAAATAAAGAAGTATGTGTTGACAGCAAAAAATTCTAAGAATATGAAATCAAATAAGAAATTAATGTGAGACTCAAATAAGTGTGACAAGATAACATAAAGGTCACTAACTGGTAGAATGATTAAATTAAAGAAACATTTTAGAACAACAACAAAAATACAGTCAAACCTCACTATTCGCGGGGGTTAGGTTCCTTGAAACCCCCGTGATTATGGATATCCACGAATACTGAACAACTGATCCTATGGGAAAAAGGCGGTTAGGTTCCTGCAGGACCCTGTTCACCAAACACTACTGCTACAATCACCATAAACTCATCATTTCGTATACCCTTCTTGTAAAAGACAGCTTATTTATTATACTGTTCATTTTACAAATGTGTTTTATACTCTTTTCTTTGTAATAGTACAGTATGTACAATCTTTTGGTGTACTCATACTTACTCATTCACCCATTTACTCATACAGTCACTACTCATTCACACACACACATTATTACAAAGTCCCTGAAGAACAAACATTAAAAACATTTACACAGAACATTTAAAATTAAGAAATAAAGGAAATTACATTAACACTGAAAACAGGTAAAGAAAACACTTAAAATTAAGAAATAAAGGAAATGTTATTAACCTGAATCTTATCTTTCATGGCGAGTGTAGCATTATGAGGGCGCTTGCATGCCATTATTAATTATAAAAATAATCAGAAACAGCTAAAACTGCAAAATCGTGGATGAAAAGATGCTTTGACAAAGACACATGCAAACACAATCAAAGCCTCGAGAACAAGGAAGCAGCCTCTCCTTGCTTGAATTTTTTGCCTACTGCTTATGGTCGCGAATGGCAAAAAATGGTTTACACGTTATCTCGCACGAATGAGCGAATTTGTGAATACGGAACAGTGAACAGCAAGGACTGACTTGTACTTATGAACATCGGGCCCATGTGTTACCGGTGCCAAAAAGGGGCGAGAAAAAAGTAGCACTGTAACCTGACAGGCATGTCACAGTAGGCAACTAAACAGGGTTGGGAATGGGGCTCGTTAATCAATCCTGCACAAATTTTAAGCTAAAAAAACTTCAGCAAATATGGACAAATCAACCAATAATTCAACTTGGGAATCAAAGATAGATAGAAGATGCCCCTCTTTTTTGGAGGCTCGTGGTGCAGCACAGAGTGCTGGCTGCCGATTCACCTTTTTTCTTCCAGGAAAATCTCCAGATCTGGCATCTGGAAAGTTTGTATATTAAATGACCAATGGAAAACTACACTGGTGGTGGCAGAAATGTACTACAAGACTGACATCCGAAAACATCAGATTAAGTTGGGAGAACAGGTCCTGGAGCAGGTCGACCACTTTAAATATCTCGGAGCTATTATAGACCGAAAGGGAGGCATCAAAGAAGAGTTGGCCACTCGAAAAGCAGCGGCTGGGAGACTTTTTCAGGCCATAAATCGTGGATTCCTCAGCAAGAAAGAGGTTGGTAAGAAAACGAAGATGGCTGTATACCGCTCCACCTATGTCCCAGTCTTGACATATGGATGCGAGTCGTGGGCAATGACTACAACCCACAAAAGCCAGATCCAAACCTCAGAAATGAGGTATCTGAGGAAAGTGGTTGAAGTAACAAGAAGAGACATGGTCCGCAACCAGACGATCCGTCAAGGCCTAAAATCCCATCCGCTGCAGACCCAAATAGAACAGTCCCAACTAAGATGGTTTGGCCATGTCTGCAGAATGGGAGAAGATCGGCTACCATGACAAGCATGGGAAACAAAGAGCCAGGGATCCAGACCTCCAGGACGACCCAGAGTCCGCTGGGAGGACAACATTAGACAATCTTTGAAGGACCGAGGACTAGAATGGAACCAGGCCAGGAAGAAGACAGCTGATAGAATGGTCTGGCGCTCTCTCTTCCAAACCTCTACACCTCACGGTAGAAGGGGAACGACTAAGTAAGTAAGACTGACATCCTAGAACGGTGCAGTTGAAGAGAGTAGAAAGCAGAAAACTGAACACATGAGAAATGGTGCTGAGCACAGGACATGGGGAAGATTAATAATTAATATCATCATTAAATCTGCCAGAAAGAAAATAAACATCATTCAATGTTATGCACTAACTACGACAAATAGGAATCTGTAAATGAAGAATTTCACATCAGACTAAAAAAAATATCATGGATAAAAAGAAAATATAAGACTTTACAATTTTGATAGGTGACCTAAATGTACAGATAGGAACAGATAAAAGTGGTTTTCAAGAGATAATGTAAAAAAATGAACTTGGCTCAATAAACGAAAATGGAGAAATATTCATAAACTTCTAATCAATCTGCTATAGGAGTTTTCATGATTCCATATAATAATGGAAGGAAAGATATTTGGTCAAGATGCTAAAGAACAGGGATTTTCAAGAGTGCACAAATGCAAAAGTTGGATCCAGCAATGACCTAACCATTGTTGCAGTACTAGTTCATTCCATCTCTACTTTTGGTAAAAAATGACCTGAGATCATAAATTGTTATCATTCAAATTTCATTTTAACCTTACGCACGCTGCGCTTGCAAATTTGCACAAGAGGTACTGTATGTTCTACCGGCTGCAGGCACAATGCTGCTATTTTCGGATATAGTTGGTTTCCTGCATTATAACATGTGTACACGTCATGTTACCCCCGGATATTTTGTTAATCTTATTTGCGAAAGAGTTCACTTCCGATTCTGATCTATATTTAGTGACGGGTGTATTCGTGTTTATTTTCTGTATATTTTTTAAATCGAAATCAATCGGCATGGAACAAGCTGCCATTTTAGCTGAAATTTTCATGGATTCTGACTCTGATGACGATGAGTTTGTTGGCTTTACTAACGATATCGGTTCTCAGAATATGGGTGATGGCGGAGATGGGGATGACAGTAGTATGTCTAGCGTTTTTGACGATTTTGATAAAGTTGATATTCCCAGGGCCCCTTCAATACAACTGCAGCACCGCACCACGAGGTGCAAAGCTTTCAAAATCAAATCGTTCGTCGACACTCTTCTCCCTCTATGGCAAAGCCATTACATACCCTCCAAAGAGCTTAGTGTTGGTGAGAATATGATAGCTTTCAAAGGTAGGACCAGCCTTTTGCAGTACAGTCTCTTCGTTTGTTGGTTTTTTTTTTTCTTTCCCATTTTTTTTTTTCATCTTTCCATTCCTCTCTTCCTATCACATCTAACATATACACCAACAAAACTTATATCATCAGATTCATCATTCATTTATTTATATACATTCCAAAAATTATAGCAATTGACCAAGAAAGAAACTATAGACGTTACAAATCACCCACTATAAAAAAGGGGCGTTGTGAAAAAGAATGCAGCGGCAGGGCAAATTTCCGCAATTTTTAATGCAGCGTGCGTAAGGTTAATTAATATGCTATCTCCTTCATTTCAACTAATACTCACAAAAATTTATCACGTTTTTCTCAGAACAACCTGAAGTGGAGATGTTATAAAGCAGTACTTCTTCTTCTTCTTTGATCCTTAGCCGCCGACCGTCAAAGCAGTCAGTGGCCATCACGCCTAGTGGCATCTTGTAGGGCAACAACAAATTGATTCCACTTTGCTCGGTCGGTGGCCATCCTTCGTACAGTGCCCCAACTCTGGTTCATTCTTTGCATCTCAGCCTCCACAGTCCTCCGCCAGGTTGTTTTTGGTCGGCCTCTCTTTCGTTTTCCTTCAGGGGTCCAAAGCATAGCTGTTCTTGTGATGGCATCAGGGTCTCTTCTGAGGACATGACCAACCCAGCTCCACTAAGGCGACATTATTCTACTCTGCAAATGCTCAACACATACCACAAAAAACACAAGTACATTTTTTGTCAGTCTGAAGAAAGTCCCTAATAGAATAGAATGGAACAAAGTCTCAGAACATAACTACAAACTAGAACTATATACACATATAGTTATATTCTCTCTCTCTCTCTCTCTCGTGTGTGTGCGTGCACGCGCGCGTGTATTTACATTTGCTGACGATGTTGCCCTGATTGCTAAATCAGAGGCACATCTTCAATCCAACCTACAAGTCTGGAAGGAAGAACTGTAGAAGGGAGGGATGGTTATCAGCAGCTTCAAAAATAAAACCATGGTGATCTCAAGAGAAGGAAAAAGGCATCATATTATGCTGGGAGAACAGATCCTGGAGCATGTCAACCACTTTAAATACCTTGGAGCTATCATAGACTGCAAGTGAGGCATCAAAGAAGAGTTGGCTACCTAAAGAACAGCAGCTGGGAGACTTTTTCAGGTAATAAATCAAGGATTCCTCAGCAAAAGAGAGATTGGTAGGAAGATGGCTGTATACCACTTCACCTATGTCCCAGTCTTGACATATAGATGTGAGTCATGGGCAATGATTACAACCACAAAAGCCAGCTCCAAACCTCATAAATGCGATATCTGAGGAAGGTGGTTGAAGGAACAGGGAGAGTTATGGTCCCCAACCAGACAATACAGCAAGGCCTCAAAACGTTCTTATGGCAGTACAGGAGGAAATGACACCAGATGAACTTGCCAATAACATCAGAGATGTTTATATTACAAATGCACAGAGGTTAATTCCTAAAAGAAGTATAAAGAGACGAGAATACATCTCAGACGAAACTCTGAAGTTGGTGGTAGAGAGAAGAAGAATGAAGTCCAAAAAAGATACAGAAAATCAGAGTTGTACAAGGAATACACAAAGCAGATTAAAAAACGAGTCAGACAAGACAAACAACAATACATAAATGACACCTGCAGGAAAATATAGGAAATGCGCGAACAGGGATTGAGTAAGAATATGTTTTCTGAAGTAAGAACATTGAAGAACAGCAACTTTAAATCATCACCTCGAGCAATAAATGACAAGAAAGGCGACACTCTAACAGAACGTAAAGGTATTCTGAACAGATGGAAGGAGTACTGTCAAGAAATGTATATGGAAATAAACAAAGCGGCAGATAACAACGTCATGAATGAAGCGGAACGTGAACCAGAACCTAGCATAGAGGAAGTCCGGAACGCAATCAAACACTTGAAAAGTGGAAAATCTCCTGGTTGTGATGAAATAACAGCTGAAATGATACAGGCAGGAGGAGAAGGCAGCGCTCATATATACCATGCATTATGCTGCAAGATCTGGTAAAGCAGAATTTGGCCCAAGGAATAGAAAAGATCAATGTACATACCCTTGCCAAAAAAGGGCAACCTGAAACTGTACACAAACTACAGAACTATAGCTCTTATAAGCCATGCCAGCAAAATACTATTACAAATCATAATGAAAAGGATGCAATAAAAGCAAGAAACAGAAATAAATGAAGTGCAGGCGGGTTTTCGACCAGGTAGAGAGAGGCACTAGAGATCACATATTCAACATGAGGATCATCATAGAAAAGTGTAGAGAATTCAACGTTGACCTACATACTTGTTTCATTGATTACACCAAAGCTTTCGACTGTGTACAACATCAGCAGTTGTGGGCTATTATGAAACATATGGGATTTCCAAACCACCTTATACAACTCATCGCACTGCTGTACCAAGAATAACAGGCAGCCGTAAGAATAGAGGGGGAAACATCAGAATGGTTTGAAGTACAGAAAGGAGTAAGACAAGGCTGTACCCTTTCCCCTTACCTGTTTAACATTTATGCAGAGAATATCATGAGAAACGTAAGAGATGACAAAGAACACACAGAGTTTGACTCATTTAATATCGGCGGGTACCAGATCCCGGAAATCAGATATGCTGACGACACAGTCCTCCTATCGACCAACCCAGAAGGACTTGAACAATTAATTCTGTCCACCAAAAAACACAGCGAGGCCCAGAATCTATACCTAAACACCAAGAAGACCAAAGTATTGACAACAGCAAAGTAAAGACCAAACCAGAAATTGAAATTGATAACGAAGAACTGGAAAGTGTTAATGAATTTGAATACTTACAAACAATCATCAACAGCTCTGGCGACTGTGCAGTAGAAATTAAAAGATGACTTGCAATTGCTTCACATAAACTAATACAGATGAAAAATCTATGGCAAGGTACAAGCAAAGAAACAAAGTTACAACTGATCAGAGCATGTATATTCCCAGTAGCAACATACGGCTGCGAGATTGGACACTCAATAAAACAGTTGCAAAAAAGATTACATCATTCGAAATGAAATGCTACAGAAGGATGTTGAGAATACCCTGGACAGAAAAAAAGACCAACAGAGAAGTACTGCACTCACTAAACGTACAGGAACATTGGCTCCTAAATACCCTCGCAATAAGGAAGCTGAAATTTTTCGGTCATATAAAAAGACATAATAGTCTGGAAAAAATAGTGATGGAAGGCATGGTCCCTGGAAAGAGTGGAAGGGGTCGACCTAGACGACGGTGGACCCAGGACATCACAGAGAGTCTGAACTTGTCTTTGGCTGATGCAGGTCGACTTGCCCAGAATCGTGATGCGTTCAGAGCAGCTGTAATGGAGACAACGTTCTGGAAAGAATACGTCACATGATGATGAGTTTGATGATTTTCACTAGGAATGCTGGGAAAGTAAAATTAAACATGGGGAACACCGCACGGTGGAAGAGGGGTAGTCTAAAATTTACTTAGGCTAAATATTCTTTTTTTGCACCTTCTGTCACCTAGAGATCTACCAAATGATCACCTGGGATCTACTGGCAGATCACGATCGACCGGTTGTCGACCTTTGCTCTAGAAGATGCCAAATAAAAAAGGAAAAGAAAAAAAACTTACAAACCCAGATCTTGGTTAATGCAACCCTTTAAAGTATGAATCTTGATCATAATGTCCACTCTTAAGTACATGATTATAGGAAAGTCTATACAGAGCGTTACTAAAGGAGGCAATCTAATTATTAGAAGTGGTCCCCCCCCCCCCCCCCCCCCCCCCCCCCCCCCCCCCCCCCCCCCCCCCCCGTCAGACAAGTGTTTCTGCCCTTACCTCCCTTTTATTTCCTTTACACTTGGGGGTTGGGAGGGGGGTCGCGGCGGTGCCGCTTGGGTCATGACTCCCAAATATCAGCCTCCTCTTGTCTTTTTACCACCTGCACTGGGAATTGAGCCCACTCCACCTTTATTGCAACTTTCAACACAAATCAAATCATGGTTTATTTTAACTCAAACTACAAATCTGGACCATAGCTAATGCTAACTATAAGCACAAACCTAAATCTCAATCCAGCTTCTACTGGCTCTAGATATGCTGGTTCATCTTCCTGACCACCCTGTTGTGTTGTATATCTCACGGGAAGATTCGGTGGGTTGCCAGAAGGGTATTTTCCATAACCACTATAGGCCTAATGAGTTAAACAGAAAAAATTATGGGAGTGTCTTCAAGTAACACAGTACAGGTCTCTTAAATTATTAACATATATTTAATATGGCTAGTGTAATACTGTAGTGAATTACTGAAGGTAAGACATGGAAGCAGACAAACCTGGGTACTCAGTTCTCAATAATCTGGAAAAAAAAAAGTCTGTCCATACCTGTGGTAAATTAAAAAATGTCCTTACTAGAAAAATTGGGAATAATTTATAACCTTACTTCCCAATACCTGGATAAAAAAGTCTGTCCATACCTGTGGTAAAAAAAAAAATGTCCTTATTAGAAAAATCTGGAATAATTTATAACCTTACTTCCCAATACCTGGACAATCATCAGATTCCAACAGTCATTTGGTTCCTTAGTACTAAACACTGTAGACCTGATATAATGCAGGATCACTTTTACCACAGTCAAAGGTTGGACCCCTCCCCTTTTGCTGACTGCACCTTTTTCATATGCTTCAAATTTGAATGATTCACTAGTTGATCCAGCATATTTTCAAGTTAGGTGGACCTATTACACTGTTCAGATTTTAAAGAATTTCTCTCAGGTCTCATGATGTGATTAGGATAACCACTACCTACAAAATGACATCCTGTGAAAGAGCTTTTGAACGCCACATGAAACTACAGCTTTAGAAGACAACTTTTGTGGCATGAATATAAAAACTCAAGCTTTCATGGCAAAATGCAATACTTGTAAAGTTTAGCCTAAATGTGCTGTTTGTAAGTTGAACACTGACGTTAACGCTGTATGTTTTTTTTTTGTGCATTGTTTCCTTTCCTAATAATAATAAAAAAGATTTTTTAAAAAGTACATAAATGCCAATGGTAAATTCTTAACAGATTAAAAAGAAAAGCTCGGTCAGTTCAAGAAAAGCTAGCTGCACTGGACTTGCTAAACTCTGGAATGACGCAAGCTAGGGTGTTTCAACATGTAAGTGAGTGTGAATCCACTCTACGGGGATGGATAATGACTAAGCTAACCTAGGACAAGCAACAAGTTAATGATTCTAGCAAAGATCTTCAAAGAAAGTGACTCAAGCCTGCATGTGACAATCCACTGGACAAGGCTGTGTTCACATGGTTCGTGCAAAATCAACGCCTAACTTTGGTAAATTTATAAGGAGCAGCGCTGAGAAATTGAAGAAAGATTTAGACGTTCTGATTATTGATGTTTCAGATTATCAAGGTTCTACTATATATATTTACTGATAATCAACAGTAAATGTACCAGGAGTAAGTGCTATCTTTGCACCAATACAGCCTGTAATGTATCTTCAACATTTCATGCCTCTTGCCTATGTGGTATACCTCAAGCAGCTTACTTCCAACTTATGTCCTCATGTTTTCATCCCACCCATATAACTGAGAGCCGCAGTAGCATAGTGGTTGGTGCACTGACTTCCTAGCTCAGTGGTCTATGGTTCGATCCCCAGATGAGGTGGGATTTTTTTAGGCCGCAAACGGCTCCTGGGTCAACCCAGCCCCAAATGGGTACCAGAGCAACTCTGGGAAGGTTAAGGTGGCCGGCGTGATGCTGACCTCATCACCCCTAGTGTGCCGACAGTCAAGAAAATATGGGCCTAACACCATATTCCCAATATGCCTCAATGGGCGTGTAACGGGATCCTTTACCTTACCTATAACTGATATTTTTCCCAATTGTCTTCAATTTTCCCCTAAGAATTAAACCAACATTATATAACAAACCATATGCAGTTTAAAAATTTGATTGTTTCCTTAAAATGACTAAATGTTTGATATCACAGCAGGCTACGAAGCCCATCTCTTCTATGGTACTGGGCTTACCTTATCATCAAGCAATTCTTGGTAAATTGGATGGTTATCACCATTTGGTGCTGGCAGATAAATAACATTGGGGGCCCGCTTTTTACTGAAATTACATGAAAAAAAAAAATTAGTGCTCATTCTGTCAACAGCCATTTTTTTTAAATGTACGCCCGCTATAACTCGAGGCGAGAATCTACAGTTAGTACATCTAACCTGAGACTGGTTTTCAGCTGAGTATCCCTTTTTCCCCTGTACACTGACAGGTGTCCACACGCCATTCAGGCAGATACTCGTCTTCGGAGGGTACCCATTAGAGCTGGGTTGGCTCAGGAGCCTTCAAATGTCTTTGCCAGGTCTCGAGTTAATCCAGTCCAAGTCCCGGTCGATGACACTTCTTCAAATGGTCTCGCTCGGCTTGAACCTGGATCATCCGATCACCAGTGCAGTGTGGTAACCATTACACCAGTGCGGCTCCCAACAGCCATTCAATAGAATATTTATGAAATTAACACATCTAGTTCTCCATAAAAATAAAAAAATAAAAAAACATTCCACTTTTAGCTGTTAAGTGCAGAGTGGAGATATGATCTATATTACTTAGCAAAAAAGTGTGTGAAAATTTTTTTTTCTCTATACTGAACATTGCTGTGTGAAAAAGAAAAATTACCTTTTCTGTGACTTCTTTCGTCTATAACAAATGCAGATAATTGCACAGATGACAAGTAAAAGAAGGAAACCACCCACAAATCCACCAATGACAGCAGGTAAAGAGATACGACTTTTACCTGCATTACCTATGTAGACAAACAAACAAAAAAAGAATAACACTAGTCAACAACCAAAATGTACCAGAAATGAAAATAGCTGATCTTAAATAATTTTGGTGTGCTGAAAACGAAAATGACATTAAAAAATGTTGATTGGCTCTAGTTTTCAAGATATATGCTACTAGTTTATTTAATTACGGTCAATTTATATATATGACGCAACTGTTGTGGGCGATTGCATAATTTTTTCTAATGACCAATAAAAATGTAATTAGAAGTTGATGATGCAATCCTACCTATGATTACATCACCTTTGTGTATAAATATCGTATCTCTGATAAAATTGTGCCATTAGTTAGTGCATGGTCCCTCCAATTGGGAAAGGCATATCAAAGAAGAAAAAAATGGACTCTGGAATATCCAAACATCCCCTCTGCAATACGTCCGGTACCACATGGCGATGACCTACCAGTTCCCAAAGTGCCAGAATCATTTTCAGCTGCTTCCACTGATGAAGAAGAGGACATTGGTGGTCCTGAACCATCAACCTCAAGCGACCCAGATTTTGAGCAAACTACATCCACTAAACCACACTTAATAACCCAAGATGAACTGAATGATCTTGTAAGAGATCTGAATTTACTGAACAAGGCGGAGCTTTTGGGTTCCAGATTGCAACAGTGGAATCTCCTGGCAGAAGATGTTACAATTTCTGTGTATAGGAACCGCCAGAAGCCGCTTATTACATTCTTTTTCAAAGAGGGTGACCTTTCTACGTGCCACAACATTTCTGGTTTAATGGCAGCCCTCAAAATCAATAACATACCGGAATAGTGGAGGCTTTTCATTGATTCATCCAAGACGAGTCTTAAAGCTGTTTTGTTGAATAATGGTAATGTGTTAGCGTCAATTCCAGTTGGTCACGCAGTTCATATGAAAGAAACTTACGAAAACATTAAGCAGCTTTTGAAGTGTATAAACTACGATCATCATCATTGGTCACTTTGCGGTGACTTAAAAGTGGTCACTCTTTTGCTTGGACTACAGGGTGGATACACCAAGTACTGTTGCTTTCTCTGTGAGTGGGATAGCTGTGCACGAAGTGACCATTACATCAGAAGATATTTCGCCAATCAGGCAGTCATTGCAGCCTGGCAGTAAGAACATTGAGAACCCAGCACTTGTCGACACCAGCAAGATTTTGTTGCCACCCTTGCACATTAAGCTGGGTCTCATGAAAAACTTTGTCAAAGCAATGGAGAAAACAGATGAGGCTTTCAAATATCTCATCAGAAAATTTCCAAGACTGAGTGAAGCTAAAATAAGGGAGTATTTGTTGGTCCACAAATTCGAAAACTTCTTCATGATGACGAGTTTCTTTGCATGTTGCATGGCAAGGAAAAGGCAGCATGGCTAGCATTTAAATCAGTGGTGGACAATTTTCTTATAAACAACAGATCTGATAATTACAATGAAATTGTAGAAAATTTCCTTCTGAAGTATAAGAGTCTTGGCTGCAACATGTCTTTGAAAATTCATTTTCTGGATTCTCATCTGGATTTCTTTACGTCAAACTGTGGAGCAGTCAGTGATGAGCATGGTGAACGATTTCACCAGGACATTGCTGCTATGGAGACATGGTATCAAGGCAATTGGAGCCCTTCAATGCTTGCTGATTACTGTTGGACTGTGACAAGAGACACCTTCGATTGACTACAAGAAGCAAGCAAAGAGAGCTCAAACAGCAACTGAATAATGATGGAATGGGTTCAATTGTGCCTTTTAAAAACATGATATGTGAACTTTAAATAATGTTTTTATTTTTTCTATCATTTTATGTTGAAATATCAATTAATTGAGTATGTAACCACAATTTTTATAATGCTAAAGTAGAAAGACTAGCTGTTCACCCCAGAGAATTAAACAAGCATACATTATTTGTATTACTGTAATGTAAATTCATCATTTTTTTTTAAAACCAGAGCCAATTGGTGAATTTCATTATGATATTTGAAATCAGCATGTCAAAATCAATAAGAAATGGTATATTTAATTTCTGGTACAAATAACTTTTGAAAATTTGTTGACTAGTGTAATTGAAGCATCAATAAATATGTAAAAGACTTTATATAAATGAATTATGCCAAAAATAGAAGTTGTATCCTTCTTATTTATTTAAGGTCATGACACTCAATGTGGGCAACCCTGAGCCTATAACAGTAAGGAATCAGAAACTGGAACAGACAGACACCTTCACATACCTAGGGTGCATAGTAACATCAGACGGCGGGGAAAGAAAGACATCAATAACAGAATGAACAAAGCAAGAACAACCTTTGTTAGTCTAAGCAACATCTGGAAGTCCTCTCAGTACAGCACAAACAACAATTAAGATTATATGAGAGCTGAGTACTTTCTGTGCTTCTCCATGGTGCGGAATGCTGGAGGGTAACAGAGAAGGAAATGTTGAAATTGTCCTCTTTCCACACAATCTGCCTAAGAAAAATTCTCCAAATCTGTTGGCCAAATACCATCACCAACCAAGAACTGTTTACTCAGAGCAACCAAGAGGGCATGCACGTCATCATAACTGGCAGACGCTGGATTTGGGTTGGCCATGTCCTCAGAAGAGACCCCGATGCCATTACAAGAACACCTATGCTATGGACCCCAGAAGGAAAATAAAAGAAAGGCCAACCAAAAATAACTTGGCGGAGAACTGTGGAAGCTGAGATGCAAAGAGTGAATCAGAGCTGGGGCACTGCATGAAGGATGGCTGCCAACGGGCAAAGTGGAAGCAGTTTGTTGCCACCCTACAAGATGCCATCAGGTGTGATGGCCACTGACTGCTTTGGCGGTCGGTGGCTAAGGATCAAAGAAGAAGAAGAAAAAGTATCCTTCTGCAAACAACACTAGACATCGTTTTGAAAATGTCTGAAGAAACCAGTGGTTAGCCCAAGGAAGCTGACATCTCCATTGGACTGGCACTGATGATGGCCAAATGCACTTTTTTCTGTTCATCATATACGGCTTTTCAACCACAGATCTTAAGAAGCAATGACTGGAAAAAAGTGCCTTTGATGTAATAAATACTCAATTTCATTTAGCTCATTTGAATGCTAATACAACTTTCTGCAAATAGGTCACATAATAGGTATCTCAGAGTATCTCTTCTATTTATTATCTGTGTGCCTACATGTTGGTCTAACTTTAGTCAGATTTCCAGCTCTACAGCTTCCTTCAAAAACTGGCTGCAGAACATAATCTTTTCCGTTTCATAACTGTTTTTCTATTACAAATTTAGCGTGACTTCTGTCTGTCTTTTACAACTTTTGAAGTGTTTCACAAAACAGAAACAGCCAACTCCATAGTAACATTTTATGGTACTCGATAAATAGACACCATATC
The DNA here is from genome assembly GCA_024509875.1 of Oreohelix idahoensis. NCBI lineage: Eukaryota > Metazoa > Mollusca > Gastropoda > Stylommatophora > Oreohelicidae > Oreohelix > Oreohelix idahoensis. The sequence continues at coordinate 520,855 of JAMPIV010005809.1, forward strand.
TTTCTTTCTTCTTTGAGGCAGTTCAGGTCCAGGAATTTACAAAGGTGGCAATTATTTAAAAGTGGCATGTTTTAAAATAGAACATAGTAGCACAACAGTGAGAGCACTTGCTTCTCAGGGCAGAGTTACCACATTCGAAACCATGTAGCATCATTCTCTCATCTACCCAAATGTAACTGGGGACCTGACTCTGCTCTAGAGTAAGGAAGACAAAGGCAGTAAGGAAGTCACCCACCTTCATAAAGATAAGATCTAGTACAGAGAAGTCTCTAACACTTCATTCCCCTACGGCAATATCTGCTACTGGACTAACATTACCACTGTATTTTAAAAGTACTCTATGTGAAGTCAATTGTACGCCTTAAAATGCTCACAACCAAGGGAAATAGATGGCCATTTAGAGACACAGATTAAAACAATTATATTTTTTGCTAATGTGGGTTTCAGACCCAGTGGTTCCTAATGAAGTTATACACCTCCCTGATCTTCTGGGTAGTGAGATCAGATGCACAGCCTTCTCGGATAAGCGTGAAAAAATAGGAGGCTCAGTGTGCAAGTTGCACACATTAAAATCCCTCGACAGGTTGAAACTGTAAAGAGTAGGCCATACAGCCGCTGCCCTGGCAAAATTTAAAAATTAGGAAACCTACCCACCACAAAAATATTTATAGAATGTGTGATTCCTGTATACACACATTGGGATCCTCATGCACTGTGCTGAGATCCTCATTGTGTGATCTAAGGGATGAGATCGGAGCACTGATGTGCAATGAAGATGGTACTTAAAACCAAAACCAAAATCTTTACTGTAATTTCTTTCTAACAAATGTGCCTGCAATATCCCATAATTTTGTTCAGTCAGAGAGAAAACACCATGTCATATGCAGCCTTTCAAAGTGCTGAACTGCATAAACTCTATTCACTGTATTACAACAGCTCAGCTGCAAAATGTGAATGTTTGTTACTACAGTGTGAAAGTAGCATAAGTAAGCATTTTTAAAATGTTCAGTGCCAGGTAACTCATGACAGTTAAACATAAAGGGTGACCTAACATCTCTCAGTTTTGTGGTAAACTAAAACTAAAAGTTTAGTAGTTAAATAAAAAAGAAATCTCACTGTTTTGTAAACTTCTGCAAGTGCACTGCAAATGCTGAATCTGATTATTAAAAAAAGTTGTCACATTTCGGTGAATGCTTCGGTTCTCACAGATCAGTGGCTGTCTCTGAGCCAACCTAAATAGGAAACAATGAAAATATAAATGTCTTATTTCTGAGTCGAACTGAATGTGAAATGCAATTACAATATAATCTAGACAATTTTTCTTCCACGCCATATTGAATAAGTAATACAATTACAACAAAGTCTGGTGTGTTTTCTCTACCTCTGTCAACCAAAGTAATAACTACAATGATTTTATATACTTGGATAAATGTATTCAAACAAAACAAAAACATAAAAAATGCAAAGAATGAAGAAAACAAAAAACATGAGATGAGTTAGGCTCTTTGTATGTGACAAGTCTACATTGGAAAAATGAGCCACGGAGCATTTTATATTCCTTCCCAACCTGACAAGAAAATTCATCACTTTATTTTCATAATTATTAAAAGTATAAAATATGAAACTGCTGGCTCCATGGGCAATAAAAATGACAATGATATATAATTTGTCATAGTTTGCAGACGATGTTGCTATATGGAGGACTGGGCAAATCTGCCAAACTTACATAACAATCTACAAAAACAAATAAATAAAGTATATACATGGATAACAACATGGGAATTATACTTAAATGCAAATAAGACAATAGGAATGACCTTCAGCAGGTAGGGTTGTTAAACATAAGATAATTGACACAAACATACAGGGGTAAAAAAATTAGTACAGTCCAAACCATCCAATACCCAGGAATGGTACTAGACCAATAGCTGAACTGGAATAAACCAGTGTTGTGGAGTCTGCCAAAAATTGTCCAACTGACTCCTGAAATTTTAGAAGTATGACTCCAACTACAAGTTTTTACTATCCACATGGCATAAAATTTGGAGTTGCAGCCCAGACATTTTTTGTACTGACTCCACTAAAAAATAATAGACTGCATGACTCTGACATCACAGCCCTGGAATAAACACATAGATGAACTGGAGGAGTCTTGCAGAGGATTATTTAACATGCTAAGATATTTGAAAGGTCATGGATGGGGTGAAAACTATAAGACAATGCTCACGTTCTATAAATCTTTCATTAGAGGAAAAATGGTATATGATTCTGCAGCACATAAAAACCATTTCTTCCCATCATAAACTCATACATTCATCTTTCTCACAAATCTCTCTCTCTCTCTCACTTTATGCGTGGTGTAAGTATAAAACAAAAGGTTACCAACGTGGAACTGAGGACAAGAACTAGACAAGTGCCAGTGGAACAAGAGATGAGAAGAAGACGATGGCGATAGATAGGACACACACTGAGGAAACCTGTTGATAGCATTACAAGACAGTCCTTGTTCTGGAACCCCCAGGGCAAGAGAGGCAGAGGTGGACCAAGAAGCACATGGAGAAGAGAGCTGGAAACAGAGGTGAAAATGATGAGGAAAACGTGGAAAGAACTTGAGATGATGGCATGTGACAGGAGGACTTGGCATGTGTTTGTTGAAGGCCTATGCTCCTTTGGAAGTGGAGGGTTATGAATGAATGAAGTATAAAACAAACTGAAGACAAATATTAATCATAATCAATGTTGCCTAAACATTTCACTAACCTACAGATATCATTGACATATGAAGATCTCTCACTGTCTCCGTAGTTGGTTGTTAAACACTTTTTGACATTTTTCCAGCGAGAAGCTTTGGCATCTGCAAACTGAAGACTCAGGTGCTGCTCTAGATCTTCACGAATGTCCTCCCTGTCCTCAGACGTGCACTGCCCAGACTGAACATCTATTTCAGAGCTGTCCTCATATATGAGGCTGAATTAAACAAATATCAATGTTAACATTCCATGCAGAAAATAATGTACCAGTGGCTGAATTAAACACATACCAATGTTAACATTCCATGCAGAAAATAATGTACCTGTAGCTGAATTAAACAAATGCCAACAGTAAAGTTCCATGGATAAAATAACAGACCTGAGGCTGAATTAAACAAACGCCAAGGTTACATTCCACTGAGAAAATACGAACTAAACAAACGCCAAGGTTAACATTTCACCCACTGAGAAAATAACAGACCTGAGGCTGAATTAAACAAATGGCAAAGTTAACATTCCATGCAGAAAATAACATACCTGTAGCTGAATTAAGCAAGTGCCAACAGTAACGTTCTATGGATAAAATAACAGACCTGAGGCTGAATTAAACAAATGCTAAATTTAATATACCACAGTGGGCTGATCACCCGCTTGCCAGTCACTCTGATTACGGAAACAACAATTAATTTTTTTGTTGTACCAATAAACGCCACTAGGCGTAACGGAACAACAACTAATTTCTTGTTGCCCTAAGACGCCACTAGGCGTACTGGCCACGGACTGCTTTGCCGGTCTGCGGCTAAGGATGGAAGAAGAAGAAATTTAATATACCAAGAAGAAAATAATACAAATGGCAAGGTTAACATTCCACTGAGAAAATATCACACATGAGGTTGAATTAAACAAATGACAAGGTTAACATTCCACTGAGAAAACATCACACTTGAGACTAAATTCAACAAATGACAAGGTTAACATTCCACTGAGAAAACATCACGCCTGAGGCTGAATGAAACAAATGGCAAGTTTAACATTCCACTGAGAAAACATCACACTTGAGACTGAATGAAACAAATGACAATGTTAACATTCCACTGAGAAAACATCACACTTGAGACTGAATTCAACAAATGACAAGGTTAACATTGTGGTAAAGTGGGATATTATAAATATTTATAGGGGACTTAGTGTACTGACTGAGATCAGCTGTGAAGGTATCTGTATCTAATAAGTGTAGTGTATTACAGATGACCTTACTTGCTACCACATATTTATACCTCAGTCAGAATTATTCTGGAATATTGTGATGACTACGTTGAATGTCTAGGGTTTTGTAAATGATGAAGTGTAAGTCACAACAATAACAGACAGGTAAACAATTTAATTTATTCCACCACACTTGACAACAGTTTGACACTCACATACATATAACACTCTATGAGACTATCTTAAATGAGTCACTGGTAAATTTTCAAATATCAATATGTATTAACTACTTTTCATTAATATATAGGTGTCCTGATTCAATTACAAAGTGAACCAGGAATCACAATCAATTTTAATTACAAGTTATATGTACAGAATTTATCAATATGAATCTTGTAGTGACATATTTTATTAATATTATCTTATGTGTGTCAGTTGTGTAGTGGTACTATGAGGTAATACTGGTTTTGTTTTTTCAAGCTATGTTGTTATTTGTCATCATGACTTCAAGTGTTTGTTTCTGTTGGAACTAGTATTGGAGATGTTCTCAGTTCCGTTCATTAAAACAATTAATTTCCCCTCTTATTTTTACACAATGTCAGTTTAAGATGGGGTTACATAATGTTGAGCTCCGCTGGCCACATAGGCTTATCTTTCGTGATGGCGGCAGGAAAGGACTCCTCTGCTCGATAGCCTCCCTGTATTCTGGAGACACCTCACTGTTTGCTATATGGACCAAGGAGTATGCTGTCCGCCTCTGGATTCAGCAAAGCTCTGACCAGGTGCTGCTCAATAACTTTAGGACCACAGTCCCTGAAACAAGAAGGTTGTACCTCCTACTTCAGAACTAATTTATACTCTATATCTACTCTGAGCACAATACATAACAAAACACTGAGTTCAGAGCGGTAGGCCAACTGCTATCTTCATCTGAAACAATTTTCACCAGTATATTCCTCCCTAATGGTTATTACGCCTCTGCAATTCCAGCATTTTTTCTTTCTAGTCAATAAGATAGGTGTCAGTGTACTGTTTGGCAATTCCATGTAGTTTTACTTTCCTCCGACACCTTCTGTTCAGGTTGGAGCCCTATATAGGCTTTACCTCATGTTCGCTACTGAACCACACATATATACAGACATAAATTATCAATTTACATTCAATTTTCATTAAAAGATATCAAATATTTCAAGCTTACCACAATTCATGGAAATAATACAGAATTACGTTGACTGGCACTGAATATAGCACAATTTCGATCTGCCAATGTCCCAGGCTTTTATTTAGAAAAATATGCACTGGCGCTCAATGCACTGGTTCTGTAGTAAGTTTATTTGCAAATGTGGTGTTGACCTGACGCCTCTAATTGACTATATTGGCAGGTCTAACCAATTATGCCATGTTTACACAGCTTTTCAAAAAAGTACTCCTACTCACGTTTCCCCTAACAACAAAGAAGTAGTATTTATAGTCCGACTAATCGTGTTTAGCCTTACATTTATTTTCCGCCAATCAAATAGGAGGTAACATGTCAGCATATTTCCGTACAATGGTGTGTTGAAAATCTGCCACTGAGCGATTCTGATTTGGGTGTTGTCTGACATCCCTCACTATTTCTTTTGGCTATAATTTGGTAATTCCTAGACTATTTGCGTAACGTTTAACATATTCTTTGTCAGCAAGTCCTAAGGAACCCAAAATATATAAATTTAATGGGGCTAAGGGGCTGCGTTCAAAATATGTATTTTCCAGGATAGTCGTGTAGTTTTTTTTTTATTTTTTATGTTTAGAACCGCCACCTGTCCTGTCAGACTAATGTCAGGATTTAAGACATAAAACAGTAGAATGTCAGGTTTCCTAATAAGCGTTTTGTAAGTTTTTAAAACCTAACTCTCTTGTGTGTAGTGTTTTTTATCACTGTCGATTTGAAAAAAAGCTAGTGCTTGTGGCCTTACACGCGTGATGGTAGTAATTGTGTAGCGAGACGCGTGTTTAGTGTTGCATGCTTTCAGCCCCTCCCTTCTTTCTATCTTTAGTCCATCTGTCTTTCGTTTTAGGTAACTGTTACGCACGGATCATTATTATTTTTCGTTTGTATAAACATTTTTTGATATGTATGATCATTTTTTGACTGAAGTGTGTATTATGTTTTCTATGGTCAAAGGGACATAATCCGAGTTATCGAAACTACAATTTTTTTAGGAGTTTGCCTTCTCTTGTATAGAGACACGTTCGGTCTATAATTTCTTGAACGAAGCGTGACCACATCTCCTTATTTGGTAGTACCAGTCAACTATGGTAGATGGCTGAAACCTTTCTTAACGCTTCTTTTCATGACCATAAAAGGCGCGACTGTGTAAGACTTTTATCTCGAATGTTCTTAGAATCGTCTTATTGTGAACGGCAACTCAGAGATTGTCGTTCTGCGCATGTCAAAAGCTGGGAGTTCGTTCTGTGTGTTCCGCCCAGTTGGGCAGTTGAGAAATGGTTTAAGAAGCGAGCAGACGCAACTGCGTCTTGTGATTTTCTGAGGGAAATACAGTGTCTTTGTGAGTTAGTTAGCTAACTAGACTATTTCCCAGTATTATGCAAGCCTGCCTGGAGGCATATGTTCATGGTTGATTTTCCGAAATAAGGTAATTCCTCTTGTATCGAACTTTATGCTATCATCTAGAGGTTCGTCATTTTGTCGCCTATTTGCTCGCCTGTGTGATGCAAAATGGAGAGGTACTTTGACTAGGATTAAGTCACCGGTATCTGTATACCTGAACTAGTTAAATATATATGGGTCGCTCTAGACCAACAAGACTATTGTCTGTGTTCCAGGATTCGTTATATCAGAGATCACGTCCAAGTCAGATGGTTAGACTTAGGAACATTTTAAAGGTCGAGCTGACCTGTAGCCCATGTATGCTATTCACGTGCAGACAGTGAACGGACTTATTGTATTTACAATTAACTGATCTGCAGTTTATAGCATCAGAATGGGAGCATTTATTATTGTTTTTATGAAACATTGAAGATCTGATTAGCTGACCACTGTTGCAGAAGTTATAGAAAATTATTATTATTTTACACAAGCTTCACGAGTTCAAACGTAGGAACTCTACCTGTGATTTATGGAATTTCTGAATCCATTATTGAACTGTGATGTCTTATGACGCATATATACAACAGCTGTCATTGCTGACTACAGAAATTGTTTTCAATGTGCCATATCATCTTGCTGAACTCGTTAACTTTGTTGATGTCAGTTTTATTTAGAAAAATATCACTTGACTGGTTCTGTTTTTGCAATGTGGCGTTGACCTGCAATAAATGGTCTAACCAATCAATGTTTACACACTTATACAATTTTCCCCTAACAACGAAGTTACCCTTTAGCCGTCTATGACTCAGCATACACGTGGAAAATGTTGCCTGATTTGTGGTGTGTCTGTAACCCTGTGCTATAATTTAGTAATTCCTAGACTATTTGCGTAACGTTTACCATAGTCTTTGTCAGCAAGTCCTAAGGAACCCAAAAATATATAATTTATTGGGGCTAAGGGGCTGGCTTCAAAATATGTATTTTTCCAGGATAGTCGGTTGTTTTTTTTATTTTTATGTTAATGCTTCAGAAGGCTTTTACTATCAACGTGAAATGTTACAATTTGCAGACGCAGGAGAAAACAAGGGGGATTTCCAGTACAGTCATTGTGACAGCACTGTTCTTTACCATTCTTCTTTCCTTTTATTGAAGTTATTTGTTAGGCTTTACATTTACGTTTTAATTTATATATGTGGATTAGAATTTCTCACGACAAACATTCCACTGAGAAAACATCACGCATGAGGCTGAATGAAACAAATGACAATGTTAACATTCCACTGAGAAAACATCACACCTGAGGCTGAATAAAACAAATGGCAAAGTTAACATTCCACTGAGAAAACATCACACCTGAGGCTGAATGAAACAAATGACAATGTTAACATTCCACTGAGAAAATATCACACTTGAGGCTGAATGAAACAAATGACAATGTTAACATTCCACTGAGAAAACATCACACCTGAGGCTGAATGAAACAAATGACAATGTTAACCCTTTGAACCCTGGCCACCCAGCCTGTAAAATCCCATTCCCCTGGGCTCCTGAGCAAAAAATGCACAAAACAGACACATAAGCAAAACTAGTTATTGTGACCCAACAATATAGTCAGTTTTAACTATTGTATCTTAAATTGACTAACCTGATCATCTCCAATATTCCTGCTTAGTGTGCCAGTCCTCCCAGCATGTAGACCCTTCCTTTAGGCACAGATAGCTTTCACAATATTTACACCAGAATTTAGTCTTCACTTTTTTGAATGGTCTGTCTTTGTAGGCCATGTCTGGGAAGTCACTAACATGTTTGTTGAATTTGTATGCATACACAACACAAATGTTATTGCCAGTAGCTTGTGGAGACACTTGAGGATGATGCAAGCCCACATTTTGCAGCCTCTGATGTGCATCAACACGGTTGTGAAGCTTCATTGCCGCTGTTCTGTAATCGCCAATGAGTGATAAACAGATTTCATTCATGAACATACCAAATGTTCTGTAGCGTCTTCCAGTTACATTGTGGGGATTGTATTTATTCATTAGTATATAGGCATTATTGCATGCCCACATGAAAAATTTCACTATGAGCCGTCGAGGCCAGCGATAATGCCGGCGCGTTTTATTGAGACGACAAACTTGGTCGTTGACATCGCAGCCACCCATGAAAGTATTGTAGTCAATACAAAGTTGTGGAGTTTGAACATCCACAGTTGTTCCATCCTTGTTTCTCCTTCTAACAGTTCCCACTTCTGTTGGGTTATGATAATTAGATATAAAATTGATGGGTCTTTGGTCCATCCATACAAGGCAAACAATGTTATTGAAACAGACAAATTCTGATTGCCCCCTGCACATTTTCTTCTTTCCTGACAGTTCTTTTGGATAATATTTCCTATTTGTCATTGCTGTCCCTACTGCAAGTGTTCCATAATCACTGTATAACTTGTCAAAGAGAGTTACACTGTTATAAAATCTGTCCATGACAAGAATATGGTTTTTGTTTGCCAAATCACCTGAAGTCAAAATCCTGATGACGACACTACCAACAACACCGAGTTCTGGAATAACATCCTCTGTTTTTCCAGTGTAAATTTCCAAATTTAGAATATAGCCCGAGCTCGCTTCACATGCCATGTAAGCCTTTATTCCCCACTTTACGGGCTTTGATTTTATGTATTGTTTGAAGGCAAGTCTGCTTTTAGTGGGGATCATGCCCTCGTCTAAACTCAAGTGTTGTGAGGGTGAATAATAATATCGAAATCTTGGAAGCAACAAATTCAGCATGGGCCTTACTTTGTACAGTTTATCTGCTTTATCCAGAGCAGGGTCCTCTTCATCTACAAGATGAAGAAATGTCCATATAGCAAGAAAGCGATCGCGTTCCATTACAGTGCGAAATCCAGGAGTTTGCGAAATGAAGTTCGAAGACGAGCTGGACCAGTAATCTTCGTAACGTGGTTTATTCACACTGTGCTCCATTTGAAGACGCAGTCCAAAGAATGCTTTTACCTCTGGCACTGTTACATCTTTATAATTTTTAGCATAGTAGCTGGTTGGCTTTTTGCTTTTTACTTGCTCAGCGCGTCTGTTTGTCTGCTCACACAAATTGTGCCAGAAATTACTGTCGAGGAAAAGTTCCAAAAATTCAATGGCTTTACTCTCAGGAGAAATGGAATTTGGAATATTCTTAGGGCCTAGGCCTATCTGTTCCACAAATGTTGTGTCTACGGTAAACATAGGTCTAAATATATTTGCGGTAGACCAACCTGTATCAAATTTACTTGATACATTGTGTGGGATACGCCCCTTTCCACGCCCCTGCACCATAGCCCGATCCCCTGAGGGGCCAGGAACAGGGTTAGAACTAGTTTGATCATAATCTGATTCACAAGTTCCGTCACTCGATTCATTTTCGATGTCACTTTCACAATAATCACCATCTAAGTCTAATTCATCATCCTCCGAATCATTGAGCACAAGTTCAACAGCTTGTTCCGTTGTTAGCCTTTTAGAATGGCTATTTCCTGGATTTTCAACACGCCTTTTCATTGTGAAAAAAGTTAAAAAATTGCGAAATATTATCACGTCGTGGGCGCCGCCATCTTGGTCTAACATTCCACGAGATATGTGTACTTCCTGACGTCATTATTTTTTACACATTTCCATTCCCACCCCATTTTGCTAAGCTAGGTGTGTCAGACCGAGATTACGGTCCTCGGGGAGAGGATTTTTTACGCACGGACCGAAATTTCGGGACCTCGGGTTCAAAAGGTTAACATTCCACTGAGAAAACATCACACCTGAGGCTGAATGAAACAAATGCTAAATATAATGTACAACAGAGAAAATAACAGACCAGTATTTAAAAGCAAATGTAAAGGTAGTCCCACAGCAGAAACTGTCATAGGGGAGTGAAGTGTTACAGACTTCACCATACTAGGTCCAGCTATTTTTTTTTTTTTACGAGGTGGGGTGACCAGTTACCTTCCTCGCTGCCTTTTCCTTCCTTAACTCAAGAGCAGAGTCAGGTACCCATTCACAGCTGCATAGATTGGAGCGGGACATTACCAGGTTTCGATCCCGGAACCCATTAACTGTGCCATGAAAGGAAAGAGCTGTAATTGTTTTGCAAATCGGACGCCCCATATAAAAGTAACTAATAAATTCGTAGTGTGTGGCACCAGTGGTTAAACACTACAAAAATTAACTAACAATTATAAATCTCAAGACTGAGATATATATATATATATATATGGAGCCGCGCTAGTGTAGTGGTTACAACACCGCTCTGGCGACCAGGTGATTCAGGATCAAACCCGGGCGACGGCATTTGAGGATTTTTCGTCGACCGGGAATTGGACTGGATTAACTCGAGACCTGGCGAGGACATTTGAAGGAGTGTCGTCGACCAGGGATTGGCGGCTCCTGAGCCGACCCAGCTCTAATGGGTACCTCCGAAATCGGCGAGTATCTGCCTGAATGGCGAGGGACACCTGTCTCTGCACAAGAAAAGGGATACTCACGTAAAATCAATGTCAGGTTAGACATTAACAATAACCTGAGATTTCGCCTCGAGTATTAGCGGGCGTACGAAAAAAAATATATATATATATATATATATTATAGTAATAAACATGGCAGGTAATGCAAATTTTGCTCTCTTCCTTCTTCTACTGCCTACTGTGTGAAGCATTCTGGGAAATTCTTTCTTCCTGTCTGCCTATTTGGCCAACTACATGATCATGCTACTGGGTGACAGGATTCATCCTCATAATGTGGTTAAGCCAATTTATCCTTTCTCTTTTAATATACTTTTTTCACTGTCAAGCTCATGCATTATTCCTGATCATTTCATTTCTTGACAAAGTCTCTTCAGGTAATATCAACTATTTGTATTAGACTTCTTATTTCACAAGTGTTTATCTTTCGTATTGTTCTTTAGTAACTGTTCAGTTTAAAACTATGTGCACATAAGGTAAAGGTAAAGGTAAAGGAACCCGTTACACGCCCATTTAGGCATATTGGGAATATGGTGTTAGGCCCATATTATCTTGACCGTCGGCACACTAGGGGTGATGTGGTCGGCATCACGCCGGCCGCCTTAATCTTCCCAGAGTAGCTCTGGTACCCATTTGGGGCTGGGTCGACCCAGGAGCCGTTTGTGGCCTAAAAATTTTTCCGCCTCATCTGGGGATCGAACCATAGACCACTGCGCTAGGAAGCCAGTGCACTAACCACTCTGCTACCGCGGCTTCCTTATGTGCACATGAGTGCCCATAATTTAAAATTTCTTCTCATACATGTAACACAAGTAATTTAATCTACTGCTGCAGCTGAGAAGTTTCCATATAACATTTGGTTGCTGTTGGTGATATCAGCTGAGAGAATAATTAGAGGATCATATAATGTTTCTGTTGGTGATATCAGCTAAGAGAATAACTAGATGATCATATTATGTTTCTGTTGGTGATATCAGCTGAGAGAATAATTAGAGGATCATATAATGTTTCTGTTGGTGATATCAGCTGAGAGAATAATTAGAGGATCCTATGTTTCTGTTGGTGATATCAGCTGAGAGAATAACTAGAGGATCATATTATGTTTCTGTTGGTGATATCAGCTGAGAGAATAATTAGAGGATCATATAATGTTTCTGTTGGTGATATCAGCTGAGAGAATAATTAGAGGATCATATAATGTTTCTGTTGGTGATATCAGCTGAGAGAATAATTAGAGGATTATATAATGTTTCTATTGGTGATATCAACTAAGAGAATAATTAGAGGATCCTATGTTTCTGTTGGTGATATCAACTAAGAGAATAATTAGAGGATCCTATGTTTCTGTTGGTGATATCAGCTGAGAGAATAACTACAGGATCATATAATGTTTTCTGTTGGTGATATCAGCTGAGAGAATAACTAGAGGATCATATAATGTTTCTGTTGGTGATATCAGCTAAGAGAATAACTAGAGGATCATATTATGTTTCTGTTGGTGATATCAGCTGAGAGAATAATTAGAGGATCATATAATGTTTCTGTTGGTGGTATCAGCTGAGAGAATAATTAGAGGATCCTGTTTCTGTTGGTGATATCAGCTGAGAGAATAACTAGAGGATCATATTATGTTTCTGTTGGTGATATCAGCTGAGAGAATAACTAGGGGATCATATAATGTTTCTGTTGGTGATATCAGCTGAGAGAATAACTAGGGGATCATATAATGTTTCTGTTGGTGATATCAGCTGAGAGAATAACTAGGGGATCATATTATGTTTCTGTTGGTGATATCAGCTAAGAGAATAATTAGAGGATCCTATGTTTCTGTTGGTGATATCAGCTGAGAGAATAACTAGAGGATCATATTATGTTTCTGTTGGTGATATCAGCTGAGAGAATAACGAGGGAATCATATAATGTTTCTGTTGGTGATATCAGCTGAGAGAATAACTAGGGGATCATATAATGTTTCTGTTGGTGATATCAGCTAAGAGAACAATGATCCTGTTGGTGATAAGCTGAAAGAATAATAAGAGGATCATATAATATTTCTGTTGGTGATATCAGCTGAGAGAATAATTAGAGGATCATATAATGTTTCTGTTGGTGATATCAGCTGAGAGAATAACTAGAGGATCATATAATGTTTCTGTTGGTGATATCAGTTAAGAGAATAATTAGAGGATCCTATAATGTTTCTGTTGGTGATATCAGCTGAGAGAATAATTAGAGGATCATATAATATTTCTGTTGGTGATATCAGCTGAGAGAATAATTTTTTTTTTTTCTATAACCAGCGGCACTCGAGCTTTCCAGCTCTTTCGGCCCAATGACATGTCATTGCGAGGCTGGGGGGTCAGTGGACTTTCCTTCCAACCCGGTCAGGAGCTTCGCTCCTTCCCATCCACACGGGATTTATGTGCAGGAGCCATTCAGGTTGTTCAGTCAAATTTCCGGTCGTAAACATTTCTTCAAATGTCGACGGCCGGGTTTGAACCATGAACACCTGGTCGCCAGTACAACGTTGTAGCTATTACACCAGCGTGGCTCCCGAGAGAATAATTAGAGGATCATATAATGTTTCTGTTGGTGATATCAACTAATAGAATAATTAGAGAATCATATAATGTTTCTGTTGGTGATATCAGCTATGGGAAAAAGGAGGAAACAGAAAAAAAAAAAAAATTACATGAGCATTATCAAGCTGACAAGTCCAACACGAACATTAGAATCTTCAACTCAAATGACCATGCTAGATGGGGTGGAGTTGTCTGAGGATATGGAGAGGATGCTCTTAATGACAGTGGAATGTGACTCCTTAGATTCTGCTCTGAGCAGAATCTGATCATTGCAAACACAGGGTTCCCCCATGGGTGCATACATGTGTACACTAGGTGTGGGCCAACAGGGAATGGGAGGTCAGTGATCGACTGTGCCATGGCCTGGGAGAGCTCAACCGAGTGTGTCCGGGGTGCTAGAGTGTGGAGGAGGCTGGAGATTGGGGGTGACCACTGCTTGTTAACAGTTAAAAGAACAGCTGAAGGAGTTGCTCGGCCTGGGGGCTGCCTGACATCACGTGGGAAGCTAGGTAAACGGGCAGGGGAAACGAGCATTAACTCTTTGACTCCAGACCAACGCTCTGAGCATTGCAAAATTCAACGCGCCGTGCCAGCGCAACACTCAGAGTGTTGTTTTTAGTTTATCACGAATAAACCCCAAAAATCGTCCATTTAATGCAGAATGACTTCCACTACTATTTAAACAACTAATTTGACTGTAGTTAAGCAGCACATGTGCGTGTTTTGATGTTATAATCACAATTTGTGTGATGATTTGCGTGTTTGCGTTTTTCGTTATTGCAAGAGAAATATATGATGCTTTATATTTACATTTTCTAAGTCTCCTAAGCAAATAATTGTGTCAAACTACTTTGAAACATTGCTGACATTGATGATGAGTGTTTGGTAGTCACAGTTTGTTGTCAAAATATGGAATCGGTGCAGAAAAGCTAGACACATTAGATTTAGTTGATGAGTGGGCGAAGTCATATTCTGGCCGATCAAAAAGCAACAAAACTAGACCTACCGTAACATCTAATCACTAGTCCTAGGTAGAAGATGAAGCTAGGGATACTATTAAAACATTGAACAAATGTACAAAAGTTTTTATATCTTCTTCTTCCTCTTCTTCCTCGTTCGCCCTGAAAATGACGGTGGTTGCGTTGTGTCTGTTTACGCCGTAGCTGTGATATCTGCACCTTTCGGTCGACACATCCGACTTCAGCACAGCATTTTTTGGGACCGGGTTTGCCTTCCCTCTTCGATCCGTACTCGCTCAGCCAGACTGCACTGCTGCAGACTGTTTCCAGGACCACCACGTGGAGGTGGAGTACAGTCTTGGTCAGCTCTGGTTCGCTGACCCTGATGCAAGCAGTCAAGCTATGGGTCGCTGACTGCATTCTCTATTGCTGCATCTTTTGGTCCCCAAGTTTTTATATGATGTTATTCTTCTTTATTTGTTTAGAAAATTACGTAATGCACAATTGCATAATTTATTTTTTTCTTACAAGGGACCACAGTAAAAACTGGTGTGAATAACACTTACTTACTTAGTCGTTCCCCTTCTACCGTGAGGTGTAGAGTTTGAAAGAGAGAGCGCCAGACTATTATATCGGCTGTCTTCCTCCTGGCCTGGTTCCAGTCTAGTCCTCGGTCCTTCAAAGATTGTCTAATGTTGTCCTCCCAGCGGACTCTGGGTCGTCCTGGGGGTCTGGATCCCTGGCTCTTTGTTTCCCATGCTTGTCGTGGTAGCCGATCTTCTCCCATTCTGCAGACATGGCCAAACCATCTTAGTTGGGACTGTTCTACTTGGGTCTATGTCTTGAATAACACTAAATATACTAATTGTGGCCATAAGCAATGTTTTTTTAACTATGTATATGGATTAACTTGATGTTTGAAGACTAAAAATAAAGTTTTATTGTCTACAACAGTAATTTGTCTTTGGTAAGATTGTATTCTACAGTTAACTTTTTAGTGTTTTTCAATTTTACATGCAAAATGTTTTAAGTATACCGAAGACACTTGTGTTAATATTACCAAAGATGTTATATATTACAATTCTCTATCCATTTCCCTACAGTTCGGTTTATAATAAGTACATGTTCACAGAAAAAGATTAACATAAAATTTACACTAAAAGACAGTACACTTCACCGTTTAGAATTCTTCAAAAAATAATTATGGCACAGGGTGGAAAATAATTATGGAGTCAAAGAGTTAAGACCTACAAGCTGAGAGAGCCAGAAATGAAGACCAGATGTCGGGCGCTTGTTGCTGCGGCAGTGAGAGACACAGAACGGCAATCTGAAGACCTGGAAACACTCTGGCTGAAATTCAAGGACATCATAAGGACAGCTGCAGCGGAGACATGTGGTGAGGTTCGACTTGGGAACGGGAGAGGGAGGGCACCTTGGTGGACAGATGAGGTTGAAGAGAAGATGGGAGAGAAGAGGAGGGCATGGAAACAATACCTGGGAGCTAGAGGTACAGCAGGAGAGACAGAGAAATATAGAGAATATATGATGCTCAGAGCAGATTGCTTACTGCCCCAAGGGAAGTAATGGAAGGATGGAAAAAATGTTTTTCAGAGCTCCTGGATGGTGGGCAAGGTCAGGCATCGGAGATGGTGGCCCCTGGCACAGAAGGGGAGACCAATGGTGATGACATGGGGATGGAGGGGCTGAGGGCGGCACTGGAGAGGATCAGGAGGGGCGGGGCAACGGGACATGATGGCATGACACCAGAGGTGGTTGGGTGCATGGGAGAGGCGGCGACCTGTTGTTCCTGTGGGCAGCTTGGTGCAGCAGGGCCATGCTGGGGGATTGGGAGATTGCCATAATGGCGGCGATTTTCAAGGGGGGTGGCGGCTGACGGTGTGGAGACCGTGGAGGCATGTCCCTTCTCTGTGTCCCTGGTGGGGTCTACTCTGGAGTCCTGGAACATAGCTGAGCCACAAATGGATGAGGTCCAGTGTGGCTTCCGAGCAAATCGAAGTACTCAAGACCTAATATTCACACTCAGACAGTTGAGTGAAAAGGCTCTTGAGTATAAGAGTGAGATCCATCTTTGCTTCTTAGATCTGGAAAAGGCATTTAACAAGGTCCCCTGCAACAAACTCTGGGACTGTTTGGCAGGGAAGAACATCCCATCACCTCTGATTCATACTGTGCAGAGCTTCTACAAGTCTTGCAGAAATTATGTGAGGACGATAAGCCATAAGTCAGAAGAATTCAGGACCACCACTCATGTGGGACAAGGTGATATCCTGTCACCTATCTTTCCATACTCCTCATGGATGGTGTCGTCAGGGCATGTGGAGAGTGTACAGGAAGGTATTCAGTGGGGTACTGGAAGATGAGACAGGTCTGTATTTCAGGGCTGGCATTTGCTGATGATGTTGCCCTAACTGCTAGGTCAGAGGCACATCTTCAGTCCAACATGCAAGTCTGGAAGGAAGAGCTGGAGAGGAGAGGAATGATCATAGCAGCTCGAAAACAAAAACCATGGTGATATCACGAGAGGAAAGAAGATATCAGATTAAGCTGGGAGAGACGGTCCTGGTCGACCACTTTAAATACCTTGGAGCAGTCATAGACCGGAAAAGTCTCAAAAGAGAAGTTGGTAAGAAGACGAAGATGGCTGTATACCACTCCACCTATGTCCCAGTCTTAACGTATGGATGCGAGTCATGGGCAATGACTACAACCCACAAAAGCCAGATCCAAACATCAGAAATGAGGTATCTGAGTAAGGTGGTTGAAGTAACAAGAAGAGACATGGTCCGCAACCAGACGTATCGTCAAGGCCTAAAAACCCAACCCCTGCAGACCCAGTTAGAACAGTCCCAACTGAGATGGTTTGGCCATGTCTGCAGAATGGGAGAAGATCGGTTACCATGGCAAGCATGGGAAACTGAGAGCCAGGGATCCAGACCTCCAGGACAACCCAAAGTCCGCTGGGAGGACAACATTAGACAATCTTTGAAGGACCAAGAACAGAATGGAACCAAGCCAGGAGGAAGACAGCCGATAGAATAGTATGGCGCTCTCTTTTACAAACCTCGACACCTCACGGTAGAAGAGGAACGACTAAGTAAGTAACTCAAATTCTTTAAAAAAAAAAAAAATTTTGCCTTGTTTTGGCGAGGCGCGTCCTGTTCAACCTAGTCAGTTATATTAGGGCTTATGTCCACTAAATATAAAAGACCTTTAGGTATGGTGGTATCGTTAATATTTTGTTAACTTAAATGTCATGGCATTCCTAACAAATGTTTTTGAAATGAAGAACAACCAAAGTGTCAAACAAGACATGACAGACTTTTATAACAATGGCTGCTTGCACAGAATAGAATTAAAATTGGCAGGACAAGATCACCGAACGTGGAACTGATGGAAAGAACCTGACAAATATCCTAGCGAAACAAGAGGTGAAGAAAAGATTTAAGTGTTAGATAGGACACACTTGTGATAACCAGTGTCCTTGTACTGTAATTCCCAAGGTAAAGAAATGATATAAATCAATCATTCAATCCCATTTAGCTCCCCAAAGAACATAGGCTTCAACAAACACATGCCAAGTCCTCCTGTCACGTCATCAGCTCAAGTTCTTTCCACGTTTTCCTCATCATTTTCACCTCTGTCTCCAGTTCTCTTCTCCATGTGTTTTTTGGTCTACCTTTGCCTCTCTTTCCCTGGGGATTCCAGAATAAGGACTGCCTTGTAATGCTATCAACAGGTTTCCTCAATGTTTGTCCTATCCATCGTCAGCGACGTCTTCTCATCTCTTGTTCCACAGGCAGTTGTCTGGTTCTTATCAGTTCCACATTGGTGACTTTGTCATACCATTTCAGTCCTTCTATTCTACGCAAGCACCGACTTTTGAATGTCTGGAAATATATGGTGACCCGAAAACATATGGAGAGGAGAACTGGATACCGTCAGAAAACAGGAAATATTTTGGACAAACGGCACAGGACAAAAAGAGCTCATCGTGAACTTATGGAAGACCTTTGCTTCACAGAGAGATGAAGTGAAATGATCGAGAAGTCACTTTACTTTCACCTCTCAGCTCTCTCTCATCCAGCTCCTTCTAAAGCCATACTAACCCACAAGTCTTGTTCAGGCTGAGATTGTCACCTTTCAGCAACAGTAGAATGTTCTCATCTTTCAGCAGTTTCTCTATGCAATTATTAACTCGTTCACACTTGGCCATCAAAGCATCCCGATGTTCTTCTATATACTCTGCATACTTCCCTGGAGAAAGAATACAATTTCAATAATTTTGTAGGGGAAAGCAGCAACATTTTATGTTCATTCTATGCATTGAGGCATAACTGGAGGCATCCTAATATGACCACCAGCTAAGCACAATGATATAGTACAGTGGTTCTCAACATGAGCCATATGGGGGCCATGCCATATTTCTAGGGGGCCACAGTAAGATGGTAAAGTACCTCTTTTCCAGCTAACAGCGACTATGAGGGGGGCCCGCAGAGGTAGAGGGGGCTAAGAAGGGGGCCATTAGCACAAAAGAAAGTTGAGAACTTCTGTCTGTGAAGTTAATTACACCCTCATAACATGTTGACAACCCAGCACTGCACACTACTCTTGGAGGAGTCACTTGAGCCCTAGACCAGAGGTTTTCAAACTTTTTTGGTCCACGGCTCCCTTGACCTGTGCATAAATCACCGCGGCTCCTCTCTATACTATATATTATATATAAGCAATTGTACCCAAAAAAAATATTAATGACTTCTGAATGTGCATATTTTACACCAGCATCTGACATGATGACATCAGAGTTAGTGATCAGCTGTTCGTAACATAGACCTGCTCTGGAGTTTTATGGTGCATTTGTCAATAACTTCTAGTACCTAATGACACGTATTGGTACATGTAATAATACCTCGGCGCAAACATGTCATCCTACGAAAATCTATATTTATTGATGGACCTTGGCTCATAATATCGAGCCCAACACTTTTCCAAAGCCACCGCGAAGCCTTAGCCGAGGGCTGCGACGCCCCTGGGAGCCGCGACGCACAGTTTGAAAACCTCTGCCCTAGACGTAACTCTGGATTTTTTTACCTGGTTGCCTGCATGCAGGAGGATCTCACTATGGACCCCATGATAGGCAGGGGGAGATGAGAAGTGGCTCTGAGTACAGAATACAGTATTCTAGCTCTGCGTATCTGGAGAAACCCCAACAGACCCAAGTAGAACAGTCCCAAATAAGATGATTTGACCATGTCTGCAGAATGGGAGAAGATCGGTTGCCACGGCAGGTATGGGAGGCTAAGAGCCAGGGATCCAGACCTCCAGGATGACCCAGAGTCCGCTGGGAGGACAACATTAGACAATCTCTGAAGGACTGAGGACTAGAATGGAACCAGGCCAGGAGGAAGACAAGTTGATAGGATAGTCTGGCGCTCTCTCTTCCAAACCTCTACACCTCACGGTAGAAGAGGAATGACTAAGTAAGTATATTTGGAGAGCCCCCTTGGATGGTGTGGAATGCACAGTATGCCACACACTTCTTCCTCCTAGCTTGGGATCAGATGTGATAATCCTTTAAATGTATGCCAAGCTGTGAGAAACTGGAGCTCATGACTTCCAACTCAACACGTTTCGGAATGGCAGAAAAGCCACAATAAAAGCTACGATCTACAGTGTAGATAATACCAAGGAGTCTTCAACTTGGTATTGGCTGCAAAAGAGTGAGAAGCAACAACATGTTCATTTAATTTTGATTAGCAATAAAGTATAGCATATGCAGGCTACACAGTGCGAGATACAATTAAAGAAGGAACACATGGAGATGTTCAAGAGATGAGCTTGAATGATGGAATGTAATCTTAGAATGACATAAAGAAGACAGCACAGCATACAGTATGATTGATGAATGCTGAAACCACATTCTTTTGTATCAGAAATAAAAGGTAATATTTCAAAGAAAGTCACTTTATTCTAATTTAGTTCTAACTGGACATAGACTCCTGAATTTTTATAAACATTACAAGTAGTTAATATTAGGGGTAAAAAAAGCTGGTTTTACAGTCTTAATTTGGGTATTAAATGTATCAAAATCATTCTGAAATCATGCAGATTTACTTAGTCTGACAACAAATAATCCTAGATGATGTTATGCAAAATGCACAAAATTTGTATCATTATTTGTTGAATGTAATATAGGTTTTTTTAAAACAATCCCACGTCAATTAATGTGTAATGAAAAGTAATTAAACTGTGAGGTACTTTAAGTAATTACTCAGTAACTTATTTTAGTCAAGTAACATGATCTCAGAAATTTCATTTGTATGTCTACAAGAAAATAATATAGAGCATTTCTGTGGCAGTTATTAGAGGGACATAATCGAGCGAAATACAGAGTCTTAAATTAAAGTACAAGTGATGCGTTGGTTCATAGGTTAATAAAACAGATATGACATTACAGAGGTTGTAAGTTAAAAGGTCATGGGAGACCTATATAAACTGATAGCATAGCCTCTTTCGCTCAGCTTCTTTACATGTTTTCCTCACTAGCAGCTGAGTGCTAGAAGTGTTAACGTGGGACACCAGATGTATGGGCCCACTTCCTGTAGTTCAAAGTGGAGTTGAGTATGAGCTCTCAATTTCCGCTTAAATACTTCTAATGTGTGCGCACGTACATATAGCCTCTGGTAGCAGAAGTCCAACTCCTGGCGAGACTCATTTTTACTAACAGAAGAATGGGCGAGTCTATGGTGCCTTAAAACCAGAAACTCCATGTAGATGATGTCTCTAAGAAAGTGGATGGCAAATCATCTAGGAGAAAGAAAACTGATTTCAACCCATCTGTTGCCCTGCAGGTGGCCGGGGATGGCCAAAGGCTAAGGAAAGCAAACTCGAATAAAACTGCTTGCTGATATTGGAAGTGCCAGGCCGAAAGGTGTAGATATTGCAGCCCACCTGGAAACTAGGACACAATGTATTTTTTGTTCAAAACACAATTCCACATATTTATCATGGAGGCAGTGTTCTGCCTGAGAGAAGCAGGGTTGCAGCGTGGCCTTCTCCAACCCAGTTGAGGGAGAAAATGTATGGTGATGAAAAAATGGACTGTCAGTTTTATAAGAAATATATATGTGGTCATACATAGAGAGTCACTAAACACTGGACTCTTGATCAGTAAGATCAAAGACACTAACTGAACACTACCATCCTCAGTTAAGTGGTCAACACTTGACCCAATGTCAAGACAATGCCTGCCCTTAACCACATCCTCAAGTGATGACACAACATCATTATAAGGGACTAACTGTTCTTTAAATTACCCTGTGTAATCATTACAGTAATTTGTAATTTTTTTTCATTAATGTGATGAATAAATGAGTTGTTTTTTCTTGTGGGCCTCACTGTACACTGAATAAATTTTCTTGTTTGATATTTACATATACACAAAAAACAACAGTTGAAGTACTACCTGTGTGACACATTACTGTACTGCTTTTTTTTTTAAATTAAGATTATATGAGATTTGCGTACTTTCTGTACTTTTGTATGGCGTGGAGTGCTGGAGAGTAACAGAAAAGGAAATGTCCAAGTTATCCTCTTTCCACACAACCTGCCTAAGGAAAATTCTTTGAATTTTTTGGCCGAATACCATCTCCAACCAGGAACTGCTTACATGGTGCAGTCAAAAAAGCATGCAAACCACCACTGCAGACAGGTGCTGGTACTGGTTTGAGGCCATGTCCTCAGAAGGGACCCTGTCACCATCACCAGAACTGCTATGCTATGGATCCCAGAAGGATGGCGAAAAAGAGAGGCAGACCAAAGACAACCTGGCGGAGAACAGTGGAGGCTGAGATGCAAAGCATGAACCAGAGTTGGGGCACGGCACAAAGGATGGCCTCAACCAAGCAAAATGGGGATAGTTTGTTGTGCTTTACAAGATGTCACTAGGCGTGATGGCCACTGACTGCTCTGTCAGTCAGGGGCTAAGATCCAAGAAGAAGAGAAAGAGCTACTTAGCTCATTTGGGTGCAATTCATCTATCGAGCCACACATCTTGATCAATCTATATCTCCATTGAGGAAGGGTGGTGGAGACAACCCTGTGCTTAGCTTATTAAATTGTATCCAAGCTATGTGCCGTGAACTCATTATCCCTCAGAAATTACTATTTAGCATACACTCACTTTCATCTATACTCACTCTAGTAAGTATTTCTTGAGTAGGTTATCTTCATATTCTTCTAACAGATTATCTACTGTCATCCATGTGTCGCAATCTTGCAGACCACCACTGAAATTTTAGGAGATCACACCCCAAAGGGTCACCAGTATCATTCTTGGACAAACTCTATGGAGATATCAACAACCTCAGGCTGACCACTGCTTTCTTTAAACATATTCAAGTTGCCGTCTCAAAGTGCATGAAGATTAAAAAGTATTGGCAGAAAGAAGATAGGATGGAGCAGGATTTATAACTGGATAAAACAGTATCTATATGATGACCATGCACACACAGAAGACGGTGTTTTTATGATGTCTCCAAAAGGAAGGAAGGCACTGAAGAATGGGAACCAAGAATAAAAACAGCAAGATTCCAAGCAGAAGGATCCCCAATATTCAGTGCTAAGTATCAACAAATAATGCAGACATTACACAAGAAAACTCCTAGGAAAAACTCCAGGAAACATTAGACAAAGCACCAAAGTGAAACATTAAGATTGTCATGGATGATATGAATGCAAAAGGTTAACAGATAAAAGTAACTATGAATTGTTTATAGGAAAGAATGACACAGGAAGCCAAAGTGAAACCAGAGAAATTTGTGTCAGCAACTGTCATTTCAATGAACTGGTCATTGGATGAAAGATCTGTCCACACTAGCATGTATACTGGCCACAAGAACCTCACCAGATAACCTCACTGAAAACCAGATTGACCATGTCACTATTAGAGACACTGCCTATAGGATATGAAGGTACCAACATTGAGCAGACTGAAGTTCAGATTGCTATCTTCTCACATGGACTATAAATGAAAGCGAAAAATTTGATAGAAAATACAGTGAAAAGTTGACACAGGAAACAGAGAAGGCTACCAAAATAAAAACCTGACACTTCAATTCAAAACACTCAATATCACTGAGACTCTAACACCCCCCCCCCCCCCCCCCCAACAACCCCCAAAAAAAAAAAAAACAGCAAGAAACAACAAAACCATGCCATGCCAAAGAAGACAAGAGTGGACTAAACATCAGCAATGAAAAGATACAACTAGCCGGATCAACCCCCTCTCCCAGAAACAGCCTGGATGGAACCCCCCTTCAAATGAAATGAAAGCTGATATTTCATCCACTGTAACAATGTTACACTGCCATTTCTAGAAAATACAAGAACAACAGACTATCAAGATGAAGCCAGAAGGAAGGACACGTTATAAAACTACAAGAAGGGTGAAGAAGGTACTATATTTAGATATTGGAAATCTGATTTTATTTTCTTGAATTTATTACACTCTATGTCCTAATTTTAACCCATCCAGGTTGAACGGGATACTTTATTTAAAAAAAAAAAAATGATAGGCTGACTACGTCCCCTGTTCTGAACGTACTGTAAAATAAAACCATTTGCGGGAAGTGAAGTAGCTAAGCAGGAATATAAGCGGGAAGAATAACAGTGGGGAAAATCCCCAAAGATGGGGAATAAAAATAGTGTTAAAGAGAAACTATGCATTATTTTAGAAGTGCCCCTCGTATTTTTCAGTATTGCCAATACAACCTAAGAGCACTCGCTTAGCACGGCCTCTCGCTCCAGTGGGTACGCCTACAGCTTCTAACAGGATAGCCTTCAGAAGTAATCAGTGGCGTGCAACGACTTTCGGCCATATGCTCCACCGGGAGCGAAAATAATAGATGAAGAAGGCATCAACCGACGCCCCACTTTCAACGCTGGAATGACATCATGATAATTCCCTGTCGTTCCCCGTTAAACGTTTTGGCTGAAAATGTCGGTCAATCCTTATCCATTTCGGTAATTTCCTATTACTCGTGGGTTTTTGCTCCGCAGTGAATATGTGTAGTTATATCTTGTACCTCAATTAGGTGATCGAGAGTGCCCTCCCAATCGTGTCAATGAGCGCTAAGCATTTTGCAAAAGATTCCCCCCAACCCCAAACAAGTCCATCTGTTGTCAAACGGCTGTGTCCAAAATTGGAATTCCCAGCCGAGAATGAGTCATCGGGGATGTGCTTGCAAGAATGTCCCAAGTGACAAAGTGATCGATTTTGTCGTGTTTAGACACAAATACGCCGTCTTTGCTCCAATCTTTCTTCCGCGACCCTACCTAGCAAAATTTAGTACGCGCGACGCGCCCCTAGTTGTTATTGGGGTGTTAAAAGTTAGTTGCTTATCCTTTACAGGACGTGGCAATCAACCCCAGCTTTTATTGGCTGTTTTGTGATTTTTCTAGGCAATTTTTTTCATTCAGTAGTTTGCCATTGGGGTGACTCAAGATAAAATTGCTATACAGTTCTCAAAGGCGCACATTCACATCACTAACGCGCCAGCGCTGACGACATCAACTGCATCAATAGAAGTTGGACCGTAGTGCACGTAATACCAAATACATGTACATGGTTTTAACTTCTTTATGTGCCAGTTATATTATATTAAAGTGCAAACATATATAAACAGTTTGAAGTTAAGTGATCTGGCCAATCGTAGTTCTGTCACCATGTGCATAACATACGTAAGAAGCCGTGATGTAGGCCTACAATTATTAAATGTTAAAAAATAATAAATAAAACAGGAATCTGGCAGGCACTCTTAATAAAGATAAAAGACACCAGAAAAATAACAGAAGCGACAGACTGGGGATTCGAACCAGGGACCTCCCCGCCCAACACCATCGCCTCGCGATAGCAAATCGTGCGTGACAGGATACACGACAAGTTATCACCCCTATTTTTAATGGTGAAAATAGGAATTATCTGCAAGTACACATCGCACATGGAGGACCAAGAATAAAAATAGCTCAACGGAATGGCCGAAGCTTTTAGTAAGAAGGATATGCCATCATGTTTGAGGTCACACAAAAACAGTGATGCGTAGAGAAGGCGCCACCTTGTCCTAAAACTTCTGCGAAAAAATTTCCAAATCATTGGAAATTCAGAAAAGGCTGCAATAACTTGCTGTGTTGCTAATATCTAGTTTAAATAAAAATTAACATATGTAAAACTAAATAATAAGTAACAAATATGTCAAATCTTACGTAGATTTATTCAATATCAAGAGAAGGAAGAGGAATATGTACGCAAACAAACAAACAAAACAAGACAAGAAAAATCATGCTTGACCAACGTCCACTCTCCAACTGACGTCACACTTTCACTCTGACGTCATCCTTAACAACACATATTTTACTTCTTTCATAAAGTCTGCGCAACGATAACTGAAGGAACCTCTATCGGGAAAACCCGAATCTTCAATGATCGTGCGCAGCTCTTCAACAGAAGAATCACCAAATTCCTGATTGGACGCCACCTATAATCTAACAAACAACTGCGGGGGAGGCAAAGGGAAATATAACCTAACACTTCAGCCAGAGTAGAGCACTGTGAGAATCGCTTGCCAAGACGACAACCAGACTGCCAGAGTTAAGACTAGAAACAAGATTCATAAATCGGACAGGACAATTGCTTGAGAAATTTTTGAGGACTTGAGTGCCCAGAAAAAAAAAAAAAAAACTACGATTTTAACATGGAAAACCGGAATCTGAGGAATCTGGAACACAGTCAAAGTGGGAACTTATTGTTACAGTAACGACCCCAAGAACACGTGTAAAAGGCATCTGCTAGTGCCTTAACCTACTTCTATGAGCAAACAGTCTATGAGCCAAGATTGGCTTGGTGGTACCAGTTGAGTGTACTATCTCTGGAACAAAAAGGGTACAAGTGGCCTGTAGTCAAAGCTAGATACCATCATCAGAAGGGGCTTAAAGATGAAGGACTAACTTTGTAGACACTCCCTGACACTTCTGGGAATGTGCTGCGCCCTACAACCTTGACCAGTGATGAGCAGGATCATCGATCCAGTCTACCAAAAACCAAAACATCAGATGGAGCAGAACCGTCACTGACAGCTAAGTAACACACAAAAGCTGCCAAGTGACCTCCTTTACAAACTACCATTACATCCCACAGTGATGATAATTTTCTGATAAATAATTATTCATTTTAAAAAAAATACCTTGTTAAAACCTAAGAGATTATTAAATCTGTTATTTGTAAATATACAAATTTAACGTCGATTTAGTCATTTTGAATGTTCTGCATGTTTGTCTCAGTCAATTTACTAAATACACTCTAAACAGAGATATACCAGAATAATAAGAATTCCACTGAGTAAATCAGGGTGGGGGCCTGAACGAGCTTAAATAATCATTGCATAAATCTTCATAAAAGGTGGCAGATCAGATATAAGTTAACAATTGCCCTGCCCAACGCAGCATTGTTATTGACTTCTGAAATATCTTATGAATATACCCTTGTGATAGAAGCATCATTTTCCTTCTATCTACAGCTCTGCTGAGAGTAATCTTGTGCGAAGGTAGACACCTTTGAAGACCCACATCAGATACTCTTGAGTTTTGGCCACTGTTGGACCACTACTGCAAAGCAGGGGAGGCAATTCTGTGACAATTGAGACTTGCAGACAATTGTGATAATTATCGACAAACTGTGTATCATGTCAACAGTGCCAGTAGAATTTTGCAAAGATGTGAAGACGGCGCGAGAAGCCAAACATAAATAATTATGATGAATTCAAACTAGCAGAGCTAGACATAAAATAACAGTACATAGTGTTACAATTTAAATACTGGTTGACGACAGAACCGTATATTATAGAAGTCGATAAAGTATGACAATTTTAATGTAAGCACCATGTTATGTGCTAGTTTACGAGTTTGCATTCAGTCAAACTGTATGAATATATTGCAGAGTTGAATTTGCATGTTTCCTGTTTCTGAAGAGCTGTGTCGTTTTATTAAACACTAATCGGTCGTCACCAGTGGAGTTTCTTTGATGAATTTGAATTCATTGCAACGTTTGAGCAATTTTGACCGTTGTGTCACAACCTTGATGTTGTTGTCTTGTCCTTTGTCGTGATTTGGTCTGTCTTACACCACGGTCATATTTACCGCACGCAATAATATGGGAAAATGGACCGATACAATGGCCAATGAAAACGCTCCTTTTTCTGGTGTGTATAAGGAAACCTTTTAGGCTTAACATAGAGGCCCATTTTGTGTAAATGCTAGTAAGAAGTTATTTAATTTCTTAAGGACTAAAGATGTTTAAATGGAAAGGTATAGATATTTTAACAGCGGGAATGTTACTTGAGAGGTAGATGCAAAGACTTCCTCGAATAGTAGTTCAATTATAAAGAAAAATCGTTTAAAATGACATCTATACATCAGGGTAGTCCCCAATTTAGTTAGTTAAAGTCTGCATAGATTTAAATGCATTTTGCTAACTAACCAATTATTATATAGAAAGGTAGAGATAAATTCACAGTATAATTCTAGCTTTAAATGATCAAAATCGGCCCAGAATTAAGAGATATTTTTTTTTTTTTTTTGCGTTCGCCCGCTAATACTCGAGGCGAAATCTCAGGTTATTATTTTATGTCTAACCTGACATTGATTTTACGTGAGTATCCCTTTATTTCTTGTACAGAGACAGGCGCCCCTCGCCATTCAGGCAAATACTCGCCGATTTCGGAGGTACCCATTGCAGCTGGGTCGGCTCAGGAGCCGCCAGTCCCTGGTCGACGACACTCCTTCAAATGTGCTCGCCAGGTCTCGAGTTAATCCAGTCCAAATCCCGGTCGACGAAAAATCCTCAAATGCCGTCGCCCGGGTTTGATCCTGTATCACCCGGTCGCCAGAGCGGTGTTGTAACCACTACGCTAGCGCGGCTCCCAAGAGAGATATTAAATATTAAAAATTTTGTACATTGTACAAGAAGGTAGAAATACGCTTCGGTTTTAGATTTCTAACACCGGTTTTGACCATGTTCTCTGAGACGGGAGAGAGGTAGTATAAAAGTCCTTGAACTTGGCTGATTTGAGGCCACAACTTTTTCAAACATAAGCTGAACAGAAGAGAGCGGCAAATGTGTGCTGTCAATACTTTGCCACTGCATCTGCATAGCAGACCTAGATACCTATTAACAGCCTGTTACAGCTTATGTGTATTGCCTGAGGCTTTTATCCTGCAACTACTAAGATTGTACGAGACATTCACTTCTGAGGGAATCTGTGGTGCAAACGTTCTCAAGATACATAGAACTAGATGTCACGAAATGGATTTAGGACTAGAGACTGTCTACATATAGTGACAAGACAATAGTAAGAAGAAAGACTGAAATGATAGATTCAGATAGAAATATAGTGCAAACTGTGAAAGTTGAGACCATTGGCTCCGAGGTTGAGAACCGAGGTTGATTCTTTCCTCGCCACTTCGGACGTTTAAATTGCTATGGCCTCGAACCACCTCTAACTACCCTATGGGGATAAGGTTCAATTAAGATTCACAAACACCAAGGTACAGACAACATATAGCTACTGTACTAAAGGAAATGACTGATGCCAGCTACAATTTATACAAGTTTATTATACACCTATAAACAACAAACATATGCATGTCCCTTACATCAAGTGCGAGGATGCACTCCTGAAACAAAAGCAAGCACAGTTAAAAATGCATCAACCCCAACCCTTCTCCCACAATTGCAACCTGTATGGAGAAAGAAGGTAAGGTTAACTGAAATGAACTACACTGCACTTGATGTCGCCTACACTCCAAACTAGCTGTTCTAAATTCTAACTCTAACTCTAAGTCCACTGATAGCTGGAACGACGGCGAAGTGACTACACAATCTCTGCACAGACTTCGGTTCTACACAGCCTATCCTGGAATCTCCTGAAACACAACTAACTGCACCTCTAAACTTCAGCAGCTGTCCTCTGCTATGATTCACCAAAACTAACAGTTCTGCCTATCTGTGCTGACTTCAGTAGAGAGAATGTTTACCCTATCTCTCTCCACTAACTCTGGACTTGATGACTGAGGGTTAACAGAACCCCACTGGATTCTGGACTGGAACTGTAGCGGACTTCTACCACTCGGAAATTACCTGCCCGAGTACCTATAACTGGGCTGTCGGCTTTATTATGGCCGTGAAGAAACGAACACAAAATTACCACACCGCTGGCAGCCTGCCAAATCTGCATGTGTAACGAGCGTCAGAGCTCAGGATTTATCCACAAAAATCCTATTCGCTGGAAAATGTCTTCCCCTGGTTGGGAAAACGTATTTTCTTCCTCTCCGTCCACTACTGGCAACTAACGTAAAACCCTTGCGGTTCTGCGAATGCCCCAACTTTGCCGTGGGAGAAATTTTGTGGTCTCAAAATTCCGCTCTCATTCCCACAAAAAAGCCGGCACCTGCAAATCTCGAATGTCCAACTGAAGGGCAATCGACTTGACTCTGGCAACCCGGCTTTGGCAATTTTTTTTCATTAAAAGAGAAATAAACTATGAAATATAGGCCTTTTATAATCGAGCCCCCCACGCGCCGACTTCGTGACGTCATATGCGCGGCGTGGTTGTAAAGCCAATGAGAGCTCTGCATTTCAACTGCAGTTATCTCTCAGCCAATCAGAACCTAGATCGTTCTGATGTAACGTGCATGGGTTTTAGACAAAGAAACGAGATTAAGCCTAGCCCTATACTGCGGAAATGAAGCAAAAATGGCCGCAATTAATTTAACTCCCGAAAAATGCGTATATGGCCACGCAATATCTTTAAAAAAAGACAATCTGGTGCCAATCCTGATCTAGCATCTATAATCTTTCTTCTAGAAAAATACTGTCTAATTCCCTACACCCCCATTCTAAACACATAAAGAAGAACCATAAAGCAGATGAGATCAAACTCCCTCGTGATCTCATCTTGAAAAAAAACGTAAATAATAGAAGGAGAAGAAACATGGAGAAGGATTACCTGTAATCCCTCCTAAAATATAGTGAACAAAATGCAAGGAGAAAAAGACATGGGCCATTTGAAAGACAGAATCTCAGTACTTTCGTCACATCACTCCCACCTTCGAAGATTGAGCATCGATCTCATTACTGAAATCTCTGTGTTTCACACTGGCCCTTAACTCTGTCTACAAGGCTGTCTGTCCTTACCCCTCCTATTCAGTGTTCTTCGACCTTCCTCTTTTGCGTTTCCTCCTTCCTCCTCTCCTAGAATGAGCTCCTATGCTCCGTTGGGAGAGTTGATCTCTCTTCAGACCTGTGCCGTCTAATGGCGGGTCTGAACTTTCCCTTGCTATGACCGTCAAAAGGCTGTCCTGGTCAGCTGATGTGACCGACGGGCGCTGTGGCGACCTGGCGATGACGACTTCCTCGCTGCGCGTCAGCAGGGTTGTGACTGCTGGTACCGTGCGAGAACGATGCAACGTCTCGGGTTCCTCTGGTGTAGAGCCTCCGATTTCTTGCTGGGTGTCTATTGGATCACGATCGACCTCAATAGCTTCTACCTTTGGAGAAAGGTAGGTAAGATCTGCCCCTGGCAGTGGTTCTGGACTCGCTCTTCCCCTACCAATCTGAAGCGGGACAGAGCTCTCCAAAATAGCTCCTTGCAAATGCGTAAGGTCGCTTTTCTCACTCTTTTCTGGCCTGAAAAGTTGGTGAGATGAAAATGTAGACCACGGGAGCTCTCCGTCTAACACCCTGGTTCTACCTTCAACCTTGCCCTCCCCTGTGAGAGTTACTGGCGTCAGTTGGAATGTGTCCTGCAGTGACACTTGACGGTTTAAGATCCCGTTAGATCGCGGAGAATCTGAGTTAAAGCTCTCAGTAACTGGTTCCAATGTTCCGTGAAACGAATTGGAAAAGATAGCCAATTTTTCAGGCTGCTCGTTACAAGAGTCGTTTCCTGTAAACGAGATACGAGAGTTGTGGGGCCCATCTCCGTCTATAGGCAAACGGATACTCAGATCACTGTCCTCCTCCGTTTGAGTAAAGTGCTGGTCGGATGGGGCTCCAGGGCTGGTTGGAACTATATGCTCGCTCAGACCGCTATCTTGTGCCCTATGAAGATCCCGCTGGTCGTTGACATATGTAATACTGCTCTTGTCAGTATGTTCCTCACTTGAGGAAGCTAATACCATCGGGGGCCTAATTCCCGACAACAAAGAGTGTACTTCCGGAATCAGAGGCGTCTTCACCACTGTTTGGCCGGTTGGCTGAACAGGGCTGGCGGGCGAATTTGCCTCTGCAAATAACATACCGCTGTCGTCGGAGGCATTGAACCTCTCCTTAGCACGACAGTTATGTTCGAGCTCTCTCGGGGCTTCGTGAATTAGGGGTTCTCCTTTTTCACGTTTCTGGCCTGCAGTAGGCCCCCTTGCATCAGCAAGGATCGGTGTGGTCGGGTTCCCCAAAACCAAATATGGGTTGCCAAGAATGAAGTCATAGGCTGGCTGAGCCGTTACAGCTGCCTTGATGGTGCCAGACACGAACTTACATTTCACTTTAATATTGGCTACGGGAAAGCACTGTGAAGTCCCTTTCCTTAAAACTCCACCAATATTCACTTTTTTCTTTCGTCATCTGCCAGGGCTTCACCAGATGTCGGGCGACTATGCTGGGGTAGGTAAGCCCGCTGTCAAATAAGCATGTAGTCTCAGTCCCGTTCACTTCTGCTGGCCCGCTGTTGGAAAACAACTTCTCTGACTGGAAGGGTTTCCACTTCTTCCCTTGTTTCACCCTCACAGGCCTTAAACAAGCCATCTGATGAGCGGGTTGTTTGTTTGGGCACCGTGTTGTCCAATGAGAAGTAGTCCGACAGAACCTACAATATCTCTCATTATCTCCCCGGTTCCTGACGGGTTCATGAGAAGTCGGCCCCTGTGTTCTGTTAGGCGGCTGGGAGCGCATGTTATGACTGGGAGGGGGCTCCTTGCGAGACGGCCCTTGCGGTTGGTGAGCTGAAGAGGAAGGCGAATGCGATGAAGATGCTCCTTTGTCCGGGGCTGGCAGGTCAGGGTGTTTTCTTTTCTGGCCCAGTACTTCGGCCTGGGCCGTCTGGAACCTTTCAGCAAATAGAATAATCTGGTCCAGTTGCTGGGCGCCCTGCTCCGCCAGGTACTTCCTTAAGTCCGGAGACATGTTGGCCTTTATCTGTTCGCACAGAACTAATTCTTCCAATCCTTCAAAAGATTTAGCCAAACCCGACAACTCTCTCCAGCGAGTGAGGTAATTCCTCAGCCTCTCTGCGAATTGGGGAAAACTTTCTCCCTTCTCCAGTCGACTTTCCCTAAACATCGTTTGGCACTTCCGGGGAGTCCATTGGAATCGCTGTAACAGGGCGTTCCGCAGAGCCTCAAAGTTACCTTGGTCATCTACCAGCATCTTGCTATAGACCTCATACGCATGTCCTCTTAGAGATTGAGATAATTTGAGACACCAAAGACTATCATCCAGCCCGTATGCCTTTGCCATCCGTTCAAATTTTTCTAAAAATACCTCAATTTTCTCATTCCCGTTAGGAAAAGAGTCCATCGGAAAATTCATGGCTGCCATCCGGGGCCCTCCGTTTCCTGAGGTGTCTGTTGCCCCTGCTCCGGGAGAATCTCCGTTAGCCGAACTGCCTTCCGAAGATCGGTACTGCAGTTCCAGTGAACGCAGGGCAAGTTCATGCTGTCTCTCTGCTGCCTTCTCCCTCTCTTGGGCTTCCCTCTGTGCTAACTTCTCCTGGGCTTCCCTCTGTGCTATCTTCTCCTGGGCTTACCTCTGTGCTATCTTCTCCTGGGCTTCCCTCTCTGCTTTTCTCTCTTCTGCCTGTCGGGTCTTCTCTTCTTTCTCCGTCTGCCGGTCCTGTTCCCTCATAATGTAAGCCCTAGTCTCGGCCTCATTCATCCCCATGCTTTTAGCTGCGTCCTTCCATGCAGTAAGTAGCTTGACCAATTCAGCCATCTTACCTGACAAATCAGCAGTACTCACAACGAGGGGAAATGACAAAAAAGGAACAAGAAAAATTTACTGTTACCTACTAGGAATATGCTGTCGCAAAAACCCGCACTCAGACTAGCACCAAGTCTGACTAATAACTACCTGAAAAAAATTCAAGTTATCCAGCTACCCAAAACCCGAATTTACTTTCCTGTTAAGAAAAAAAAAAATTCAATTAGCCATCAATTACCTCTAAGTCATAAACAACCTTACTACAACTATCATCTAACTAACTGTAACCTGTGGAAAAAAACTTATAGCTGGATCAGTCTTAATATAGCTCAAGTCTAGGGGATTTTTTTTTTTTGAAATCTATTTCCAGAACTTTCTTCAGAGACAATTTAAGAATCTAGAATTGATCCCAACAAAGATGATCCCAAGGACGACGCCACCACTTTGTCAAGATCACAGAATTGAACGTAACAAAGATGATTCACCGGACGATAGCACCCACTTTGTCAAGATCACAGAATTGAACGTAACAAAGATGATTCACCGGACGATAGCACCCACTTTGTCACGAAATGGATTTAGGACTAGAGACTGTCTACATATAGTGACAAGACAATAGTAAGAAGAAAGACTGAAATGATAGATTCAGATAGAAATATAGTGCAAACTGTGAAAGTTGAGACCATTGGCTCCGAGGTTGAGAACCGAGGTTGATTCTTTCCTCGCCACTTCGGACGTTTAAATTGCTATGGCCTCGAACCACCTCTAACTACCCTATGGGGATAAGGTTCAATTAAGATTCACAAACACCAAGGTACAGACAACATATAGCTACTGTACTAAAGGAAATGACTGATGCCAGCTACAATTTATACAAGTTTATTATACACCTATAAACAACAAACATATGCATGTCCCTTACATCAAGTGCGAGGATGCACTCCTGAAACAAAAGCAAGCACAGTTAAAAATGCATCAACCCCAACCCTTCTCCCACAATTGCAACCTGTATGGAGAAAGAAGGTAAGGTTAACTGAAATGAACTACACTGCACTTGATGTCGCCTACACTCCAAACTAGCTGTTCTAAATTCTAACTCTAACTCTAAGTCCACTGATAGCTGGAACGACGGCGAAGTGACTACACAATCTCTGCACAGACTTCGGTTCTACACAGCCTATCCTGGAATCTCCTGAACACAACTAACTGCACCTCTAAACTTCAGCAGCTGTCCTCTGCTATGATTCACCAAAACTAACAGTTCTGCCTATCTGTGCTGACTTCAGTAGAGAGAATGTTTACCCTATCTCTCTCCACTAACTCTGGACTTGATGACTGAGGGTTAACAGAACCCCACTGGATTCTGGACTGGAACTGTAGCGGACTTCTACCACTCGGAAATTACCTGCCCGAGTACCTATAACTGGGCTGTCGGCTTTATTATGGCCGTGAAGAAACGAACACAAAATTACCACACCGCTGGCAGCCTGCCAAATCTGCGTGTGTAACGAGCGTCAGAGCTCAGGATTTATCCACAAAAATCCTATTCGCTGGAAAATGTCTTCCCCTGGTTGGGAAAACGTATTTTCTTGCTCTCCGTCCACTACTGGCAACTAACGTAAAACCCTTGCGGTTCTGCGAATGCCCCAACTTTGCCGTGGGAGAAATTTTGTGGTCTCAAAATTCCGCTCTCATTCCCACAAAAAAGCCGGCACCTGCAAATCTCGAATGTCCAACTGAAGGGCAATCGACTTGACTCTGGCAACCCGGCTTTGGCAATTTTTTTTCATTAAAAGAGAAATAAACTATGAAATATAGGCCTTTTATAATCGAGCCCCCCACGCGCCGACTTCGTGACGTCATATGCGCGGCGTGGTTGTAAAGCCAATGAGAGCTCTGCATTTCAACTGCAGTTATCTCTCAGCCAATCAGAACCTAGATCGTTCTGATGTAACGTGCATGGGTTTTAGACAAAGAAACGAGATTAAGCCTAGCCCTATACTGCGGAAATGAAGCAAAAATGGCCGCAATTAATTTAACTCCCGAAAAATGCGTATATGGCCACGCAATATCTTTAAAAAAAGACAATCTGGTGCCAATCCTGATCTAGCATCTATAATCTTTCTTCTAGAAAAATACTGTCTAATTCCCTACACCCCCATTCTAAACACATAAAGAAGAACCATAAAGCAGATGAGATCAAACTCCCTCGTGATCTCATCTTGAAAAAAAACGTAAATAATAGAAGGAGAAGAAACATGGAGAAGGATTACCCCAGAAACTTTGTAAAAAGAAATAAAATACAAATAACAAAAACAGTTAGAGTGATGACTCATAAAGGACTTTACTAAACTAAATTACGAACTTCACAGTCCAGCGAAAGTGATAACTATATGTGAAATAAATAATTGACATTTGAAATATAACTTTAACATACTGAAGTATTGTTGAAATGACATTCCATGTGTATTTATTTTATTTTGTAAAAACCTTTTGAATTCTTTATCATTTTCCTAACCGAAAAGAGAAACGGTATAGGATCAATAAATTGTAAATATATATATATATATAATCAGTCTTGCTTAATTAGTCAAATTGAGTTAAGGTTCTGTTTATATATATATATATATATATATATATATATATATATATATATATATATATATATATATATATATATATATATATATATATATATATATATATATATATATATAGCAGTTATCTACCCTTCCAAGATGGAGGTGAAATTCTTTTCTCACCTTAGACGCCGAAAGAAAAACATCAGGAATGTGTATATTTCGATGGATAGTACCATGTTATGTTAAATTATAGAATAAAAGATACATCAGAGTATCTAGTGGTGTAGATATTTTCCTATAACTGACCTCGAAACCCTCGAATCGGTCGGTTGGATAGGAGGGTTGATCAGAGAGTTAACAAGTCACTATCGTAAAACAAGCGATTGTTACCGAAACAGAACCAGGCTCGACAGTAAACATGACTCATTCTAATGTGCAAGAGCTAAGAGGAGTGGCGTCACAACGAACAACCTGGAGAGCACTGGTTTCTGCCTTATGCGCCGTGTTTGGTGCTTAAAGAATTTATTATATATATATATATATATATATATATATATATATATATATATATATATATATATATATATTACATATTTAGTCAATTAATTAATCCCCTAGCAGAGTCAATACAAATATAATAACCATTATTCAAGGGAGGATCTTGAGAGGTAGTACTTAGACCTTCATGAACAAACACTATTATCATACTTGAAGGTTTATACAGCTTGACCCTACCTTTGATTGTCGATACACCCTTGCTCTTTTCAGAGAAGGGGGTATTTCTTGTAAGACCAGTCTCTTATCTGGCACTATCCTGGTATCATCTGATACATCTTTTTGTCCAGGATATCTTACATTTTAATAACATCTGAACCTCTCGCGACATCCTTCAACAACGACTGGTTGTTAACAATGAACATGAACCCTAACACAACTTGGCATAAATAAGAATCACCAGGGTAGAATCGTAATATCAACCAATTTAAACATAAACTTATAATACATCCAAACTTTAAAACCATCAAGAATGAATTACATAATGACAATGAAATTGGCAGGAAATATTGCAAAATTTATTCACGGTTGAAACTGAACCCAAAGAGGGATAAAACCCCCAACATGGTGTCCTGTCCGGGATTATAGAACCTGTCTAGTTATTCCCCTAGACTTCACTGGCATAAAGTTCAGATTTACTGAAAGAATATTATCAGAGTGTATTCATAGTTAGACTGAGCATACAGGGCATTCATAAATAACAGTAAAAATAAGTTTTATAAAGAATAATTGAATAATCAGAAAGAAACAAAGTTTTTTGTAACAAAAGTTAAATAAGACGTTTGCTTGGTGTGGCTAACTCAGTAATGTAATTTTGAGTTTACTAGTTAAGTAGCAATTGTAATTTTGTGTAGCTTTGTAAACAGACTTTTTGCTCAGAATGACAGAGTCCAAAAATCTCCACACTTTTTTTCTGAATGTCATGAAGGAACTGGGCAGGAGCGGTCAAACTGGGACAGATTTTGTGCTTAGTTCGGTAAAAACCGAACAGGAGAAAGCGACTGAAAGGGAAGAGAAAGCCACGGAATACGAGGAAAGAAAACTGGCCAGAGAACACGAAAAGGCTAAAGCAGAGAAAGAAGCCGAAGAGAAGGAAAAGCAAAGAGCTTTTGAGGAGCAGAAGGCTGAAAAAGAGAGAGAATTCGCAAAGGAGCAGGTCGAAAGAGCAGAAAAAAAGGAACAGGCCGACAAGGCCCACCAGATCCAACTGAAGGAATTAGAAATTGAAGGGAGAAGAGTTGAATCTAGTTATAGCGCTGGCAGGTCTGGTAGTTCTCAAGGCAGCGATGGGGGAAACATCCCTTATGTGATGGCGCCTAGTGCGGCCTCCTTCCAATAAGATGTCTACTCACAGGGTTCTGAGGAAATTGACATCTGTGATGACACATCTGTACGTGTCCTTTTGTGTGATCTCTCACCCCTTCAGCAGTAAACTTCTTTTCTTCATATTTCATTATTCGCTTGTTATGTGGCATAAATCATGCCTTTTCATTCGTTATTTTCACTATTTTGCTCTATGCTGGACATAGCATGGTGAATTCTCTAACACACCACTCCCCTACGGCAGTATTTGCTACGAGAGTAATGCGTATCTTATTGTTTCACACTCCACTCCCAGACTGTTGTTACGATTCGCCAGGTTTGGTGACCTGGCCAGCGATAATATTTTATCGCATAATCTGTCTGACCGTCTGTGGAAACGGGGCGGTCAAACATTTGACCCCATTGGAAAGCTGTTGATCATGTTGACACAAGCCAGTATCGTGATACGATGAAAGAAATCAATATGGTTTTACCAGACATCTGTCTGGCGGAGGCACGCAAATAAAGGTGATAAACAGAGGTGCGCTGGAAGTCTTATGTAACGATATGACATCACTGTGTAAGAGGCCACGCGTGTATATTAAATTTAATATTTTCAAATAACCGTGGGATGAGTAATGATAAACTTCCCCACCCAAACAATGTTAGGTAAATTGGATTGGTTCACCAGAATCTACTGTGATTTGATTGGAACTTTCGGCGGAAACACAGCTTTATTTCGGTGGTCTGGAACCTAACCTGCAATATCTCTGAGGCTTGTCATACAGGGCGACTAATATGAGGTAGCCTACACAGTGCCGACAACCGCATCATGTAAAATTTACTGCTACATAAACCCCTGCTGCAAGAACATGTGAATGCATTGTGCAGGCTTCATGCAAAGGGGGCCAACTACAGTGGTGGATCTATGCTCCATATGGAGCGAAAAGGAAAATGTTGATGGCAATTAAATAACTATCATCAAAAGATGTTAAATATTAATGAACACGAGATTTCAGTGAAAACAGAAAGAGCTGACTGAGACACAATACAAAAATGAACTAAAAAGGACTGGCTTGCATATGACTGGTCTAACAAGGTGAAAATCTGTCAGTGCAGAGCTATATTTAAATAAAGAGAAGTCTGGCCGCTCTGAATATGTAGATGGCTTACCTGAGAATTCCTCATTGCAGTCGCCAGAATGACTGTGCACACTCATGTCACCTGGGTTCCCGCGATCAATGGGCATGTTTCTACTATGGTAAAGCAACTAACTGAATCTGATGCCTAGAAAACAACAATGTTAGAAAATTAAGAGAGTCAATAATAAGTCTTAATAAACATGTTGTACAACATTACATCAGAGGCAGACATGGCATAAAACAAAGTGTAGAATATTTTCGTCCCCATTAAGTTTTTTTGTCAGAAAGATTCATGAAATAAAACTCATGCAGTTCTAGAACACTCCTCTAAAGCAGAACTCTTTACAGGGTGTCCATAAAAGATTGTAGCTTTTCAAAAAATTTATTCTCGGCCCCATGATGTGGTACGAGGATGCTTTCTATCACAAAAGTAAGATAATCTCTGCAAGTTTTTAATCATACCACCTTACAAAGACTCAAAAAGAATGTACCTATTTCTTTTTTTTTTTCCACCTACTTGACCCATGTCCTGAGAGACATGTAACAATTACTGGTTGCAACTCAACTGCGAATGTTTCACTTGAAATACCCGCTGCGCGCATGCGTACTTTTTTGAGTCTTGTAATAATAATAATAATAAATTCTTTAAGCGCCAAACACGGCGCATAAGGCAGAAACCAGTGCTCTCCAGGTTGTTCGTTGTGACGCCACTCCTCTTAGCTCTTGCACATTATTTAGGCCCAACGTTCTTCCTTCTCTTATTATTGTTCTTCTGAGTGTTTCTTTTGGTCATTTTTTTACCCTCAGGAACCCAAGTGAGCGC
This sequence comes from Oreohelix idahoensis, assembly GCA_024509875.1. NCBI lineage: Eukaryota > Metazoa > Mollusca > Gastropoda > Stylommatophora > Oreohelicidae > Oreohelix > Oreohelix idahoensis. Next base: position 560,889 of record JAMPIV010005809.1, read on the forward strand.
GTTAGTGGTATTCTGTTGTTTTGCATTCGTAGGACATGACCGATATATGACCATCGTCTTTTCCTTATATAGTCGGAGACATATTTCTGCCTAGAGTCTTCTCTTATTTGTCGATTAGTCTTGAATTCTTTCCAACTGATGTCTTGAGTTTTCTAAGACATTTGTTCTCGAATGTATTCAGCTTGTTCTCCAATGATTTTGTTATTTTCCAACTCTCACAGCCGTATGTTAACACTGAGATAACATTTGAATTAAACAAACGAAGCTTGGTATGTATATTCAATGATCGTAATTTCCAAATGTTAGATAATCTATTGAAGGCGCTAGCTGCCAAAGCAATTCTAGTATGGATTTCTCTTGTTGTGTCACCATCCTGAGTCATTTTACTGCCTAAATAATTGAAACTTTCAACTTTCTGTAGTTTTTCCCCGTTCAAGATGATATCAAAGGTCTCGTTAGAAAAGTTCATAGCTTTAGTTTTAGAGGCATTTATTTGGAGACCAATTTTAACCGAGAGATGACACAAATTATTTATTGATGAGTCATGTTTACTGTCGAGCCTGGTTCTGTTTCGGTAACAATAGCTTGTTTTACGATAGTGAATTGTTAACTCACTGATCAACCCTCCGATCCAACCGACCGCGAGGTCAGTTATAGGAAAATATCTACACCACTAGATACTCTGGTGTATCTCTTATTCTATAATTTAACATAACATGGTGATATCCATCGAAATATACACATTCCTGATGTTTTTCTTTCGGCGTCTAAGGTGAGAAACGAATTTCACCTCCATCTTGGAAGGTATGCTTAAAAACTTGGATACCCATTTATCCGTAGTTTTTTCATGTTTGTGTGTATTGTTGTCACAAAGCTGTGTGTGTGTAGAGTAACTTATCTATTCTTGATAGGGAGGCCAAGGCTGTATGGTAATAAAGTAGTCGTTCGGATAGGCTGGAGAAGATAACCTAATCACTCCAGAGACATATCTTTCCCTCAATCTACCACCTGTGAAATCTATTTTCCATACCTTTTCTCGCATATCTGTCGACATCCACTCTACTTAGATTCTTCTTCTTCTTCTTCCTCGCTCGCCCTGAAAAGGACGGTGGTTGCGTTGTGTCTGTTTCCAACGTAGCTGTGATATCTGCACCTTTCGGTCGACACATCCGACTTCTGCACGGCATTTTTTAGGACCGGGTTTGCCTTCCCATTGCGATCCGTACTCGCTCAGCCAGCCTGCACTGCTGCAGACTGTTTCCAGGACCACCACGTGGAGGTGGAGCACGGTCTTGACCAGCTCTGGTTCGCTGGTCCTGACGCAGGCAGTCAAGCTATGAGTCGCTGACTGCGGTCTCTATTGCTGCGTCTTGAGGTCCCACTCTACTTAGATGGGCCAAATAAAACAATTTACCTTCCGTACGACAAGGGGGAGAAGTGTAAAGGCCTGGTGGTTCCAGTTATAATAAATATATAACTGACGTTAACAGATATTTAATTGACTCGCCTGTTAAAAGTCATATGCATTGTAAGAACAGCATCAGACCTTCACATTCCCAATTACTAGGCCCTAGGCTATATATTAACCTTTGTTCGTGTTAAATATTGTTTACATGACTATTTTATGCAGTTCCCTAGGTCTGTCTAGGCCTATTCTTAACACTTCTTCTGTATTTCATTCATAACCCTCCACTCCCAAAGGAGCTGTTGCCGTGGGGTTTGCCCAAGCATTATTCATGCTATTGGTAAGGTGAGATAAACAGTTAGGACGGCTCACAGGGAAGAAAATAATGTATGAAAATAACGGACAACAGTTCAGAATATCGGTTCATGTTAACTAAAAGTGAGTGATTATCTAGAGTTGTAAATAGAATGCTCGACCAATAAAATTTAAGAGAAGGATTTTGGCTCAGCGAATCAGATAAGTGGCGAGGAAAAAAAAAACACACCACGCAAAAAATGACCAGAGGTCATTAGTCAGTCCTGAGTTGTTCATCAGTGGGTGAAAAAGTGCTGAGAAGATCTCGAGCAGATGGCTGACAAGAAATACGTCTGTGGTTTTTCAGACAGGGTTTTATATGAGTACATACTTATGTCCAGCCAGTGTTATTTGATTAAGTAGTTAGTCATAGATTCTGTGGGTCACAGAGAGTTATTTCATAAGGAGATCAGCGATTTTGCTGTAAGTATTGGATTATGATTATATTTTGCACGAGGTAGAATTTTGTTTACAGGAGAGGTTCGCAGAAACACAATGTTGACAAGTCGCTATGAGCACTTTATGAATTTACGAAGAAACAGATGATATGAATATATTACGACTATTTATGAAGAAACTGATGGTTATGAATTATTGGAGGAAACTATATATATATATCATTGAGGAGCCACGATAAGCAAAGTTTGATCTATCAAGAAATAGATACGACTTTTAAGCGACTGTGAGTGTCGACTTATATATGAGAACCGCATATATGCTCTCTCATGTAAGTATCTGACAGTGAACCTATATTTATTATGCATGAGATGAATTTTGTTTCTAGGAACTGTTGTAGAAACAGGTTTGACCAGTTCGTCGAAGAGATAAGTACACATATAATAAGTATGGAATGCTAATAAGGAGCATAGAAACTACGAGTAAACAGTAACAGATTTGGGAAGACTAAGAAAGTCTACTGGAGATGATGATATGTTAAAGGAGGAATATGTATGTTCACGAGACATAGAGCTCAGGTACGAAGTACCTCTGATATGATTATATGCGAGCTCTATTATTTGAATTGCTTGCCTTGCTGGTTAAAGGTATCATGTAAATAAAAGTTTGATAGATCAGCTAGGAGTCGTCTTCATCTTTATAAGTTGCTGATAGTAGACCATGTACATTTAAACTACCACTATACGGGGTCACTATTAACATCAAAGAAGGAATGGAACGGATTTGAGTTGTATAGAAAAGAATAAGAGTATCATCCAGGAATTAACACCTCTGGCGGAGATGGCCAGTAAAGATATATATATAATCAATAACTTGGAAGATAAAAAGAGAACTGGTAAAACTTAAATTATATCACTAGGCCTGCCATCTGCCACCTAGTGACTCCACCAAAGTATAACCAGCCCTGTTACAGAGCACAGGCCTTCAACAAACACATGCCAAGTCCTCTTGTCACGTGCCATCATCTCAAGTTCTTTCCACGTTCTCCTTATCATTTTCACCTGTTTCCAGCTCTCTTCTCCATGTGTTTCTTGGTCTACCTCTGCTTCTCTTGCCCTGGGGGTTCCAGAACAAGGACTGCCTTGTAATGCTATCAACAGGTTTCCTCAGTGTGTGTCCTATCCATCGCCATCGTCTTCTTCTCATCTCTTGTTCCACTGGCACTTGTCTAGTTCTTGTCATCAGTTCCACGTTGGTAACCTTGTCATACCATTTTAATCCCTCTATTCTATGCAAGCACCCATTTATGAAAGTCTGTAGCTTTTTGGTAGTTGTCTTTGTTGTTCTCCATGTCTCAGAGCCATACTTCACATCTGAGTTGAAGATTCTTATTTTCGTGTTGGATCCGATTTCTCTTGATCTCCATATATTTCCCAATGCAATGAAAGCTCCTCTTGCTTTTTGTATTCTTATTTTTATATCACTGTCTGTCCCTCCAACTTTGTCTATATTGCTGCCAAGATATGTGTACGATTCTACATCTTGTATTGGTGCTTCTTCAAGTTCAACCCTGTTATCATTACCTGCATTTATTCTCATTATCTTTGTCTTTTCCCTGTGTATTTTCAGACCCAATTGCTGTGACCTCTCATCAAGTGTTTTCAATTTGTCCTGCATCTGATTACGGTTATGGGACAGAAGAGCTAAGTCATCAGCAAAATCCAGATCATTCAACTGCTTAGTCAGAGTCCACTGGATTCCATTTCTGTTGTGTGTTGTCAATGTTCTCGTAATACAGTCTATTGCTAGTAAGAAAAGAAATGGAGACAAGAGGCATCCCTGTCGCACTCCTGTTCTTATCCCAAACGGTTCTGTTAGCTGTCCTTCATGAAGAACTATGCATGTCATGTCTTCATATGTTTTCTTTATTAAATTAATGATCTTCAGGGGAGCTCCATAATGCCCCATCAATTTCCAAAGTGATTCTCTGTCTACACTGTCAAATGCCTTTTCGTAGTCCACAAATCCAATGTATAGTGGTGAATTCCATTCCAGACTTTGTTCAACTATTATTCTCAAAGTGGCTATCTGGTCTGTACAGGATCTGTTTTGTCGAAAACCTGCTTGTTCATCTCTCAGTTTCTTGTCTATGGACTCTTAATCTTTCAAGGATAATCCTGTTTAACACTTTTCCTGGCACTGAAAGTAACATTATTCCTCTATAATTTGTGCACTCTTGTAAATTTCTCTTCTTAGGCAACTTAACCAGATATCCTTCCTTCCATTCTGCTGGTATCTCTTCCTTTTCCCAGACTTTACCAAGTAATTTATATAACATCTCTGTAGCCGTGTCGATATCTGCTTTGATGGCCTCTGCTGGAATGCCATCAGGTCCAGGCGCTTTTCCATCTCTTAGAAGCTTTATGGCTTTCTTTATTTCTTCCTTCGTTGGTCTTTCACCGTTAATTTGTAGCTCTTCTTCTGCTGGCTGGATGTCAGAGGGGTTTTGTGGAGCTGGTCTATTGAGAAGGTCCTCAAAATATTCTGTCCACCTCTTCATTTGCTCTTGTATATTGCTGAGCAGTTTTCCATTCTTGTCTTTTATGAAGCAACTTGTTTGCTTGCATTTCCCCGTTAGCTTCTTTGTGCTGTTATACAGCTCTCTCATATTACCTTTGCTTCCAGCATCTTCTGCCTCTCTTGCCAACTCCTCAATATACTTCCTCTTGTCTCTTTTGATACTTCTTTTTACTTCTTTGCTTCTGTGTACACTTCTTGAGCCTTGGCTTTGGAACTTCTGGTTTTGCTTGTGTTTAAATCTGCTTTCTTGTTTTTCCTGTCTTTTATCTTATTGATGGTTTCTGTTGTTATCCATGCTTTTTGTTGTCGTTCCCTTTTCCCCAGTATTTCTTCACATGTCTCATTCCATACCGTTTTGATTTGCTGCCAATAGTCTTCTGTATTCTCTGCATCTTCCAGCTGTTGGAGCACTTGGAATTTGTTGGATATTGTGACCGCAAATTTGTCTCTTGTTTCTTGATTTCTTAGATGTCCTACACTGAATTGTTGTCTATAATTTTGCATTGCTGCATATCTCTTGAATTTCATTTTTACTTTGGCTATCAGAAGGTGGTGATCTGATGCCACATCTGCTCCTCTATATACCTTTACATCCTGCAATGATGATCTAAACTTCTTGTTTATGCATGTATGATCAATCTTCTTCTTCTTCTTCCTCCTCGTTCGCCCTGAAAAGGACAGTGGTTGCGTTGTGTCTGTTTACGCCGTAGCTGTGATATCTGCACCTTTCGGTCGACACATCCGACTTCAGCACGGCATTTTTTAGGGACCGGGTTTGCCTTCCCATTTTGATCCGTACTCGCTCAGCCAGACTGCACTGCCGCAGACTGTTTCCAGGACCACCACGTGGAGGTGGAGTACGGTCTTGACCAGCTCTTTGTTCGCTGGTCCTGATGCAAGCAGTCAAGCTGTGGGTCGCTGACTGCATTCACTATTGCTGCATCTTTGGATCCCTATGATCAATCTGATTTTCTGTTCTATGGTCTGGTGATATCCCTGTTGCCTTGTGTATTCTCTTATGTGGAAACATGCTTCCCCCTATAGCCAGTTGATTTGAAGCACAGAAGTTTGAGAATAGTTCCCCATTTTCATTCAACATTCCTAGCCCCTGTTTTCCCATGACTTCTTCAAAGCCGGTGTTGACTGTACCTATCTTTGCATTCATGTCACCCATCAAAATTGTGATGTCTCTTCTTTTTATTTTTTCCTTAATTTCCTGTAGTCTAGTATAAAATGCTTCTTTCACAGACTCTTCTTTGTCATTAGTTGGTGCATAACATTGGATGACATTTACATTCATTTTCTTTTTAGCTGTTTTAAAAGTAGCTGTTATTATTCTGGATCCAAAGGCTTCCCATTCAATGAGTGCTTTCTGTGCTTCTTTAGATAACATAAGAGCTACCCCTTCACTGTGGTGTGAACTTTTGTCTTCATGTCCTGAGGACAGCACCAATTCACCTGTGATGAGTTTCTTCCTGTCTACCCCCTTCCACTTTGTTTCACACAGTCCCAGAACCTCGATTTTATATTCCCTCATTTCTGCTGCTACTTGTGCCACTTTCCCTTGTTCGTTTAATATCCCAACATTCCAGGTGCCAAATCTGGAAGTTCTCCTAGAAGAAAGAAGGTTAGTCAGTAACACTGCCTGCTTTCGGCTTTCTCTGGGTTGCATCATACGCCTCCCTGCGAGAGGACCTTCCCCTGTCTTGGATGGCTGTGTTTTATTTTCTTTAATTGACTTGTCCATGTTTGTTGAAGTATTTTGTGGTTTAAATTTTTTACAGGATGGGGTAACCGGCCCAATGCCCAACCCTCCTTAGTCGCTTTCTACGACATGCTTGGCAGGGAACAGTGTTACTATTCTTTGCTCCCCTTTCAGGCCCCGGTAACACACGGGTGTCTTCTATATTTACAACTTGCAAATTTTTTAATTTTTTTTTTAAAAATTAATGAAGAAAAATATCCCGTTCAACCTCTGATGGGTTATAATTAGGATATATAGGCCACTGTTTTCAATTCCAAATAATATGAACAACTGCCGATATGAAAAAGTGGCATCACATTTGTCAAATCATTGTAAATAGGGACAATCACTATTGTGCTTAGGCTATAGGCCTAGGCTACGTTAAATAAATAAAAAATAAAATAAACAAAAAAACAAAATCAAGAAGAAACTCTGAACAAGAATAACATTAAAGTGGAGGGGTGTAAAGGCCTGGTGGTTCCAGTTATATAACTGACTTTAACAGATATTTAACTCTTAGTATCCGGCTTGCCCCGTGAAGTGGCGCCTATTTGGTACCAAATATACGACAAGCCCCGTGAAGTGGCTTTAGACATGAAGTCTCTATCAGCAAAGAGTTAATGAAAAATTGTCGATGTTTTATCCAATCCAACATTTAAAGTCACTTCCTGTATTCAATCTGTTGACAATTTTAGCGTGGTGTATTTTTTTGATTAGTTATTACGTTCGATTTTTAGTACCTTTGTTCGGCTGTTGATCGTAAACAAATTTTTTCTAACCAAAATGGCTTCATCTTCAAACGATTGTAAGCAAAGGTTATCGGCGGTGCAAGCATCACGACTTATTTCTTCTTGGATCGAACATGAGGATGATCAGTTATCGAGTGAAGATGACAGTTCAGATTCAGAATATATTTTGCCCAGCGAAGATATATGTAATCAAAACACTGAATCAGATGAGAAGGTGGCGTTTCCCCTAGCTGGTTCTGTCAGTAGTACTAGCACTAGAAATGCCAGGCCAGTGAAAAGACAACAAGGAAAAGGTAAAACTCCTATGAAGAAAAGATTAAGAGAAGATAGGCCTACATCTAGATCAACCCATAAAGAAGCAGAATCCACAAGTACTGATGGTAATACAAGTAGCCTACAATGAATGAGGAAATTAGGTGGAATGAAGTTGATGCTGGCTCAACACAAAATGCTTTCCGCTTTATATCGCCTCATGCTAGGATTACAGGTGTGAATCCAAATATTATACCTGATGATTCTTCTGCATTTTATTGTCTCAAAGCTCTTTTAACTAATGATGAGCTTGCTGTTTCTATAAATGAATATGCTGATCGACTCTGTCAGTCAAATTCAGCAACGGCGACAAAAAGATCTATCAAAACTGGTATCCAGTTACATCTCCAGAACTGTGCAAGTTTTTTGCTGTGATAATAGCAATGGGAATTGTGAAAAAACCAGCCATTAGTGATTATTGGTCTAATGAAGGCTTTATGCAAACTCCCTGGTACAGACAGATGTTTACACGGGATAGGTTTCAGATGTTATATCACACGATGTTTCATGTGAGTGATGTAGACGCACAAGGTAAAGCAAAGATCGAACCATTTCTACAGAAAATGTTATCTAGATTCCAGGAAGCATTTTACCCTTACAAGGAGCTGTCTTTGGATGAAATGGTAACTGGGTGGAAAGGCAGATGGGCTCACAAAATGTTCAATGCCTCTAAACCCAAAAAATATCATGTGAAGACATTCGGTCTTTGCGGCAGTAGCACAGGGTATGTAGTAAATTTGTTGATATACTTTTTGGCCAATACTTCTTACAGTCCAGATATTGATGTAAATAGCCAGCAAGCCATCAAAGTTTTTGACACTTTGCTACAACCATGTGGAAAAGGTCATCACATCTATGCTGATCGATATTACACAAGTGTGCCGTTGATTCAATATCTGAATAACAGGAGTCATTATTTCACTGGGACTGTCAACGTTAATCGAAAGAACTTTCCAAAAGAGCTGAAAACTACACAGCTAATGCATATGGAAATGAAATGGTATATGGAGCAAGAAAAAAGATTTTTATGTGTAATGTTTAGGGACAAAAAAGCAAAAAAACCATGCGTTCTTGTTTCAAGTTGCGCAACAGTGGAAAGCAAGGACATCACCAATCGCTTTGGTGAAACAAAAAAATAAACCACTGATGATTGATTATTACAATCAACGCATGAATGGATGTGACAGAGTGGACCAAAGCATTGTAACATATGGCACATTTAGCAGAAGAACAAGAAAGTGGTGGAAAAAAATTTTCTTCTGGATTTTTGAAATAGCTCAGCTCAATGCGTATAAATTATTTGCACTGTCAAGAACAACAAATGCCAAAAAACAGAGCCTTCTTCAATTTAAACGGCAACTTGTCAATGAGCTCTCTCTTGTTGCTGCTGTGGATTTCCAGCAAATTCCTCCCAGGATTGGACATGGCAATCAAGTGAACAATCCAGTCAACAGACTAGGAGGAACAAACCATTTAATTAAAAATTCAAAATCTCATCGCAACTGTGTCGTTTGCAGCACCCCTCAAGTAAGGGTCAGGACATCCTTTTATTGTGAAGGATGCATAAATAATCCCCATCTACATCCAAATAACTGTTTTGCTGCCTATCATGAAAGGAAATAGTTTGTGGTAAATATCAGTTGTGTATAAAGTGTACATAGTTTATTTTTTAATATGTGACCTGAACATTTCAACAGGAAACATTTTTATTTATTATTCAAATCAACTGAAACTTGTCTGTGTTCCGTATAATTGGATGAAAGTGGTTCTAGGAGTTCCAGGCTTCCAAACTGGATTATTTTTGTGGGTAAGTACAACTTTTTTCCAATTTTTTAAATATTTTTAAATTTTTCTGCGCTCATTACTGTATATGTTGCATGCATGTTTAACACCACTTAACAATTAAGTTAGGTGCATGTCAAAGGGGTTTAATTTCTCTATATTTAGATATATAACACTTCATGTTATCATTAGGGCCTATAAATAAATTATTTAATGCAAAATCAGTAACGGTAGTCATGTCTGTAAATAAAGGTTAAAATATTTATGCGCTTTATCTAAATATACCAAAAAAATTCAAATTGTGATAAAAACTTTATTTGTGCTCAGAAACAGCTCCAACTTTCCTACATTATGTGAAAATGGATGTAGGCTACTTTAAAATGAAAGTAGGCTTAGGGGTAGAAGTTTACCAGAATTAATTATACATATTGGTAAGTACAATTTGTTTCTCAATTTTAACATTTTTCTGCACTCATTACTGTATATGTTGCATGCAGGTTTAACACCACTTAACAATTAAGTTAAGTGCATGTCACAGATGTTTCATTTTTCTACATATTAATATATAGGCTAGGCCTAACACTTTTTGTTATCATTAGGCTAGCCTATAAATAAGTTACTTAATGCAAAATCAGTAAAGGCATTCATGTCTAAAAATGTACTCTCTGAAATCAGCTCGTAAAAACGCGGTTTTTGAGCACGTATACTAAGAGTTAATTGACTTTCATCTGTTAAAAGTCATATGCATTGTAAGAACAGCATCAGACCTTCACATTCCCAGCCACTATATAGCAAATGAAACATCTCAGCTAGCAAAGGTCAGAGTTAATAATTAATGTGATCAACAACGACACATTTTGAAATATAAGTAATAATTCACAGCAACAAAATAATCCACTCTGAGGGAACACAAAGATAGGGCCTAAAAGCTGTTGTTGTTCGTCCATCACGGGTGATGAAGACCACTCTGTTCATCCAATTATTTAGGAATATGTTAGGTTAGTCTATGGGTACGAAGGTGACTGATGAGCCCGATGCGGGCCTGGAAAGATCTCGGACAGTGTGGGCAGGGAATGTTTGTTAAAGCTACCGTCACGTTGCAGACGCTAACTGCCCTTTCACTATATTGGCTCATATATTCACATATGCGCACCTAATATGTAAGAAAACTAAAATTCATATAGACCAATGATTTAAATCAAACTAAAAGATGTGTACCGTAGTTTAAAAGATACATTTTTTTTAAAAACAAATAATACCTCTAGCCTACACAATCCACAATGATTCAAGTAGGCTACACGGGACAGAACAAATGGCCGATTTGAACACTCCGTGACACCACCCTAGACTAAGGGGACAAAGCGCTGTGTTTAATTCTCTGTGTCTAAAAATATCTACGCAAGTCGAACGCCGTGTCTCCAAACATTTTGGTTGACCAATCGTTCACCTCAGTTTGGCTTATTTACACCTGTACGAAAGTTCGCCGTTACAGCGACAGGGCATCTGAAGGAGATTTGGTTGCGGGCAGTGATGCCACAGCTGGGTATTTCTTACTAGATCTGGGTTTTTGGGCTTCTGTCTGGGTATCTGGGTAATTTTTTTTCAAAATGTGCATTAATCTGGGTATATTTGACAATTGGCATTTACAATGTATGTATATTCTGTGCACTGAGCATTATACATTATATTATAATTAAATGTCAAACATTATGTGCTATATATTTTTTATTCCACTTAAATTTAATTCTTGTTTTTAACCCATCAATGACGTTGTTTTTTGACTCGTTTACATCAGCTATCTATTTCCTGTTATTCTGTTAATGGCTGTCATCTGCAATACTCGGTCATTTTTGCGATGTGTTATAAAGTCTTCTTTTTACATTATTAGACTTAAGCAGATAAACAGCATATTGTTTTTTATTTTGTTATTATAAGATTATAAAATGAGCGATGATGAAGGTACGCTTGGTAGTTGTAGCAGCATGACGACACACACGCCACCGCGTAAAAAAGTGAAGCCATGGTATCAGCAGGCTTTTTGTGCGGAATGGCTAACAGAGAGCGAACTGAAGGATTGGATAAAGCCGGACTCTGGTAACCGCTATGCTGCGATTTGTACGGTCTGTTCCTGTACATTAACAAATGCCAACAAAACAGCTTTATTGACACATAAAAGCACACAGAAGCACATGAAAAACTTCGAAGCCAAAAGCAAAACTCTGAACATTAACAAGTTTTTCATCAAACCAAAAGAGCCCTGTCTCCAAGACAAAATTGCTAAAGCGGAGATAGTGTTGTCGGCTTTCATGGCAGAACATAATACTCCGTTTTCGCAAGCTGAACATTTGATTGAATGTTGCAAGCAGATATTTCCAGACAGCACAATTGCTCAAAATATGTCACTGAAGCGCACCAAGGCTGCCTATGTGATGCAGTACGGCATTGCTCATTTTGAGCGGCTTGAAGTTATAAACATTTGCAGAAATCAGAAATTTTCTATAATCGTTGATGAGAGTACTGATATTTCTACGAATCAGATGTTGGCAGTCGTTGTGCGATTCTGTGACACAAAAACAAAAAAAAGTAGTTGATTCACTGTTAGACCTCATTGAGGTGGAGGATGGGACTGGTCTTGGCATGTTTACAGCTGTTAAGAAATTGTTGAGCACGCATGAAATCCCGCTTAGTAACGTCATTGGTTTTGCTGCAGACAACTGTGCCAGTATGATGGGGACTGCAAGTGGTTTACAGGCACATCTGAAGAAAGAGATTCCACATGTCTTTGTTCTCGGCTGTGTTTTTCATTCATTTGCACTTTGTGCAAATGCTGCCAGCAACCACCTACCGTCTTGGCTTGAAATTTTCATAAAGAATGTCTGCTTCTATTTTTCGCGTAATAGTAAAATAAATCTCCAGTTCCAGTTAATACAAGATGTAGTTCAGGCCCAGAAACATAAATTGTTGAAGCTGTGTGAAACACGCTGGCTGTCCCGTGAAGCAGTCATTGAGAGGATCCTTGAGCAATGGGATGCTCTGCACTTGTATTTCCAATCCGAAGCTTCAGTGGACAACGTCGACGGTGCGGGGCAAATCCTGCAGACGATGAACACTGCTGGCACGAAGCACATGCTTCTATTTGTCGGCTACTTACTGGGTAAAGTTAACGTCATGAACATGGAATTCCAGTCCGAGAACTTCCGTCTTCACAAAGTGTACACGAGTGTATCAAGAGAGTATCGTTTTCTTCTCAGTATGTTTATTAGGCAGGAAGTATTGCAGCATGAGCATTGCACTCTTGCCGACATTGATCCTTCGGATGTACAGGTGCACAAGAAACTGAATTACTTTGAGCTGGGTGGACGATGTGAAGCGCAGTTAATGCGACAACCGTTACGAGATAAAGAAGTCCAGTTTCGCAAGGATGCATTGGCATACCTGATTGAACTTTGTACCCAAATACGATGCAGGTTTCCACTTGAACAAAACAGTGTTCTGGCGCAAATGCAGCTGTTGGATACAAAGCAAGCTCTCGATATCAACAAACCTTCTGTCATTCCATTAGCAGCGCAGTTCCCAACAGTTGTTCCAGAAGAGAGCCTTGATCGTCTGTCTGATCAATGGCGAGAACTGGCATCGTACCGAAAAGATCTTGGACATCTAGTGGATGAGGATCCGCCCGCATTCTGGCTGGGACTGCAACAAGTAACAGATGCTAATAACCAGAAGAAATTTGATGTTTTGGCTGACCTCATGTGCACGCTTATGGCACTACCTCACTCCTCAGCATGCGTCGAAAGAGTGTTTTCGAAGGTTAACTTAGTTAAAACTAAACAAACCAACAAGCTTTTGTGTGAAACAGTTTCCAATCGAATACTAGCCAAGCAAGCAGTTGCCAAAGACGGAGTTTGTTATAAGTTTAATCCTAGTAAAAGCGTGGTTGAAGATGTGCGTGAAGGACGTTGTCGGCAGAGATATGCAAAGATTCTGGAACTTCACAATCAAGATTCCACGTTGTCAATTCATGCATATGATCTTGACGAAGGAGAAGTTGTCGACATGGATGCCGAGTCTCTGACAAGTGACATTTTTCAACAGTAACAAGTTACAACTAACATTTTATATTTAATTTGAGGAACATTTTGTTAATGTAACTAATGTAAGTATATTACTGTTAAAATATCTCATTTTCAAGAGTTCATATATTGGGGTGTTATTAAAATCATTTTTATTTAATTGTGAATTTTTGGTAATAAAAAAAAAAAAAAAAATGAAGAAATACTTAAAAATTGGTAGCACACAGATTATTTGTGCTAAAGATGCACATAAAAGATTATGTACGCATCGTCTATCCCGTGTATTTGAGGCATAAAATATTCTGGGTATTTCTGGGTTTTTTTTAGAAGAGCATCTGGGTTTATCTCTAGAACTTGAGTGGCAACACTGGTTGCGGGTCACACGCTGTTTATCAGCCGAAATAATTTTTTTTTTTTTTTTTAGGGGTCGTCATTTTGTAAACGTTAGCTTTTTTAATTGGACTATTTTTTTTATGTTAACCACCCCACGGGGTAAGATGGTTTGATGTTGACAATGGCAAGTTGCCAATACTAACTGACATGTGCAACGCTACATTTTGAGTTACATAGAATGGTATATTTAACTTGGGGAAAAAAAATGTCCCTGACGTTTGCGATCAACATTGTTCCGGGCTATCATGGAAACAATATATAACTGGAAACAAAAATGGTAACGAAAACATGAGACACTGAAACGGTCATCATCAGCTGCCATCTCCACAACGAAGGTTGGCTGTAAAGGATCTCCAACATCTTCTGTCTCTTGTCTTGGTGGTGCACTCTGATAGGCTCTTCCCTGTCCATCTCTTGATGTTATCTTCCCACTTATAGCGCTGTCTTCCCCTTGCACGTTTGCCTTCACCTCTCCCTTCTATTATGGTCTTCTGCAAAGTGTTATGCCTTTTTATGTGGCCAAAGTACTTTAGCTGCCGAAATTTGATCTCCATCATTAGTTCTCTTTTCATACCTAGATTTTCTAGGACCTCCTTATTTGTTTTCTTCTCTTTCCACGAGATACGCCCCATTCTTCTATATATCCACATTTCAAGAGCCTCAATTCTTTCTTCCAAATGCTTATACATCGTCCATGTTTCTGCTCCATACAGAAATGCAGAATATATATAACACTTTATGATTCTCAGTTTTTTTAATTTGTGAAATAACTGTTTTGATGTCAGTATATGGGACCCAAAGATGCAGCAATAGAGAATGCAGTCAGCGACCCATAGCTTGACTGCTTGCGTCAGGGTCAGCGAACCAGAGCTGACCAAGACCCTACTCCACCTCCACGTGGTGGTCCTGGAAACAGGCTGCATCACTGCAGTCTGGCTGAGAGAGTAGGGATCGAAGAGGGAAGGCAAACCCGATCCCAACAAATGCCGTGCTGAAGTCGGATGTGTCGGCCGAAAGGCGCAGATATCGCAGCTCCGATGTAAACAGACACAACGCAACCAACGTCCTTTTCAGGACGAACGAGGAAGAAGACGAGGATGTCAGTATATGTTTCATGTTGTTGAATGTAGCCTTGGCCGTTCCTATTCTCTTCTTGATTTCTGTTTCACATCTGCCATCTTCTGTTATTATATGACCAAGATATACGTAGCTCTTGACTTGTTCCAGGGTTTTCCCATTTACGCTTATCTTTAATGTGGGTTTATCGTCTGTTTTGCTAATTATCATAGTTTTTGTTTTCTCAATATTAATGTCGAGTCCATATTCATGACTTATACTGTTCACTTGCTTCACTAGTTCTTGTAACTCCTGTTCGCTTTCAGCTAACAACACGGTATCATCTGCATATCTAAGGTTGTTTATTGACCTTTCACTGATGTTTAGTCCTGGTATTTCCTATATCTGTTTGAAAATTTTTTCAGTGTATAAATTAAATAGGCAGGGGGACAGCACACAGCCTTGTCTGACACCTCTTTTTATGTCTATGTATGGTGAATAATTCCTTCCAGATCTTACTGTGGCAGTTTGCTCCCAATAAAGGTTACCGAGTATTCTTATATCTTTTCCATCAATACCTATGTCTTCGAGGCACTCAATTATTTTCTCATGATGGACTCTGTCAAAAGCCTTCTTATAGTCAATGAAGCACATGTACATAATTTTTTGGACCTCTGTATATTTTTCTGCTAATATTCTTAGGCAAAATATTGCCTCTCTTGTTCCACTGTTCCGTCTAAAACCAAACTGTTCTTCTTGGATTTCGCTGTCTACCTTCCTTTTTATTCTTTCCTGTATGATTTTGAGCAGTATCTTAATTGCATGACTCATCAGGCTAATTGTTCTGAAGTCTGAACATTCTGTTGCATTAGGTTTTTTGGGCAATGTTATTCTTCTTCTTCTTCGTTCATCCTGAAAAGGACGTTGGTTGTGTTGTGTCTGTTTACAGCGGAGCTGCGATATCTGCGCCTTTTGGCCGGCACATCCGACTTCAGCACGGTATTTTTTGGGACCGGGTTTACCTTCCCTCTTCGATCCCTACTCTTTCAGCCAGACTGCAGTGATGCAGCCTGTTTCCAGGACCACCACGTGGAGGTGGAGTAGGGTCTTGGTCAGCTCTGGTTCGCTGACCCTGACGCAAGCAGTCAAGCTATGGGTCGCTGACTGCATTCTCTATTGCTGCGTCTTTGGGTCCCGGGCAATGTTAAAAAAACTGATGTCTTCATGTCGTGTGGTATATATCCTGTATTGTATATCGTTGCATAGATCAGTGATTTTATCTATACCAAAACTCTCCAGGGCTTCTATCATTTCAATTTTTATGTTCCGTGCCTGCTGATTTTCCTTTTTGTATCATATGTATGGCATTCTCTACTTCTGATCTGAGAATGTTTGGGCCGTCATTAGAATCTGGTGATGGTTTTTTACCTCTGTTGTCCTCGAATAGTTCTTTTACGTATTCTGCCCATCTGTGTGATATGTCTTTCTCATCAAGTAATATTACACCATTTTTGTTCTTGATACAGCTTCCTCCTTGTGCAAACCGTGACCTATTTGATAATTTCTTTATTTCTTCATGCATATCTCTTGTCATGTGCTTTGCTTCCAATTCTTCTATTTCCTTGCATTTTGTTTCTATCCACCGTTCTTTTGCTTGTCTACACATAGTACGTATGTCATTGTCTATTGTTTTATATTCTGGAGTGTTATTTGCTTTCTTTCTGCCATTTTACTCAAGATGTCATCTGTCATCCAAATTTGATTTTTCTTAGGTTCCTTTTTAGGTAAATTTGCATTTGCTGATTGTATGCTTGTTTTTAAGCATTCCCATTTTGTGGTTACCTTTTCTTCTGGGTTTTCTCTTCTATACTGCTCCATGCTTTCTGTCAGTAACTGTTCATATTTATTTTTGACGTCGATTAGATGTTTTTGTTTTATATCTGGTTGTTTCAGTGCTGATATTTCTATCTGAGTTCCTCCTGTCTTCTGTTCTTTTCAGCTTTATATTTACTTTGAAGACGACCGGATTGTGATCTGAATTTATGTCGGCGCCAGGATGTGTCTTTGCACTGGTGACACTGTTCTTAAATCTATGTTTTTTCATGATAGTCAATTTGATTTCTTGTTACATCTCCTGGGCTTTTCCATGTGTATAATTTCCTTGGGTGGTGTTCAAAAAAGGTGTTACATATGACCAGCTGGTTTTCTTCACAGAACTGGATAAGTCTGTCTCCTCTATCATTTCTTGTCCCTAATCCATACTGTCCTACTATTTTCTTATATTTTCCTTTTCCTACTTTTGCATTCATATCACCCATTACTATCAACACATCTGTAGATTTTACTGATTTAAGTGTGTGTTGTAGCTCTTCATAGTATTTGTCTATTTCTTCCTCGCTGTGATCTTTAGTTGGTGCATAAGTTTGTAAGATGGATATGTCGAATGGCTTTGCTCTCATCTTTAGTAACATCCTTCTGTCGTTGTGTGTCCAGTATCTACATACGTATTTTTCTAACTCCTTCTTTATCAACGTTCCTACCCCTCTTTCATGTTTTTCTCCTCCTGAGTGTATAAGCGTGTATTGGTCTCTTTTTATGTAGCCTGTATCCAATAGTCTTGCCTCTGCAACTCCCAGTATATCGAGTTTCATGTCTGTTGCCTCTAATATTAAATTGTCAAGCTTTCCTTCCATGTTCCTATTTTTAGGCTCCTCCTACTAGTTTTTAGGTGGTCTTTCTCAGAATGCTCCCTTTCAACAGAATTTGAGGAACACTCGTCATTATGTACTTCCTTACTCATTAGAGGAGTTGCCTCTTCCATGCTAATTTGTACAGTAGATTCTTCCCCAGGGGACAGTTCTCTACACACAGGTTCTTATCTTGTTGTGATCTCATTACATTCTGTATATAGGATGTACGTGGTAAGGCCCCAATCTCTTCCACGGTGGCTAGCCGTTGTCTTTTTCTATGTCCGACACGCCTGTAGTGCGCCACACACTTTGCTGTTCCGCTTTGCACAGTAACAGTGTTCAAAATTATACTATTGTCATTCTGCAGTTAGCCCGGTGTCATTCCCGGGGATCTCCGAATAGACAAAGAAAGATAAAGGATTAAGAACTACTGCGCCCTCAGACATGTCGTAAAAGGCGACTGATATGAGTTCCCCCCCCCCCCCCCCCCCCCCCCCCCCCCCCCCCCCCATGGGACTGACAACCTCATCATGCAAAATAAATTGCCTTAGAAACCACTGCTGCAAGAGCAGACAACTGATTTTGTGTAGGCTGCAGTGGTGGCTCCCGGCCCCGTAAGCAGAGCATCGGAAAATTACGTCACGATAACTTTGCAGTTAGGAGTGGTTTCCGGTAGTCGCCAGGGAGACAAAGAAATAACAGAGCATCTATCCCTCCCCCCCCCCTCTTCCCCCTCCCCACGCATGTCGTAAGAGGAGACAAATTTGGGATTGTGTATAGTGGTTTTCAACCTAGTTACATAAAGCAAATGGTTTTAAAAAATGAAAACCGTCATTGGCAGAACGCATAAAGTGTTTTGGTGCAAGCTTCATGTGACGGACCAGTTGTACGGTCCCCCCCCCCCCCCCCTTTTTCCATGCTTCTGTAATGAATGCAAACGGGGAATGGTGACGACGGCTCTGTAAATTGGGTGGGAGGGGGGGAGTTATGTTCATGACATTATGGTGATAACATATTAATGATAACCACGTCCATCCAGGGCCGGCTCTACCGACGGTGCAAAACGTGCATTTGCACGGGGCGGCAAGCTTGGGGGGGGGGGGGGCGCGGAAAAAATATTTTCACGAAATTTTTACAATCCCGCCAAAATATTCCGCCTGGGAGCCGCGCTGGTGTAATGGTTACCACACTGCGCTAGCGATCAGGTGTTCAAGGTTCAAGCCCGTGCGCGGGCATTTGTAAGAGTGTCATCGACCGGGATTTTGACTGAATAACCTGAACGGCTCCCGAAATAAACCCTCTGTGGATGGTGTCACGGAGTGTTCGAAGGTTTCGTCTAGATTATTTTAAAATTCCTTACTTTTCTATTCCTTCACATTTTGTCTGTTTTCTCTATGAAATATTTGCACCTGCGGTCTGTTCTTTAGCTGTTTTTCAAGTCTTCACTAATAGTCCTGCCATACGATCCTAATGCTATCTTCTCCTACAAAGGCACTAAAAGGTATTTCGTTAGGGACGTCAGTACAATGTATTCGCTTGGTCGAAACCACAGTGGTTCCCAGAGGATTATATTTCCGTATTCAGTGGTCAACTGAAGACCGCCACGATACATCTTCCAGCATGGCTGAACGAGAGACGGGAATTAATTAACTTGGCGTGGGAATCAGGAATTTATTTTTTTATCGATCGTTCTATGTTGGCGGCTCGAATGTTTCAGTTGTTTTCGAGAGTGCATTCAAGGAAGTTGATTTTACTCAGTGTTAGTGTGCTATGTTGTCGTAAAGTGACATCTGTAAGGACAACAGTTCAAATAGCCCACCTTTTATAAATTAAAAACGATAGAGGTAAAAGAATATAGGGATAAAATAAGGAAGTTGCGTGAAACGTTGTCTCCTACGCCTGCAAATAGTACTAGATTTTATACCTCGTCATTGAGACACTAACGTGACAGTTTTGAGAAAAACAAGGCTTAGCATTCAGAGCAAGAGTGTAAGAAAAAAACGGGGAAGGAATACGCGAAGGCATAAAAGTGAGAGAGTAAATGCTGCAATTTGACACGCGTTTCGTTTTTTCTGGCCTCGCGAACCGAAAACGATAGTGCATGCCAATGTCGTAGCATGTTGGAAAAACGATGTCGCAAGTTTTGCAGACTCCCTTCGCTGGACACTCAGTTCAATGTATATATCCACGCTGTTGGACGCGACACAGCCCAAAACACACACACACTCGTATTTCGGGCTAAAAAGTAGCGATATTGTAACATACGGCAAACGCGTGGTCGCAATTTTGTGACGTACTACAAAAGCGTTGTTTCGTTTTGAATGAGAACGACAGTTAAATAAAAAAATTACGATTAACGTGGAAAATTTTGAAAATACAGTACGGAACGGGGGAGAAAAGGAGCATAGTTGGTAGTGTCTCGATTTTGTTGTTTACATAATTTGAAATTGGCACCCAAGCGGGGCATAGAAGGTTAGATAAAAGAAAAACTTAGATAATTTTCTTATATGCTAAAATAAAAGACAGGGACGAATACAATGACATTGGGGCAAAGTCTTTTACAGACAGGGGGTATGATGTGCTGGTGTTGTGGGTAGTGGGTTTCCCCCCTTGCTTCACCCTAGGCCTAGTGAATTCTTGTTCATGAAAGGAGCTACCATTGCGGTGTTAGTCTCTTGGCCTAGCAAAACCTCTCATACCCCAAGATCGTTGTGCGTGGTGAAGAGCCACACCCTCCTCGGGGTAGTCCTGGTAACTGAGGGTGCGAATCCTCAGGCTAAACACAACGGATCTAGAGGAGCAAACCTCGATAATAAAACCGGTGCACTACACCGTACACGCCCTCTGTGGGTGGGAAGGAGCCAGATGGATACTGAACAAGTCTTGGGAGTGGGAACGAGTGTGGACTGCTCCCTGAAGATCGGAACCCATCGTACAGGCACAGAGGCTCAGGACTTGACGATCCTATTGCCTTCAACTCTTGGTCACATGACTAGAGCCTCGGAGAACTCGGCGTAACCAGCAGGCAATTTGGTGGCGGGGAAAGAGCACTGTGAGCCCTACCTTGGCTACGTATCACAAGGAGACGCAGAAACACCCCCTTTATCTCCCCCAGAGCTGGCACAGTACACTTCTGGCTTCTACCCGGGGCGGTAGGAAATCCACATCAAACCTGGCAGAGCAAGTCCTCCATCAGATGCGGCCGATGCTGGGCCCACTGGCGCGTGGACACGTCCCGATCCCCATCGAGACTTGCCCGGGGAGCCCACCCCGGCTCAAAAAAGCAGAGAAGGCCACTCTCCAAACCTCCGATGTCTTGCGGGCAGTGTTAGGAAGTGCAAGAACATGGACAGGAAGACTCAACAACTTCCCCACTGAAGACACGCCCACGGCGACCGTTGCCTCAATTGGCTGTGTGTGGTGTACCCGGAAACGGGGCCTCCCAGTACTGAGGCACAGTTAAGTCCCCAATGTCACTTATCGGTGCAGAGTTGAGAGAGATGGCTGAGCATCACAATCCCCCCTCTGTTGCAGCATGATGAGAACCCAGAATTGCACACTGAGCTTGGGGGATCACTTGGGCACCAGACTTAATACTGGCTCTTGACTGGATGGCCGCTTGCAGGAGATTTCTACAATGGAGGGTTGGCAGGTGGTGGGTATCTGGAAGTGGCTCTGTGCAGGACGTGAGGATTCCTTGGGAGAGCCCAGAACCAGAGCACAGCATTGTGCAAGCTCTGCATAGTTGGAGAGCCCCCTGGATGACGGGGAATGCACAGTGTGCGACCCCACCTATCCCCAACTGCTAACTTAGAACCAGAAGTTGGGTCCTCTGTATGCGTGCCAGGCCAGGATAAAATGCCTGGGAAAGAGACTGGAGCTCAGAACTCCCTAACTCAAAGTTGCAGTTGCAGGATGGCAGAAAAGCCATGGGAAAGACAGGGCTATTTTGAAGATAACGCAACCATATTTTCACCTACGAGCTCGGACGCCGCCTCGGTAAACAAGGTCCGCGCAGAGCAGTGACACCCCCAGGCTGCTTGCGAATAGGGAACATAAACAGATTAGGGATGAGCCCACTCTCCCGTTGAACAGGTGCTAAAGTCGTAGATACTGGGCCAGAAGGCGCACCGGAAACCACAGTATCACGCAACTCGCTTTTTTTTTTCTATGGAGAGTACACCGTCAAATAAATCTCGTACTGGTGCTCGCCCTGTGGAGCTCCACCAGGCAGGTGCAGTGCCGGGCTCTGAGCCTCGACAGAGCCCACCCTCAGCTACTGGAGGACCCTCTAGACCGTCTTGTGGAGTCAGCAGACGGCGGAGGAGAACTACTGACCAAAACAAAACAGAAAAAGAGAAACCCAGAGTGCCACTTGTCATGATGCACTGGAATGCAGAGGGAGTGAACAGCAAGCAGGCTGGATACAGCAAAAAGACAGAGCTGGAAAACATCTTGTATGAGAAGCAAGTCAGTGTTTGCTGTATCCAAGAGACTCACTTGAAAGCAGATCAAACCTTTAAAATAAGGGGATATCAATGCTTCAGATCCGACAGAAAAGATAGACGAAAAGGAGGAGTACTTACTCTTGTGAGGAATAACATTCCTGCACACGAAAGGAAAACCTTCATGGATGGAGCAGAATATCAGCTGTTGCAGATAAAGGTAGACAAGATGGAAATAGAACTCCTGAACTATTACTGTCCGAACAACAAACCCCTGAGTCTCAGCTCTATACAGGTACCAGCCACCAACTTTATAGCAGTTGGAGACTTTAATAGCGAGCTGGGGCTATAACCATCTGGATCACAGAGGTGAAGAGGTTGAAACTTGGCAAGATGATCACTCCCTAATCCTAGTCAATAATGCCACAGATACTCCTACCTTCTACTCCAGAGGATGGCACACAACTTCAACACCAGATCTTGCCTTCTCCACACCAGATATAGCTGGATCTATTAGTAGAGAAGTAGGAGACCAACTAGGGGAAGCGACCATCGCCCAATCTTTCTTACTGTCCAGAGTGCAACTCTCAGTACAGGCCCAGCCATTACAAGATGGAACTACAAAAAAGCCAACTGGGGTTTATTCAGGCATCAGGTGAACACGCTGCTGTCTACCCTCAAGGTACAGAACAGAGACATTAATGAAGTGGTAAAAGACTTCAACAGATGCATACTACAAGCTGCAAAAGAAACCATTCCCAAAGGATGCCGGCGTAACTACATACCATACTGGTCCAGCACACTCCAAGAACGTCAGGAAGCTATGGACAGGGCTAGAAAGGACGCAGAGTCTCAGCCTTCACTTGAAACTCACAACAAATGGAAAAAGGCTGTAGCAGAGTTTCAGAGAACAAAGCTAGAAGAAAAACGGAAAAGCTGGAGAACTAAAACGGCATCGCTGAACCTTGAGAAAGACGGCAGGAAACTTTGGAGATTAGTAAAGTCTCTAAATGAAGAGCGTTCCTCACCTAGGCAGACTATCACAATGGATGAAGGTGGCAAACTTTTCAGAGGAAAACAAGCTGCAGACTTGTTTGCTAGAAGATACAGTTCAGAAAGCAACTTACCCATTAACATAGATCATCAGAGAGAGATAAGAAAAGAAATACTGGCAACCATGGGACAGACAGATACTCCTGCCCCAATGAGGGAACCCATCACACTAGGAGAACTACAGAAGGCTATTTCCAAGCTTAAGTTTCAAAAGTCACCCGGCCCAGACAAAATCAGCAACGAAATGCTAGTAAATCTGAGCTCAGCAGCAAAGACAAAACTGCTTGAGATATTCAACCACAGCTGGTTGAAAGGAACTGTATCCCAAGTATGGAGAGAAGCCATCACAATACCCATACTAAAGAAAGGGAAATGTAAGACTGAGGCTGCAAGTTACCGGCCAATCAGTCTCACAAGCTGTGTTGGGAAGACTATGGAGCGAATAGTCAACCACAGATTGAAATGGTATTTAGAGTCTGAGCAGATCCTGGTGCCGGAACAAGCTGGATTTAGAGAATGCTACAGTATAGAAGACCAAGTTACTTACTTGTCTCAAGCAATAGAAGATGCCTTCCAGGAGAAGAAAAAGGTCCTAACGATCTGGGTCGACTTCAAGCAGGCCTTTGACAAGGTGTGGAAAGATGGCCTCATTGCAAAACTTAGGAGAAGTGGAATCCAAGGCAACATGATGAAATGGATCCAGTCATACTTGCATAACAGGAGAACTAGAGTCACTCTTGACGGTCTGCAGAGCAGAAAAGTGTTGCTCCATCAGGGGGTACCTCAAGGAGGAGTAATTTCCCCAACACTCTTCCTTGTTTACATCAATGACCTGGTGAAAGATCTCCCTGCAGGAGTTAAAGCTGCCTTATATGCAGATGACCTAGTATTCTGGTGCGCTGATGAAAATGTCACCACAGCAAATTATAGAATGCAGCGGGCAGCAGACATGCTAGTGTCATGGGCAGAGAAATGGTTTATCACAATAAACACAGACAAAACCTCCACAACACTGTTCTCCCTCGCCCCCAAGGACAAATCAGCTAACATACACCTAGGGACAACCGTGATCAAGGAAGAAAGCTACCCCACCTATCTTGGGGTGACATTTGACCAAAGGCTTACATGGAATAAGCATATTGAAAATGCAGAAGGAAAGGCCCGAAGACGACTAGGCATACTCAGAAAATTAGCAGGTACCAACTGGGGAGCAAATGAACGAAATCTAAAGAAGATTTATAATGGAGTAATAAGACCACACTTAGAGTTTAGCTCAGCAGCATGGTCATCAGCTGCTAACTCACATCTGCAGTCTTTGGACAAGGTGCAAAATCAAGCTCTCAGGCTCATTACAGGAGCCATGAAAACTACACCAATAACAGAGATGCAGAAGGTTGCTGGATTACAGACATTGTCCCATAGAAGAGACACAAAAACCATGATCCAGATGGAAAAGTACAACAGAATGCCAATGCACCCAATGAAGGCAAGACTAGATGATCTGGCATTAGGACGTCTAAAGCGTAGCAGCTTTGTGCATCGGGGGAAAAGACTTATAAGGCAGCATCAAGAAAACCTATCCATGAAGACAACACCACTGAAGCCCACCCTATACCCTGTACCATGGGAGCAGGCCAGCAGTGCCCTCCAAATTAATACATCAGTCAGTGGTCTCACAAGTGGATGTGAGTATAATGATCTGCAAAAACGAACTGCTACATTGAGTATGATCCAAGAAAGCTATCCCGATCAATCATGGATACATGCCTATACAGATGGATCACCAACTAATGCTGTTAGGAATGGAGGTGCCGGTATCTTTATCTCATATCCTGACAACCACTATGAGACTAGGCACATTCCCACTGGTAAATTCTGTTCCAACTATACAGCTGAGGTTCAAGCTCTAGAGCAAGCTGCAAATATGATTTATAACTCCAACTCTGACTGCCACCAGGTAGTCATCCTCACAGATGCACTGTCTGTCCTGCAAGCTCTCAAGGGTGGTAAACTCCCGCATCTGAGAAATGAACTAAACAAGGTAGCTGCCAAAAAGAGAACCATACTTCAGTGGGTACCATCTCATTGTGGTGTACCCGGAAATGAAAAGGCAGATAAACTTGCAAAAAAGGGAGGAGAATGTGAACAAGAAGATAATGAAGTCACATACTTTGAGAAAAAGAGAGCTATCCAGACTATCAGAAAAGAACAGAACCAACCCAAAGACGACTATCACACTCTTGACCGGCAGGGACAGATAACTATTTTTCGACTCAGGACAGGGCATAACAAACTGAATAAACACATGCACAAGCTACGATTGTCTGCTTCACCACTGTGCACATGTGGATTAAACGAACAAACTGCTGAGCATGTTCTACAGGACTGTCCTCTGTATGACCAGTTAAGAAAGATATACTGGCCCAATGACTCAACACTAAACTCAAAGCTATATGGAGTTAAAGAGGAACTTCAAACAACAGTCGAATTCATCATGAGAACTCGTTTGACGGTGTAA
Source organism: Oreohelix idahoensis (assembly GCA_024509875.1). NCBI lineage: Eukaryota > Metazoa > Mollusca > Gastropoda > Stylommatophora > Oreohelicidae > Oreohelix > Oreohelix idahoensis. The sequence continues at coordinate 586,439 of JAMPIV010005809.1, forward strand.
TCATCAAAGATGCGATCGCAAGAAGAAGAAGAAGAACAATGACATTAATTGGGTAATAGAAGAGTAAAGTGTTAATGTATCTTACCGTAGATAGGAAAATATGTTATTTGAAGAACTGAAGAAGAAAAACGATAATAGTAAATATAATCACTAAACGTATAAAAATATAAGCACTGTGTGACAGACAGCAACGGGATCAATAATTATTTATCAGAATTTGAACCACTCAATAAATAAAGGAGATATTGACAGAAAACAGATGGACTAACAGACTACATCTTTCTCAGCTTGACAGATATTGGGAAAGGATAGGGTAGTCCAAGATTTGAAAATTGAGTTCAGTTTTGAAAAAAGGACGCTAGAAGCCTAACAGTCCCTGATTGGCTGGAGTCTAATATACTAACGAAGGAATAAAACTGGTTTGAAGGTAGTGCTAGTCGCCACTTGAGAAAAATTTGTATTACACTAAAGTTGTGTGAAGACAAGATATTAGTACGATCTTGTTTTGCTGATCTGCACCAGCAAGCGATCTGGATTTGACCATATTTATCGCAAATCAAACTTATTAGTGTTAATATTTCTCTGATGCGGTAAGAAAGAAAACATTTATATTATTATTATTATTATGTATTATTGAATATGTATGAAAATTATGTGGGTAGAAGTGTATCTAGAGGGAAGTCAACATCAAACTTTGTGTTGTTTCACAGAGTTGTTAGGAAATATATTAACATGTTGTAGAAAAGCCAGACAGGCTTTCTGACACTTTGGGAGAAATTAAAATTAAATATTAATGGGTAAATTGTTGTACAGTATTATGACATAAGACCAGGAAAACCACTAGCCGTCGTCTTCAGCCAGTCACCGTGATTGTACATGACTTGATATTATTAACTTAAAATGTTTCCTTTGTCAAGGAAAGTGTCAAACTATAGTTTGAAGTTTATTTGACCATGAATGGGGTAACAAACCAATTAAGAACGCTAACTAATTGTTTAGTTACCATGCTGAGTCTGAATATGATTGAAAAATGTTTATTAGTTAGGGAAAGAGAGAGTATATCAGAGGTTCAGTAGGACGCATTTATATCGTTCCAGGGTTTCATCTATGACTCAAAGTGAGCCCAGGTAAACCTATACCTGTATATACTTCTGCATCTAAAGAACTGAGGCAGATTCGACTGTGTGCCTCCTTGTTATATTTCAAGAGCAGAATCCTGACTTGGCAGTGGAAGATGGTGATGTGAACATAATTCATCCTGTATACCAGAGGATACTAAGTTAAGAAATCGTCTCCGGGCACTTGATATATCAAACTCAACTACTCTCATTTCCTAAATGTGTATTAGATCATTCAGATTATGATGAAGACAGACGTTCATTCAATCAATACCAATTCATAGGAGCAAGAGTAAATTGACACTGTTCCAGATTGACATATTTAATTAAAGTTATGAAAAATAATATACTCAGTCATAAATTGAATCAATTTTATGTAAATACTTTGAATTATCATTTTGAGTTTCAATATTCCAGTATATACAAAATTGTGATACTGGAACAATAAATTGTAAAAAAGATTTCACATTTTAAACTTAACTCTGGGTGTTGTTAATTACTTATCATAGAGTTCTTAGGTGTATTTGTTGTCATTTTATTACAGCACATTTTACATTACCCTAGACACTAGCCAGATAACAGACATACACCATTATTATACTTAGGATAAAATACGTCGCAGGTTGAGGTCGTAGGGTGGTAGCAGAAAGGTTCCCTGAGAACACAAACCCTATTATCTATTAGACTCAGGGGCCTTCACAGCTTGACCTCACATCTGCATAAAATTCACATTTTACCAATTAACATCAAAATCCACCACATATGTGTTACAGTGATAAATACGTTTTTTAAACGTTTTATGGAAATTAGTACAGTGCTTCAGCCTCCATTCATTACTAAATAATACATTTTATTGTAGGGTTTATTAAAATAGTTTTAATATTCAATAATATCCGATAAAAGAAAAAACTATCAGGTGTCTAATATCGGAAACGGAAACTGGAAAAAGAACGAGATATTCAAAAACATAGAGGGACTTTACATAAATATCTAAAAACTGAAACAGCTGATGTAGGAATGAAGAAAATAAGCAAATGTACCGAAACAAATGATTCTGAGCTCATGGCAAGTACTTCTAACTCGGACCCCAGTAACGTAGTTATTACTAACAATGTCGAAAATGAGACTGATTTGACCGTTTCCAATTCCAGAGATTTAAGTGATGAACTTGAGAGGTACACTGATCCGGCAAGATGGAATCCTTCTTTAAGCGATACCGAAAGACTGGAAATCGTAAAAAAGGCCTGCCAGAGAGACCCAAAACATGAGTTCGTTTTTCCGCGCAGCTCTAATGGTCGGAAATTTTCACTAAATTTTTACACTAGGGAGCTTAGCAATGGAGAACATATTAATCGATCATGGTTAGTGTATTCAAAAGAAAAAGATTCTGTATTTTGTTTCTGCTGTAAGTTGTTTTCCTGTAATAAAATGTCACTCACTACTGATGGCTATAATGATTGGGGTCATTTGTATGTGTATCTTAATGAACACGAAAAATCTAAAAACCACTTGGAGTTCCATACAAAGTGGATTGAATTATCGTCCAGGCTTAAATCAGTACAGACAATTGATTCAATGCAACAAAAGTTATTAAATTCAGTAGTTCGACACTGGAGGAGCATAATAGAACGCCTAATTGCTATTGTCCAGTTCTTGAGCCAACAATGCTTGCCATTTCGTGGAACATCTGATAAATTATATGACCCTAACAATGGAAATTTTTTAAAGCTTGTTGAACTGATTGCCAGATTTGATAGTGCTGTGTGTGAACATTTAATGAGAGTAGCTCGTGGATCGACCCAACATTACCTTGGGAAAAACATTCAAAATGAATTGATTGCTCTTCTCTCTGGAACCATAAAAAAAGAAATAATTTCTATGGTGGAGAAAGCTAAATATTATAGCATAGTTGCAGACTGTACTCCCGATGTAAGTCACATTGAACAATTAACACTAATTGTAAGATTTGTTAATACGAATCCAGATGATATCAACATTCATGACCATTTTCTTGGTTTCATTGCTGTAGAAGCCACTACAGGCTCAGCGTTAAACGAATGCATTCTAAGAAAATTGTCAGATATGGATATTCTAATCGCAAACATGCGTGGCCAGGGGTATGACAATGGATCAAATTTGAAAGGAAAACATTCAGGAGCTCAATAACGTATTAGGGACTTGAACCCGAGAGCTTTTTATATCCCTTGCTGTTCTCATTCTCTCAACTTGGTGGTCAATGATGCCGCGATGTCATCTAGAGAAAGGGTTTTATTTTTTGAAACGGTTCAGAAATTGTACGTGTTTTTCTCAGCGTCAACACTGCGTTGGGGAATTCTTAAGAAACATATTACAACTCTAACGCCCAAGCCACTAAGTACAACTCGCTGGGAATCTAGAATCGAGGTCATTCGTCCTTTAAGATATTATTGTCGTGAGTTAGTCTGCTTCACAACACAGCTTCTGTATAATCCTGAGTAACTCTGACGAAAACAGCGCGCCATACATTGTAGAAATTGTATGATACACTAGCCAATGGAAAGACTTCCGTATTCGTGTGTTTACTACAGCCTTGGACAGGCAAAATGGCCAGTCCTCATTTGTGCAACCGAGTGAAGGATGAGAATTAATTACATAAGTAGGAAAGAAGTACCACTTGGAAGAGGTCTCTAATTCTACAACAGGAATGTTACTGTGACCGTGTGGCCAGAAAGGTGTAATGTTAGACTGAGTAATTAGTTGTCGATCTAGTTTACGGTGTGAATTTGTGCTCATGTTGGCATTCTCACCCGGTAATGTGCGATTTTAACGAAACACACCTTCGCCATCCGTGAAGAAGACAGACGTGTGAAATGTGGGAGACAACCATCGGTTGTTAGACATCTTGGTGCGGTCTGACACCAGAGGGAAAACACCTTGTTGAGCACAAAACCATGAGGTGTGACTCCAGGCAAGAAATATTGTGAGAATGTAATGACCAGTGGGCGAAACTTCAATTGTGGGCGTCTAGAAAGATAATCTTTACTAAAATGTGATCTCATGTCATCCAAACTGAGCATAGGACTCCTGATTTGCTCCCTAGAGAGATGGGTGGAGCTTTCCCTGACATTTTGACGTAGCTATCATATGGTACATGGTTGGAGATGCAGATTTAAACTGAAACAGTGAGAGGCTTCAGTGAGAGAGCTGAGAAGTAGCAAGATCGTTCTTGTGCAAAATGCGCCCTCATACGATAACCAACTGAGGTTTGGGCTTTTGCATAGTTGCGTCTGTGCTAAGAGAACTAACGACATAGAGAGAGTCCAGCAGTCTGTGCTGGGTTATTAGATGGTGTTACCTACATAGCTTGGTGTTGCTGTCATCTTTGACGGAGTTTCAAACGTCAATTTATTTGTCGTATTTTTTTCACCCTGGTCAAAGTTGGGTAACTATGTCTTAACTTTGCTGTGTCAGGTTGATTAGGGGTTATCTCCCCTTTTGGTTCATTCATTGTGTTTGACCAGTATTGAGATAGGGTCAAAGGTACATAGTTCTGGGCTATGTGCCCATGCGCAGTTTTTGAGCGCCAAGAGTTAGACTTCCGTCAGGTAGAGATGTGAACTGGCTTCTGTGGGACGTGAATGTCCGTTGTATTTTAGGGAAGGAAAATCTTCGAAGTGACTGCGTTGTCAGTTTTCCCCAGTGATTTACTGTACGTCAGGAATGACGACAGTGTTGTTTCTTGTGTTCTGAAGATTCTTTTCAAGGTAACACCGACTTTATCATTATTACGCATTCGGTTGCAGAACTTGTTAAAGGCTTACCTAGCCTGTGGGAACAGCTCACAGTTCCTATAATGCAGAACCTATATTTTGTGATCGAGGTAGCCATTTAAGACTATTCGTTTTCATTTGATCAGAAGTCCAGTGACGAAGTTATATATGGTGGAAACCGCAGGTTGGCGGTATATTTATACAAACATTATAGCAGGGTTTATGCAACCTGCTTATGAAGAATACACAGCTGACGTCATATCGAGGCCCTGTGTTATGGCCACTATTCTACAGCATGAAAAGATGTAACTGGCGTGTTATGCCAAGTTGAACGACAGCCCTGGTAATAGGATTACATGAGTTAAGGGCTCGTCTTTTGTATGATGGAGTTATTAAGGTATCTGACGCGTTCAGTCAGGGATACCAAAGCGGCATTGTGAACTATAGCTTAAAGAACATACCACTATTGACCATGCCCACATAATTGAATGTTTACCAGCCTTAAAATGCCTGATATGTACCAAGCGATTTCAGTTAACATGATCCTGCTTACATTGACTGTTCCTGTATGATACTACTGTTAGTCCTGTGAATAAATGTGTGAACTGTTACCAGTAGTGGCAACCATCATTGGCTTCAGTACGAGTGTGACTGGGTGCACTGTTTACCATACATGAGCCTACGCACATTCGCGACTACACACCCATGTCTCTCATCATCATCGTAAAAGAACCATGTATGCTGTCAGATCTTCACTGCACCATTACACTGTTCAGGTGACATCAACACGCATACCTGGCCAACTACACAACTAAATTTACATCACGCATAAAAACGAACTAACACTTGGTTATATGGTGTTGCTTAGGAATTGTCTTCAAAGTAAACTTGTGGACAACATTGTTTTCTGTATGATTCATGTGCAACCTGATAGGGTTTCATTAATAAAAGTGGGACCCCTGTCATCAAGAGTTTTTCTGTGACTGCGGAACGTGTGTGAAAGTAGGCCAGAGAGAGTGACGACAACATTACACACGAATCCTTATTCTTCTTCACACATCGTCTTCGCACTGTCACAAATGGCGTCGTCGGCAGGCTTTAGTGACGACAACATTACACACGAATCCTTATTCTTCTTCACACATCGTCTTCGCACTGTCACAAGAGGCGTCGTCGACAGGATACTGACAGACAGTGTAGTATAGAGTCATGCGCGGAATGTTCAATGCTGCAAGAAAGCACTACAACCATTGATACCACAACTAAACCTTGCAAGAGTATTACAACAACCAGCACAGACTGAGCAGCACATCTGCCCAGTACATCTCCCCAGTGAAGATTCGCACCACCATAGGCCCAGAAAAGAAACGCACCACGTTACATGAAGATTCGAAGCACCATAGGCCCATTGAAGAGTCGCACCAACGTAGGCCAGGTGAAGAGTTGCACCAACGCAGGCCCAGAGAAGAATCATACCCCCGTACATCCATTGAATATATTATCAAGCCAGGGACCAGCCGTTTGCAGTTATATCAATTTTCCTACAGTAGTATCCCTGCTAATGATACTCCATCACAACAAACAGGAACACCATTGCTACGCGAGTGTTATTATGCCAAACCAGTGGCAGACCTACCATGATTGACATTCAGCCAGAGACTCAATCGTAACACCAGGCAGCACCTGAAACTGTTACAGGCCACAACAGCGAAGAGAAGACAAGAGCAAGCAAAAAGAAATAAGAGACACTTTCTACTATTTATTGTAATATTATAATAAGTGTTTTCTTTCCATCTGTTTTTGCATTGTATTGTACTAGGTTAGGGTAGAGCAGTGATGTCAACTCAATGCGCAGACGCAACATGCCGGTCAGAGCCTGGGAGAACCTCGACAGCTGGAGGTGGCTCCAGTGAAGAAATCCTCACACCAGGAAAGAACCAGATATACGTGATGGTGCCGGAGGTAAGAAGATTTGGTGAAAAGGCAGGCCCCACTTGGCAAGAGTTTGTGAAGGAGGTAAAAGCTGCATGGAAGGTAGGGCCCTTAACTGTAGAAGATAGGTTAGACATTGTGTGGAATAATGTTACACCAGTGGTCTCTAGGGAATTACGGATACGTGGCGGAGCCAAGGCCAGCCCTGAGAAGTTACTCGAAATAGTGGAAGAAGCCTACAGTGAACGACAACTAGTCAATGAGATGACTAGGGGTTTCTATGCCATGAGACAGGGGCCTAGCTTATCAGTAATGGAATTCTCTCACATGTTGCATGTGTGATAGTTTCAATTGATTGTCAACCCAGATTCTTTTGCTTGTGTGATTGTTGTTATGTTGACCCTTGTGTATGTTCTCAACTTAATGATGACCGTAATGTCCTTGTCTTATGTTCACAGGCCGTAATTGTAGGCTCCGTACATTTGTGGCCTACCTTGTTCCTATAACTACTGAATGAGATCAAATTATCTGCCAATTATAATACTTGAAAGGACTTGACGACTCAGAGCTGACAACCAAAGTTCTTTATTAGTTGTCAAGGAACCTATTCACAAATTGGCTCTTCCGAGCCTGATTATCAATAAATATACATATGAGACTTCATTGATGACACTCCCACATCACTTACTGCACTGGTCAGGAACTAATGTTATTATCTCCTGAATTAGCTCAGGATCTCTGCTGTCTACTTTGTTATTCTATCCATCCATCACTACTACACATCACTGATTAATGGGCTGTTCTCAATCTATTAAAGTAAGCTTCGAAGTATTGTCTGGGTAAACTTCCAGTGCTGGTAACTTATTCCTAGCTATAAACTGTTCCTAGAAAATCTTCTACACGTCCGACACTGGACTACAGTTCTAACACTTTTCTTTGTCTATCCACGCACGTTAAATATGCGAGTGTTTACATACCAGGATGAACTGCTGGCGTTATTTACTGGGCACCGCTCGACATGAAAAACTATTTGTTCTGGAAATATCTTACATCAATCTTCTTCTCTTCTTCTCTGCACACTGCAGCAGTACCATAAGCAACATGGCACTTCAGCTGTCCATAACATGGTAGATGGTCGTTACGGTTAGTCTAATTTCTAACCCGCTCTCAGCTGACGACCATTGAAGAGTGATCTCTGCTCTTCCCCCCAGCTCACTTATTTCTCGTGCTCCGGTGACGTCAGAGCTAAGTCTTACTACTCATAAATTATTCTTACATATTCCTATCCAAGTTCTCTCCCTTTCCTATCACATTACCTCCCCTATCCTAAAAAAATATTTGTCACTGGGGACAAATTTTTCTCTCCCCATAATTACTACACCTACTTCTACCCTAATCTTAATATGTCTACTTCCGTGACCAGTACTACAATACATACGCATTTAAATCAAATATATATCATCATTCTACTCACATGGAATAATCCATTATATGTTCATCGTCATCTTCCTACTACCTCATCAGATTGTAGTCATGTGATGCTGACCACAAAACATAATCTCTAATCACTTCTAACTGTGACCTATTTATACCTTGTACACTTCTTTCATCCACAATTTATTATATCTTTCACACTCCATTTTCACTCTTAACCTCACCATTCCCTACTTTGTTTCTGAGCTCAACATTTTAACATTTGCTGTCATATCCAAATCTATCTGTCTACCATTGTAAGTCATTCCATCATAACCTACCGAGCATCATCCTACCCGTACTCACTTTCTTATTTACTTTTTCTGTAGTTAACACGTTTTCACACAATATACTGTAACTGCCTGTTACACTTAATTTATAATGTATACCATCGTTTGTGACCCATTTAACCATCATGGTGTCACTGATTCTTTATTCTTGCTATCCCCCTTGGCCAACTTCCACCTATCTGTTGGACCTAAAAAAAATTATGTGGTCCCCAATATCTTTACTCATCTGCTATTACTTTTATTTTCACATGTCTCTGCACTCATCTGTCCCGCTTTCCATATTCGTGTTTTTCAATCTCTTTTTTCCCCTTTTCTTCTGTCCCTCATTACCTTCTGCCCTTTTTTTTTCGTAAAACTTCTCTACTGTACTCTTGTCTGTCCTCCCCCTATGTCTTCTCCAATCTTCAACATTTTGTTCTACCTTCACCATGGCTTGTTAATTATTCCTCTCCTCTAAGCTTCTCAATTCTCCCATATTCCATTTTCCTCATGGCTTGTCTTCACCATCTTCCTCTGCTCCTTTCACCATGTTCGTCTGCTCCTTTCATCATTTTCCTCTGCTCCTCATCTCTTCCGACATTTCCCATGTCTTTTCTTTCTCTACTATTATCGTCCATCTCCCATGGCCCCTATTCGGAATTCTCTATACTCGAGTCCTAATTATTCTCTCTACACTGCAGTAGTCTATCGTTCAGACCTACCCAGCTTCTTAATATGTTCAGTGTAAACCGATTGCATCTAGTTTTCCCACAACTAGACTCCCGCTGCAATGTTCTACTTCTCTCCTTCTCACCCATGTATCTCCTCTACCTCTTGTTCCCTCATTGGAACTGTACTCCCCAATTTCTCAATCATAACTCTCTATTCATCTCCAATTATTTCTCACCATCACTTATTTCTCCATATATCTATCTTCATTATTCCTACCGTCGTCACCACGGCTTTTCCTATAATTTCGCCCATACTACCATGGCCTCAAATCTACCCCTTACCTCTCTCTTACTCATCTCCTCCTATACTGCAGTACCCTATTGGTCAGGTGTACTCAGTTTACCTAATATATGCGGTATAGACCAATCATACTTGTCTCTAAGACCCGCAATCACCGCCATCTTATACCGTATATGTTATGCTATGCCTCTCCTCTCATATCCTCCTGCTACTCTCTACTCACTTATTTCATGAGCAATTTAAGCATCTCCAATGCTAACTGTTGTTTTTCAACTCCTTGTGCCTCCTTTATTTCTCCCTTATTTTGTACTTCGCCGCCCGCCTGACTGGGCTCCTCTACTCTTCTAACCTCGTCAACATCTCCCGAGTTTCTCTCAACCTCCTTACTTCTTACTCCATCAACCGTTTGCTTCGGTTCCTCTTCTACTGTTTCAACTCTTATTTTCCCTGAGTTTCCCTCAGGTTCTCTACTCTTTAACTCGTCGCTGCCTCGACCTCTACTTGTACGTTCTCTTTCCTTATTTCTCGTCTTTGACTCCTTTCTATTACTAGATCGGTATCTCCTTCGATCCTTAGTAGTTTCTCTACTTCTACTACTATTTCTATTAGCTTCTCGGCTCTTGGATCGGTAATCCCTACGATCCGTATCTCTTCTTCTATATCTCAGCCTATCTCGGCTCTTAGATCGGAAATCCCCTCGATCCGTATTTCTCCTAATCTCTTCCTCTCTGCTTCTATCTCTCAGCCTCTCTCGGCTCTTGGATCGGTATTCCCCTCGATCTGTATTTCTTCTCTCTTCGTTTTTCAACTCTTCATGTTTTCTATCCACATATTCGCAAAACGCCTCTATATCTTCCTTCTCTCTCCTATTACTATTTCCTGCCTTATTCTTCTTATTAGATCTCACATCTACCTGTTCTACCTGTCTCAACTTTTCGAGGCGCCTTCTATAATCTGATGAATTGTCTGAAGACGACCAACATCTCCTCGTCTTTTGTGTACTCCCTTCCACTATCTCTCTTCTATGGAATTTCCGTTTGCTATGTCTGTGACGCTCGTCACTCTCCTCAGACGACGTACTGTCTGAGTCACTTGACATCGATAACTCTTCTGGAGTTCTTCTCCGTCTGCTCCTATTTTCTACATAATTGATCGTTTTCCGACCCTTTCCTCGTGTTGGTCTATCCTCTTCTTGTGTTTCCCTGTGTCTGCCTCTCCACTTCGGACGTACTTGCATTTGTGCTGTATTTCTTATCTTCGCGAGTGGCATATTGTATTCTGACGAATCGTCGGATGACGTATAATATCTCTTCTTTCCACGTCTAATGTCTCTGTAGCCGCCCTGTTTCTTGCTTGTGTTAACCGCTGACTAGAGGACACCAAAGGTGTGGTGTAATGTTGACGGTCCACAATAAGGCGGTCATCTTTATACTTGAAAATATACGCGAATGTCGTTTTACTGGAATGTGAATCCGGGAACTTCAATAATTGGGCACATCAACTAGTGCCAATACGGACATGGACGAACTCATCATGTCAACTTGCAACATCATTTTATTTGGACGAAATACGTGGACGAGAACACAGGAAAACAGTACCCACACAATGGTTTCACAGTTCAAAATTACATGGGGCATATATGGATACAGTACTTGTAGGATCATAGTTCCTTCATATAATATAATGGTTTGACCTTGCGTCGGTGATGAAACTTATAAGGTCATCCGTACAACAAATCTAGGGATGCATATTTCGACACTATCCTATAACATTGTTCTGATACATATTTAGCCTGGTATCTTTAAACATTTAGGATTCCTGCATACGTTATGTGTGAAATGACAATAAAAGGTTAAGTACTGTTTAACCTCTCTTCATCGCCGCGTCACGTACGACGGCGTTCCCATAATCCAAATCAATAAGACGAAATGACGGAGCAATGAAAATCCTTTAAAATATCAGGATACTTTCAGTGCAGTACCGAGTTGATCCATTATAACCCCTTAGCGAGAAGGGACTAGCTAGATGCCAACGAAGGATACAGTCACTAAAGTCTAATAACCTATACAATGATTACAATAACTGGATATGACTTACGTATCGTGTAAGCCGACAATGGCTTCTATTAAGAAGTCCTGTCCCAGAATACTTTTACCCCAAACACGATGGGTACACAATAGAATATACACAGACTCCATGTCTGGCATGAGATGCGGCTTGTTTTTTGAACGCTCCTACGTCATCTGGCTTGTTTGGTAACAAGCGCGCCCGCAGATACCCATACACAAAATTGTGCATTTACGTGCGCGATAAATGAACTATACATAAAATAACACCCACCTAATTTGGTGCTTACTCACTTAACAAAAGTAGGACCTGATGACTACTTGAGAATGTTAAGGACTCATAAAGCATAAAGGAGGCAACAGCTTCCTTACCACCGAACGCAAAAAATTTAATTCTATTAAATTTTTTTCTTTAATTAACGCGGAGAGGTGAATCAAGTTAACAACTATATATATAATAATACATGATATGTATATTAATCAATAATAAGAGAATGAATGTAAAATCAAATTCAACTCAACTCAGCAACAAATGATATGCACAAAAGCATATCATCACCTTGACCAACTTTGGCACAAAGTGGAAGAAATGAAAGAAATTAAAACATTTAGGATGATTAAATGAAACCAAATGCAACAACAATTTTTAAAAAATCATGGTAATACATGAATTTAAATGAAAAGATAAGAATGTATCACGAATGAGTCACTGTTTATGTATCATATCGATTCCAGTGAATGTTCCAACATTATACACTTGACTAGGTAGACACAAAATGTTACTGTTGTGACGAATTATAGTTCAATGATCGTAGTGTTTATAAATGCGACGTTGTATGCGTAGAGTGATCATTCTCTGTACAGCGTAACAACTCGTCTGATTCACTCGGGCAGCGGGAAAGAATGTCCGCCAAAACATTCTGCGATCCAGGTATTGCCCGTATGGTAAAACAGTATGGCTGCAGGGATATCGCATATCTTGTGGATTTGGCTGACTTGACGTCTTTCGTATTCAAAGCAGTAAGTGCTTTCTGATCAGACTCAACAAAGAAGTGTGATCCAAGGAGATATCGCTGGAGTTTCGTTATCGACCACACGAGAGACAAAAGTTCCTTGTCGAGCATCGAGTACTTTTGTTCAGTTGATGTAAGTTTCCTCGACACATACAGTACCGGGTGCAAGGTGCCTTCGTATTCCTGGAGCAATACACTTCCAATGCCGTAACTAGACGCGTCGCTGCGTAATATGAAAGGAAGGTTTGCATTAGGTAATCGTAAAACAGGAGCTCTTGAAAAAAATGCCTTGATGGTGTCTAACGTGATTTGATGTTCTTCCGACCACCGAATCACGTTAGCTGCGCCCTTCTTTAACAAAGAAGAGAAAGGTGCAGTAATAGTTGAAAGATGAGGTATGAATTTAGCATAAAATTGAATCAACCCCAACAAAGATCTTACTTGTTTCTTTGTTTTTGGTGTAGTAATGTTTAGGATCTTAGAGACATTACTGTCCTCAGTGTATAACCGACCGTGACCAACGCGGTGACCTAAAAATGAAATTTCGTGAAAACCCACGAAAGCTTTCGATGGTTTAGCCGTTAAGTTACATGACCGTAACGTAGACAGTAATGTTTTCAATCCAGTAATATGTTCACCCCATGTGTCATTAAAGAGACAAATGTCATCAATGTATGTAATGACATCGGGACGATGAGATAGTATGTGACGCATCATGCGTACAAATGTAGCAGGTGCGTTTACTAAACCGAATGGCATAAAATTATATTGGAATAATCCACGTGGAGTAGAAAAAGCAGTGAGTGGTTTTGCCCTTTCTGTCAACGGTACTTGCCAATATCCCTTTGAGAGATCAAGTTTAGTGAAGAAAGTGGAGTTAGACAGTTTGACCAATAAATCTTCTAACAAAGGTAATGGTTCCGCATCAAACTGGGTAAGTTTGTTTAACTTTCTATAATCCACACAAAGACGAATATTGTTATCTTTCTTTCTAATTATTACCATAGAACTAGAATAAGGTGATGTAGATGGTTCAATTATTTTTAATTTTAGCATCTCATCCAATTCCTTATCAACCTGAGAACGAAAGTGCAAAGGGATAGGGTATGGACGGATTCGAATAGGTGTGTCGTCAGTCAATAGAAGGTCATGCTGAATAACTGACGTACGCCCTGGAATGTCAGTGAGAACATCTTGAAATGACTTAAGAACAGCAGAAACTTGCTGATGTTGATCAGCCGAAAGATCAGTAGAAATAGTCACGTCATTCCAACTTTCAGTAGGATGAAGTGGTACTACCGGTATGGGTAATGGTACATCATGAAAAGAAGATTCTTATTTTTGAATTACAGACAAAGAAGAATAGTGTTGGATAGGAGGTGTAGGATAATCAGTAGCTTGAAATACTGACTGAAGATAGTCAGGACGAGAGTAGTATTCCTTTAACATATTGATATGAAAGGTTTTATGTTTTCCTATGACATCGACAACATAATCGACATCTGAGATTCTCGATATTATTTTAAAAGGACCTCTCCAGGTAATGAGTAGACGATTGTCTTTACAAGGTAGTAAGACATATGCCTCATCACCAGGAAGAAGCTGGCGAAGACGTCTATACCTGTTTGCAAAAAGTCGAGCTTTTTCTTTAGCTTGTTCTGATGATGTGGTAGCTAGTCTACACGCATCTATAATTCTTTTCCTTAAAGAAATCACATACTCGTAAGAAGATTGAGTTTCATCTGTGATATTCTCTTCAGTAAGTAAGTCGTGTAATAACGACATTGGACCGCGCGGTTGAACGACGAAGACCAATTGAAAAGGAGAAAATCCAGTAGCTTCATTTTGTACTTCGCGGTACGCAAAAAGAGCAGCCGGTAGGACTCAATCCCAATTTTCAGGATGGTCCTGAGTAATCTTTCCTAACAGTTGTTTGAGTGTCCTATTCTGACGCTCAATTAATCCGTTGGACATAGCATGATAAATCGAACTAAGAGATCTATTTATGCTCAATAAATTCATGACCTGGGACATAGATTCAGATATGAATTGAACACCATGATCAGATAAGATCTTCCGAGGAAAACCTATTCGTGAAAAAATCAACCACAATGCCTCTGCAACACTAGCAGATGAAGTATTCTTCAGAGGTATGGCCTCAGGCCAACGAGTACACATATCAATACAAGTGAGAATATGTGTATGTCCTCTTGCAGAAGGTTGCATAGGACCAATTATATCAATTGCCATTTTCTCAAATGGAGAATCAGAATGTCTGCAGCCTGAATCGGAGCTGCGTGGTATGGACCACGTACTTTGACTTCCTGACATGTCACACAGGAGCGGCAGTAGATATTGACATCTCTATGAATGCCTGGCCAATAGAATGCCGACAGCACTCTAGATTTGGTTCTAGAAAACCCCATATGACCCGCACATTGAGAGTCGTGCGCATGATGTAATATACGAGCTCTCATAGATGTAGGTACTAAGATTTGAGAACGTACGGATGAATCAGCATCTCGTACCACTCTCACCAATATGCCATTCTTTATTATAAATCTATGTTTAGATCCTGTATTTGTATTATTAACAGTCCTATTAGCTAACTGAAAATTTTTTTTCATAGAAGTATCATTTTTTTGTAATGTTATAAATGACTCCCGTGAAATAGGATTGTCAACATCATCATTAACGTTAACCGTAGGTACAGAAGGTGTATTCTGCAACATATCATGAGATTGTGCTCTAGTCACAACTGCATTTGCAGTATGTATATATCGCTTTTCCCAATTAGCTATTTGCTGTGGGGTACACTCTTTTATGCCATGTATGCGACCCAAAATTATGTCACTAACTGGCGCTGGGAGTAAACAAGCATGTATATTCCCTGAAAAAAATGGAGTGTGAATATTAATAATAGCAGTGGGGAACGTTTCCACAGTCCCTCCGAAAGTCACACACTTGACTGTTTTTCCAGTAGCACAAGAAGGATCTACCAAAGAGTTTCTGACGCCGATCGTGGAGCAGCCTGAATCAAAAAGAACAGAGCATGGAATAGAATTTAAAAAACCCCTATTTAATTTAAGGCTTCCTGTTCCATCGTGAGTAGCTGACGTGGCCGTACACACCGCTAGTAGACTGGGTAACACATGTCCGCAACGGAGCGTCGTGATCGCCTTGGGCTGGAACAGAGTTTTGCATTCTTGGCAACATTTTACCTGTTCATAATCAATAGAGCAAGACATAGCATTATGGATGTCAGTATTCGTGTTATGCTCTTTGTTACCTTGTGTGTCAATCATAGCTACATTAGATTGATGGCGTGGCCCCCTGCTCGAAGATCTATCTCTTCGACGCGATCGATTCTGACTATCATTTCTAAAATCGCCATTATTACCATTTCTGCTTGGGTTAACATATTGGTTAGAACGCTAATTATTGGTATCACTGTTATGGCTTTGACCATATGATCTATTCCGAAAACCCTGTCTATTGTTAGAAAACTGCGATTTAGATCGCCAATGTTGTTTATAATAGTCTCCTTGATTTTTTCCAAAATTATTGTTATCAAAATCTCGTGATCTGTGAGATTGGCCCCAAGAATTGTTATATGAAGAAGATTGCTGAAATTGTTTCCTCTTATAAAAATTAAAAGAATTAAAATTCTCGTTATTTCCCTTTCTATAGTTTCTGTCATTACTTAAAGAGCGATGGCGTCTGTGATGATCTTGTTGCATAGCAAAAGCAACAGGTAAGTCATCATTGACATGGGAATTGCTAAATTCCATGTTTGAATGGGCAGTGCAGAATTGTAAACAATTTTCTTCCATTTCATCTAAATTTTTCGGTTTCCGTTCGTGTAAGAACGCAAGGAATGATGGATTAACCGAAGACATGATCTTATCACGCATTATTAAATCAAAGAGAGCGTCAGAAGATTTTTGTATCTTGGATAATTCAATCCATCTTTCTAGAGTGAGGCGTATTTGTGATATAAATTCACTAAAATTCTTCCCGTTCTGTGGAAGAAGAGATTTAAACCGCATCCTATATTGATCCTCAGTCAATTGGAATTTTTTCAAAAGAGCAGCTTTGATCACATCATAATTATTTTTGTCATCAGATTTAACCATATTATAAACTGTCAATGCTTCACCTGTAAGTAGCCTATGTAAATGTGTACAATATTGTGATTTTTCAATGTTATAGCATTTACATAGTGATTCAAATCTATCAAGATAGAATATCACGTCGTCCGACGGAGGAGTGAATCTAGGTAATTTTAAGTTTACCTCTTTGTTATTTTCATATTTAGATGAAGTTTGACCAGCCTGAGTCTTCTGAGAATTAGCTTCCTGAGCTAATTTAAATTGTTCAAATTCCATTTCCTTAATTTTCTGTTCATGTTGAACCTGAAGCTGATATTTTCTTGTATTTTCTTCAGCTATCAATCTCCTCTCTTCCATTTCCTTTAGTTTAATTTCCATTTCCTTTTGTTTAACTTCCATTTCCTTTTGTTTAACTTCCATTTCCAAACGAATTTTTTTTTCGTCTGCCTCAATCTGAAGTCTCTTTTGTTCTGCTTCAAATTGTAGTCTTTTGTCCTCAGATTGCCTTTTTTTTTCATTTTCCTCAGCTTCAAATTTCTGATTTTCTAATCTTAGAGTTTCTAACCTTTGAGATTTCTCATATTCCGCCAAAGCAAATGTTCTAACCTCTTCAGGAGTCATCTGAAGGGCTTTAGCTTGTTTAATAAAATAATCAAGCGAATACATTTTTACTAGTATGTCCTTGAAATACTTATTCCTTTAAAGATTTACTCAACTAATCACCAATTACTTTTCCATTCAATAAGTGTAACACGTTCCTGTCCAAGAACGGCACTTAAATATGACTTAATTATTCAATATATTACTAATCAATAAAATAATTTAACCAATGAAATGTAATGAAAAGACAAAAGCAATAGACAATAGCAACAATCGAGACGGGACAAGATAATAAAAGACCACCAAAACAGTCGCAGAAATCAACCAAGTAAGAATGGAAAAATAAGGACTAATTATGCAAAAAAATGCATCGAAAACTGCGATAATATAATTAAACAAGACAATTGACAACACCGTGTATAAATATATGTTTGTAGAAAAACAAACTAAATGATAGTAAGGTGAGACTGGACGAATATTACAAACAAAATACATCATAAAACTAAAGTACGTATACAAATTACTGCCAAAAACGACAAAGAAAACTTGACAATACAGCTAAACAGTCAGGTGTCACGGACAACCAACCACAGTGGACCTAAAATCCATCGACACATACGTGTCGGAACATTCCACTGCGGGAAGTCTGCGAAATAAATCTAAAGACCAGACACGAAGGCCCTGGTGTGAAACTGGGATGTATCCTCCGTGACTCTCCTTTCCCAACCTCCCGCAACAAACATGGAACATATAACATGCATTACGAAAAATATAACAATGGACATGTCAAAGAGCGGCTCAGCTAAAGTAAGACGGTACCAAAAACAACAGCGTAATACTCATCTTTTGATAAGAAATAATTCACAGGATTGTCGAGTCTTGCAATCCGGCGCTGTAATACCGAGTAAGCTCACGTAACAAGAGGCAGAGTCCGCAACTGAAGGAAGTAGTAGAGTTCTTCTTGACCTTGGACAGCCGTTAGATTTGAACTCCAAGACGCTGAGTTTCCATGTGAAGGTCAACGTTCACGAAGGAAGTAATAGGTTGCATTCCAAAGTTCCGGATATCGACTTGCAGATGTAAATCGATTCAAAAGTTTACTGCATAGATCGTTCCTTTGCATCTAAAATAGACCACAGTCTGGCCCACCAAACTGTAGCCGCCCTGTTTCTTGCTTGTGTTAACCGCAGACTAGAGGACACCAAAAGAGGGGTGTAATGTTGACGGTCCACAATAAGGCGGTCATCTTTATACTTGAAAATATACGCGAATGTCGTTTTACTGGAATGTGAATCCGGGAACTTCAATAATTGGGCACATCAACTAGTGCCAATACGGACATGGACGAACTCATCATGTCAACTTGCAACATCATTTTATTTGGACGAAATACGTGGACGAGAACACAGGAAAACAGTACCCACACAATGGTTTCACAGTTCAAAATTACATGGGGCATATATGGATACAGTACTTGTAGGATCATAGTTCCTTCATATAATATAATGGTTTGACCTTGCGTCGGTGATGAAACTTATAAGGCCATCCGTACAACAAATCTAGGGATGCATATTTCGACACTGTCCTATAACATTGTTCTGATACATATTTAGCCTGGTATCTTTAAACATTTAGGATTCCTGCATACGTTATGTGTGAAATGACAATAAAAGGTTAAGTACGATACTTGTTTAATTAACCTCTCTTCATCGCCGCGTCACGTACGACGGCGTTCCCATAATCCAAATCAATAAGACGAAATGACGGAGCAATGAAAATCCTTTAAAATATCAGGATACTTTCAGTGCAGTACCGAGTTGATCCATTATAACCCCTTAGCGAGAAGGGACTAGCTAGATGCCAACGAAGGATACAGTCACTAAAGTCCAATAACCTATACAATGATTACAATAACTGGATATGACTTACGTATCGTGTAAGCCGACAATGGCTTCTATTAAGAAGTCCTGTCCCAGAATACTTTTACCCCAAACACGATGGGTACACAATAGAATATACACAGACTCCATGTCTGGCATGAGATGCGGCTTGTTTTTTTGAACGCTCCTACGTCATCTGGCTTGTTTGGTAACAAGCGCGCCCGCAGATACCCATACACAAAATTGTGCATTTACGTGCGCGATAAATGAACTATACATAAAATAACACCCACCTAATTTGGTGCTTACTCACTTAACAAAAGTAGGACCTGATGACTACGGTACTTGAGAATGTTAAGGACTCATAAAGCATAAAGGAGGCAACAGTCTCTTGTCCTGTTTTTCTGATCATCTGTTTGTCCATCTCCCTCCATCTCTTCTTCTTCCTGCTGATTTTCTTGTTGCCTCTCCGCTTCCTGCAACTGTCGTAATTGTTTCTCTTGCTCTGCTAATCTATTTTCTTTCTCTTGGAGTCTCTGTACATATTCCATGAGCAGAATGTCCTCTTCGCTCTCTGAGTTATCTCTTACATTTCTTAACCTCTTTAATTCTTCTGGTATAGTTCTGTCACCTTTTCCTCTCCCCGACGTTCCCGCCTGATCACGCTGTACATCTTCCTCCTCTTCCTCTATTTCTACCTCTGTCTGCTTTCTCTGTCTATTTTTCCCTGTATCCTGTTTGTCCTCCCCATATTTCTCTCTTCCTCTCTCCTGTTTGTTTTGTGAATCGTTAAAAATTCCAGATCTTTGGTTTGGGTTTTTAGGTTGTGTATGTATCTCCGCTCTAGTGACTATACAACTTCCACCTGCTCTTGGTCTGTATGACTCTTCTGGAGAACTTTCTTCTGATGTAGCCTCATCTGTGTCTTCTGGTACCACTACATAATGTGTCCTCCTCTTGTTCTGTTCCTGCGGTGGTATGTCTATAGGTTTCTGTGTTTGTAACCGTAGATGTTGTACATGCGCCTTGATGGTTTTATTTTGATCTTGTTTCCATATTTGATATGTTGTTTCTGAAAGGCATCGTAACACCTGCCAATTCGGAATCCATTTCTGGTCTAGTTTTCCACTCCTAACGTGTTTCCTATAGAACACTATGTCTCCCGGCTTGAATACCTGTGCAACTGCATTTTTATTGGCATTCCTTTGCCTTCTTTCAAAATCTTTCTTGATGTTCCTTTGTGCTAATGTGTGTGCTCTGTGCTTTTCCCGGACTAGTATTCCCATGGGGTCCTCTCCCATATATTTCCTTCTTGGCTGCAGTATAGTGTCCATTGGCATCACTGGTTCCCTGCCGTACATCATATAAAACGGCGACATTTTTGTAGTTTCACTAGTGTTCATACGGACTACTTCTAGTGCCTGCGGTAAATACAGATCCCAATATTGCGGTTTTCCTTCTACTTCCTTTGCTATGATGTTATGCAAGGTGGAATGGAGGCGTTCGTTCTTTCCATTTCCCTGGGGCCGATAAACAGAAGTTCTAATATGTTTAATGTTCCACTGATCTACAAATTTCTGGAACTCTGTTCCTGTAAACACCTTGCCATTGTCCGTAAGTATGGATAAAGGACTACCGTGTCGAGGGATAAATGCCCTAGTTATAATTTGCAATATGTTGTTAGCCGTAGCTTCGCTGAGTGGATAAGATTCTGGCCAACCTGATAGCATATCCATTATATGTAGTATGTATTTATTCCCCATTAATGTTGTTGGATAAGGTCCAGATATGTCCATGCTGATCTTCTCCATCGTATAATTCGGCGTATCCATCTCTTGTGTGGGATACTTCAATGCTCTCAAGTTCCGTGTTTTACATATGATGCACTGGTCCACATAAGATACTATATCACTATTCATCATGTGCCAATAATATCTCTTTTTAATGACGTCCAACGTCTTGTCTCTCCCCATATGACCGTTATTGTCATGATAAGCTTTGAGTACTTTCCTTACAAGATGTTTTGGAATATATTTCTTCGGTAAACCATCTCCTTTCGGGTTAATGTATTCCGTCACATTGTCCAGAGGGTTTATCCTTAAGTTCTTTACCTCTTTATCTTCGTTCCATATTTTCCTTTTCATCCGCCTAATCTCTGGATCTTTGTCCTGCTCCTTCTTGAAGTCGATAACTCCCAGTTGTGGATATTCTTCTGACTGATCCTCATCCGTTCCTGATATTGACTGTGTCTCTATTCTATTGGAATTTATTATGTTGATCTGTTTGAAACGATCATCTATCTCCGGCGTATCATCCCGTTCTATTGTCATCCCATTCTGGTACGGTATTCTTGACAATAGATCCGCGCACGTATTGTGGGTACCTTTGATGTATTCTATTTTCATGTTATAGCTTTGTAAGTTCAACGCCCACGTTTGCAATTTCCTTGGCTGATCGTTCGCTTTAGTTAACCATGTCACTAGTGGCTGATGGTCTGTTTTAACCGTAAATGGCATTCCCCTTAGGTAAAAATCCAATTTCTGTACTGAATAGTGGATGGCAAACGCCTCTTTCTCTATGGTAGGCCATTTCCGCTGCGTTTTGCTCAGCGCATGTGATAGAAATACTACAGGTTTCTCGTTTCTCACGTTCTTCAAAACCGGTTCCTCATCTTCCTTTGCTGGTTGTACTAAGCATGCCCCTATCGCTGTATCCGACGCATCAGTATACAATATCATTTCCCTATTCGGGTCTGGATGTGCTAGATATGGGATTTTTGTTAATGCTTTCTTGAGGTACTCGAAAGCTCTCTGGCAGTCTTGTGTCCATTTGAACCTGGCAAATTTCCTTGTAAGGCTTATCAAGGGTTCCGCTGCTTGTGAAAAATTTATGATGTGGTTCCGAAAGTACCCGCATGTTCATAAGAATCCTCTCGTTTGGCGGACATTCGATGGTGCTGGCATTTGTCTGATGGCTCGTACTTTCTCTTCATCTGGTCTAATGCCTTGCCTATTAATTACAAATCCTAAGTATTTAAACTTGTACGCATTGTTTGCAGTGACCCTGTTTGCTGATGCTTCCACCATGGCACCCCTACGACCCATGACGGGTTATGGGTTGAGATGATGATGATGCTGTGGCGAATGCTTGCATCCCTTGAAGCACTTCGTTCATTAACGCCATATATGTCGTCGGGCTTCCCTTTAGTCCGAAAGGCATCACGTTCCATGCAAACGTTCCAACAAGCGTGCAAAAAGTGCTCTTCCTTTTGGCGTCTGGTGACATTGGGATGCACCAGAATCCTGACCTCGCATCTAAGGTTGTGAACCATCGTGACTTCCCCAGTGTTGCTAATATGTCATCTATTCTAGGCATCTGATACTATATCGTTTTTGTAATCTTATTTAATGCCCGGTAGTCGCAACAAAACCTGTTGGTACCATCTTTCTTCTCAACTATGACTATCGGCGATGCATACTCTGACCTGGACCGTTCGATTATTCCTGCCTGTAACATGTCTTGTATCGCTTGTTCTACTACTTGTCTATTCTTTAGCGGCGTACGATATGGTTTCATGCTAATAGGTTTGTCCGTCGTTGTTTCTATTTCCATCTGGACTGTATTAGTTCTTCCTAGTTCCATGTCATTTAACGCAAATACATCATGATAAAGTCTTGTAATCTTCTTTTGTTGTTGGGGTCTGTCCGTATCTGTGGCTTAATTTCTTTCATCCTATCCTTCATGTTATCCTGTTGTGTATTCCGTCCCTGCATTCCATCTCTTTGTTGATCGGTTCCAGTCTCATAAAACTTCCTATTGGAATGTCTATCTCCGAAGCAAGGTTGTCGACTCCTTCCTTGAACCATTTCTATCCTATGTACTCGATCGGATGTGTAATACGGTCTGTGACAATTGTTTGTCCATCTTGTGTCTCTTTCCCTATATTCTATGCGATTGTTGTTTCTATGGCTCCATCTTCTTTCCCTCCACGTATGTTGCTGTTCTCTACACGCTAGACAATTACTGGTATTCATATAATCCCGCCTTAACTGTTGGCTACCCCTCCTAGTGTGTTTTCCTATCTCGGATACCACTATGTCTATCTTTCCTTTCGTTGTAGTTATCCTGTCCTTGTCTGCTGCCTTCAGTGTGTGACATGTTGTACTCTCCCCACAATGAATCCTCTTGGTATCGTGACATGCTTTGCTGATGTGTTGAGTAGCATAACTGGAAATTGAGACCTGTTTCCTATCACTACTATTCCCTCCGTCATGTTTATGCACGGTTCATCGGCTATGTCTGCATCCTGGAATTCCAGTGTTCTGACCGTCTGTCCAATTTTATAATATGGTGACCTCTTAATTTTTCCTGTGACTATGTTCACCGTATTCGGACGTAAAGTAATCGGCTTCTGTAATCTTATTACTGATGCGATATGCATATCATCCTGCATGTCAATATATTCGTCTTGAATCCTTAACTTTTGTATGTCAAAATACAATCTTACGCTGTATTTCTTCATAAAATCCCTGCCTAATATGCAATTCCGTGACATACCTTTTACTATAACACAAGTTTGCATCAATGACTTCGTTCCAATGTTAAACCATAGCTTTGACATTCCCATCACCTTTAACCTTTCACCTGACACTGACGTGAGTTGCATGCGTGTTTTTTCCAATTTGGGTGGCTGACGTAGCTGTTTATACAACCCAAATCTTAATAAGCTAACACTAGCGCCTGAATCCAAGAGACTTCTGACCTTTCTGTTACCTATTGTTATCAAACAAGAACTCGGATCTGTATGGTACGTTTCGTGCACTGTTGATATATCTCCATTCTGTTTCCATATCCTTGGTTTCTTTCCCATAGGTACCTGTTTATTCTCCTGAGACCTATTATTTATCCTATTGAGGTTGACACCAAGTGTCGTCCCTGTCCCTACACATAGCCTGTCGCGGACTATAACAACTAGTTAAACGTGCAGACCCACTGTTTTGACACATGCGTGGCGGTCTCCATGTACACACGCTAGCTCTGTGTCCCCGCTGATGACAGTTATAACATTCCATATCTTGCACCCGTCGGCGACCTGTTTGTTGTCTCCTTCCATGACCATTTCCTCGACCGACATTATGTATCTCCATTGGCTCCTCTTCATCAACCCTTGCCTGTTCTACTCTCAACTCAAACCTTCTCCTTATGTTTTCTTCTGCAATGGCAAAAGCCGTAGTGTCTTTTAATGTCTTATGATCTTTCCTTATAAGTGGAGTTTGATGGCATCGCTATATAATCCGTCTACGAAAATACCGATCAATTGGTCATCTATTCCTTGTCTATCTATCGTTTCAGCTGGAAATACATCTTCAATGATGTTAAACATTCTGTCAGTATACATCTGTATCCTTTCCTCTTTGCTTTGTTTTATCTTTCTAAGTTTCTGCCGTCCTAGGTGTACATCTTGTAATTCTCCATATCTCTTCACCAATTCCTGTTTGAAGTCTTGCCATGTTTCCTCTGGCACTGTGTCTAACCTTCTTTTAATGAAATCGGCTACTAAATGTGTGCTGGTAAGAAAAGCTAACAATCTCTTTTCATTGTCTGAGGCCTGAACTGATAACGAATATCTCTCTATTTGTAAGAGCCAGGTCTTACATTCAGTAGATTTACCTGAAAACGTGTCAACATTTCCCTTAACATTGGTAAGTTTGCTATTTTTGTCTAACTTACACCATGTCTCAGATACCTGTCGTAATACATCAACTATTTCTGTTCCTTGTTGTTCCATCTTAGCCCTGAAATCCAAAAAAAATTGTATTATTGGGACCTTTTTTGGGGGCTCTGAAAAAAAAAATTTCTCTGGTTAATTATCTTGGTGTTGTAACAAAACAATTTGACCCGTACCCGACTGTGGAATTAAGTTGTACAAAGAATGTATCTTCGTCACCGTTGACTTGGGTTCCTTCGTTGACCTTGTCACGCTCGACTGCTCTTCATACGTCTCGGCACGCAGCTGTCTTGTTTTCTTCACTGTTAACTTGAATTCACGCTTCGTTGATCTCGACGTTGTTTTTTTTCCATATAGCCTACGTTTTGACAAGTACACTGTCTTGTTACACACGTAATCTTCCCATAAGTGGTCACTGGCACCATAAAGGAATGTCATTCATTCATAACCCTCCACTCCCAAAGGAGCATAGGCCTTCAACAAACACATGCCAAGTCCTCCTGTCACGTGCCATCATCTCAAGTTCTTTCCATGTTCTCCTCATCATTTTCACCTCTGTTTCCAACTCTCTTCTCCATGTACTTCTTGGTCTTCCTCTGCCTCTCTTGCCCTGCGGGTTCCAGAACAAGGACTGCCTTGTAATGCTATCAACAGGTTTCCTCAGTGTGTGTCCTATCCATCGCCATCGTCTTCTTCTCATCTCTTGTTCCACTGGCACTTGTCTAGTTCTTGTCATCAGTTCTACGTTGGTAACCTTGTCATACCATTTTAATCCCTCTATTCTACCATTTATGAAAGTCTGTAGCTTTTTGGTTGTTGTCTTTGTTGTTCTCCATGTCTCAGAGCCATACAATAGGACTGACTTCACATTTGAGTTGAAGATTCTTATTTTCGTTTTGGATCCTATTTCTCTTGATCTCCATATATTTCCCAATGCAATGAAAGCTCCTCTTGCCTTTTGTATTCTTATTTTGATATCGCTGTCTGTCCCTCCAACTTTGTCTATATTACTGCCAAGATACGTATATGATTCTACATCTTGTATTGGTGTTTCTTCAAGTTCAACCCTATTATCATTACCTGCATTTATTCGCATTATTTTTGTCTTTTCCCTGTGTATTTTCAGACCATAAAGGAATGTGCCCGATTATAAATCATACATGAGTTGTAACACACGTAATCTTCCCACAAGTGGTCACTGGCAACACAACGAGAATGTGTTGATCACCACTCTATGTTCTTGGTTTTGTTGTTATTAAGTTATCGTCTTGACACTACTGTGTATACGTTCTTGTACTTAAATGATGACCGTAATGTCCTTGTCTTTTGTTCACAGGCCGTAATTGTAGGCTCCGTACATTTGTGGCCTACCTTGTTCCTATAACTACTGAATGAGATCAAATTATCTGCCAATTATAATACTCGAAAGGACTTGACGACTCAGAGCTGACAACCAAAGTTCTTTATTAGTTGTCAAGGAACCTATTCACAAATTGGCTACCTTCGAGCCTGATTATCAATAAATATACATATGAGACTTCATTGATGACACTCCTACATCACTTACTGCACTGGTCAGGAACTAATGTTATTATCTCTTGAATTAGCTCAGGATCTCTGCTGTCTACTTTGTTATTCTATCCATCCATCACTACTACACATCACTGATTAATGGGCTGTTCTCAATCTATTAAAGTAAGCTTCGAAGTATTGTCTGGGTAAACTTCCAGTGCTGGTAACTTATTCTTAGCTATAAACTGTTCCTAGAAAATCGTCTACACGTCCGACACTGGACTACAGTTCTAACACTTTTCTTTGTCTATCCACGCTCGTTAAATATGCGAGTGTCTACATACCAGGATGAACTGCTGGCGTTATTTACTGGACACCGCTCGACATGAAAAACTATTTGTTCTGGAAATATCTTACATCAATCTTCTTCTCTTCTTCTCTGCACACTGCAGCAGTACCATAAGCAACATGGCACTTCAGCTGTCCATAACATGGTAGATGGTCGTTACGGTTAGTCTAATTTCTAACCCGCTCTCAGCTGACGACCATTGAAGAGTGATCTCTGCTCTTCCCCAGCTCACTTATTTCTCGTGACGTCAGAGCTAAGTCTTACTACTCATAAATTATTCTTACATATTCCTATCCCAGTTCTCTCCCTTTCCTATCACACATGAATTATTTCTGAGATTGAATGCAACGCGCGTGAAGAAAGGCTTGGCTCCCGCAGACCAATCAATGCTCAGAGATCATTTTGTTGCCCAGCTTAGTAATGAGCTGAGCAGGACATTTGTGAAGGAACATCTGCTAAAGAATCCTGGTGTTTCATTTAAGGAAGTTAGGGACTATGCCCTTTTCTGGGAAGGCAAAAAGCTAGATGGACCAGTGCAGGTAGCCAGTGTAGAAGCCCACAATGAGAAGGATGAACTCGAAGCTGAAGTAGCTCGCCTAAAGTCCCAGATAGCACAGCTATCACAGACCAGTTCGCTATCACAAAAGGAGACGAGAAGAAGAAGGAAACAGTGCCAACCGCGTGAAAACCTAGAGCAGAACCAAGGTGTGGATCAACTGGAACCAAAACTAGACCTTCCTGTAGGTGAGAGTTGTCGTGAAACATTCTAAATCCACATATATAAATTAAAAGGTAAATGTAAAGCCTAACACATAAATTCAATAAAAGGAAAGAGAAATGGTTAAAGACCCGTGCTTTCCAATAGCGTACGCCTGTGTTAATAGAACGTCATGCTAGTTGAACAATAAAAAAACCCTGTTTTATGCTTCGTCTGCATATTCTCACGCTTTCACGTTGATAGTAAAGCCTACTGCATCACTACACGCTTTCTACAATAAAACGTGTACTGTATTTCTAAGAAAACCTTGAACTAGGCACATTGCGTAATGACCTAAATTAATACTTCCATTAATTTCATTTTATACACTACGTTAACATAAACGGAAGGACAGATGGAATTAGGATAGAGAGAGGGAGGGCTGAAAGCAGGAACGCATGCAACACGAACACGCGTCTCGCGATATACAATTAATGCCACCCTCCCCGCGCGAAAGGCCAGAAGCACTAACTTTTTTTTCAATTAGACCGTGATAAAAAAACACTACAACTACGAGAGTTAGGTTTAAAAACCTGAAAAACGCTTATTATGAAACATGACATTATACTGGTTTACGTTTGAAAGCCTGACAGTACAGCAGACACCCTAAAAGTTTGAAAGTGAGGAGGTGGTAACAGCACGACTATCCTAGAAGAAAATGCATATTTTGAACGCAGCCCCTTAGCCCCATTAAATTTATATATTTGGGTTCCTTAGGACTTGCTAACAAAGAATATGTTAAGTGTTACGCAAATAGTCTAGGAATTAACAAATTATAGCCAAAAGAAAATAGTGAGGGTGTCAGACAACACCAAAAAATAATCGCACAGTGGCATGTTTTGAAACCACTATTTTACGGGAAATGGGCCACCATGTAAAATCCTATTTGATTGGATAGAAGTAAATGTAAGGCTAAACACGATTAGTCGGACTACAAATACTAATTTTTTGTTGTTAGGGAAACGTGAGTAGGGGTACTTTTTTTTTGAAAACCTGTGTAAACATGGCCCGATTGGTTAGACCCGCCAATATAGTCAATTAGGAGCGTCAGGTCAGTGCCACATTTTAAAATAAACTTACTAAGAAACAGTGCGTTGAGAGCCAGATCATATTTTGCTAAATAAAAGTCTGGGACAGAGGCAGATCGGAATTTGTGCCATTATTCATCGCCAGTCAACGCATCTGTGTATTATTTCCATGAATTGTGGTAAGCTTGAAATATTTGATATCTTTTTAATGAAAATTGAATGTAAATTGATAATTTATGTCTGTATATGTGTGTGGTTCAGTAGCCAACATGAGGCAAAGCCTAAATATTGCTCCAACCTGAACAGGACGTGTCGGAGAAAAGTAAAACTGCATGGAATTGCCAAACAGTACACTGACACCTATCGTATTGACTAGAAAGAACTAATGCTGGAATTGCAGAGGCGTAGTAACCATTTAGGAGGAGAATACTGGTGTAAATTGTTTCAGATGAAGCTAGCAGTTGGCCTATCGCTCTGAACTCAGTGTTTGTTATGTATTGTGTTCAGTGTGGAAATAGATTATAAATTAGTTATGAAGTAGGAGGTACAACCTTCTTGTTTCAGGGACTGTGGTCCTAGTTATTGAAGCAGCACCTGGTCTGAGTTTTGCTGAATCCAGAGGCTGACAGCATACTCCTTGGTCCAGATAGCGACCAGTGAGGTGTCTCCAGAACACAGTGAAGCAATCGAGCAGAGGAGTCTTTTCCTGCCGCCATCACGAAAGATAAGCTTCTGTGGCCAGAGTAGCTCAACATTATGGGCCCCCTCAAAAATGGACATTTTGTTAAAAACAGAGGGACAATTAATTGGTTCAAATGACAGGAACTGTGAACTTTTCCAAATACTATTTCCCCGATAATCAAACACTTGAAGTCATGATGAAAAACAACAACCAAGCTTGAACAAAACCAGTATTACCTCATATTACTACTGCACAAATTACACACATAGAATAATAATAATAAACTATGTCAATACAAAGTTCATATATATAAACTGTGTACATAATACTTGTAATTACATTTGATTGTGATTCCTGGTTCACTGTGTAGTTGAATCAGGATACCCATTAGTGAAAGAATTAATACATATATTTTTAAACTTAAACACTTGACTCATTTAAGATAGTCTTATAGAGTGTTATATGTGTGTGAGTGTCACAGTGTTGCAAAGTATTGTGGAATAAATTAAATTGTTTATCTGTCTGTTCTTGTTGTGACTTACACTTCATCATTTTCATAACCCTAGACATTTAACGTAGTCATCACAATATTCCAGAATAATTCTGACTGAGGTATAAATGTGGTAGCAAGTAAGGTCATCTGTAATACACCACACTTATTAGATACAGATACCTTCACAGCTGATCTCAGTCAGTACACAAAGTCCCCTATAAATATTTATAACATCCCATTTTATCACATATATTGGGGTCCTGTCCGGGATTTTGAATCTTTCCCTATTATAAATATTGGAGGTAATTCACTTCAGGGAATAATAAAAATTTACAAGGTATCCTTGGGTGGAATTAAATAAGGTTGAGCTCTCAGTGCCTGTGGTGTCCTTGGATAATTAATTACAGATTGTATTGTTTAGTTAGACAGTATATACATTTACCTGTTAGAAAATGGCGGACCTGGCCAAATTTCGATCGGCTGCTGTGCAGACTGCAAAAGAGTTAGGAATGGACGGGCAAATTATGATTGCTTATGTCACTGCTGAATGTGACAAATATATTGAACGGGAAGAAAGAAGATTAGAAAAAGAGGCCGAAAGAAAATTAGAATATGAAAGGTTGGCCGAAGATAAGAGGTTAGAGGCTGAAAAGGAAATTAAGAAGTTACAATTTGAGGCTGAGGCTGAGACTAAGAGGTTGCAGATTGAGGCTGACAAAGAGGCTAAAGCATTGGAGGCAGATAAGGAGATTAAAAGGCTACAATTAGAAGAACAAAAGGCAGAAAGGGAAGACAGAAGATTGGCTGCAGAGAGGGAAGCAGAAAAGGAGGAGAAGAGATTACAAAGGGAACATGAGTTACGACTAAGGGAGTTAGAGTTTCAAGGCCATGCTCCTGAAAATGGTGCCAGTCCCTTTACGTCCGATGCTATTGCTAGTCAGGGAGCCTCAACCTCAGCTATGAACTTTCATTTAGATCATTTTGTTGAGAAAGAAGATGATATTGAGAGCTATCTAAATAGATATGAACTATTAGCTACCACGTATGGGTTAGAGAGAGAAAGGTGGAGCTTAAAGTTATCTCAAGGGCTTCGTGGGGCAGCTTATGAAGTTTTTGCCAAAATGAACAGAGGTGATCAAGAAAATTATGACATGCTAAAGCAGGCTCTTTTGTTAAGATATGAAAAGAACGCAGAATTTTATAGGAAAAAATTTAGGAATGCTAAACTACTGTCAGGTGAAACCTATCACCAGTTCTCTGCACGGTTAGAGACATACTTGGAGAAATGGACTTCTCTGGGGAAAACCCAAGATCTTAAGGAAATGATCCTTATAGAACAATTAAGAGAGTCCATGGCTCCAGACCTGAGAAAGTTTCTCATGGAACAAGGTGCAGAGAGGCTGGGTGAGTTACTAAATGTTGCTGAAAGGTATCAAGCAGCTCAGGCAGAGGTATCAGGTAATAAAAAGAAACAGGTAGATAATTTTAAGGCACCACAGAACTTTAATAAATTTGATCCTAGAGATCAAAACAAAGGTAAGCACCAGTTTGATAGGCCACGGTATGACAATAAAAATAAAACCCCACAATTCGATGAAAGGAAATATGATGAAAGAAAATCTTTCAACCAAGGAAAGAGATGGTGTAAAAATTGTAAGATGAACAATCATGACACTGACCGTTGCAGAAGGAACCCTATAGTTATGGCCACCCTTCAGGTCAGGTCGACCTCAAGAAAGGAGGAGGATATCCTGATAGATACCACTCCAGAAGAGATGAGGAAGGCACAGGCTGGGGATAAGACCCTCAAGCCTTGTTTCAGGAAATTGTCAACTTGTCATACAACTCCAGGCAAGGGAGATTTTTACATGAAAAACAAGTTGATTTACAGGAAGGCCGGAACTAGATCCAATGGTCACGGACAGTTGGTTCTTCCAAAGAGATATAGGGCAGAATTAATAAGGAGCCTACATGTGAAACAAGATGGGGACCATGAGAAGATAGGTACCATCATCCAAAAGGTGGCTCACAATTATTATTGGCCCAAGGCAAGGTGGGACATTGAGAATTTTGTAGAAAGGTGTAGCATAGCACATGAGGGAACACCCACAAGTGGGAACATTGATCAGGACCTGGACACGCCACGGGGGAAACTTAGGCCTGACAATGCAAAGAAAAATAAATTTGATAAAGTGGACCAAATGGAATGGGAAGCCCCTTTTCACGGACAAGCTTCAATTAACTGTTTTACAATGGCCACTATGCAGAGAGTGCAAAAAGATGTCTTACCCCAGGATAAGCCGAAAATCCCTCAATCGGACTTATGTAAACTGGAGGAAGAGGATGTAGAGAGGAAATCTCTCATCAAGAATTCTAAGTGGGGAGAAAGCCCCAAGAAAAGAATTGGTAGCGGTCGTTTTGTGCATGATAATTCTGGGAAGAAAAATCATCACTATAGCGCTTCGAGTGGAAGAGACCATACCGGTGCATGGACAAATAGGTCCACAAAATTAAAGGTCCATATGTAACGCTGTTAAGAACGTGGACTGATGAAAAGGCAGAGGAAAATATTACATCCTCATACCAATATGTGAATGAGCTGACCACTCGTTTAAAAACTGGCTGGAAACTTGCCAATGAAAATTTGAGACAAGTCAGGAAGAAACATGCTGCCTATTTCAACAGGAAGGCTAAAGACAGAGATTTGGCTGTGGGAGAGAAGGTACTGCTTCTTCTACCCGGTAGTCAAAATAAGTTACAAATTGGATGGCAAGGTCCATATACAGTTCTAGAGAAGGTGTCTAGAACCAATTATAAGATAGATAAGAAGGGGAAAGAAAAAATCTATCATGTGAATCTCCTGAAGAAATATTTGGAAAGAGAAAATCAGGAAGAGACGCACTTGTTGACCTTGTCCATTGCCATGGAGATGAAAAAGGAACCACTTTCATCATTTGAATATCCATTACACCCCTGTGAGACAGCGGCACAGGTGAAAATCAGTACACATTTAACGAAAAATCAGAAAGAGAGAGTGCAACAGGTTCTAGATAATCATACAGAGGTGTTAACGGACCGACCGGGGCATACAAACTTATTGGAATATGATATGAAACTGATAGACCCCACACCTGTCTGTATGAAACCCTATTCGATTCCTTTTGCTAAGGAGAAAGCTTTGAAGGAAGAGATAGACTATTTGTTGAAGGAAGAAATTATTTCACACAGTGAATCTTCGTATAGTTCCAGTGTTGTACTCTTAAGGAAACCCTCTGGAGAACATAGACTCTGTATAGATTACAGGAGACTGAATGCTATTACAGAAGGACAGGTGGATCCATTGCCGGATACAAATCAGTTGTTTGCCAGGCTAAATAAAGCTAAATATTTCTCAAAAGTGGATCTGAGTAAAGGATACTATCAGATTCCAGTAAAGCCTGAGGTTAGACCATACCTAGCTTTTAGTACCTCAGAGGGACACTATGAGTTTAACAGATTGCCATTTGGATTGAAGAATGCGCCTAGTGTCTTCTCTAGAATGATGAGAAAATTATTGGACCCTCTGAATAATCCATGCATCACAAATTTCATGGATGATATCCTTATAGCAACAGAAACATTTGAGGAACACATTGACTCTCTGAATATGCTGTTTAATCGACTTAGAGAAGCGAATTTAACAGCCCGACCAACCAAATGTTGCGTTGGATGTAAAGAATTAGAATTTTTGGGACACACAGTCCATCAGGGAAACATGACCCCTGACCCCAAGAATTTAGAGAAACTAAAGAAAGCCCCGAGACCACAAACCAAGAAAGACGTGAGATCCTTTGTCTCATTATGTGGTTTCTACCAAAAGTATATCAAAAACTTTAATTCCATATGTGCACCGTTAACTGATTTGACACGTAAAGGAAATCCAGATCGAATTACATGGACACCACAATGTGAATTGGCTTACCAGGAATTGAAGGAAAAGCTTACAAGCAAACCTATTTTGAAACTACCTGACTTAAGTCAAGAATTCATTGTAAGGACGGATGCCAGTAATATTGGGTTAGGTGCGACTCTGCTACAGAAATCAGATGCATTGGATGGGGAATTAAGCCCAGTGGCATATGCTAGCAGAAAGTTGAATAAAGCTGAAACCAATTACTCAACTAGCGAAAAAGAATGTCTTGCAGTAATATGGGCGATAAAGAAATTCAATATTTATCTGTATGGGAAGGCATTTAAGTTGCAAACGGATCACAAACCCTTGTCGTTTCTAGCGCAGGCTAGACATGAAAATTCTAGATTACTCCGTTGGTCATTACTGATGCAGCCATTTGAGTTTAGCATAGAGTATATATCTGGAAAGACAAATCTGGGAGCGGATTTTTTAAGCCGCCATCCGTGTGATGATAATCACCGTAAGCCCCAGAACTAATAATAAATTTCTCTATGTGTATATAGAATTATAGACTGACATATAACGTCTGTTTTAAGAGGGGAGAATTTGTCGTGAAACATTCTAAATCCACATATATAAATTAAAAGGTAAATGTAAAGCCTAACACATAAATTCAATAAAAGGAAAGAGAAATGGTTAAAGACCCGTGCTTTCCAATAGCGTACGCCTGTGTTAATAGAACGTCATGCTAGTTGAACAATAAAAACCCCTGTTTTATGCTTCGTCTGCATATTCTCACGCTTTCACGTTGATAGTAAAGCCTACTGCATCACTACACGCTTTCTACAATAAAACGTGTACTGTATTTCTAAGAAAACCTTGAGCTAGGCACATTGCGTAATGACCTAAATTAATACTTCCATTAATTTCATTTTATACACTACGTTAACATAAACGGAAGGACAGATGGAATTAGGATAGAGAGAGGGAGGGCTGAAAGCAGGAACGCATGCAACACGAACACGCGTCTCGCGATATACAATTAATGCCACCCTCCCCGCGCGAAAGGCCAGAGGCACTAACTTTTTTTCAAATAGACCGTGATAAAAAACACTACAACTACGAGAGTTAGGTTTAAAAACCTGAAAAACGCTTATTAGGAAACATGACATTATACTGGTTTACGTTTGAAAGCCTGACAGTACAGCAGACACCCTAAAAGTTTGGAAGTGAGGAGGTGGTAACAGCACGACTATCCTAGAAGAAAATGCATATTTTGAACGCAGCCCCTTAGCCCCATTAAATTTATATATTTGGGTTCCTTAGGACTTGCTAACAAAGAATATGTTAAGTGTTACGCAAATAGTCTAGGAATTAACAAATTATAGCCAAAAGAAAATAGTGAGGGTGTCAGACAACACCAAAAAATAATCGCACAGGGGCATGTTTTGAAACCACTATTTTACGGGAAATGGGCCACCATGTAAAATCCTATTTGATTGGATAGAAGTAAATGTAAGGCTAAACACGATTAGTCGGACTACAAATACTAATTTTTTGTTGTTAGGGAAACGTGAGTAGGGGTACTTTTTTTTTTGAAAAGCTGTGTAAACATGGCCCGATTGGTTAGACCCGCCAATATAGTCAATTAGGAGCGTCAGGTCAGTGCCACATTTTAAAATAAACTTACTAAGAAACAGTGCGTTGAGAGCCAGATCATATTTTGCTAAATAAAAGTCTGGGACAGAGGCAGATCGGAATTTGTGCCATTATTCATCGCCAGTCAACGTATCTGTGTATTATTTCCATGAATTGTGGTAAGCTTGAAATATTTGATATCTTTTTAATGAAAATTGAATGTAAATTGATAATTTATGTCTGTATATGTGTGTGGTTCAGTAGCCAACATGAGGCAAAGCCTAAATATTGCTCCAACCTGAACAGGACGTGTCGGAGAAAAGTAAAACTGCATGGAATTGCCAAACAGTACACTGACACCTATCGTATTGACTAGAAAGAACTAATGCTGGAATTGCAGAGGCGTAGTAACCATTTAGGAGGAGAATACTGGTGTAAATTGTTTCAGATGAAGCTAGCAGTTGGCCTATCGCTCTGAACTCAGTGTTTGTTATGTATTGTGTTCAGTGTGGAAATAGATTATAAATTAGTTATGAAGTAGGAGGTACAACCTTCTTGTTTCAGGGACTGTGGTCCTAGTTATTGAAGCAGCACCTGGTCTGAGTTTTGCTGAATCCAGAGGCTGACAGCATACTCCTTGGTCCAGATAGCGACCAGTGAGGTGTCTCCAGAACACAGTGAAGCAATCGAGCAGAGGAGTCTTTTCCTGCCGCCATCACGAAAGATAAGCTTCTGTGGCCAGAGTAGCTCAACATTATGGGCCCCCTCAAAAATGGACATTTTGTTAAACACAGAGGGACAATTAATTGGTTCAAATGACAGGAACTGTGAACTTTTCCAAATACTATTTCCCCGATAATCAAACGCTTGAAGTCATGATGAAAAACAACAACCAAGCTTGAACAAAACCAGTATTACCTCATATTACTACTGCACAAATTACACACATAGAATAATAATAATAAACTATGTCAATACAAAGTTCATATATATAAACTGTGTACATAATACTTGTAATTACATTTGATTGTGATTCCTGGTTCACTGTGTAGTTGAATCAGGATACCCATTAGTGAAAGAATTAATACATATATTTTTAAACTTAAACACTTGACTCATTTAAGATAGTCTTATAGAGTGTTATATGTGTGTGAGTGTCACAGTGTTGCAAAGTATTGTGGAATAAATTAAATTGTTTATCTGTCTATTCTTGTTGTGACTTACACTTCATCATTTTCATAACCCTAGACATTTAACGTAGTCATCACAATATTCCAGAATAATTCTGACTGAGGTATAAATGTGGTAGCAAGTAAGGTCATCTGTAATACACCACACTTATTAGATACAGATACCTTCACAGCTGATCTCAGTCAGTACACTAAGTCCCCTATAAATATTTATAACATCCCATTTTACCACAAGAGTCAGGCAGTTGATAGTGCATGCAGTGATTTAGAGGTTAGTAAAAACACAGATGCACCAAAAAGGCGACAAGGATTTTGTAAATGGTATAATGTCGACAAAGGATGGGGATTTATTACACCGGATGATGGAGGTGTTGATGTTTTTGTACATCAGACAAAAATTTTCACAAGGGGATTCCGTAGTCTGGAGAGAAATGAGAGAGTAGAATTTGACAGCAAACCGTCTGTTCAGGGCATTGAAGCGGTCTTTGTAAGCGGCATTGGCGGCCAGGAATGTAAGAGTAGCAGGAGGCGACCCATGGCACAGAGGAAGCTGATGCGTGATGCCATATGATGATGGATGGTATCCGCATGTCTGGTTTTGTGTAGTGTGCAGATGTGTTCAGTCAAAACAATGTTCATACAAAAATAACAGGGCAATCCACATAGGACGTCAGTAAACTCACGACGTATAAAGTCAATGATTCTTGAAACAGCCGTTGACGTTTTTCTTCATTATTTATTGTGGACGCCACAGTGACAAAATGGTTACGCGAATATGTAGACACATCAAACAGTCATTATCACAGCAACATTCAATACAGCAATAGACGGTAGACAGCATTACAATGATGAGTCAGATGCATGTTATATTTCATAGTGCTGTAAATGTAGTCAGGTGAAAAACTCCATCCTTTTCTATAACAGCCAGGAGATAACCAGATATATGAGATCAGTTCACTCTCCTTAGTCTGACTTCAGCAAGACAGACACGTCTGCCGAAGTATAAATAATGTCCTCAAAAATATCCTCTAGATAATAAAGGTTTTTCAAACCTAGTTCATTTAACAAAGTAGCAAGTAATGGTCCTTGGAACCTGCATCAACCGATGCAGCACAATACAGCGACATGTGAGCTAGGAAAACATCTCGTGACGACGACTTTCGAAGACAGGCGATGAACCAGAAATCGTTCACGACCAAAAATCGATAGAGTTAATGAAAATGTTAATTTACCTTGCCTTCCGGAAATACACAGAAATATTATGCCTCCCGGCATGTGCAAATACACTAGAGGTATTATCTCGAATAAACGAAATATCCATAAGAGGACTACACATCCCTGACAGAACAAAAAAAAGCGGAGATCCCCTCTTCAACGAGGCATCTCTTTCGCCATTCCAAATCGCTCACTCCACTAGTGGTGGGCGGAAACCGATCGACCAAGAAGCAAGACAAGTCATGCGCAGTCCAGCGCAAAATGACCACAGCTCAAAACTTAACTGCATTCGATACCAACGCGAGAAGACAAATGCTTACCGAGAAAAGTGACTATAAATTTCAAGCAGTTGTTGCCCTTGCGTTATAAAATAGATATTGTAATAAAATGATGTTGCGAGAATTTATCACGCAACATATCACCACCTCCTCCCGATAAAAAAAAAATGTGGAACATATTTTTTTTTTTTAAATATCAAAGAGCATGCGATAAGCGGCTCAAAACGCACGAATTATGCGCTGATAATTAACTAAATTGCCAAACAATAGGCTAATTATAGAGTGTCTGGTGAGGATATACCTCAACAGAAAAATAAATATGTCTCAAAAAATATTCACATCGGGGAGGTGTCACCAACACACATCACGTTAGCATGTAAACACAATATACGTATGCAAGTTACTATAATCATCATTAAACAGCATACTCTAATATTGTCTTTAAAAAATGGATGTACAAATCTGATAGGAAAATTTAAATAGTACATTCTTTGACATGTAATGACATAAGTACATAGTAAAGTTAAACTACATGACGATCCAGGACATATGCTCTGGTATTCCGAGGGTAAGTACACAATCTAGAACTCGTCATGCTTGATACTAGTAAGGTAAGTCCTCAGCTCAACAATGACATTCTGAGAAAGTACAAGCAATATAATGCTAATTAATAACTAATATGCTTCATAAGGTACAATACATTATTAATAATTGTGGCTGTTTAGTAAACTAACGGCCCTTATATTAACTACTCAGTCCTCCTCTATCATCTTAAAAAACGAACAGAAGAAGATGACAACAAAGCACGATAGTGTGTACATATAAAGTAAGTACAGATGTGCTAATCTATTGTAGAAATATAGGTGTGTTATGACTCTGTAATATATGGAAATATAGGACAGAAGTATTAGTTGGAGTCATGTGGGCATCTAGACAAAATGTCAGCCATCACATTATCCGCACCACGGATAGCTCGTACCGTGAAGTGAAAAGGTTGAAGAGCTATAGCATATCGAGTGGATCTCGAACTCTTCAAATTCTTAGTCTGAATAGCTGTAAGAGCTTTCTGATCAGTCTCTAGAATGAAATGTGCGCCCAGGAGGAATCTTTGTAGTTTTAGAATTGACCAAACCATCGCTAACAACTCACGGTCTAAAACCGAGTAGTTCCTCTCTGCCGCATTTAGTTTTCTAGAAATGTACATAACAGGATGCAGAGTATTTGCATATTCTTGCATCAGTGCTGCTCCAATCCCAGTGGATGAAGCATCACTCCGAAGAACAAAAGTCCTATCAAGAGTAGGTAATCTTAAGATGGGAGGAGAAGAAAATATATTCTTGATTTGGTCTAGTGAAGATTGGCATTCTTCAGACCAACGGACCAGATTAGGCGAACCTTTCTTCAACAATGTTGATAGAGGTGCCATGATCGAAGATAAATTTGGAATAAATCTCCCATAAAATTGAATTAAACCTAAGAGACTCCTAACTTGTTTCTTCGTTTTAGGAACAGAGATGTTCAGTATTTTGGAAGTATTGTGGTCTTCTGTCTTCAAGAGACCATGACCAACACGATGACCCAGGAAAGAGATTTCACCAAAACCAACAAAAGCTTTAGAAGGTTTTGCTGTCAAATTATTCTCACGTAGAGTGGACAGTAAGTCATATAACCCTAAATAGTGATCTTCCCAGGTATCACTGAAGAGACAGATGTCATCTAAGTATGCGATGACATCCGAACGATGTGACAGAATTCGACGCATCATGCGAACGAAAGTGGCAGGGGCGTTCATGAGACCAAAAGGCATAACATTCCATTGAAATAGACCCCTAGGTGTAGAAAAAGCAGTAAGAGGTTTGGCATGCTCTGCTAAAGGCACTTGCCAATAACCTTTAGACAAGTCAAGTTTAGTGAAGAATCTAGAATTAGAAAGTCTAATCAGTAGATCTTCTAACAAACGCATCGGTTCAGCGTCGAACTTTGTGACCTGATTCAATTTGCGATAATCAACGCAAATTCGTATGTTCTTATCCTTCTTCCGGACAATAACCATGGAAGAAGAATATGGTGAAGTCGATGGTTCAATTATATTTAATTGAATCATTTCATCCAATTCCTTTTCCACTTGCGACTGAAAGTGTATAGGAATAGGATACGGCCTAACCCTAATTGGATTATTGTCGGTAAGAATTATGTCATGTTCTATGACATCTGTGTGTCCAGGAATGTCAGTGAGAACATCCTGAAATGTTTGTAACATCGACAAGTCTCGTCGATGTTCGTCACCAGAAAGATTAGGAGAAACAGAAACGTTTTTCCAAGATTCCGTGGAATGTAATGGAACCACTGGAAGGGGAAGGTTGACATCAGAGAAGGTAGCTTCCTCATCCTGAATGACAGACAGGGATGAATAATGACCGTGAGGTGCAGGAGCATCATCCGTTGCCTGGAAAATAGGCAGCAAATAGTCCGGACGTTCGTGAAATTCCGAAAGCATGTTTATGTGGAAAGTTTTATGCTTTCCATCAATATCGACCACATAGTCAACATCGGAAATCCGAGAGACTATTGCATACGGACCTTTCCATGCAATAAGAAGTCTATTTTCCCTACTGGGGAGTAGGACGAATGCTTTGTCACCTGGACAAAGTTGTCGTAGACATCTATTCTTGTTAGCAAACTGTCTTGCCTTCTCTTTAGCAATTTCTGATGAAGCAGTTGCTAGCTTACATGCCTCAATGATCTTTTGTCTAAGAGCAATGACATACTCATATGAGGATTGAGTTTCATCGCTAATATCATCGGCAGTGATGAGATCGTGTAATAAAGACATAGGGCCGCGTGGACGCGCGCCAAAGACAAGTTCGAAGGGAGAAAATCCTGTGTGTTCATTAGGGACTTCTCTATAGGCAAAGAGAGCCGCGGGTAAAACCCTGTCCCAATCTTGAGGATGATCTTCAGTTATCTTACCAAGCAAAGTCTTGAGCGTTCTATTCAGACGCTCAACTAACCCATTAGACATAGGATGGTAGATACTACTGAGAGATCGTTCAATATGTAAGGTAGACATTACCTGTGACATAGTGTCAGATATGAGTTGAGTGCCATGGTCTGACAATATTTCTCTGGGGAATCCCAAGCGAGAAAATATCAACCAAAGAGCATCTGCGATATCTGTAGTAGATATGCTCTTAAGAGGAATAGCCTCTGGCCAACGTGTGCACATATCGACACATGAAAGGATAAACTGATGTCCTCTGGCCGACTTGACCTTAAAAGGGCCAATAATATCTATGGCCATTTTCTGAAACGGCCGAATAGGAATGTCAGCAGCCTGGATAGGCGCAGCATGTCGTGGTCCTCTAGATTTGACCTCCTGACATACCTTGCATGATCGGCAGTAAATACGAATGTC
This sequence comes from Oreohelix idahoensis, assembly GCA_024509875.1. Taxonomy (NCBI): domain Eukaryota; kingdom Metazoa; phylum Mollusca; class Gastropoda; order Stylommatophora; family Oreohelicidae; genus Oreohelix; species Oreohelix idahoensis. Next base: position 627,800 of record JAMPIV010005809.1, read on the forward strand.
CTTATTGACAAAAGGCCAAAAGAAAGCCGCAAGGACTCTCGACTTCGTACGCGCAAAACCCATATGTCCAGCACATTGCGAGTCATGAGCATGTTGTAATATTTGGACTCTCATGCTCTTGGGAACAAGAATTTGCGAATGTGCCGACGTAGTCGAATCTTGTACCATACGTACAAGTACGCCGTTTCTCATTGCAATCCAAGATTTTCTATTTGTATCCTGATTCGGATCACCTTTCTTCGCAAGAACGAAGAATTTTTTTAAAGAAGGATCTTCTTCTTGCAATTTTATGAAAGAGTCACGAGTAATTACTAAGTGACTATCTTGGCTATCAACTTCATTATCACTATTCAGTGAAGTTTCGGGTGTTTGTAGAGCTTGTGCTCTTGTAACTACTGCATTTGTAGCTTGCATGTTATTATCTTCCCAAGCAGCAATCTGCTGTGGGGTACACTCCCTAACTCCGTGAATACGACCAATAATAAGGTCCGCAATAGGATTAGGTAAGAGACAAGCATGCACATCTCCAGTAAAGAAAGGAGTGGCAATGCGAATTACAGCAGTAGGATATTTTTCTAGAGTGCCGCCAAATGTGACACATTTAATAACCCTTCCTGTAGCACAAGATGGATCTACAAGCGATTGTCTAACACCAATAGTGGTGCATCCGGAATCGAAAAGTAGTGAGACCGGAGTATCATTAACAAGACCCTTATGTAGGATTAAAGAACCCCTCCCGTCATGCGCAACAGCAGCAGGAAGAGCGGGAAGTGGGTGACCACAACTCAAAGTAGTTATGGTACCCGGTTCGAATAAAGTACTGCATTGGGGGCATTTGTTTGCTCTCTCAAAGTCAAAAGCAGAACCAGTGACAGCGTCAAAGTTTTTACTATCAACAACATGATTACAGGCTCCCTCAGTTTCCTGTTGTACAGCATTAGCCTGCTGATATCTCTTTTTTTTGTGTTGAGATCTACCCCGACTATTATTACCTCTGAAGTTATCAGAGTTATTATTATCTCTGCAGTTATTATTGTCTCTATTGTAATTGTTATCCTGGTTCGAATTCCAGTTTCCACGATTACTATCATGTTCACATTGATGCGAACATCTATTTGTTTGGTTCTGAGGTCTTCGGCAGGAATAACCTCTATTACCATATCCTCTTTTGAAATGCTTATAATTATTAGGGTGATAGTAACGACCACTATCAGGTTGTCTCCAATTCTTCGAAAATGAATCACCATGAAATTGGTTTCCATGATTTTGACAGAAATTACCGCTGCTCTTTCTATCAAGATTTTGTTGGAATCTACGAGCAAAGTTTTGACCATACGGAGCTGCCGAAGCAACTGGTAAACCTTCTTTCACCTTAGAGTTACCCATGGTTATGTGTGGGTGCGCAGTTACGTATTGGCAACAGAAATCTTCCATTCCTTTTATTGTTTTAGGTTTACGTTCATGAAGGAAAGCAAGGAAAGACTCATTGACAGACGACATGACTTTGTCTCTAAGTATTAAGTCCATAAGTCCTTCATAAGTTTTTTCCGTCTTAGATAGTTCCACCCATCGTGAGAAAGTAATGCGTATTCTTGCAATAAACTCGGAGAATTCAACTCCATTTTCAGGTAACATGTTTTTAAATTGTAGACGATAGCCGTCTTCGTTAAGCTGATATTTCTTTAACAAAGCGGCCCTGACAACCTCATAATTGTTCTTGTCAGGTTCATCCACCATATTTAATATACTTAGAGCTTTACCTGTCAGTATCCCTGATAACTGATAAACATATTTTGCTTTGTCTATGTTATGAGCTGTACATGCTTGTTCAAATCTGTCCAGATAGAACATTATGTCATCACTGGAAGGACTAAATGTTGGTAACTTAATCTTAAAAGTATCATTATTAGCCTTACCAGAAGATGAACCCTTGTTTGAATCATTACCATTACTCATGCTCGTCAATTTCAATTTTTCCAACTCTAAAGCTAAGACCTTTTCTTCATGTTCCAATTTTGCTTTCTCTTTCCTCTCATCAGACTCTCTCTGTAATCTTCTTTCCTCAGCCTGAGCCTCTTTTTGAAGTCTTTCATTTTCAGCTTCTTTTTCAAGTCTTTTATTTTCAGCCTCTTTTTCAAGTCTTTTATTTTCAGCTTCTTTTTCAAGTCTTTTATTCTCAGCCTCTTTTTGAAGTCTTTCAGCTTCTAGCTGTAGCTGGAGTTTTCTTTCCTCAGCTTCTGATTCCCTTTTTTGTTTTTCCATTTCCATTTGGAATCTTTTTTCATCCACCTGCATCTGCAGTTTCTTTTGTTCAGCTTCCATATGCAGTTTCTTTTGTTCAGCTTCCATTGCTTTATCATATCGAGCAGTTGCAAATTCTTCTAACTTATCACCAGTCTTGCCAAGCAATTTACCCTGCTCAATAAAGTGCTCAAATGTAGACATGTTGTCTAACATATGAGTCCAAAACCTGAAATAATTAACTAATTTATTTCAAACCTAAGTGTAACAAGTCTTAATTAAGCACTTGTATATTCACATCACATTATATTATCCCAGTCTCTGTGGGAAACAAGTCTCCAATCAAAGAACTTGTATATGAAATATCAACACTCAATTCTTGATCATAAGTGCACTTCTCATTCAATAGTGCACGACACTATTCATCATTCATTTATCATCAGTGTAGTAGTAACAGTGCATTAGCATAGCCCATTAACTAATTACTATAACTGTAAACAATGACTATGTAAACACATGCAGAATGTAAACATTGAAAATGTAAACAATACAAACAATGTAAACAATAACAATGTAAACAATAACAAAGATCAGCAACAATACAAAAACTTTCGCAGAAATCAACTAAAAATAAAGCAGAAATTAATGAAATATCACAAAAAATGTGACGATATCTGCGATAGAATTAAACAAAATACATGACACCACAGTGTATAAACAAAAATGTTGTATGAAACTAAATTATAGACAAGAGTAGGCTAACAAATACAAACAAATCAAAACAAAACTAAAGAATGCGAAATAATAACGAAAACAATATTAAAACATGTCATCACAGCTAACATAAATAGCAACAGAAGTCGCTTAGCAAATTCCAGTATTGGAAATTTGCAAAACCTTACAGAAAACGCTCACAATAGACGACCTCTATGACGTGGCATAATCTAACGGAGACACCACCCAACCGAGAACCCGCTGAAATATAAACATATAAATATACGAATAACATATAAACATATAACATATAGAATGAGATGATACACAGAAGACTCAGCAGAAGTATAAGGGCACAGTTTACATACAAACAGGCCACTTAACTTATAGGCTTCCAATCGTAGAACAGCAGAAAAAACGGATGTCAATCAACGTCCTAAAGAGCGAAGCTCCAACGATGATGGCACATCTGAACTGCTTCCACTGCTAACACGATGGTACAAGAGCTTCTGAAATACTGTGTGTTGAGTTGTTTCGGCACTTGACCTTCTAATCCAAAAGTAAGTTGATGGAAATCGGTACTTGGCCTTCTTCAGAAAACAACCCGTTTCAACCGGCACTTGACCTTCACAAAAAAACGACAGCACTGGAACCTTGACAGCAGCAACTTGCTTGACTTGCGTAAAAGATAACAGCAGTCCGAGTTATCCGGCAACATGTAACAACGCCGGGTACTGTCAAATTCTTGTTTCCGTCAAAAAGTTGAAATTTTGACTTTTACCGGGCAACGCCGAGTACTTTGAAAATTTTGAAGATGTTGACTGTATTGAAGAATGTTAATTTCTTGAAGGATGCTGATGAATTCTTGTTGAAAATGAAGTGGGTAAGGGACCCCGTGTTTGCTAGTACCAGAATCAAACCAGCTTATGGCCACCAAATGATGCGTGATGCCATATGATGATGGATGGTATCCGCATGTCTGGTTTTGTGTAGTGTGCAGATGTGTTCAGTCAAAACAATGTTCATACAAAAATAACAGGGCAATCCACATAGGACGTCAGTAAACTCACGACGTATAAAGTCAATGATTCTTGAAACAGCCGTTGACGTTTTTCTTCATTATTTATTGTGGACGCCACAGTGACAAAATGGTTACGCGAATATGTAGACACATCAAACAGTCATTATCACAGCAACATTCAATACAGCAATAGACGGTAGACAGCATTACAATGATGAGTCAGATGCATGTTATATTTCATAGTGCTGTAAATGTAGTCAGGTGAAAAACTCCATCCTTTTCTATAACAGCCAGGAGATAACCAGATATATGAGATCAGTTCACTCTCCTTAGTCTGACTTCAGCAAGACAGACACGTCTGCCGAAGTATAAATAATGTCCTCAAAAATATCCTCTAGATAATAAAGGTTTTTCAAACCTAGTTCATTTAACAAAGTAGCAAGTAATGGTCCTTGGAACCTGCATCAACCGATGCAGCACAATACAGCGACATGTGAGCTAGGAAAACATCTCGTGACGACGACTTTCGAAGACAGGCTATGAACCAGAAATCGTTCACGACCAAAAATCGATAGAGTTAATGAAAATGTTAATTTACCTTGCCTTCCGGAAATACACAGAAATATTATGCCTCCCGGCATGTGCAAATACACTAGAGGTATTATCTCGAATAAACGAAATATCCATAAGAGGACTACACATCCCTGACAGAACAAAAAAAAGCGGAGATCCCCTCTTCAACGAGGCATCTCTTTCGCCATTCCAAATCGCTCACCACTAGTGGTGGGCGGAAACCGATCGACCAAGAAGCAAGACAAGTCATGCGCAGTCCAGCGCAAAAAACCCACAGCTCAAAACTTAACTGCATTCGATACCAACGCGAGAAGACAAATGCTTACCGAGAAAAGTGACTATAAATTTCAAGCAGTTGTTGCCCTTGCGTTATAAAATAGATATTGTAATAAAATGATGTTGCGAGAATTTATCACGCAACAGAAGCCCAGAAAAATAAGATGCTACAATTGTGGAGACTTTTCAGACCACATGGCAGCCAAGTGCCCTCATGGCCCGCTTCCGAAGCGATGTTTTCAGTGTAAGTCCCTAGAGCATTTGATATCGGTTTGTCCCTCAAAGAGCATCCTCTCTAAACGTACCGACATATCTAGGTTGCCTTCATGGTGCAGGCCAAGAGATGGCCGTGACCACTGTTACCCTAAGGGCGCCAAGAGAAGCGGTCAACGTTCAGAAGAGGAAACTCATCTTAAACAGATAGGAGGGAATATACGCCGACGCTCCAGAGAGGACACCAATCTAAATCAGATTGGGGGGAATGCACTCCGACATCGACTGAACACAAACGTAAAACACGTTAGAGGCAATCCCCCGCCAAGGCCGACAACTGCAGACACTAACTCGCTGAACTTTCAATCAAGTAGTGACGCTGTACGAGCGGACAATTCTATCAGACCACAAGAAGAAAAAATACATAAACTTAAAAATGACAATGGAGCAGAGTACGTTTGTGGGGACCACAAAAAATTTAGGGGCGGAACATGTGATCGTGTGGCCAGAAAGGTGTAATGTTAGACTGAGTAATTAGTTGTCGATCTAGTCTACGGTGTGAATTTGTGCTCATGTTGGCATTCTCACCCGGTAATGTGCGATTTTAACGAAACATACCTTTGCCATCCGTGAAGAAGACAGACGTGTGAAATGTGGGAGACAACCATCGGTTGTTAGACATCTTGGCGCGGTCTGACACCAGAGGGAAAACACCTTGTTGAGCACGAAACCATGAGGTGTGACTCCAGGCAAGAAATATTGTGAGAATGTAATGACCAGTGGACGGAACTTCAATTGTGGGCGTCTAGAAAGATAATCTTTACTAAAATGTGATCTCATGTCATCCAAACTGAGCATAGGACTCCTGATTTGCTCCCTAGAGAGATGGGCGGAGCTTTCCCTGACATTTTGACGTAGCTATCATGTGGTACATGGTTGGAGATGCAGATTTAAACTGAAACAGTGAGAGGCATCAGTGAGAGAGCTGAGAAGTAGCAAGATCGTTCTTGTGCAAAATGCGCCCCCATACGATAACCAACTGAGGTTTAGGCTTTTGCATAGTTGCGTCTGTGCTAAGAGAACTAACGACATAGAGAGAGTCCAGCAGTCTGTGCTGGGTTATTAGATGGTGTTACCTAAATAGCTTGGTTATATGGTGTTGCTTAGGAATTGTCTTCAAAGTAAACTTGTGGACAACATTGTTTTCTGTATGATTCATGTGCTACCTGATAGGGTTTCATTAATAAAAGTGGGACCCCTGTCATCAAGAATTTTTCTGTGACTGCGGAACGTGTGTGAAAGTAGGCCAGAGAGAGTGACGACAACATTACACACGAATCCTTATTCTTCTTCACACATCGTCTTCGCACTGTCACATTACTTTAGAGGTAGGTGTAAATCAGTGTTTCTCAACGGGGGCGGTACCGCCCCCTGGGGGACGTTTTCTAGATGTCTGGGGAGCGTTCTGATGGGTCGCAACGATTGGGGGTCGCTACTTCCATTCAGGGAGACGTTGTGTACATTTTTACAAGAATCAATATGAAACAATTACAAAAGATATTCCCCTTCGCATAGCTTGTAACACGATATTTTTTATTTGCCCTGCGTCCCATGGAGTGTTTCAAGGATTCCAAACTCAAAGTGTTAGTACCTGGGATGTTACCATTGTGAGGAGACAGTAGAGTTTTTGGATTCAGTCAAAGAAGAATTTAGCATCGATAGAGACGTATTGCGAAACGATGTGGCCTATCTTTCACATATATTTGAAAAGTTAAATGAGGTTCTTCTTACAATGAAATGAGATCAGTCTGATGAAAGTGAAAGGAATTATCATGGGGCTCATCAACAAATTGACATTATATAAAAATAATCTTAGTCGCCGAGAACTTTCTCATTTTCCATGTTTACTGCAGTTAGGTGGGGACAGGCTTAAAGATTCAGATTTAGAGGTTTGTTGCAGTCATTTGGACGCTATTAAAAATGATATGAGCATAAGATTTAAAGACTTGCAAGAACTAATAATACCAGATTGGGTGATTAATCCGTTTGAATCAGATGTGGAACAAGTTAGTCAACATTTACAAGAAGAATTAATTGAGCTACAAAATGACCGAGGCAAAAGCACGATTCAGTCACACACATTACGAAAAATTTTGGATCCAGCAGAAGCTTGCTTATCTCGTTCTTTGGTGTAAAACTAAATTGCTAATTACAGCATCCCCAACGTCGTATTTGGTGGAGAAGGGGTTCAGTGCAGTAGTGTTGCTACTACAAAAGCAACGAAACCGACTGCAGATTTGTAACAGAAGATTTTAACAAACGCAGAACCAAATATTACAAAACTGGCTGAGTCACACCAAGCGCAAGGATCTCATTAAGCTTAATTAGTAAGTGAATTTTTATATAATTATATCATTATTATCAACTAATATTTTTTTCATGACTAAAGTGGTTACATAATAATAATAATAATAATAATAATAATAATAATAAATTCTTTAAGCACCAAACACGGCGCATAAGGCAGAAACCAGTGCTCTCCAGGTTGTTCGTTGTGACGCCACTCCTCTTAACTCTTGCACATTATTTAGGCCCAACGTTCTTCCTTCTCTTATTATTGTTCTTCTGAGTGTTTCTTTTGGTCTTCCTTTTTTCCTCTTACCCTCAGGAACCCAAGTGAGCGCCTGTAGTGGTATTCTGTTGTTTTGCATTCGTAGGACATGATCGATATATGACCATCGTCTTTTCCTTATATAGTCAGAGACATATTTCTGCCTAGAGTCTTCTCTTATTTGTCGATTAGTCTTGAATTCTTTCCAACTGATGTTCATGAGTTTTCTAAGACATTTGTTCTCGAATGTATTCAGCTTGTTCTCCAATGATTTTGTTATTTTCCAACTCTCACAGCCGTATGTTAACACTGAGATAACATTTGAATTAAACAGACGAAGCTTGGTATGTGGTTACATAAGGAGAGGCTTAAATATTCGGATTTGAATATATATGCAGTCATTTAGGAGCTATTAAAATGATATGATTATGATAATTATAGAGTTGTAAGAACTAATTTTATATCATTTGCTCCGCCAATTTGTAATTCAAGGATAATGAACTTGTGGTGTAAATAATTCCGTACTTAAACACATATTTAATATAACTATGCTTTTATAAATGTGCTGTATCTTTGTCTTTATATTATCAGAAAAGATAACTTATTAACTGCATTGCTTTTTTAAAAGTATGTTGAAATATATGTATATGTGTGTGTATGTTTGTTTGTGTATACACGATAAAGAGCAAGGGGGTGTTAAAAGGGGGGGGGGGCTTTAAAAAATATTAGTTGTCAAAAGGGGGCGTTGCTACTATCAGGGTTGAGAAACACTGGTGTAAATACTTCCACGAAAAGTAGTTTATTAAGAGAGATATATTGGGTTAGTCCCTAATTTTGGTATTTAAAATATGCATAGAATCAAATGCACTTAGGAGACTAAACGATTTTTAGCTAGGAAGATAAAGATTAATTCATGGTATAATTTAAGCTTTAGATGAATAAAATCGCCCCAGAAATAAGAAAGATGAGGGGAAACTAGTTTTTCATAAATGAACAGAGAGACAAAATATGCCTCATTTTGGGATTCGCAATACCCCGTTAGCCCCCTGCTTTCCGATACGCCGGATGTGCTAGTATAAATGGACCTTGCCCTTGCCAAATTGGGGCCATAAGATTTGAAAAACACAGCGGGTATTACTTATAAGACCAGACTCTTATCTGGCACTATCCTGGTATCACCTGATACAACTTTTTGTCCAGGATATCTTATATTTTAATAACATCTCAACCCTTTCGCGACAATTATATTGAGGAATTTTATGATGCATTGATAGAAATTGCTGATGACGAGTCAGTAGACAAAATGGCGAGACATGAAGCTGAAAACCTTGCCCTAAAACTCAGAGATTTTAAATTTTTATGTTGTCTGATTATATGGCACTATGTTTTAAACGAAATTAATGTTGCTAGTAAACTGTTGCAAAGCATAAAAATGGAATTGACTAAAGCCATAACAACTTTGAGAAATTTTCTCCAAAGCCTTAAGAATCTCAGAAATGATGAATCATTTCAAAATTTTCTTGTTGATGCTACAACATTAGCTGAGAAAGTTGAAGCTGATCCTGATTTGATACCAACGTTTGAATGTACTAGAGTGCGTCGGCAGAAAAAGCAACACAACTATGAAGCAAGAGATGAACCTATTTTGGATCCTTCTTCTTCGTACACTCTCAGACGTGCACTTGAACGTTCTCAAAGAAAGCAGTAGTCAGTTTGAGGCTATTTGAATCCCCGTAAAGCTTTTCCACGAAAGGAGCTAGTGTCGGCCATATGCACTTTCTCTGTACCACATATAAGGGGCAACAGCTTTCAGTCATTTTATCCTCTTCATTGCTGATGAGGTTACAATGAGATGGGATACATTGGATCACAACACTTTTGAATCGTTGACAAAGTTTGTGGAGCACTACTATGAGATCATCCAGGTCTGTATTATTGTGGCTTTTCAACGTTGCAATTACTGACTGTGCATCAGTAAAGAAAGCAACTTGTCTCTCTGCGCTTTCTTCTGTCAATATAACCTTTGCTGCAGTTTTCAAAGCCTCTGCCTCTGCTCTGAAGTTGCTGGAGAATCGCCACTGACAGCCTTTTTTCTGCACCAGTGCTTAAGGTCAGAAAGACACCCCCACCTCCATTTTCTGGTGCATTTGTTGCTGATCCATCTGTGTATGCATGGGTCTAGGTGTCGCGTGGGTAATGTTTCTCTGTGTATTTTGTCGCTATGGATTTTCTATCTGTTGCAGTTTTGCTCTTTTTTCTTTCAATTCCAGGAATGTTTTCTATCATTTTAGGGAAACGATTTTGTTTCCAAACTGGAAGCTTGTGTGCAGTGTAGATGGGTTTAACAGTGGATATTTCATCTATGGATTCTGATCTCATTTGTGGTTTAGTTGATTCTACAAAATTGCTTCGTTTGAGTCTTTGCCTTCTAAGAGCATTTATTCTATGGCTCATTGGGTGGTCTGTTAGTCTTTTGAATTTTTTCGGTCTGTTGCTGAGCCCTGCAGTCTCATCTATCTGTCATTGGCTGGAGACCTGTAATCCTTTCGAGTTATTTTGGATCCCAAAACTAAATTCAAAATTGAATTTTTCTTTTTTATTATTGATGTTGCAACTAATTCTATTGAAGAAAGGTTCGAGCAATTGAAACATCACAGTTCACATTTTTCCTTTTTATATTACATCCCTAAATTTAAATCTGGGACGACAAATGAGCTCTTAAACAAATGTAAAAACCTAGAAGGCGTTTTAACACATCAAGAAAATAGAGACATTGATGCCATTGAGCTATGTGATGAACTGAAAGTAGTATCCAAATTAGTACTAGAAAATACACCGCCAAAATTGAAGTTCTTTGTTACATTATTAAAAATAACATTGCTCCTAATGTCACTATAGCCTTAAGAATATTACTAACTTTGGCTGTAAATGTAGCAAGTGGTGAGCGTAGTTTTTCCAAACTGAAGCTTATTAAAACTTATTTACGCTCAACAATGGCCGAAACTAGATTGGAAGGACTTGCCATGATTTCAACTGAACATGAAATCGGTCATAAATTAGACTTCGCAGACCTTATTTCTGCTTTTGCAAATATGAAAGCAAGAAAAGTGTCTTTTTAAGCAGTACATACTTCAAACAATATACATTCAAATAATGTGAAAATAGTGCTAAAAACTATAACATGTACATACTATAGTTAAGTGTTTGTGACTCAACAGTTCATCGTTCCACATGAGAAGAGCATCCCCTATATGTAAGTAATGTAACTACATTTATTTCATATAATTGTCTCTAATAAAGTCAGTGGTTTATTTTATGACTATACAGTATTTTCATCAATTTATCAATACATTATTATTAATGGTACTATTTAAAATTAGGCTAATGGTTATGAAATTAATGTTGAAGCTTGTTTAACATAATGGTTTTAAAAATGTCAAACGTTAATTTGAGGTTGGGCTGTGCGGCAAGGTATGGTATTGCACGGGGCGGCAAAATTCCTAGGGCCGACCCTGCGTCCATCTCTCTTATAAAGTTGGCAGTTTGTCTCAGTCTTCCATCGTCATCACCAAACAGTTTCTCACCAGGCGGCGGAGTCGGTCATTTTTTAGTTGAAGTCGGTACAAAAAAAATGGCTGGACTTGAATTGTATGACTAGTAAAATAAATTGTAGACGTAGTCGGGAGTCGGAGTGTGACTTTCTAAAATTTAAGTAGTCGGGGAATGTTTCGGCCGACTCCACAACCGTGGGTTCTCCCTCAGCTGGGTTGGAGAAGGGCCATACTGCCTCTCTGCTTCTCCCTAAGAAATTAACAGTCTTGGACATCATGCTACACATTTAAAGTAACAAATGTTCAAAATGTCTACCGCCTCCAACAACGAACTGTTCACAGCAGGGACGTACTTAAAGTACTTAGCACCCGGGGCGGATTCTAAGTTTGGATCCCCCCTCCCCCATAAAGAAACACACTTGCAAGTATATCTTTAGCAGTCAGTGTTATCATAATAGTGTCAGATGGCACCCCCTCCTGGCTGTCACCTGGGGCGGACCGCTCCTATCACCCCCTTCCCCACCGCCACCCAGTACACCACTGCTTCACAGTGATAAGCAGCTGATTTGCATTCTATATTGTTACCAAATGAAAAGTGACACGTGCAATTTTAATGTGATGCCTCAGGGTTTTCAGTGTGCGCGTGGTGAGATGAAGACAACTTTCTTTAGAATACTTTCCAAGTGATAATCTAAAGTCATACTCATTCGTTTTCGAGCATTATTCTGTTAAATTCCTGCAAAATATTAAAAATCATATCACATTATGATTGAGTTATATGTATTCGAAGTACGTACACATAATTTTGAAACACCCTGTTTATTAATAAAGAGACAAGGCATGTACTGTCTATGGGGAATGAAATGTCATTTCCTATTTTTTAAAATTTGTGTATCCTCACTTTGTATCCACTGGATATACACGGAACAAATGTTAATACAATGTGAAATAACTGCCATTTGACAAATAAGTCTTATATTTAATTCCAGAAACAAAATGAAATCTAAATGGTGCATAAATTGATGTTACAGGAGACAGATAAAATTACTTATTGCCATGAAGTTATATGTTGAACAAACCGGATCTCAACATTGAACTGTATTGTCAGTCCCCCATTTTATGAATGGCACGTTAATTGTCATTATTGTGATGTTTATTTCATATAACTGGTTTAATACTGGTGAAGAAAAAAAAGTTGAAAAATAAGAAATGATGTTTCAATCATCACTGTAGTGATTAAATTGTTTTGAGGGTTGTAATTACAAGCCATCAATGCACTGCACGAGCACATGCCGTTCTTTTGCGCAGACTTCCTGCAAGGGAAGCAACTGCGGTGGCGAACGCACGTTCCTTACGTTGTGAGAAATGCAGAAAGAGGAATCGAATAATAGGTATAGCTAAAAAGTTACTACTCAGATTTAAGTTTTCATCTCTTACGAATTTGAAATTTTCTTGGGAATACATTAGCAACCTCCGTCCTAATATAAGCAAGGACCAGTGTGCCTGCTCTTGCCTGACCCCTACCCGCGCAGACCTGTCCAGATTGATATAACCTACCAAGAGTAAAACTCCCGCTGACATAGCTCTGGGGATTGTCAGGGTACGCAAGCTGTCATACCGAGACAATGTATAGGCACCAATGATGGCAGTTTACATAGTTGAAAAAAACAAACACGATAGCATTACAAAGTAGTCCTTGGTCTGTAATCCCCTGTGTCGGTCTTGGAGCGGTTGGCACAGGACAAAGAGGACTTGGTATGAATTTGTTAACCACACCACCCCTAGTGTGCCATATCAATCAATACCCTTTAGCTCCCCAAGGGGCATAGGCCTTCAACAAACACATACCAAGTCCTCCTGTCACGTGCCATCCGCTCAAGGTGTTTAAATGTTTTCCTAATCTTTTTCACTTATCTAGCTCTCTTCTCCATATGTTTTTTGGTCTTCCTCTGCCCCTCTTTCCCTGGGGATTCCAAAATGTGACATAATTGTGTGCTCTCTTCTCCTCTCCGGCAGTATTGAACTACATTTGTTGTGCGTACTGAATTAGGTGCATAATTCTGAACTTAGCACTCTCTCTTTCCCTACTGTCATTGTTCACGTTTCATGTTTCGACTCATGACAGGGCCAGACAAGCGTATCGCCCATCCCTGAGAGATTATCCGAGTCCCTAAAACGTGATACTACCACATTGACTCCATGTAAATGCGAGCACGAAGTATTTGCTTAAGATTGCATATTTACTTGCGACTCGACAGGAAAAATGTAAGAAGTTGTATCGTAAACATTACCAAGAATTGTCAGATGTAGCAGCTCCATTTACGGAGAATGACTGAAATTTTCAAACGCATGAGTCATACAGAATACTACATGAGGAAAAATTTTCATAATATGAAATTTAAATGTATTGGCTGGCTTCTGAGGCGCCAATAAACAACCGCGCTGATTGGGAGTTTGTCAGAAAACGCCAGATGGAAGTATGGGCCGGGAACTTACGATATAACGTAGGAAAAGTTTGACATACGGCACTGCATTCTCGAAATCGTCAAAGTAGACAGCTCGGACCTTGCCACAGAAAAAAATAGAGTCAGGACTCTGATTTTTTAGGAACGGAAAACGTTTTAGAGCATCTTTTACCCACTGGTAAAGAAAACTCGCCAATATTAATACGGAACCAGATTCTTACAGAAACTACTCACAGTCACAGAGGAATTCTACAATAAGAAATTATATCCCAGACGTGTGTTCGAGGCCTTTGTGAACAAGATGTAAAAGATTTGCCTAGTTACTAGGGAGAGTTGTACATATTTTTATACTTTGAATTTTACTGGTTTATACTAGCTAGGAGTGTTAAAGATTCAAACGAGGCTGGCAACCTCTGTCACGGATTGCTTCCCCTGCTTTTCAGTAGTGGTCCAACAGTGGCCAAAACTCAAGAGTATCTAAATGGGTCGTCTAATGTGTCTACCTTTGCACAAGATTACTCTTGGCAGAGATGTAAATAGAAGGTTAATGACGCTTCTACCTTACGGGAGATTCACAAGATAATTAAGAAGTCAAGAACAATGCTGCTTAGCACTGAACATTTGTTTACTTGTATCTATTCGTCGCCATTTGTGAACGATTTAAGCAATCGTTTTAGCCCGTTCAAGCCCCCGGTTGCTGTAATCCAACGAAATTCCTCTTATAAGTAATGGCTCTTTAGATGTAAATATATCTATGTATATATAGATGTATGTTTTAAAGAATCTTGCTCAAACGTTCGCTTTCATACATATAAAAATTGAATCGACTATGGTTGTTTAGTTTTAAAACAACATGTAACAAATTTAATAATGAATTAGTCTTTAACAGTTAAAATAAGGAGGGAATGATGAATTTTGCTGTAAATACAAGTTTTCGTCACGGAGACGTAGGTGAGGATTTATCAAAGTCCGTTGCTTTCGCCTTTTTTACAAGGAAACTTAACTTTAGGTGAGTCCTGTCGCCGTGGTTTTCGTCACTTCTTGGTGATGAGTGTACTTCTCTCACGCGAGTGGCGTAGTAACTTCAGTACTTCGAACCGTCTGATGGCTTGTAACCACAAGTAGTCTTGTACCAAGAACATTTTTAGACAAAACGGAAAACAAATACCCCTGCTAAGTACATTTGTGGGCTACCAATTAACAGGCACATTCTCGCTGTTCACCCACCAATGTTAATCTCTCAGAAGAATAAAATTCCCGAGTACACAGTGTAGCTCAGGGAATATGAATAAAATTCACCTTATTCCTCTGGGTATTTGCTGGGAAAATGTGTCTGGACAGCGCGAATAATGAGTTGCCTGAGTTACAATTAACGAAGTGCATATATCTCATAAAATATTATACACTTTAGGCATATGTGATATAATCATCACTCATCTCTGCTCCGTTCGGAGTCTGGGGTCACCTCTGCTGTCGGTTTTCCGCACAACTAGCTAGAAGAAATCACCAGCGCTTGCTGTAGTGGTTTATGAATATACAAGTTTCATATGTTGAGGTTGCCAGCCTCGTATAAAACCACTTAGCAAGAAAACATGTCAAATTTACATTTGTAATGTAATTGTTACACATACCCCAAAGTTTTGGGAATACACAATCTTCTCACGTAGGTTAGGATGGACGCGAGCAACTTCGGTTATATGCTCTCGAACCACTTGGTCTGGAAATTTTGAATCTCTTTTATGACGGGTGAATCTGCAAAACACTTGGTCTGGGAAAGTTTCTCTTATGACGGGTGATCCAACTCCTAGGTTTCCAGTCTTCGTATTTTAAGTCCTGGTCCCTTAACTTTTTCTGTATTTATAAAGACGGACTTACCTTTTAAGGTTTGAAGTTTTCCAAATACTTCGATCTGTCACATAATATAGGAATACTAAGTCCGATGTCTCACTGGCTTCTGGGAGCCGCTCATATGACGTGCGCTGCAGTCTTTCTATTCTGTGTCTCTGATTTCACTATATTATATGTGCAGTTCTCAGTTCACATCACAGATGGTGCTTCCGTTGGATGTTTCAATAGGATCCATAGTTTATTCCGGCTTCTTACTTTAATCTAATCGTAAGCTCTTTAGCACTGGGTTTAGGTGTCTAATTTCAAAATATCCCCCACGTGTTTTAAAATATTAAATTTAATATTCCAATGCGTGACCTCTTTCAAATCATGCGGTAATATTTCCGCCCACTCACAAAAACATGTGACCATCTGTGCCTGGCGTAATGTTTTCCGCCAAGATGTCTACCCATTCAGATTATCTGTAACAATCACCAGAGATCGTCCCACAAAAAACGATAAACGCATCTACCCTCTGTGTAATCTTCCAGACAAACAGACACCGCCGTCGGCAACCCAGGCAGACAATCTTGGGTTCTTTTCATGTCGATCGGACGAAATCGTGTTGTCACCAGCTTTTCACCTGGGGTCAAATGTTGGACCGACGCGTTTCAAAAGATGGTCAGACTGAGAGGATAGATAAGCGTATGACCGGAATAATTACCTGGTATTATCGCATTTACCTTGCGGAACGTAAACAATTCGGCGTGTAAAGCAGATACGTCCGTAGGGGAGAAGAGTGTCAGAGACTTCACCCTACTAGATCCAGCATAGAGCAAAGTAATTAATGAAAAGGCATGATTTATGCCAAATAATAAGCGAATTGAATGGGAGAAAGAGAAATACGAAGAAAAGAAGGGATACTGTCGGAGTGGCTGAAGGTGTGAGAGAGCCACCAAAAGAACACGTACAGACGTTTTGTCACAACCTCATCGTGTGAAAAGGATACATTCATGAACCACCACATCAAGCGCTGGGGATTGCTTCATGTTAGTTCTCACGGAAGAATCGAAAGCAGAGGTAATCCCAGGCTCCAAGTGGAGAAAGGAAGTGGATGATGATGACATCATATGTATATTATTATTTGTAATGAGTTGTATGTATGTTTAAAGTTGTTCCTTCAGACACAACCCACTTGCCGCTGTCCAGTTGAAATTTTGTCATTACATTTAACTAAACGAATGGTGACTTTGTTATCACAACCCCTGAGTCATATGATATACACTCAGGGAGAGTACAAATTCTGATAAAAAAAATTGGTGACGGACAGCGGAGAAAGGCGCCTGAGCTAAATCAGGAAAACAAACACTTAGAAGCGGAATGTGTTCTTTTATTTCCTCTAAAGTTGGTGGTATGGATTGGAGAGACCATTTGAGGTTCTACTCACGTTACCGGCTGTACTAGTCTGTGGTTTGAAGCTTGAGATCGATACGTGAAACCTACATCCCACGGGTGGTAAAGATCCCTGCCTTGACCGGAAGCGGTTACCTCCAGAATCCATTGGAGACGTGCCCTTGCCACAGAGACGAAGTGACGGAACTAGCACCAACATTTCAGTAATTCGGCAGCAAAGTTATAAGTTTAGCAGGCCACCTTAAAAGACTATATTTTTATCTCCCAAACCGAGATCTATAATGAACCATAAATTTCTCATAATTACTATTTCATATTTGTTTACATTTGTTTCAAAGTAATTGAGCATTAAATTTGTATATGTTGATTTTGACAAATTCATAGTTGAATTAATCATTACAGAGAGAAAGGCATATGTATGATCCAGAACCTCTAGTATATATATATATATATATATATATATATATATATATATATATATATATATATATATATATATATATATATATATATATATATATATATATATATATATATATATATATATATATATATATATATATATATATATATATATATCTATATATATCGAGCTATTAAAGGAATTTCGCTGAATTAAATCAGATGAGGGCTTGAACGAGCAACTCATTTATATCCATCTTCACAAAAGGGGTCAGATACAAAGTTAACGTGCTAAGACTCATTCAGCATTGTTCTTGACGTCTGAAATATCTTGTGCACTACCTCGAGGTAGAAGCATCATTATCCTTCTATCTAAAACTCTGCCAACGGTAATCTTTGAAGACCCACATTAGATACGCTAGGTTTTGGCCACTGTTGGACCACTACTGCGGAGCAAGGGGAGGCAATCCGTAACACAGAACAATGACTGCCTTGTAATGCTATCAACCGGTTTCTTGTCTGGTTCTTGTCATCAGTTCCACATTTGTGACTTTTTCATACCATTTAAATCCCTCTGTTCTACGTAAGCACCCATTTATGAAAATCTGTAGCTGTTTGGTTGTTGTTTTTGTTACCGTACTCTCCTTGTTTCAGAGCCATACAACAGGACTGACTTGACATTTGAGTTGAAGATTCTTATTTCCGCAACCAGACGATACGTCAAGGCCTAAAAACCCAACCCCTGCAGACCAAAGTAGAACAGTCCCAACTAAGATGGTTTGGCCATGTCTGCAGAATGGGAGAAGATCGGTTACCACGACAAGCATGGGAAACTAAGAGCCAGAGATCCAGACCTCCAGGACGACACAAAGTCCGCTGGGAGGACAACATTAGACAATCTTTGAAGGACTGAGGACTAGGATGGAACCAAGCCAGGAGGAAGACAGCCGATAGAATAGTATGGCGCTCTCTCTTACAAACCTCTACACCTCACGGTAGAAGAGGAACGAATAAGTAAGATAGATTCTTATTTTCATGTTGGACTTGATTTCTCTTGTTCTCCATACGTTTCACTCTGCAATGAAAGCTCCTCTTGCTTTTTGTATTCTTATATTGATATCATTGACTCCGTTTTATCGTTGAGTTCAGTTTATACTGGTGAAGTGGTAGCTTAAAACGCGAATGGTTAAAATGAACGAATGTCAACAATATTCTTCAAACGAACTTCAACAAGTAGTATTGAACTGGGTGAACTGGGCAAGTACTGGCAGTACAGAAGTCGGTGGTGACTGTACATAGATTTTATTCAACACAGCACATACGGAGTGGACAAGACTAACATCGTCACAGGCGCAGAAATCATACGTCAACATGTTGATAATTACTTTTAAAGTTCCTGAAGATTCTCTACTAATAAAGTCCTCTGACTCAAGTGACTGAGGATCACAAAACTGTTACCATATACTATTCTGCTCATTCAAGTCCATTGACCTTCCTTCAAGGACGTCCATCATGGTAACGTATTCATACTCCAGGATAAAATTCTTCCATATCATACTTCACAATCCCAGACTTTCTCCATACATCCCGTTATATATAGTATATAGTTTTCAAACAAAGTCATACATGATAATACGAACAGGTTAGAGATTCCAGTTGACTAACCTCTCCCATTCTATGCCACGCTTCTGGCATTGTAGTAACAGCATATTAAACATGTGAAGCATATAAATTCATTAACTTGATTTCTTGTAGGTATTCTCCCTCTACGAAAAGATTCAAAGGCTATCGACTCCGTGTGTCCAATTCTAGGAATGTCATCTACGATGAATTCCCGCTAGACCATTAATAGGAGCGGCCTGATACTTTAATGTACATAAATAAACATGCCATAAGAAATGGGGCGACACTTACTTTATACTTCCACTATTGACTTCGCCATGAAGATCAATAGATACGAATACAACTGATGGCTATTTCACATTTGCCAAAAATCAAAGGATAACACAGCGGACATAAATATGGTCCGAGCTGCCCCATTCATGACGTCAGAAACTACTCAACTAGGTTACACGTGCGTCCAAAGCAACTCACCCTGCATTGTGCACGTCAGTGCGTGAATCAATCGAACGCACAAATAATATAACTATATAAAACTGGTGCGTACATTTGGCAGGACCGAAGACTACCCCCGTAGGTAATAAATGTACGTAACAGCTCCCTTATCACCTCCCCTTAAAAAAATTAATTCTATTAATTTTTTTCGAACTAATTACTCGAGAGAGGTGAGTCAAAACTACAACAAGATTTATGACATGCATAAAATTATATCACCCGTGTGTTACCGGGGCCCGAAAGGGGAGCAAAGAATAGTAACACTGTCCCCTGCCAAGCATGTCGTAGAAGGCGACTAAGGAGGGTTGGGCATGGGGCCGGTTACCCCATCCTGTAAAAAAAATTTAAACCACAAAAAACTTCAACAAATATGGACAAGTCAAATAAAGAAAATAAAACACAGCCATCCAAGACAGGGGAAGGTCCTCTCGCGGGGAGGCGTATGATGCAACACAGAGAAAGCCGAAAGGAATCTGTGTTGCTGACTAACCTTCTTTCTTCTAGGAGAACTTCCAGATTTGGCACCTGGAATGTTCGGACATTGAACGAACAAGGGAAAGTGGAAGGGGGTAGACAGGAAGAAACTCATCACAGGTGAATTGGTGCTGTCCTCAGGACACGAAGACGAAAGTTCACACCACAGTGAAGGGGTAGCTCTTATGTTATCTAAAGAAGCACAGAAAGCACTCATTGAATGGGAAGCTGTGGGACCCAGAATAATAACAGCTATTTTCAAAACAGCTAAAAAGAAAATTCATGTCAATGTCATCCAATGTTATGCACCAACTAATGACAAAGAAGAGTCTGTGAAAGAAGCATTTTATACTAAACTACAGGAAATTATGGATAAAGTAAAAAGAAGAGACATCATAATTTTGATGGGTGACATGAATGCAAAGATAGGTACAGTCAATACCGGATTTGAAGAAGTCATGGGAAAACATGGGCTAGGAGTAATGAATGAAAATGGAGAACTATTCGCAAACTTCTGTGCTTCAAATCAACTGGCTATAGGAGGAAGCATGTTTCCACATAAGAGAATACACAAGGCAACATGGATATCACCAGACCATAGAACAGAAAATCAGATCGATCATATATGCATAAAGAAGAAGTTTAGATCATCATTGCAGGATGTAAAGGTATATAGAGGAGCAGATGTGGCATCAGATCACCATCTTCTGATAGCCAAAGTAAAAATGAAACTCAAGAGATATGCAACAATGCAAAATTATAGACAACAGTTTAATGTAGGACAGCTAAGAAATCAAGAAACAAGAGACAAATTTGCGGTCACAGTATCCAACAAAATTCCAAGTGCTCCAACAGTTGGAAGATGTAGAGAATACAGAAGACTATTGGCAGCAGGTCAAAACGGTATGGAAGGAGACATGTGAAGAAATACTGGGGAAAAGGGAAAGACAACAAAAAGCATGGATAACAACAGAAACCATCAATAAGATAAAAGATAGAAAAAACAAGAAAGCAGAGTTAAACACAAGCAAAACCAGAAGTTCCAAAGCCAAGGCTCAAGAAGTGTACACAGAAGCAAACAAAGAAGTAAAAAGAAGTATCAAAAGAGACAAGAGAAAGTATATTGAGGAGTTGGCAAGAGAGGCAGAAGATGCTGCAGCCAAAGGAAATATGAGAGAACTGTATAGCAGCACAAAGAAGCTAACAGGGAAATACAAGCAAACAAGTTGCCTCATAAAAGATAAGAATGGGAAACTGCTCAGCAATATACAAGAGCAAATGAAGAGGTGGACGGAATATTTTGGGGACCTTCTCAATAGACCAGCTCCACAAAACCCGCCGGACATCCAGCCAGCAGAAGAAGAGCTACAAATTAACGGTGAAAGACCAACGAAGGAAGAAATAAAGAAAGCCATAAAGCTTCTAAGAGATGGAAAAGCGTCTGGACCTGATGGCATTCCAGCAGAGGCCATCAAAGCAGATATCGACACGGCTACAGAGATGTTATATAAATTACTTGGTAAAGTCTGGGAAAAAGAAGAGATACCAGCAGAATGGAAGGAAGGATATCTGGTTAAAGTTGCCTAAGAAGGGAAATTTACAAGAGTGCACAAATTATAGAGGAATAATGTTACTATCAGTGCCAGGAAAGGTATTGAACAGGATTATCCTTGAGAGATTAAAGGAGTCCATAGACAAGAAATTGAGAGATGAACAAGCAGGTTTTCGACAAAACAGATCATGTACAGACCAGATAGCCACTTTGAGAATAATAGTTGAACAAAGTCTGGAATGGAATTCACCACTATACATCGGATTTGTGGACTACGAAAAAGCATTTGACAGTGTGGACAGAGAATCACTTTGGAAATTGATGAGGCATTATGGAGTTCCCCTGAAGATCATTAATTTAATAAAGAAAACCTATGAAGACATGACGTGCAGAGTTCTTCATGAAGGACAGCTTACAGAACCATTTGGGATAAGAACAGGAGTGCGACAGGGATGCCTCTTGTCTCCATTTCTTTTCTTGCTGGCAATAGATTGGGTTGTGAGATCATCGACAACACACAACAGAAATGGAATCCAGTGGACTCTGACTAAGCAGTTGGATGATCTGGATTTTGCTGATGACTTGGCTCTCCTGTCCCATAAACGTAATCAGATGCAGGACAAATTGAAAACACTCGATGAGAGGTCACAGCAATTGGGTCTGAAAATACACAGGGAAAAGACAAAAATAATGCGAATAAATGCAGGTAATGAAAACAGGGTTGAACTTGAAGAAACACCAATACAAGATGTAGAATCATACACATATCTTGGCAGTAATATAGACAAAGTTGGAGGGACAGACAGCGATATCAAAATAAGAATACAAAAGGCAAGAGGAGCTTTCATTGCATTGGGAAATATATGGAGATCAAGAGAAATAGGATCCAACACGAAAATAAGAATCTTCAACTCAAATGTGAAGTCAGTCCTATTGTATGGCTCGGAGACATGGAGAACAACAAAGACAACAACCAAAAAGCTACAGACTTTCATAAATGGGTGCTTGCGTAGAATAGAGGGATTAAAATGGTATGACAAGGTTACCAATGTGGAACTGATGACAAGAACTGGACAAGTGCCAGTGGAACAAGAGATGAGAAGAAGACGATGGCGATGGATAGGACACACACTGAGGAAACATGTTGATAGCATTACAAGGTAGTCCTTGTTCTGGAACCCCCAGGGCAAGAGAGGCAGAGGAAGACAAAGAAGTACGTGGAGAAGAGAGTTGGAAACAGAGGTGAAAATGATGAGGAGAACATGGAAAGAACTTGAGATGATGGCACGTGACAGGAGGACTTGGCATGTGTTTGTTGAAGGCCTATGCTCCTTTGGGAGTGGAGGGTTATGAATGAATGAATAAAATTATATCATATTAAGAAAAGAATATTAAATGAAAACAATATAACTAAATGATAGTATGCATTAAAGCACACATCCACCATCGACCTACTTTGGAACGATGTGGTAATATTCGAAGTAAAAAGAAGTTGAAAATGAAAATGAAATAAACTATAAAAAAAAGATGATAATAAAATTCAACCAAATTTTTTTAAAAGAAATTTGAAACATATGATTTCAAAAATGAAAATGAACAGCAACACTGATGATGATCAATGATAAAAGAATCAATAAAACAGAAAATTTTAAAATACAACATGCAAAATGAAACAAAGCATAATTAAACACTTTAAGAAGCAACGCACTTACTATTTCCTAACACTAGTAAGTTTGACTAGTTATCTAAAAGTGAGATATCATGTAGTGGGATACGTGAATACACGTATTGCGAAACACTAATAAAGTTAGTAGATGTGTGATTTATAATCAAGCAAATTGATTAAATTGAATTATACTAATTAATAGTACTTAATTTATGAACAAATAACTAATTACTAATTTATTCTAAGTGATTTCAATTTCACTCATTGTTAATATTCTTTTAGAACTAGTTAAATCGACAAGAATATGTTCTCAATGTACCATGTCTGAAATAAGTTTACGAACACGATATGTAGTGTAATATGTTCCATCACAATAGTGAATGTCTATTTGTCACTCTTACCAATGTTTCCATACTAAAAAAAAATTTTACTTTAATATCACTGTTCCTGTTCGAACAAAACGTTACTTCACAAGAAATAATGTTATAATCCATACGTAAGTATATTCTGAAAGTTATATATATACGAATACTGCAGAACTACACATAGTCTCCACAGATGTATAATCAGTGACCATGTACAAAGTTATTCATGTTTCTGTGAGGACGTTTCACCATCTGGAAGTGGTTTAATTTCGACATGTTCACTAGGGCATCTTGAAAGACAGTCTGCAAACACATTCTGTACTCCAGGAATAGCTCGTATCTCAAAATGGAACGGTTGAAGCGCAATAGCGTAACGCGCTGACTTTGATGACTTCACGTTCCCTGTGTTCAGTGCTGTAAGAGCTTTCTGGTCGGATTCCACCACAAAGTGTGATCCGAGGAGATAACGATCCAGTTTTGTGATTGACCAGACAAGAGCGAGGAGCTCTTTATCCAGAACGGAATACTTCATCTCGCTCGTCGTAAGCTTTCTGGATACGTACATAACCGGAAATAAGGTGCCTCCGTATTCCTGCATCAAAACTGCCGCGATAGCGTAGGAAGAAGCATCACTGCGAAGAACAAAGGTGAGATCTTTGTTAGGCAACCTTAAAAAAGGCTTATTTGAAAAAAATTGTTTTATATAATCTAAAGCCGTTTGATGATCCTGCGACCACTTTATTATATTAGATGTGCCTTTCTTCAGTAACGAAGAAAGAGGTGCAGTTATAGTAGACAAATGAGGGATGAATTTAGAATAGAACTGTATTAGTCCTAAGAGCGACCTCACTTGTTTTTTTGTCTTAGGTGCTGAGATGTTTAAAATTTTAGAGACGTTACTGTCTTCTGTATACATTAAACCGCGACCTATACGGTGACCAAGAAATGAGATGTCATGAAAACCGACAAAAGCCTTTGAAGGTTTCGCTGTTAAGTTATAATCCCGTAAGGTAGAAAGTAAAGATTTTAAACCCTGAATATGTTCATCCCAAGAGTCACTGAAAAGACAGATGTCATCTATATAAGTAATGACATCGGGACGATGAGACAATATGCGGCGCATCATGCGTACAAAGGTAGCTGGCGCATTCATTAGACCGAATGGCATAAAATTCCATTGAAAAAGACCCCGTGGTGTCGAGAAAGCGGTGAATGGCTTTGCTTTAGGGGTTAATGGCACTTGCCAATAACCCTTTGAAAGGTCAAATTTCGAAAAGAATGTGGCATGAGATAATTTCTCTAATAAGTCGTCTAAAAGAGGTAATGGTTCCGCATCGAATTTTGTAACTTTGTTTAATTTCCTGTAATCTACGCAAAGACGTATATTGTTGTCCTTCTTCCTAATGATTACCATAGAAGAAGAATATGGTGATGAAGATGGTTCAATTATATTTAATTGAAGCATCTCATCCAATTCCTTATCAACCTTATCACGAAAGTGTAAAGGAATAGGATATGGGCGAACTCGAATAGGTGTATCGTCAGTCAGAATAATGTCATGTTGGATGACTGACGTATGACCTGGGATGTCAGTGAGGACATCCTCATACGTGTGTAGAATATTAGAGACTTGCTGACGTTGATCATCAGTAAGAGTAGATGAGATAGTAACATCATTCCATTTCTCAGTGGAATGGAGTGGTACAACTGGTATTGGTAGTTGTACATCATCGAAAGAAGATTCCTCTTCTTGGATGACTGACAAACTAGAATAGTGTTGAATAGGAGGTGTAGGATCGTCAGTTGCTTGGAACACTGATTGTAGATAATCAGGACGTGAGTAATATTCCTTCAACATATTAATGTGGAAGGTTTTATGTTTACCATTAACATCAACGATGTAGTCGACATCGGATATTCTTGAGATGATCCTGAAAGGACCTCTCCAGGTAATTAAAAGACGATTATTATGCGCAGGGAGTAATACAAAAGCTTCATCACCAGGTATGAGCTGGCGAAGACGTCTATACTTGTTTGCAAATAGACGAGCTTTTTCTTTGGCTTGTTCGGATGATGCAGTAGCTAATCTACAAGCATCTATGATTCTCTTTCTCAGAGAGATCACATACTCATAAGAGGATTGAGTTTCCTCTTCAATATTCTCGTCAACCAATAAGTCGTGGATTAACGACATCGGACCGCGTGGTTGCATGCCGAAAACAAGTTGAAATGGAGAAAACCCCGTTGCTTGATTTTGTACTTCGCGATACGCAAAGAGACAAGCGGGTAGGACCCGATCCCAGTCTTGGGGATGGTCTTGAGTCATCTTACCCAACAACTGCTTGAGTGTCCTATTTAGACGCTCAATTAACCCATTTGACATCGGATGATAAATAGAACTTAGAGATCTGTCTATACCTAATGTCTTCATAACTTGAGACATGGATTCAGAAATGAACTGAACCCCATGATCCGACAAGATTTTCCGTGGAAAACCAATGCGTGAGAAGATTAACATCAATGCCTCTGCTACACTGGCAGATGAAGTGTTCTTGAGAGGGATGGCTTCAGGCCAGCGAGTGCACATATCAATGCACGTAAGATATGCGTATGCCCTCTAGCAGATGGTAGCATAGGACCAATAATGTCTATAGCCATTTTATCAAATGGTCTAATCGGGATGTCC
Organism: Oreohelix idahoensis; assembly: GCA_024509875.1. NCBI lineage: Eukaryota > Metazoa > Mollusca > Gastropoda > Stylommatophora > Oreohelicidae > Oreohelix > Oreohelix idahoensis. Next base: position 653,965 of record JAMPIV010005809.1, read on the forward strand.
GCAGCTTGAATAGGAGCCGCATGAAATGGACCCCGTACCTTAACTTCTTGACATATCAAACAGGACCGACAATAGAGAGTGATGTCCTTATGGACGCCTGGCCAGTAGAATGCCGAAAGCACTCTGGATTTGGTACGCGAAAAACCCATATGGCCCGCACATTGCGAGTCATGCGCATGTCGTAATATACGAGATCTCATACAGGATGGGACTATAATCTGAGAACATAAGGATGAATCCTTTTCTCGTATTACTCTAACCAAAATCCCATTTTTAAGTATAAAATCATGTCTAGATTTTGCAAGTTTGTTGCTGGTATTATTTTTGTTCACATACTGAAAAAAATTTTTTAATGAATCATCATTCTTTTGCAATGTTGCAAACAACTCCCGTGAAATAGGAGCATCATCATCACAAGTGGTATGAACTGTAGGTTCCATAGGTGTATCATGCGACATATTAGTAGCTTGCGCTCTAGTCACTACTGCATTTGCAGTTTGAATATGTCGCTCTTCCCATTCAGCAATTTGCTGTGGTGTACACTCTTTAATACCATGTATGCGACCAAGTATTAAATCACAAATTGGATTCGGAAGGAGACAAGCTTGAATCTTTCCTGAAAAAAATGGTGTATTAAGATCAATAATAGCAGTGGCAAATGTTTCAATTGTGCCACCAAACGTTACACACTTGACAACCCGGCCCGTGGCACAACTTGGGTTGATCAGCGAAGTCCGGACGCCGACTGTGCTGCAACCTGAGTCAAATAGGAGAGAGCATGAAATATTGTTGACAAATCCCTTGTTAAACTTAAGAGAGCCCTGTCCCTGGTGTACTGACGCAGCAGTGGCCGTACAGACTGCAGGTAGACTAGGTAAGGTATGTCCGCAACGCAGCGTCGTGATCGCCCTGGGCTGGAAAAGAGTAGAGCATTCTGAACAATCTTTGACTTGGGTACAATCAAGAGAACAACACATAGCATTATGAGTTTCAGCTCCTTTACCCTGTTCAATGTTAGCCTGTGTATCACTAAAAGCGACATTAGAATGTCTATTCGTATTACTCAACGATCTATCTCGTCGACGCGATCGATTTTGATTTTTGTCATTAAAATTGCCATAATTGTAGTTTCTGCTAGAGTTAAAATTTGGATGAGTCCGATAATTTGTATAATTATCGTTATGATGTTGGTAAAATGGTTTATTTCCAAAAAAATTGTTTGTTTTGCGGACCCTGAGATCTTGATCTCCAGTTTTGTTTATTATAATGTCCTTGATTATTTTTTAAAATTATTGTTACCAAAATCTCGCGATCTGTGAGCCTGGTTCCAAGAAACATTAAATGGAGCAGATTGTTGAAATTGCTTCCCTTTGTAAAAATTACCATTGTTAAAATTGTCATTATTTCCCTTATTGACATATCTGTCAGCACTAAAAGAACGATTGCGTGAAAAAAATTGTTTTGTTGTGCTGCAAAAGCAACAGGCAATTCATTCTTAATCTGTGCATTACTTAGATCCATGTTTGGGTGAGCAGTGCAAAAATTTTTAGCATGCTGTTCTAAGTCTTTCATAGATAAAGGTTTCCGTTCGTGTAAAAATGCGAGAAATGTAGGATTTACAGACGAAAGTACCTTATCGCGCATCAGTAAATCGAAGAGACCTTCATACGACTTTTCAATTTTGGATAATTCGATCCATCTTTCTAATGTTAGTCGTATTTGTGACAGAAAATCACTAAAATTTTTGCTAGATTGAGGTAGTAATGTATGGAATCTTGATCGATATTGGTCTTCTGTCATTTGGAATTTTTGCAGAAGTGCCGCTCTAAGAGCATTATAGTCATTTTTCTCACCAATGCTGGTGGTATGATAAACTGCTAATGCGTCCCCTGTAAGTAATCTGGATAAATATGTACAGTATAGAGCTTTATCCACGTTATAAGACACACAAGTGGCCTCAAACCTATCCAGGAAGAATATCACGTCATCAGACGGGGGATTAAATTTTGGTAATTTAAGGTGAATTTCCTTAAAATTATCATGTCTGGATGAAGTTTGGCTTTCAAAAGTTCTCTGAGAATTAGCTTCCTGAGTTAACCTAAGTCTCTCATATTCTGACTCTGCTAATTTCAGTTCATGCTGTCGTTTTCTTTCATTCTCTTCCATCTCAAGCTGAAGTCGTTTTGTGTTTTTTGTTCAGCTATTAATCTTCTTTCTTGCATTTCTTTTTGTTTAACTTCCATTTCTTTTTCAGCTATTAATCTTTTTTTCTTCCATTTCCTTTTTAAGTCTATCTTCAGCCTCCCTTTGCTTCTGTTCTGCCTCTCGCTGAAATCGTTTCTCTTCTAATTCAGCGGCTAATCTCATTTTTTTTCTCCTCTTCCTCAGCTATAAATTTCCTCTTCTTTTCATCCTCCTCAGCAGTTAATCTCATTTTTTTTCTCCTCTTCCTCAGCTATAAATTTCCTCTTCTTTTCATTCTCCTCAGCCTCAATCCTTTTTTGATCTGCCTCAAATTTCAAATTTTCCAAACGTAAAGTTTCTAACCTTCTCTGATCAGCTTCTATTTCTTGAGCTTTCTTATATTCTGCAAGTGCAAATGCTTTTGCTTCCTCAGGAGCCATCTGAAGAGCTTTTGCTTGCTTAATGAAATAGTCTAAGGTAGCCATTATTCAATTTTATTATGTAATAATACTACTTAAAATTGTTACTACAACTAGTGGTTTTCGTTCCTGTTCTAGAACGGTAAAATCAATTTATATAATAGGCAATAATATTAATAATTAATAATGTAATTTATAACATGAAATGGTGTGAAAGCAATAACGTGACAGACAATAGCACAATACTGACACGACACGATAATCAAGACAAATGACTACAGTCGTAGAAATCAAATAAAATAAAATGTGGAACTAAAATAGAATGTCGTAAAAAATTACGATGACATCTACGATCCAATAATGCACAAGACAATTGACAACACAGTGTAAAAACATATGCTTTGTAAAAAAATGAACGACAGTCAGGTAAGATGGACAATAATCACATACAAAATACATCATGAAAATAAGGTACAAGTAAAAATAACTACCAAAAACAACAATTAAAACTTGACGAAACAGCTAAAACAGTCAGGTGTCACAGACTACCAGACACAGTGGACCAAAGATCCTTCTATGCTCACGCATAGGAACATTCCACTGCGGGAAGTCTGCAAAATAATGTCCTACAGAACGTCTGACGAAGAGCCCGAATTGGCTTCGAGATGGATCTCGTTCGTCAGATCAACCTCCCTACCTCCCACGAAGAATACACAACATATAACACTTAACACGAAAAATATGAATGTGGACATATCACGGAAGGCACAACTAAGCGTAATAAAGTGTACAACGGAAACACGTTATACTCATCTCGCGTGCAGGTAAAAAATCAATGTGCCTCGTCTCCGTGGATGTACGTCTACAGATAAAATACTTCGTTCTGCGTATCTAGATTACAGCTCGCACGCAATAATGATGAAGAGATGATCTCCAAGTAATCAGTCACTGTGAAACTTGACGTGGAGGTTGATTGAAGACCTTGACCTTGGTAAACGTAAGTTGAATCTGATTTCTCATCCCACTGGGTTCCAAGTTCGAGATGTTGGTGACTTGAAAGTTAAAATCTTCTTTTCACAGAAAAGTATTGAGTACGTTCTTTGGAAGTTAGTTATTTCCAGACCACACTGGCATACCAATTATTGTTGACTCCGTTTTATCGTTGAGTTCAGTTTATACTGGTGAAGTGGTAGCTTAAAACGCGAATGGTTAAAATGAACGAATGTCAACAATATTCTTCAAACGAACTTCAACAAGTAGTATTGAACTGGGTGAACTGGGCAAGTACTGGCAGTACAGAAGTCGGTGGTGACTGTACATAGATTTTATTCAACACAGCACATACGGAGTGGACAAGACTAACATCGTCACAGGCGCAGAAATCATACGTCAACATGTTGATAATTACTTTTAAAGTTCCTGAAGATTCTCTACTAATAAAGTCCTCTGACTCAAGTGACTGAGGATCACAAAACTGTTACCATATACTATTCCGCTCATTCAAGTCCATTGACCTTCCTTCAAGGACGTCCATCATGGTAACGTATTCATACTCCAGGATAAAATTCTTCCATATCATACTTCACAATCCCAGACTTTCTCCATACATCCCGTTATATATAGTATATAGTTTTCAAACAAAGTCATACATGATAATACGAACAGGTTAGAGATTCCAGTTGACTAACCTCTCCCATTCTATGCCACGCTTCTGGCATTGTAGTAACAGCATATTAAACATGTGAAGCATATAAATTCATTAACTTGATTTCTTGTAGGTATTCTCCCTCTACGAAAAGATTCAAAGGCTATCGACTCCGTGTGTCCAATTCTAGGAATGTCATCTACGATGAATTCCCGCTAGACCATTAATAGGAGCGGCCTGATACTTTAATGTACATAAATAAACATGCCATAAGAAATGGGGCGACACTTACTTTATACTTCCACTATTGACTTCGCCATGAAGATCAATAGATACGAATACAACTGATGGCTATTTCACATTTGCCAAAAATCAAAGGATAACACAGCGGACATAAATATGGTCCGAGCTGCCCCATTCATGACGTCAGAAACTACTCAACTAGGTTACACGTGCGTCCAAAGCAACTCACCCTGCATTGTGCACGTCAGTGCGTGAATCAATCGAACGCACAAATAATATAACTATATAAAACTGGTGCGTACATTTGGCAGGACCGAAGACTACCCCCGTAGGTAATAAATGTACGTAACACCTATCCTTTCCCCCCCCCCCCCCCCCCCCCCCCCCCCCCCCCCCCCCCCACACTCAGTCCAAATAGATTAAATAAAAACCTAAATTTTGTATGACTTCCCATTTCAGAGAAACAAACAAACAATAAAAAGAAAAAACAAACAAAAGATAAAATAATGAACGAAGTAAAACAAACAAACAAAGTAAAGCCTCTCATAACTGCCCTGTTGTTAACAAGGTGAAAAGGAGTGAGAAAGCCCTTCGGTTTTTGAGATTACACCAAATCCACCCATTATCTGCCATCATCCACACGAGCCCCCCATCAGACTACCCCAAATCCTCACACCATCACTGATCCTTATACGATTAATTTTAGGTCTTGTTATATACTGTTTTACTATATTGTGCATTTCTGTAGGTCTATTTATGTTTCACTGTTCTGGATGAATTGCATGCCTGTAAATAATATAATATTGGTTTTCTCTGTTGTTCATACTTCCTACATTTTAGTATGAAATGCTCTATATTATAAGGTATCCAAGCTATTAGAGCAGAACATCCTCTGGAGCATAGGTAAGTATTTCCCAGTAATATCTCTTCTGCTATATCAGGTCTACCGCATTCTCGTAAGTTTCTTGTAGCCCGAATAGCCGAAAATGAGTCTGTCAATATTGTCAATTTATGAGGAGGGTTGTTAGAGAAGATTTCCAGAATTGCAACCATCTCTGCTGTGAAAATCGAAGTATTATCTGTTATACTATACTGTTAAAAAAAAAAGAAACGCAACTTTTTTGGTGTTACTTTTATAAAAGATATTCGCTGATTGGACATCAGTCAACCTATCGACTGTGTTCATCTGGTCATTAACTTATCGTGGTTACCTGAATTGTACTCACCTCATGATTCGTGAGGTCATGAAAGAGGTCAAGGTCAAAACAACATTTTTGACAATAACTCGTGACAGGTTCATGAGAATCCCGTGAAACTTACTGAACACAAAACTCTCTGACCATATTATTGAATGCCTATAAAAGATTGACGCTCCTCGAATAAATTCAGTTGAAAATTCAATGCGCAAGTATGGCTCATCTCACTACAGAACAACGACTCATCATCATTGGACGTTTACACACTGGACAGTCACAAAGTGTAGTGGCCAGACAATTTAATGTGGTTAGAAGCACCATTAGTCGCTGTAACCGCCAGAAATGTCACGGCCACGAGAAATGTAACGTACTGTGTATGCGTGATGTGAAAGCTGGCAGAGTGAACGTGTCGTTTATCACCTGGACTGTGTAATGTTGCGGTGTTGATGTAGGTCACCAGCGTGAGGTGCTGCCAGGGGTAATATGATTACTCACACAAAAACGGCGTACATGTTATAGATGTGTGGTACTGGTATTATGATGTGCTGAGTGTGGGTGTAGACGAGAACGCGAATGCTTGAAGCTCTTAGTTAAGTCAATAATGCACCCATCCACTCGCATGCAGTAGTCAATGATGAATTGAAGACTGCTGGCACGTTTCAAACATTTATTTACGAAACTGACAGTAGCATCAACAGGACAGTCAAATCGACAAGACTTCCCATAAATAATGAATGACTGTTAAATGTCTGGTAATCAAAGGCTTGCATCATACATCAACTAGGACATACCCAAACATCATCTGTCCTAATGTTACAGTTTATAACGTAGCTTCCGTACCATTGACTCAGCGCGTCAGGTACTTAATTAGCTCCGTCGTCCAACAAACGAGCTCCTAAATTGCGTAGCAATAATACATAAGGCTGTTATTCAACTGGCATAGCCCGCCAGATATATTTCCTCTTGCTGAAAAATATTGGCCGTAATACAGGGCCTCAATATGTAGAAGCTGTGTATCCTTTCTTAGCAGGCACGATCAAACCATGCTAAACATATATACCACCAACCTGCGGCGTCCACAATAATTTATCATCATCATTAGGCTTCTGTTCAATTGAAAACACATAATTTCATTTGGCTAGAACAAGAAGCAAAGAAGGAATTCTGTCTCTCAAGATCTGTGAGCTTCACTCGCAGATAGGTAATTTCAAATGTTCTGCAACCAAAGGCATATTAATATGAATGTCATTTACCTTTTACAGAATCTTCCGGATACACACTTAATAAATGTCGTCACTCTTGACGAACAAAGAATCACTGGGGAAAACATTGACATTTCAGTCATATCGAAACTTTCCAATCCCCACGATGATATAGAGAAAATCACAACGGACAGCCCAAAAAACACCATCTCCCTGACGGAAGTTTCCTCAGTTCACGCCCAGAACCTGCGCATGCCCAGACAGCATAAAACTGAGCATCGTTAAGACAACTCAACGACAATAATTGAAAGAAAGAGAAGATAACCCTTAAACAACCTGTCATAGAAGTTAATACCCAATTATCCAACTTTGACTAACAAAGTTTTACAACAAAGTATTAAATAGATTTACCTATTATGACTCCGTCAAAACGACAGCAACAGACAACCGCACCCCCCGTATTAAAAAAAAATGACCCATTTAAAAAAAATACATCAATGAGCAAGATACCACACGCTCATGACACATGAATAATGCGCCAATGAAAGAATCAACCGGAGAGAATCAAATCATCTCACCAAATAATAGAAAATGTATTCGGGAAGGTACCATCAAAGAAACCTCAGTTGCTGGCGATACTAACAAAAATTACATAACTATCAAACAATTATGCAATACTATAATCATAGCAATGACAAATGACAATCTATCTCAAGAAGTCATATCAATATACAAATTACAATGTTATACCATTAATATATGTAATGGATGGACAGGACCAAATTTGTTAAATTCCTTACACATTATCTAACAATAGAAGTATATTATATACAAATAAGTGTTGCGATCTCTCGAACAAATGAAAGGTATGGCATCATCATGGTTCTCACACGCGCTCCGTACTTGGTATAGTTTGCACCGAGAACAATATAAATGACACAATTAGTAACATGCTATAATGCACTATAGTCATTACAAAATTATTTAAGTATTACAGGGTGTTTATAAAGTCGCTGTGCAGTGAATTTGAAAAATATTTTAGAATGATGCAAATTTACGTCATGATATTCTGTGTTCCAATGCTGTGTTCCACAATCCCGTGTGCAGCATTACACAACAAGCCCCAATTGAAAACCACATTTCTGGTGACGTAGTCTCGCCCGGGCGTAAATTTCACTGCACAGCGACTTTATAAACACCCTGTATATGTGGCCATTTTAACATTTTTCCTTTTCTTATTTTTTTGACCTTTATTTTATGTTAACCTTAACCTTCCACATTACATCAAAGATAGTAATAGAGAAAGAAAACAATCAATTTACTAATCTAAGGTGAAACAAATGTGTTACTGTATATTATGAACAGACATGAGTCTGGAAATGTATCATGAAATCTAGGACACAAGACTTAAGTGGAATCATGTGGGCATCTAGACAGTATGTCCGCCATCACATTATCCGAACCACGGATAGCCCGCACCGTGAAATGAAAAGGTTGAAGAGCAATAGCATATCGAGTAGATCTCGAGCTCTTCAAATCCTTGTTCTGCATAGCTGTAAGAGCTTTTTGGTCGGTTTCCATAATGAAATGCGCGCCTAGAAGGAATCTTTGTAGCTTAAGAATGGCCCAGACCATAGCTAACAATTCACGGTCCAAAACCGAATAGTTCCTTTCTGCCGCATTCAATTTCCTAGAGATATACATCACAGGATGCAGAGTTCCTGAATACTCCTGCATAAGTGCCGCCCCGATCCCAGTGGAAGAGGCATCACTACGAAGGACAAAAGTCTTATCAATCGATGGTAGTCGTAAGATAGGAGGAGATGAGAACAAATTCTTAATCTGATCCAATGAAGACTGGCATTCTTGGGACCAGCGCACCATGTTAGGAGAACCTTTTTTCAATAAAGTTGAAAGAGGTGCCATAATGGAGGACAGATTCTTAATGAATCTTCCGTAGAATTGTATTAATCCCAAGAGACTACGCAATTGCTTTTTGTTTTAGGAACGGAGATATTTAATATCTTAGAAATGTTCTGGTCCTCTGTCTTCAATAGGCCATGACCAACACGATGACCTAGGAAAGAAATTTCACTAAACCCAACAAAGGCTTTAGAGGGTTTTGCAGTCAAATTAGGCTCGCGTAGAGTAGACAGTAACTCATTTAAACCCGAATAGTGTTCTTCCCAAGTATCGCTGAAAAGACAGATGTCGTCTAAGTATGCAATGACATCTGTACGATATGAGAGAATTCGACGCATCATGCGTACGAAAGTAGCTGGGGCGTTCATCAGCCCGAAAGGCATAAAATTCCATTGATACAAACCCCTAGGTGTTGAGAAAGCAGTGAAAGGTTTGGCGCGTTCAGTTAACCGAACTTGCCAATAGCCTTTCGACAAGTCAAGTTTAGTAAAGAATCGCGATTTAGAAAGTCTAGTAAGTAGATCTTCCAATAAAGGCATAGGTTCAGCATCGAACTTCGTAACTTGGTTCAATTTGCGATAATCGACGCAAAGACGTATGTTATTGTCTTTCTTTCGAACAATAACCATGGACGAAGAGTATGCTGAAGTGGATGGCTCAATTATTTTCAATTGTATCATTTCATCCAATTCTTTCTCGACTTGCGCTTGGAAATGAATAGGGATAGGATATGGTCTTACTCTGATCGGATTATGATCAGTAAGTATAATGTCATGTTTGATAATATTTGTGTGTCCAGGAATGTCGGTAAGGACATCCTGAAATGATTGTAGCAAAGAAGATACTTGACGCTGTTCCTCAAAAGACAAATTAGAAGAAACCGAAACGTTTCTCCATGATTCCGTAGAATTGAGTGGAATCATAGGAAGAGGTAGATTAACATCTGAAAACGTAGTTTCCTCCTCCTGTATAACCGACAGGGATGAGATATGACCATGTTGGACTGGAGAATCGCCCGTCGCCTGGAAAATAGGCTGCAAATAGTCTGGTCGTTCAATAAATTCCGTAAGCATATTTATATGGAAGGTTTTATGCCTTCCATCAATATCGACAACATAGTCGACATCGGAAATTTTTGAGACTATTCTATATGGACCTTTCCATGCAATGAGAAGTCTGTTCTCCCTCGAAGGAAGTAAGACAAACGCTTTGTCTCCAGGACAAAGTTGACGTAGGCGTCTCTTCTTATTAGCGAATTGCCTCGCCTTTTCTTTGGCAAATTCGGAGGATGAAGTCGCTAACTTGCATGCTTCGATAATCTTATGCCTGAGAGCAATGACATACTCATATGAAGATTGAGTGTCATTGTCAATGTTATCGGCAGTTATCAAATCGTGTAGCAAGGACATAGGACCGCGCGGTTGCGCGCCAAAAACTAATTGAAAGGGAGAAAACCCTGTATGCTCCTTGGGGACCTCTCTATAGGCAAAGAGAGCCGCGGGTAAAACCCTGTCCCAATCCTGAGGATGATCCTCAGTAATCTTGCCAAGTAAGTTCTTAAGTGTTCTATTAAGACGTTCAAATAACCCATTAGACATTGGGTGATAAATACTACTGAGAGACCTTTTAATATCTAGGATAGACATCACCTGCGACATAGTGTCTGATATCAATTGAGTACCATGGTCTGACAATATTTCTCTGGGAAAACCCAAACGAGAAAATATTAGCCAAAGAGCGTCTGCGATATCGGCAGTAGATATGCTCTTTAGAGGTATAGCCTCTGGCCAACGTGTGCACATGTCGACGCATGTTAGGATGAATTGATGTCCTCTGGCTGACTTAATCTTAAAAGGGCCAATAATATCTATTGCCATCTTCTGGAATGGTCGAATGGGAATGTCTGCAGCCTGGATAGGTGCAGCATGTCGTGGACCTCTAGATTTGACTTCTTGACAAATCTTACAAGATCGGCAATAAATTCGTATGTCTTTGTTTACGAATGGCCAAAAGAAAGCCGCTTGAACTCTCGACTTAGTGCGAGAAAAACCCATGTGTCCAGCACATTGAGAATCGTGTGCATGTTGAAGCATTAAGGCTCTCATACTTTTGGGCACAAGAATTTGAGAGTGCATAGATTTGTCTGAGTGTTGTACCATACGTACTAGTATACCATTCTTCATAGTGATATACGATTTGTGAATTGTATTTTGATTCGTATCACCGTTTTTAGCGAGAAGAAAGTATTTATTTAGAGAAGAGTCTTCTTCTTGTAGTTTCACAAACGAGTCATGTGAAATAACCAAGTGATCATCTTGGCTACCAACTTCATTACTATCATTAGATGAAGTTGAAGGAATAAGAGCTTGTGCTCTTGTTACAACCACATTGGCATGTTTGGATATTATGTTCTTCCCAAGCAGCAATTTGCTGCGGGGTACATTCCTTAACCCCGTGAATACGACCGATTATAAGATCCGCAATAGGATTAGGAAGAAGACACGCGTGGACATCTCCTGTAAAGAAGGGAGTATCCATGTGGATGATAGCAGTAGGATATATCTCCAAAGTTCCACCAAATGTCACACACACATAACCACCTTTCCCGTGGCACAGCAAGGATCTATGAGAGATTGCCTAACCCCAATAGTAGTACATCCAGAATAAAAAAGTACTGAGACTGGATTATTATTCACTAGACCTTTATGTAAGATAAGAGATCCTCTCCCGTCATGCGCAACTGTAGCAGGAAGAGCGGGAAGAGGGTGACCACAAATTAGGGTAGATACTGTAGATGGCTCGAACAATGTTGAGCATTGGGGGCACTTAGCTGCTCTCCCAAAATCGAAAGCAGAGCCAGTGATAGCATTAGAGTTTCTACTATCGTTCACTTGACTACAGGCTTCCTGAGACTCATGTTGTGCAGCGTTTGCCTGACGATAAGATTTTCTTTTGTTATGTCTAGGTCTGCCGCGATTATTATTTCTCCTGTAATTATCATTATATTGCCCATCATAACCATTATTCTGGTTTGCATCACAGTTTCCATAACCATCATCGTAATATTCTTGACGGCGAGGATAATTATCTCGAGAAGAAAAACTCGGATAGTTTCTATTGTGATAACCTTTGCGAAAGTGTCTATAATTATTAGACCCAACATTACGAGGACTATCAGTCTCCAATTCTTTGAAGAAAACCCACTGTGTGATGGATTGCTTTGATATTGAGTGTAATTCTGATTACTCTTCTTATTAAAGCTTTGTTTAGCACCTTTAAATTTACTATTGTGATTAGAGCCATATGGTGCTGCCGAAGCAACTGGCAACCCTTCTTTCACTTTAGAATTGCTAACTGTAGCATGGGGATGCGCAGTTACGTACTGGCAACAATATTCCTCCATGTCTTTTATGTTTTTAGGTTTACGCTCATGAAGGAAAGCAAGGAAAGATTCGTTGACCGATGACATAACTTTGTCTCGAAGTAATAAGTCCATTAGGCCTTCATATGTTTTTTCAGTCTGAGACAACTCAATCCAACATGTGAATGTACGGCGTATCTTTATAATAAAGTCAGAGAAATCTACTCCATTTTCTGGCAACATTGTCTTAAGACGAAGACGATAATCTTCTTCTTTTAGTTGATATCTTTTAAGTAATGCTGCTCTGACAACATCATAGTTAGTCCTATCATGTTCCTCTATTGTCATAAGAGTAGTTACTGGTTCACCTGAAAAAAATTCCTTCAGTTGTTCGACATATTTCTACTTTTTTATTTTATGCTTATCGCATAAAAATTGGAATCTATCAAGATAATCCGTTATATCGTCCTTTAAAGGATTGAAATGAGGTAATTTGATCTTATTAGACTTCTCCTTTGTTGTATCAGAAGTTGCTTGATGAGCACCCGCATTCATCAATTTCAATTTCTCTAACTCCAAAGCTGCGAGTCTTTCATCATGTTCCATTTTTGCTTTTCTCTCTTCCGCATGAAATTTTCTCTCTTCAGCAGCAGCTTGAGCTTGAAGTTTTTTCTCCTCAGCAGCAGCTTGAAATTTTCTCTCCTCAGCAGCAGCTTGAAGTTTTTTCTCTTCAGCAGCAGCTTGAAATTTTCTTTCCTCAGCAGCAGCTTGCAATTTCCTCTCCTCAGCAGCAGCTTGAGCTTGAAGTTTTTTCTCTTCAGCAGCAGCTTGAGCTTGAAGTTTTTTCTCTTCAGCAGCAGCTAGAGCTTGAAGTTTTTTCTCTTCAGCAGCAGCTTGCAGTTTTTTCTCCTCAGCAGCAGCTTGAAATTTTCTTTCATCTGCCTGCATCTGTAATCTTAAATTCTCAGATTCTCTGTCTAATCTTTTATTTTCCTCTTTTTGTCTCTTTTCTTCAGACTTCAATACTTTGTCAAATTGAGCAGTTGCTAATTCTTCTAACTTCTCACCTGTCTTCCCAAGGGCTTTCCCTTGTTCAATAAAGTAGTCTAGTGTAGACATTCTGTCTAACTATGTGAGATCAGACCTGAGAAATTAAATAAATTACCTTATCCCACTTTGATGGGAGACAAGTCTGTAATACTAGACTTGTATACTCACTTCACTTTATTTCACTCTCTTTGAGAGACAAGTCTTAGTCAAAGACCTTGTATAGTCACCTTGTTTCTCTATAATATTATCATTATAAATAACCTTTATATGAAAAGTGTATGATATTAGTAATAATAGTCCATGATCAAGTATATCTATAGACTGTATGACAACAATGTATTACAATAATAAATACAAAGACAAGAATACAAAACAACAACCGAAAACTTTCGCAGAAGTCAAATAAACAATACAGCGAAACTAAAAAAAAATTGTTACAAAATGTGTAATGATGACTGCGAAAATAAACAAACAAATGGCAACACTGTTATAAACACAAAGATGTATAGAAATAAATGATAGACAGAAGAGGCAGACAAATTCAAACAAATGAAATCAAAACTAAAGAACAGAAAATTTTTTACAAAAACAACGAAAAGGCACACCTCGGCACAACTAAACGTAAATAGCAACAAATATTGCTAACAAATTTCCCTGTGGAAAATTTGTTACCCTACAGAAAACGCTCTCAGTAGAACCTCTTTCACGTGGTATCTTCTAAAGGAGTCACCTTCTTAACCAACCCGCAGAAATACACACTAAATAAACATGTAAACAAAAACATGTATACAAAAAACATGCATAGCATATGTAAATAAACAATATACAGTATGTGTATAGAGGAAGGCTCAGCTTTACACAAAATAAAGGCACAGTTTACACACTAAACAGGCCACTTATCTTTAAGCACAATCCTCAATAGCCGCAAAGATGCAGTATAATGCGGTACTACTGTCAACAACAATGGTAGACGATCCACCGTTGAAGGTCACCGTAACTTGATAACAGGCAGTGGTCTCCAAAGTGTAGCTACAAAAATCATACTCGACACCAGTTGAGACTAGAAGATGCAATGTCGATATGTTTGTAGAATGTAGTGTAAACAACCAGCGGTACTGTTTACGATCTTAGGTTGACAGGTAACGATGTGACTTGATAGCTCAGAATGTAGTGTAAACAACCAGCGGTACTGTTTACAATCTTAGGTTGACAGGTAACGATGTGACTTGATAGCTCAGATATATTGCCATCATTTGTAGAACTCCAGAAATGTATAACAATGTCACTTCAATTCCGTAGCAGTTGTGGTCCATGTAGCAGTAACACAAAAATGCCAACGCCAGTGTTTATGTGAGTCACAGTTGTTGACCTATTTACCACTGTCTTGAAAATGTAGAAAACCCACAAATCTGGTCCACCATAAATGTAACCGTCAGAAATGTCACGGCCACCAGAAATATAACGTACTGTTTATGCGTGATGTGAAAGCTGGCAGAGTGAACGTGTCGTTTATCACCTGGACTGTGTAATGTTGAGGTGTTGATGTAGGTCACCAGCGTGAGGTGCTGCCAGGGGTAATATGATTACTCACACAAAAACAGCGTACATGTTATAGATGTGTGGTACTGGTATTATGATGTGCTGAGTGTGGGTGTAGACGAGAACGCGAATGCTTGAAGCTCTTAGTTAAGTCAATAATGCACCCATCCACTCGCATGCAGTAGTCAATGATGAATTGAAGATTGCTGTCACATTTCAAACATTTATTTACGAAACTGACAGTAGCATCAACAGGACAGTCAAATCGACAAGATCAAGGACTTCACATAAATAATGAATGACTGTTAAATGTCTGGTAATCAAAGGCTTGCATCATACATCAACTAGGATATACCCAAACATCATCTGTCCTAATGTTACAGTTTATAACGTAGCTTCCGTACCATTGACTCAGCGCGTCAGGTACTTAATTAGCTCCGTCGTCCAACAAACGAGCTCCTAAATTGCGTAGCAATAATACTGTGATGCTGCACTGTAATTATGTCTTTTAACCGGCCTGATCCTGTTCTTTTATTTTGAATTTTCACCATTTTATTTCTTCTCATTTGAATATATATCGTGTTTGGTATTTTTGAGGAGGTAAATTAAATGGATTCGTTTATGATGGTAGGTTTATTTTACACTCGACCAGTTTTACTTTCTTCTGATTTTTCGCGATTTTCCGTTGTTTACGGAAATCGCCATTTCATGCACGCAAGTCAGAAACACGCGGCCGTCACATACCGTGACGCAATCTTCGGACACGCGGTTTGCGTTGTTTTCAAATCTGATTGGCGCAGCTCATAGTTATGGTTATTTTTCTAAGCGTTTCCATTGGCCCGAGTGCGTAGATTAATGAACACGCGGGGGTGGCCCCGGTGTGTATAAATAGCCAGTTAGACAGGGGCCAAGTTCTCTATCGTAAGAAATAAGTGCCTGCCGTATGACTGCGAATGTATCGTCTCCATTGCGTGGAAAAACAGCGATAATCGGTATGTAGTATTTTATTATCGTTTTACTTATTAGTGGGTTTTTTTAGAATTTCGCCCGTAGTTAATTTCTTCGGGGACATTAACTTTTTAGTTCTAAAGGATAGTGCCATTCATTATCATCTTTGACGAACGATGTAAATGCAACAGTGTGCTTATTCTTTCTATGATTTTGGCAGTAGATAGGAACGTGGGAAGTTATAAGCTATACGTGTGCTCATAGTTGTAGAATGTTATGTAAAACCACCATTTATTCATGTGTATTTACAAATATAATTTTAGTGGGAAAAGATTGTGTGTACTAAATTTTTTTTTTTTTTGCCTTTATGTAAGAAATGCAGTCGGAGAGTAAAGATGTATGCTATAAGTGAATTATACGGCTTAGAGGAGTAAACTATTCCTATAGCGAGATTTCATTTAATTCTGGAGTAAGTGGGAAACCTCATGGGTAACTTTAAAGGAATTCCCTAGTTGAATGTTGGACACGTGGGTAGCCACGCGTAACAAATAGATAAGAGGCAGACAGGTCGGGAGGTTTCTGGTTACTTACCTGGCAGATTATAGTTGAGGGAGAGAGGGGGAAGGAGTGAGAATGAAGAGACACGTGAGTAGGAATATTTTATGTATCGGTTTTTCAGAACGAGAGAAGGGGAGAGGGAGGAGAGAGATTTAAGTGCCACGGTGGTAATATTATTTTTTGTATTGTTATACATGACGAGTGAGCCACGTGGGTAATATTATTTTTTGTATTGTTGTACATGACGAGTGAAGTACTGAGTAAGGGAGTTATAAAGATTAATGGGTTAGAGATGCGTTATGTTGGAGTTGTTATACAATAGACGCATGTCCTTTTAATTTCAGCGAGTCACGGCGAACCAGTGGGGAGCATAATTTTGTCAAATAAAATTATCCACGGCAAAAAGACATATCTCAGGGTCAGAGTACTCGAGTTATCGTCAGGAGCAAAAGAAGATAACCTAAACGGTCTATTGCAGTGAAGTTCAATTCTTCAGCTAGTCTGGTTTCAATTGCGTACAGCCGGAAATCAAGGCTGTGGTTTTTTTTTCTCTAACTCCGGAGCGGGTTAAAAGAGGGAAGCTATTCAGCAGCAGAGAAGTTTGTCGACAGTTTATCAAGTACCTCATGCTTGACGCCAGAACTTCATCATCATCGCAGAATTCAGGAACAGGTGATAGGGTTACCATACCTGGGTCTTGAAGGTAACGAGAGAAGCGCGTAACGGAGACGCCGCATCATCAGTCGTCGAGGGTTGGAGAGACACTGAGACCAAGGGAGAGAGAGAGATAGAGAGAGAGAGAGAGAGAGAGAAGGAGGGAGAAAATAGACAGGACCAGTAGGGTCTGTTCAGTATCCATTCGAAGGATAGACACTGAGCCATTGTCTTACTCCAAGTCTATTATTTTAGCATTTCCAGTGGTGTTAGATAGTGGCGCATATCGCCTACCTAGTTGGAAGCGGTGTAAAAGTTTCGTTGAGGAAGAGTCAACAGGACCGAGACAGTAGAATCTTAAGTGTATTAGAGAGTGGAGGCTAAAGTTGACAGCCCCACCAAAGTAGAGTTGTTTATAATCACTAATCATTTTATTGTTCCTCAGCAGGGTGACAGAAAGAGTGAATGTGATTTGGGGGTTGGGTTTTTTTCAGTGTCTATCTAATTTCATTGTTACGGGTTTTTTTCCAGGCCGTGCAACAGCGCACGCTAATATTTTGTAATTTGATGTATGATGACTTTAAATGATTTCTGTGTGTAAATAAATTTATCTATAATATATTTACTGGATCAGCTTCTACTCTTTACTATACTTACTTTATGTCGTCTGTATAGTGGTGTCTGTGGTCGTTTTATACACCTTATCTCCTTGTATTTAAAGGAAGTCAGAGGAGGGTGAGATTATAGCCTTTCTGAAGTCACGAAGCGGCAAGGGCGAGTCAAAACCTGGTTCTATCCCTTGAGCCAATAGTCTCATCTGTCCACAGGCATGTCATTTTCCATCTAAATTCTATCTTCTCAGACTTTCTCATACTAGGGTCTTGTTTTCATTCAGGCAAACTCTAAAAAAACTTAAAACCACTTCGTGACAAGTGGGCGGCAATCGTCCGGTGGATCATTCTGGTGAGATCAATTCTGTGATCTATATTCATAGATTGTCTCTAGAAAGTTTTCTGAGAATAGAGTTTCTTTAAATATCCCCTAGACTTGAGCTATTAGAACTGATCCAGTTATAGGTTTTTCCACAGGTAGCAGTCTAGTAGATTTTTGTGGTATTTTGATTTATATGACTTAGAGGTAATTGATGGCATACCAACATATTTTTCTTTAACAGGAAGGTAATTTAGTTTTTTGGTAGCTTCTTTACTAAATTTTTCTCAGGTTATTATTCAGACTTGGTGCTAGTCTGAGGTCGGGTTTTTGGAACAGCGGTTATAGAGGGAGTATTTTATATTACGTAACTGGTTGTTCCTTCTCTTTTCCTTTTCTGTTATTTCTCTGTATTTGTGAACTTACAGCAGTTTACAGGTAAGATGGCGGATATTGCCAAGTTACGAGCTGCCTGGCGCGAGGCTGCTCAAGACAATGGAATGGATAAGGAGGAGACTAAGGCCTACCTGATAAGGGAAAATGATAGGCATATTCAGCGGGAGAAAGAGGATAGGGCAGCCGCCGCAGAAGCAGCGAAAGTAGAAAGGGAAGCAAGGAGAAGGCAGCAGAAAAGGGAAGCACAGGAGAGGGAGAAGGCAGCAGAAAGGGAAGCACAGGTGAAGGCAGCAGAGAGACAGCATGAACTTGCCCTGCGTTCTCTTGAACTGCAGTACCGATCTTCGGAAGACAGTTCAGCTAATGGAGATTCACCCGGAGCAGGAGCGAGAGACACCTCGGGAAATGGAGGGCCCCGGATGGCAGCCATGAGCTTCCCATTTGACTCGTTCCCTAATGGGAATGAAAAGATTGACGTGTTTCTGGAGAAATTTCAAAGGATGGCAAAGGCATACGGGTTGGATGAGAGTCTTTGGTGCCTAAAATTATCGCAATCCCTCAAAGGTCATGCGTACGACGTCTATAATAAGCTGCTCATAGACGATCAGAACAACTTCGAGGCACTGCGAAATGCTTTGTTGCAAAGATTTCAGTGGACTCCCCGTAAATGCCAAACCATGTTCAGGGAGAGCAGGCCGGAGAAGGGAGAGAGTTTTGCTCAGTTTGCAGAGCGGGTGAGAAATTACCTAACCCGGTGGAGGGAACTGTCAGGACTGGCGAAAACTTTTGAAGGGTTGGAGGATTTAGTTCTGTGTGAGCAAGTAAAGGCCAACATGTCCCCCGACTTGAGGCGGTATCTGGCAGAGCAGGGTGCCCAGCAACTCGATCAGATTATCGTGTTCGCCGAAAGGTACCAGACAGCACAGGCCGAAGTACTGGGACAGAAACGGAAAAACCCAGACCTGCCAGCCCCAGACAAAGGAGCTTCGTCATCGCAGTCGGCTACTTCACCAGCTCATCAGCAACCAGGGCCTTCTCGCAAGGAGCCTCATTCAGGTTATAACTTGCGCCCCCAGCAGCATAACCGAGCACAGCCGACATCATCCCAGGAACCCGCTAGGAACAAGGGAGATAATGAGAGGTATTGTCAGAATTGTAGAACCACTTCCCACTGGACATCTCGGTGCATGAACAAACCACCAGCTCATCATGCAGCTTGTTTAAGGCCGGTGAGAGTGACCAGAGGGAATAAGTGGGAACCTGTCCAGTCAGAGAAGTTGTTCTCTAACAGTGGACCAGCCGTAGTGAATGGGACAGCCACTACGTGTTTGTTTGACAGCGGGCTTACATACCCCAGTATCATCGCTCGTCATTTGGTGAAACCCGGGCAGTGGACCGGAGAAATAGTTGAGATTGGTGGCATTTTGAGAAGAGGTATCTCACAGCGTCTGCCCGTAGCCAATATTGAGGTGAAATGCAAGTTTGTGTCTGACACAATCAAGGCAGCTGTAATGGCACAGCCAGCACATGATTTCATCCTGGGAAGCCCATACTTAGTTTTGGAGAACCCAACCACACCGATCCTTGCTACTGCAAGGGGGCCTACTGCAGGCCAGAGAAGTGGAAGGGGAGAGCCCCACATTCACGGAGCCCCACGGGAGCTCAAACATCCTTGTCTTGCGATGAAGAGGATGGAAGCCTCTAAAGACAGTGGAATGTTAACTACAGAGGCGTATTCGCCTGTCAGCCCTGTTCAGCCTAATCGCCAAACAGTGGTGACACCTCTGATTTCGGAAGTATCTTCTTTGTCGTTGGGAATTAGGCCCCCGACGGTATTACATCTCTCAAGGGAGGGAAATACTGACAAGAACGAACAGGTGATAGCTTCTTCAGTCAACAGCAAACAGTTACGTCCTGTTACGGCGATGTCTGGCCAAGCCAGTCAGACTGTTTCAAAACACTGGGAGGCCGCACCATTTGGTAATAATTATTTACCACGCGCCGCCAGGAAAATTCGTGGGCGAAGGAAACACATGAGAGGGAGGAGGAAGGGCGACCAGTCAGGTTGCAGTCGCCAGGAGGAAATCACCAGGCGTGACCCTCACGATCCAGGGCTTGCAAAGATTCTCAAGGATATGGAGATGGGCCTGTATGATAATGCTAATTATGACAGTGATTAGATCGAGAGGTAGATCTAGATGCGGGCCAGTATGAAACCCAGAGATTTCAGTGATTTAGCACGAATTCCCGCACTTGAAAGGGGACTTATGTGATGCTGCACTGTAATTCTGTCTTTTAACCGGCCCGATCCTGTTCTTTTATTTTGAATTTTCACCATTTTATTTCTTCTCATTTGAATATATATCGTGTTTGGTATTTTTGAGGAGGTAAATTAAATGGATTCGTTTATGATGGTAGGTTTATTTTACACTCGACCAGTTTTACTTTCTTCTGATTTTTTGCGATTTTCCGTTGTTTACGGAAATCGCCATTTCATGCACGCAAGTCAGAAACACGCGGCCGTCACATAACGTGACGCAATCTTCGGACACGCGGTTTGCGTTGTTTTCAAATCTGATTGGCGCAGCTCATAGTTATGGTTATTTTTCTAAGCGTTTCCATTGGCCCGAGTGCGTAGATTAATGAACACGCGGGGGTGGCCCCGGTGTGTATAAATAGCCAGTTAGACAGGGGCCAAGTTCTCTATCGTAAGAAATAAGTGCCTGCCGTATGACTGCGAATGTATCGTCTCCATTGCGTGGAAAAACAGCGATAATCGGTATGTAGTATTTTATTATCGTTTTACTTATTAGTGGGTTTTTTAGAATTTCGCCCGTAGTTAATTTCTTCGGGGACATTAACTTTTTAGTTCTAAAGGATAGTGCCATTCATTATCATCTTTGACGAACGATGTAAATGCAACAGTGTGCTTATTCTTTCTATGATTTTGGCAGTAGATAGGAACGTGGGAAGTTATAAGCTATACGTGTGCTCATAGTTGTAGAATGTTATGTAAAACCACCATTTATTCCTGTGTATTTACAAATATAATTTTAGTGGGAAAAGATTGTGTGTACTAAATTTTTTTTTTTTTGCCTTTATGTAAGAAATGCAGTCGGAGAGTAAAGATGTATGTTATAAGTGAATTATACGGCTTAGAGGAGTAAACTATTCCTATAGCGAGATTTCATTTAATTCTGGAGTAAGTGGGAAACCTCATGGGTAACTTTAAAGGAATTCCCTAGTTGAATGTTGGACACGTGGGTAGCCACGCGTAACAAATAGATAAGAGGCAGACAGGTCGGGAGGTTTCTGGTTACTTACCTGGCAGATTATAGTTGAGGGAGAGAGGGGGAAGGAGTGAGAATGAAGAGACACGTGAGTAGGAATATTTTATGTATCGGTTTTTTCAGAACGAGAGAAGGGGAGAGGGAGGAGAGAGATTTAAGTGCCACGGTGGTAATATTATTTTTTGTATTGTTATACATGACGAGTGAGCCACGTGGGTAATATTATTTTTTGTATTGTTGTACATGACGAGTGAAGTACTGAGTAAGGGAGTTATAAAGATTAATGGGTTAGAGATGCGTTATGTTGGAGTTGTTATACAATAGACGCATTTCCTTTTAATTTCAGCGAGTCACGGCGAACCAGTGGGGAGCATAATTTTGTCAAATAAAATTATCCACGGCAAAAAGACATATCTCAGGGTCAGAGTACTCGAGTTATCGTCAGGAGCAAAAGAAGATAACCTAAACGGTCTATTGCAGTGAAGTTCAATTCTTCAGCTAGTCTGGTTTCAATTGCGTACAGCCGGAAATCAAGGCTGTGGTTTTTTTTTTCTCTAACTCCGGAGCGGGTTAAAAGAGGGAAGCTATTCAGCAGCAGAGAAGTTTGTCGACAGTTTATCAAGTACCTCATGCTTGACGCCAGAACTTCATCATCATCGCAGAATTCAGGAACAGGTGATAGGGTTACCATACCTGGGTCTTGAAGGTAACGAGAGAAGCGCGTAACGGAGACGCCGCATCATCAGTCGTCGAGGGTTGGAGAGACACTGAGACCAAGGGAGATAGAGAGAGAGAGAGAGAGAGAAGGAGGGAGAAAATAGACAGGACCAGTAGGGTCTGTTCAGTATCCATTCGAAGGATAGACACTGAGCCATTGTCTTACTCCAAGTCTATTATTTTAGCATTTCCAGTGGTGTTAGATAGTGGCGCATATCGCCTACCTAGTTGGAAGCGGTGTAAAAGTTTCGTTGAGGAAGAGTCAACAGGACCGAGACAGTAGAATCTTAAGTGTATTAGAGAGTGGAGGCTAAAGTTGACAGCCCCACCAAAGTAGAGTTGTTTATAATCACTAATCATTTTATTGTTCCTCAGCAGGGTGACAGAAAGAGTGAATGTGATTTGGGGGTTGGGTTTTTTCAGTGTCTATCTAATTTCATTGTTACGGGTTTTTTCCAGGCCGTGCAACAGTGCACGTTAATGTTTTGTAATTTGATGTATGATGACTTTAAATGATTTCTGTGTGTAAATAAATTTATCTATAATATATTTACTGGATCAGCTTCTACTCTTTACTATACTTACTTTATGTCGTCTGTATAGTGGTGTCTGTGGTCGTTTTATACACCTTATCTCCTTGTATTTAAAGGAAGTCAGAGGAGGGTGAGATTATAGCCTTTCTGAAGTCACGAAGCGGCAAGGGCGAGTCAAAACCTGGTTCTATCCCTTGAGCCAATAGTCTCATCTGTCCACAGGCATGTCATTTTCCATCTAAATTCTATCTTCTCAGACTTTCTCATACTAGGGTCTTGTTTTCATTCAGGCAAACTCTAAAAAAACTTAAAACCACTTCGTGACAAGTGGGCGGCAATCGTCCGGTGGATCATTCTGGTGAGATCAATTCTGTGATCTATATTCATAGATTGTCTCTAGAAAGTTTTCTGAGAATAGAGTTTCTTTAAATATCCCCTAGACTTGAGCTATTAGAACTGATCCAGTTATAGGTTTTTCCACAGGTTGCAGTCTAGTAGATTTTTGTGGTATTTTGATTTATATGACTTAGAGGTAATTGATGGCATACCAACATATTTTTCTTTAACAGGAAGGTAATTTAGTTTTTTGGTAGCTTCTTAACTAAATTTTTCTCAGGTTATTATTCAGACTTGGTGCTAGTCTGAGGTCGGGTTTTTGGAACAGCGGTTATAGAGGGAGTATTTTATATTACGTAACTGGTTGTTCCTTCTCTTTTCCTTTTCTGTCATTTCTCTGTATTTGTGAACTTACAGCAGTTTACAGGTAAGATGGCGGATATGGCCAAGTTACGAGCTGCCTGGCGCGAGGCTGCTCAAGACATGGGAATGGATAAGGAGGAGACTAAGGCCTACCTGATAAGGGAAAATGATAGGCATATTCAGCGGGAGAAAGAGGATAGGGCAGCCGCCGCAGAAGCAGCGAAAGTAGAAAGGGAAGCACAGGAGAAGGCAGCAGAAAGGGAAGCACAGGAGAGGGAGAAGGCAGCAGAAAGGGAAGCACAGGTGAAGGCAGCAGAGAGACAGCATGAACTTGCCCTGCGTTCTCTGGAACTGCAGTACCGATCTTCGGAAGACAGTTCAGCTAATGGAGATTCACCCGGAGCAGGAGCGAGAGACACCTCGGGAAATGGAGGGCCCCGGATGGCAGCCATGAGCTTCCCATTTGACTCGTTCCCTAATGGGAATGAAAAGATTGACGTGTTTCTGGAGAAATTTCAAAGGATGGCAAAGGCATACGGGTTGGATGAGAGTCTTTGGTGCCTAAAATTATCGCAATCCCTCAAAGGCCATGCGTACGACGTCTATAATAAGCTGCTCATAGACGATCAGAACAACTTCGAGGCACTGCGAAATGCTTTGTTGCAAAGATTTCAGTGGACTCCCCGTAAATGCCAAACCATGTTCAGGGAGAGCAGGCCGGAGAAGGGAGAGAGTTTTGCTCAGTTTGCAGAGCGGGTGAGAAATTACCTAACCCGGTGGAGGGAACTGTCAGGACTGGCGAAAACTTTTGAAGGGTTGGAGGAGTTAGTTCTGTGTGAGCAAGTAAAGGCCAACATGTCCCCCGACTTGAGGCGGTATCTGGCTGAGCAGGGTGCCCAGCAACTCGATCAGATTATCGTGTTCGCCGAAAGGTACCAGACAGCACAGGCCGAAGTACTGGGACAGAAACGGAAAAACCCAGACCTGCCAGCCCCAGACAAAGGAGCTTCGTCATCGCAGTCGGCTACTTCACCAGCTCATCAGCAACCAGGGCCTTCTCGCAAGGAGCCTCATTCAGGTTATAACTTGCGCCCCCAGCAGCATAACCGAGCACAGCCGACATCATCCCAGGAACCCGCTAGGAACAAGGGAGATAATGAGAGGTATTGTCAGAATTGTAGAACCACTTCCCACTGGACATCTCGGTGCATGAACAAACCACCAGCTCATCATGCAGCTTGTTTAAGGCCGGTGAGAGTGACCAGAGGGAATAAGTGGGAACCTGTCCAGTCAGAGAAGTTGTTCTCTAACAGTGGACCAGCCGTAGTGAATGGGACAGCCACTACGTGTTTGTTTGACAGCGGGCTTACATACCCCAGTATCATCGCTCGTCATTTGGTGAAACCCGGGCAGTGGACCGGAGAAATAGTTGAGATTGGTGGCATTTTGAGAAGAGGTATCTCACAGCGTCTGCCCGTAGCCAATATTGAGGTGAAATGCAAGTTTGTGTCTGGCACAATCAAGGCAGCTGTAATGGCACAGCCAGCACATGATTTCATCCTGGGAAGCCCATACTTAGTTTTGGAGAACCCAACCACACCGATCCTTGCTACTGCAAGGGGGCCTACTGCAGGCCAGAGAAGTGGAAGGGGAGAGCCCCACATTCACGGAGCCCCACGGGAGCTCAAACATCCTTGTCTTGCGATGAAGAGGATGGAAGCCTCTAAAGACAGTGGAATGTTAACTACAGAGGCGTATTCGCCTGTCAGCCCTGTTCAGCCTAATCGCCAAACAGTGGTGACACCTCTGATTTCGGAAGTATCTTCTTTGTCGTTGGGAATTAGGCCCCCGACGGTATTACATCTCTCAAGGGAGGGAAATACTGACAAGAACGAACAGGTGATAGCTTCTTCAGTCAACAGCAAACAGTTACGTCCTGTTACGGCGATGTCTGGCCAAGCCAGTCAGACTGTTTCAAAACACTGGGAGGCCGCACCATTTGGTAATAATTATTTACCACGCGCCGCCAGGAAAATTCGTGGGCGAAGAAAACACATGAGAGGGAGGAGGAAGGGCGACCAGTCAGGTTGCAGTCGCCAGGAGGAAATCACCAGACGTGACCCTCACGATCCAGGGCTTGCAAAGATTCTCAAGGATATGGAGATGGGCCTGTATGATAATGCTAATTATGACAGTGATTAGATCGAGAGGTAGATCTAGATGCGGGCCAGTATGAAACCCAGAGATTTCAGTGATTTAGCACGGATTCCCGCACTTGAAAGGGGACTTATGTGATGCTGCACTGTAATTCTGTCTTTTAACCGGCCCGATCCTGTTCTTTTATTTTGAATTTTCACCATTTTATTTCTTCTCATTTGAATATATATCGTGTTTGGTATTTTTGAGGAGGTAAATTAAATGGATTCGTTTATGATGGTAGGTTTATTTTACACTCGACCAGTTTTACTTTCTTCTGATTTTTCGCGATTTTCCGTTGTTTACGGAAATCGCCATTTCATGCACGCAAGTCAGAAACACGCGGCCGTCACATAACGTGACGCAATCTTCGGACACGCGGTTTGCGTTGTTTTCAAATCTGATTGGCGCAGCTCATAGTTATGGTTATTTTTCTAAGCGTTTCCATTGGCCCGAGTGCGTAGATTAATGAACACGCGGGGGTGGCCCCGGTGTGTATAAATAGCCAGTTAGACAGGGGCCAAGTTCTCTATCGTAAGAAATAAGTGCCTGCCGTATGACTGCGAATGTATCGTCTCCATTGCGTGGAAAAACAGCGATAATCGGTATGTAGTATTTTATTATCGTTTTACTTATTAGTGGGTTTTTTTAGAATTTCGCCCGTAGTTAATTTCTTCGGGGATATTAACTTTTTAGTTCTAAAGGATAGTGCCATTCATTATCATCTTTGACGAACGATGTAAATGCAACAGTGTGCTTATTCTTTCTATGATTTTGGCAGTAGATAGGAACGTGGGAAGTTATAAGCTATACGTGTGCTCATAGTTGTAGAATGTTATGTAAAACCACCATTTATTCCTGTGTATTTACAAATATAATTTTAGTGGGAAAAGATTGTGTGTACTAAATTTTTTTTTTTTTGGCCTTTATGTAAGAAATGCAGTCGGAGAGTAAAGATGTATGTTATAAGTGAATTATACGGCTTAGAGGAGTAAACTATTCATATAGCGAGATTTCATTTAATTCTGGAGTAAGTGGGAAACCTCATGGGTAACTTTAAAGGAATTCCCTAGTTGAATGTTGGACACGTGGGTAGCCACGCGTAACAAATAGATAAGAGGCAGACAGGTCGGGAGGTTTCTGGTTACTTACCTGGCAGATTATAGTTGAGGGAGAGAGGGGGAAGGAGTGAGAATGAAGAGACACGTGAGTAGGAATATTTTATGCATCGGTTTTTTCAGAACGAGAGAAGGGGAGAGGGAGGAGAGAGATTTAAGTGCCACGGTGGTAATATTATTTTTTGTATTGTTATACATGACGAGTGAGCCACGTGGGTAATATTATTTTTTGTATTGTTGTACATGACGAGTGAAGTACTGAGTAAGGGAGTTATAAAGATTAATGGGTTAGAGATGCGTTATGTTGGAGTTGTTATACAATAGACGCATTTCCTTTTAATTTCAGCGAGTCACGGCGAACCAGTGGGGAGCAATATATAGTATATTTACTGGATCAGCTTCTACTCTTTACTATACTTTCTTTATGTCGTCTGTATAGTGGTGTCTGTGGTCGTTTTATACACCTTATCTCCTTGTATTTAAAGGAAGTCAGAGGAGGGTGAGATTATAGCCTTCTGAAGTCACGAAGCAGCAAGGGCGAGTCAAAACCTGGTTCTATCCCTTGAGCCAATAGTCTCATCTGTCCACAGGCATGTCATTTTCCATCTAAATTCTATCTTCTCAGACTTTCTCATACTAGGGTCTTGTTTTCATTCAGGCAAACTCTAAAAAAACTTAAAACCACTTCGTGACAAATACATAAGGCTGTTATTCAACTGGCATAGCCCGCCAGATATATTTCCTCTTGCTGAAAAATATTGGCCGTAATACAGGGCCTCAATATGTAGACAGCAGTGTATCCTTTGTTAGCAGGCACTATCAAACCATGCTAAACATATATACCGCCAACCTGCGGCGTCCACAATAATTTATCATCATCATTAGGCTTCTGTTCAATTGAAAACACATAGTCTCATTTGGCTAGAACAAGAAGCAAAGAAGGAATTCTGTCTCTCAAGATCTGTGAGCTTCACTCGCAGATAGGTAATTTCAAATGTTCTGCAACCAAAGGCATATTAATATGAATGTCATTTACCTTTTACAGAATCTTCCGGATACACACTTAATAAATGTCGTCACTCTTGACGAACAAAGAATCACTGGGGAAAACATTGACATTTCAGTCATATCGAAACTTTCCAATCCCCACGATGATATAGAGAAAATCACAACGGACATCATGTCCGACAGCCCAAAAAACACCACCTCCCTGACGGAAGTTTCCTCAGTTCGCGCCCAGAACCTGCGCATGCCCAGACAGCATAAAACTGAGCATCGTTAAGACAGATCAACGACAATAATTGAAAGAAAGAGAAGATAACCCTTAAACAACCTGTCATAGAAGTTAATACCCAATTATCCAACTTTGACCAACAAAGTTTTACAACAAAGTATTAAATAGATTTACCTATTATGACTCCGTCAAAACGACAGCAACAGTCGCCTTTGGAGGCGATTTCAAGAAACTGGCTCAGTGGCAGACCGGCCGCGCAGTGGAAGACCCAGAGTCACAACTGCCGAAGACCGCTTCATACGGCTGCTTCACCTCAGGAATCGACTTGCATCTGCGTCCTCCACAGTCCAGTCAATGTCAGCAGCTCGTCGAATTTCAGATCAAACGGTCAGGAACCGGCTGCACGACTCTGGTCTTGGGCTAGAAGACCCTACAGAGGCCCTGTTCTTACGGACCGGCATCGCCAGAACCGACTGCAGTGGGCGAACCAGCATCGTCAATGGACCATTGGGAATGACTGGAGACGGGTTTGGTTTAGTGATGAATCATTTTTTGTGCTCCAGCGACACGATAGACGGAGAAGAGTTTACCGCAGAGTCCATGAGCGCTACGCCCAGAACAGCGTTGATGAGGCTCCTCCACATGGTGGTGGAGGTGTACTGATGTGGGGGGCGATCAACTTCATGGAAAGAAGTGACCTTGTGCAAACTGAAGGACGCCTGAATGCCCAACGATACGTCGCTGAAATTCTTCATCCTCACGTCCTTCCACTTCTGGCTGCACGAGGGTCGATTTTTCAGCAGGATAACGCTCGACCTCATGTGGCACAACTCACCACCCAGTTCCTCGCTGACAACAACGTCCAGACCATTCCGTGGCCAGCCATGTCATCAGACATGAACCCTATAGAACACTTATGGGATGAACTCGACAGACGACTCCGCCATTAACATTAACAAGTATTCATCGTTACGGAAGAAACATATTGCGAGTAAACGCTACTTAACTGTGCACATTATATAACGTATGTAGCCTGCACAAAACAGGAAACCATAATGTTTGTTCTTGCTGAAGGCAACCTGTTAACTTCGGCTGCTTGCAGAAAGTTAATCAGTATGAGGCAGAGAGAGAGGGAAAGAGAGAGAGAGAGAGTCTGAGAGAGAGAACAGCAGAGAGAACGAACGAAATCTTTATTTCTTCAGGGTAGAAAAAAACAATGAAAAGAAATAATAATTTATTATTTAACATTGCATTTGGTCAAAGAACACACACAGGCATTCACACACAGAATTAGAAATACAAACACACACACACAGGGAGAGGGAGAGAGAGAAAGAGAGAGCAACAAAGTTAATTGCATATATTTAAAATTAAAGTTAAAGCTGTAACATTTAAAAGTAAATACATTACTCAAGAAAACAATGCAGGAACCAAACACAGAGATTTCCCAGAAGGTGAATTTTTAAGCTTCCATGATTTTGACATGTGAGATAGATAGATTGACAGACAGCCAGCCAGCCAGCCAGCCAGGCAGATAGGCAGTAGGCAGGCAGGCAGGCAGAGAAAGATAGATAGATAGATAGATAGATAGATAGATAGATAGATAGATGGATGGATGGATGGATGGATGGATGGATGGATGGATGGATGGATGGATGGATAGATAGATAGATAGATAGATAGATAGATAGATAGATAGATAGATAGATAGATAGATAGATAGATAGATAGATAGATAGATAGATAGATAGATAGATAGATAGATAGATAGATAGATAGATAGATAGATAGATAGATAGATAGATAGATAGATAGATAGATATAGTTAGTTGTCAAGCCCGTTATGACTTATGATTAACCGTGTGATTTCTAGCAGAGCAGAGGCACCAAAGAATAATTATTTTTCTATTTGTAAAGAGGCCCGAAAAAGTAGTTATTTGTTTTACATATCATAAGAAAGCGTTTAAAAAAAATCCTTGTTAACCCGTTTTACATAAAGCCGGTTTTCACCGAACACTGATGAGGTACGGACAGCGTTGATGTAGCTGCCACCCCTTTTCTGGACAAGTCCTATTTTAGGAATTCATCGTGTAATAAGATAAATAATGTTAGTCCTTTTCGGGACTTAGTATCTATCAACGCTTTACGGGCTAGAAGGCCTTTTCAGGGCTACATCATGCTAGCCGATAGAGGCTAGTAGTCCTTGTCATGGCTACTTCATGCTAGCTGATAGAGGCTAGTAGCCCTTTTGAAGGCTACTTAACGCTAGCTGATAGAGGCTAGTAGTCCTTGTCAGGGCTACTTCATGCTAGCTGATAAAGGCTAGTAGTCCTTTTCAGGGCTACTTCATGCTAGCTGATAGAGGCTAGTATTCCTTTTCAGGGCTTAGTTTTAAATCAACATTACGCTTCAGTTAAAGGAATTCACTTATTTTTGAATTGCAAATTGCTCTTTGATATAATTAACCCTGGTTCCATTCTAGTCCTCGGTCCTTCAAAGATTGTCTAATGTTGTCCTCCCAGCAGACTCTGGGTCGTCCTCGGGGTCTGGATCCTTGGCTCTTTGTTTCCCATGCTTGTCGTGGTATCCGATCTTCTCCCATTCTGCAGACATGGCCAAACCATCTTAATTGGGACTGTTCTACGTGGGTCTGCAGGGGGTAGGATTTAAGGCCTTGACGTATCGTCTGGTTGCGTACCATGTCTCTTCTTGTTACTTCAACCACCTTCCTCGGATACCTCATTTCTGAGGTTTGGATCTGGCTTTTATGGGTTGTAGTCATTGCCCATGACTCGCATCCATATGTCAAGACTGGGACATAGGTGGAGCGGTATACAGCCATCTTCGTTTTCTTACCAACCTCTCTCTTGCTGAGGAATCCTCGATTTATGGCCTGAAAAAGTCTCCCAGCTGCTGCTTTTCGAGTGGCCAACTCTTCTTTGATGCCTAATGCACGACTTAATATTAGTCGCCTTGTACGACATGGCCTGGGAAAGGAAGGGGGTTGGGGGGGGGGGTGCATTAGTCCTTGCAGGAGTAGTAGTGGAAAGTTATGTAAACATTGACCTTCGGATGAGTTTTCTATGTTGACAAATAAGGGCAGGGGAGAGAGAAATAACAAAATATCACTCGCACTGGAATGTAATGCAATCCTGCCGGAGTGGACATGAGAGCGCACAAACCGTTTTGTGACAGTTCTATTCTTTCGTTGTCTTTACCTGGTTATGTGCAGGAGATAAATACAGCCATATTGTATTTCAGCTCCATTTCTTCCAATGATAAACGGCTGTCATAGCAACACAGTTTTGGGTTTATCTGAATTTACACAGGATTGTTATATCATCATCATCATCATCATTAACCTTCAACTCTCCATATGCCCTCGACAAACTGAATGCAAAATCTTCCTGTGCTGTTTCATCAGCTCAATGTTTTCCCATGTCTCCTTCATGTCTCAGGTTCTCTTCTCCATGCATTCTTTTGTCTCTCTTTACCCCTCTTACTCTGGGGGTTCTAGAACAAGGACTGCCTGATAGTGCCATCAGCAGGTTTTATCATTGTATGTCCTATCCATCTCCAGGGTTTTCTTCTCACCTTTTATTCCACTGGCACTTGTCACCAGTTCCACATTAGTGATCTTGTCACCAGTTCCACATTAGTGATCTTGTCACCAGTTCCACATTAGTGATCTTGTCACCAGTTCCACATTAGTGATCTTGTCATAAAACCTCAATCCTTGTATTCCACGCGGGACCCCAAGATGCAACAATAGTGAATGCAGTCAGCGACCCATAGCTGTACTGCTTGCATCAGGACCAGCGAACCAGAGCTGGTCAAGACCGCTCTCCACCTCCACGTGGTGGTCCTGGAAATAGTCTGCAGCAGTGCAGTCTGGCTGAGCGAGTGCGGATCGAAATGGAAAGGCAAACCCGGTCCCTAAAAAATGCCGTGCTGAAGTCGGATGTGTCGACCGAAAGGTGCAGATATCACAGCTTAGGCGTAAACAGACACAACGCAACCACCGTCCTTTTCAGGGCGAACGAGGAAGAAGAAGAAGTATTCCACGCAAGCATCCATTTATGAAAGTCTGTAGCTTTTTATCTGGTGATCAGGGTTGTAACTACAGTACCAGTAACATTCAAATTGACCGCAGTGACCCAACGACCTGACCGGATATGAATGACAGCTTAAGATGCTCCTTTTTCTCATTAAGTTTTGCCTATCGCCACAATGTGTATCCCGTCAAACAATTGTCACGTGAACAGCTGTAAAAGCAGACCTAATATATAATCATTGAGAACTGATCATGTGACATTTTTAAATGTATATTTTGGCTACAGATATGTAAATCACGGGGGGGGGGGGGGGGGCTCTAATGAGACTAAGAAAAAATGGCATGTCGCACAAGGCGACTATTATGAAATGTGCATATATGAGTCTGGCGACCTCATGATGTAAAACACAT
The DNA here is from genome assembly GCA_024509875.1 of Oreohelix idahoensis. Taxonomy (NCBI): domain Eukaryota; kingdom Metazoa; phylum Mollusca; class Gastropoda; order Stylommatophora; family Oreohelicidae; genus Oreohelix; species Oreohelix idahoensis. The sequence continues at coordinate 686,465 of JAMPIV010005809.1, forward strand.
TGATACAGAGACTACCGCTGTAAGAGCATGTGAATGCTTACACTTCCTGTAAGTGGACCTGCTGCAATGTTGGCTCAACGCTCGATAATGAGCAAAAAGGAACACGATGATGATAATGATGACTCCTCATTCCCTCCTTTTCGAAACTTCCTCGGCCTCGCAAGGAGCGCCCTTCGCCTCGTTTTTTTTTGGGGAGGGGGGATCGCTATTCTATAGGGATTTCGTTGTGGGTTGGTATGGATCTCGCCATCTCTTGTAATCCTCCCATATTCTCCTTTAGTCCGTTAATGCGCGAGAGACTAGTTTATTGTGACGGGTTACACATTACCAGTCACTCTGATAATAATAAGAAACTGAGAAACTGTAGAGTGAATGGTAGGATGTACAAATGGGTGAAAGCATACTTGCATAACAGAAGAGCCCGAGTACAACTAGATGGCCTCAAGAGTAAGAAAATTCTACTGCGTCATGGCGTCCCTCAGGGAGGGGTTCTGTCCCTCACACTTTTCCTAGTCTACATCAATGACCTGGTTGCTGAACTACCACATGTAATGAAAGTGGCAATGTACGCTGATGACCCGGTGATATGGTGCACAGATGAGCATGCAACAGTGGCCACCAAACTGCTACAAAGAGCTATAGATGCCTTAACCTCGTGGGCAAATAGATGGTGTGTCAGCATCAACACAGACAAGTGCAGCACTACGCTCTTCACCCTCTCTCCCAAACAAAAAGCTGGTGTCATCAAGATATGTCACCGTTCACTTTGCTAGGAGCATTATAAAATGCTCAAGCAGGAATTATAAGCGGTGATTTGGTTTTGGTTAAGAGGGAAGGTATGAAAAAATGGTTTAAGAAATAAGAATAGATTTGAATAAAGACTATTTGTCTTGCTAAAAGGGAAATAAGATGAGTGAAATCATGCTTTGATCAAAGGGAGAAGACTCTAATTATTAAAGTCAGGGGAGGAAAGTGCTTAATTACACATAAGTAGATTTGGTGAGTTGGTAATTATGGTTTAGAAAATGTACATATAAGAATTGTATAGCAAGCTTTAGAGAAGACAATATAAGGTTAAGTCAAATATGCAAAGGGAGACAATGGGTAATTACCTCCCTTATATGATTAAGTGAGTTGAGAGAAAAAAATATGCACGTGAAAAGTTTACCAGGACAACGGATGACACTTCACTGAGTTGTTTACACAGCGGATAAGCGTGAACATATTTCAGCTGAGCGAAGAATAGGAGGAACCAATGAATTTACAGTAAACAAGGACAGATCAGCTGATAATGATTTTATAGAGGAGAACCCATTTAGACGCGCTGTCGAGCGGACGCATTTTCGCAGGAGCAGTCCTAGTTAAGGACGTAGAGTGGCAGGAATGTGTATTCTGCCAGGCTCAAGTTTAATTTCTGTGGGAAACAGAATGAATACTTCTGAAGAATCCTATAGACCTAGTTAGAGTAGTAGAATCTATTCACATATGAAAGACAGAACGGTGTTTAAAATATAGGTTTAGAGATAAGAGGTGATAGTAAGAAATATGAGTGTTGTGAGGATTCTGTGCAACCAGAGTAAGTAGGTCCTTTGACTCATAACTTTTGATAGACATTGAATAGAATGATCTCTCCACATGTAAGCCTACCTTGCCGTGGTTGGAGAGCTTGAGCGCCTCAATGATCCCGGGAGCTATGCCGGCGGGAGTTTTACTCCTGGCAGGGTCACCCAAGCCGGACAGGTCCTGGGTGAGGGGCCAGACTAAATGGGCTGAGGAGTGGGTGGAACCCTATAGGTGTAGATGCAGAACCCACCGGCGAGTGGTACATGCTCTGGTCTGCACCAATCCACCCCCACTTCATGGGTTAAATGCTTTCTTGCCTCATTCTTCACTGTTTGTCGTCTATCACGCCCATGGCGACCGTTGCCTCAATTGGCTGTGTGTGGTGTACCCGGAAACGGGGCCTCCCAGTACTGAGGCAAAGTTAAGTCCCCGATGTCACTTATCGGTGCAGAATTGAGAGAGATGGCTGAGCATCACAATCCCTCCTGTGTTGCAGCATGATGAGAACCCAGCATTGCACACTGAGCTTGGGGGGATCACTTGGGCACCAGACTTAATACTGGCTCTTGACTGGATGGCCGCATGCAGGAGATTTCTACAATGGAGGGTTGGCAGGTGGTGGGTATCGGGAAGTGGCTCTGTGCAGGACGTGAGGATTCCTTGGGAGAGCCCCGAACCAGAGCACAGCATTGTGCAAGCTCTGCATAGTTGGAGAGCCCCCTGGATGACGGGGAATGCACAGTGTGCTACCCCACCTATCCCCAACTGCTAACTTAGAACCAGAAGTGGGGTCCTCTGTATGCGTGCCAGGCCAGGATAAAATGCCTGGGAAAGAGACTGGAGCTCAGAACTCCCTAACTCAAAGTTGCAGGATGGCAGAAAAGCCACGGGAAAGACAGGGCTATTTTGAAGATAACGCAACCATATTTTCACCATACGAGCTCGGACGCCGCCTCGGTAAACAAGGTCCGCGCAGAGCAGTGACACCCCCAGGCTGCTTGCGAATAGTCTACTACTGGGAACATAAACAGATTAGGGATGAGCCCACTCTCCCGTTGAACAGGTGCTAAAGTCGTAGATACTGGGCCAGAAGGCGCACCGGAAACCACAGTATCATGCAACTCGCTTTTTTTTTTCTATGGAGAGTACACCGTCAAATAAATCTCGTTCTGGTGCTCGCCCTGTGGAGCTCCACCAGGCAGGTGCAGTGCCGGGCTCTGAGCCTCGACAGAGCCCACCCTCAGCTACTGGAGGACCCTCTAGACCGTCTTGTGGAGTCAACAGACGGCGGAGGAGAACTACTGACCAAAACAAAACAGAAAAAGAGAAACCCAGAGTGCCACTTGTCATGATGCACTGGAATGCAGAGGGAGTGAACAGCAAGCAGGCTGGATACAGCAAAAAGACAGAGCTGGAAAACATCTTGTATGAGAAGCAAGTCAGTGTTTGCTGTATCCAAGAGACTCACTTGAAAGCAGATCAAACCTTTAAAATAAGGGGATATCAATGCTTCAGATCCGACAGACAAGATAGACGAAAAGGAGGAGTACTTACTCTTGTAAGGAATAACATTCCTGCACACGAAAGGAAAACCTTCATGGATGGAGCAGAATATCAGCTGCTGCAGATAAAGGTAGACAAGATGGAAATAGAACTCCTGAACTATTACTGTCCGAACAACAAACCCCTGAGTCTCAGCTCTATACAGGTACCAGCCACCAACTTTATAGCAGTTGGAGACTTTAATAGCCACTCCCAGAGCTGGGGCTATAACCATCTGGATCACAGAGGTGAAGAGGTTGAAACTTGGCAAGATGATCACTCCCTAATCCTAGTCAATAATGCCACAGATACTCCTACCTTCTACTCCAGAGGATGGCACACAACCTCAACACCAGATCTTGCCTTCTCCACACCAGATATAGCTGGATCTATTAGTAGAGAAGTAGGAGACCAACTAGGGGGAAGCGACCATCGCCCAATCTTTCTTACTGTCCAGAGTGCAACTCTCAGTACAGGCCCAGCCATTACAAGATGGAACTACAAAAAAGCCAACTGGGGTTTATTCAGGCATCAGGTGAACACGCTGCTGTCTACCCTCAAGGTACAGAACAGAGACATTAATGAAGTGGTAAAAGACTTCAACAGATGCGTACTACAAGCTGCAAAAGAAACCATTCCCAAAGGATGCCGGCGTAACTACATACCATACTGGTCCAGCACACTCCAAGAACGTCAGGAAGCTATGGACAAGGCTAGAAAGGACGCAGAGTCTCAGCCTTCACTTGAAACTCACAACAAATGGAAAAAGGCTGTAGCAGAGTTTCAGAGAACAAAGCTAGAAGAAAAGCGGAAAAGCTGGAGAACTAAAACGGCATCGCTGAACCTTGAGAAAGACGGCAGGAAACTTTGGAGATTAGTCAAGTCTCTAAATGAAGAGCATTCCTCACCAAGGCAGACTATCACATTGGATGAAGGTGGCAAACTTTTCAGAGGAAAACAAGCTGCAGACTTGTTTGCTAGAAGATACAGTTCAGAAAGCAACTTACCCATTAACATAGACCATCAGAGAGAGATAAGAAAAGAAATACTGGCAACCATGGGACAGACAGATACTCCTGCCCCAATGAGGGAACCCATCACACTAGGAGAACTACAGAAGGCTATTTCCAAGCTTAAGTTTCAAAAGTCACCCGGCCCAGACAAAATCAGCAACGAAATGCTAGTAAATCTGAGCTCAGCAGCAAAGACAAAACTGCTTGAGATATTCAACCACAGCTGGTTGAAAGGAACGGTACCCCAAGTATGGAGAGAAGCCATCACAATACCCATACTAAAGAAAGGGAAATGTAAGACCGAGGCTGCAAGTTACCGGCCAATCAGTCTCACAAGCTGTGTTGGGAAGACTATGGAGCGAATAGTCAACCACAGATTGAAATGGTATTTAGAGTCTGAGCAGATCCTGGTGCCGGAACAAGCTGGATTTAGAGAATGCTACAGTATAGAAGACCAAGTTACTTACTTGTCTCAAGCAATAGAAGATGCCTTCCAGGAGAAGAAAAAGGTCCTAACGATCTGGGTCGACTTCAAGCAGGCCTTTGACAAGGTGTGGAAAGATGGCCTCATTGCAAAACTTAGGAGAAGTGGAATCCAAGGCAACATGATGAAATGGATCCAGTCATACTTGCATAACAGGAGAACTAGAGTCACTCTTGACGGTCTGCAGAGCAGAAAAGTGTTGCTCCATCAGGGGGTACCTCAAGGAGGAGTAATTTCCCCAACACTCTTCCTTGTTTACATCAATGACCTGGTGAAAGATCTCCCTGCAGGAGTTAAAGCTGCCTTATATGCAGATGACCTAGTACTCTGGTGCGCTGATGAAAATGTCACCACAGCAAATTATAGAATGCAGCGGGCAGCAGACATGCTAGTGTCATGGGCAGAGAAATGGCTTATCACAATAAACACAGACAAAACCTCCACAACACTGTTCTCCCTCGCCCCCAAGGACAAATCAGCTAACATACACCTAGGGACAACCGTGATCAAGGAAGAAAGCTACCCCACCTATCTTGGGGTGACATTTGACCAAAGGCTTACATGGAATAAGCATATTGAAAATGCAGAAGGAAAGGCCCGAAGACGACTAGGCATACTCAGAAAATTAGCAGGTACCAACTGGGGAGCAAATGAACGAAATCTAAAGAAGATTTATAATGGAGTAATAAGACCACACTTAGAGTTTAGCTCAGCAGCATGGTCATCAGCTGCTAACTCACATCTGCAGTCTTTGGACAAGGTGCAAAATCAAGCTCTCAGGCTCATTACAGGAGCCATGAAAACTACACCAATAACAGAGATGCAGAAGGTTGCTGGATTACAGACATTGTCCCATAGAAGAGACACAAAAACCATGATCCAGATGGAAAAGTACAACAGTATGCCAATGCACCCAATGAAGGCAAGACTAGATGATCTGGCATTGGGACGTCTAAAGCGTAGCAGCTTTGTGCATCGGGGGAAAAGACTTATAAGACAGCATCAAGAAGACCTATCCATGAAGACAACACCACTGAAGCCCACCCTATACCCTGTACCATGGGAGCAGGCCAGCAGTGCCCTCCAAATTAATACAACAGTCAGTGGTCTCACAAGTGGATGTGAGTATAATGATCTGCAAAAACGAACTGCTACATTGAGTATGATCCAAGAAAGCTATCCCGATCAATCATGGATACATGCCTATACAGATGGATCAGCAACTAATGCTGTTAGGAATGGAGGTGCCGGTATCTTTATCTCATATCCTGACAACCACTATGAGACTAGGCACATTCCCACTGGTAAATTCTGTTCCAACTATACAGCTGAGGTTCAAGCTCTAGAGCAAGCTGCAAATATGATTTATAACACCAACTCTGACTGCCACCAGGTAGTCATCCTCACAGATGCACTGTCTGTCCTGCAAGCTCTCAAGGGTGGTAAACTCCCGCATCTGAGAAATGAACTAAACAAGGTAGCTGCCAAAAAGAGAACCATACTTCAGTGGGTACCATCTCATTGTGGTGTACCCGGAAATGAAAAGGCAGATAAACTTGCAAAAAAGGGAGGAGAATGTGAACAAGAAGATAATGAAGTCACATACTTTGAGAAAAAGAGAGCTATCCAGACTATCAGAAGAGAACAGAACCAACCCAAAGACGACTATCACACTCTCGACCGGCAGGGACAGACAACTATTTTTCGACTCAGGACAGGGCATAACAAACTGAATAAACACATGCACAAGCTACGATTGTCTGCTTCACCACTGTGCACATGTGGATTAAACGAACAAACTGCTGAGCATGTTCTACAGGACTGTCCTCTGTATGACCAGTTAAGAAAGATATACTGGCCCAATGACTCAACACTAAACTCAAAGCTATATGGAGTTAAAGAGGAACTTCAAACAACAGTCGAATTCATCATGAGAACTCGTCTGACGGTGTAATCATCAAAGATGCGATCGCAAGAAGAAGAAGAAGAATAGAATGATTTCAGAAGTATTACAAGGTTAACGACGCTTACAACTAGGTGAGCGCAGAATAATGAGAAACGAAGCTGAAGCTACAAAATTGACTATGAGGTGAATAAACTGAGACTAAGTAGGCAGCTGAGGAGATTTTACAGAAGAACAGGGACTTAATAGCCGTGTTGGGCTATTGTATAATGAACTTTGCAACATCGACTGCTACAAGTAAGATGAGTAAGCAATTGAAGGCTGATTGTATTTACAGGATGAAACATGCGCTCTCTAGCAGGTATAAGTATGAGGATATCGCAACAGGTGTACCCAATGAATTGATTTGCATATATGAATTTTTAGATGATGGTATTTGATTAAATTGAGTCAAAATTGACAGGATTAGTAGACAAAAGAAACCAACTCAGGAAAGAGTTGATGAAAGGCTTGGGAGAAGCCAGAATAAATAGAAAAGCCTTAAGGGAAGAAAATATGTATAAACCATACCTGAATATGTTCTCAGGCAGAGAGCTATAACTATATATATATAGGTATGTGAGTGTGCCCAGAAGGAATGGGACATACAAGAGGCAGTTAGGAAATGTTTGTACCTGGAATTTGTACCACATGCCTCCTGTTATGATGGAATTTTTGATGTAAATAAATCACTTGTTTTGATGGAACACTTCTCAAGTTGGGTTAGCTCTCTAAAAGGTTGTTGAGTGCTTGAGTAAACAAGATAACAGGCATAAGGGGATAACTGCTATACGAAGCTGTCACTTAAGTAACATCATAAGAAGGGATGGAACGAGTTTAGGTTGGAAGTTTGAGAAGATATCATCCAGGAATTAATAACTCTGGCGGTGAGGGCCAGTATTAAGATGTACTCTTACTTGGAAGATAGGTCAATGGACCAAATTGACAAATAGAAGGTAGACAACTAGGCCTGCCCCAGTCACCTAGTTTACTTTAAAAGAAGAATCAACACACCGACACTGTCACATATTATTAATTGGTATCGTGACCAGTCCCAAGACATATAAAGGGACCACTGACACATATTATTAATTGATGTCGTGACCAGTCCTCACTTCATAAACCAACACTGCGACATATTATTAATTGGCGCCGTGACCAACCCTTCTTAAAGTGACATGGCTACATCACAAGGAGAGATGGAGTATCAACACCAACAAAACTACAACAACTCACGACGGAATGGTTATAACAAACACTGGGACACTTTGAACAAGAGAGCACAGAGAATAACATTAAAAAATTTTATCAATGAAATTAAAACCAGACAGTTATGGGAGTTTAAAAACATAACATCAAACAACGGTCAAGTTGGCCTCCTCACAACAGAAGATGGATGGAGAGCACACATCGGGCAAATCAAATCAGGGAAGAAACATCACAGAATACCAACAAGAACAAATACAAAGATATTAACAGAAATGACAACAAGTCCACAAGCAGTCCAGAAAAGACAAGTTACTAGAATAGAGCCTCAGACAGAGAATGTCGCAGTACAAACGGATTGCAAGTTTAAGAAGAGTCTAATCCCAGTCAGCATAAAGTCAAAACAAGTTACAAATGTCGCAGTACAAACAGATGACTTACCGGATTCGAACAACACTGAAATGGTCGATAAAATAGAGAAGCTGACATCTAAAGAAAGAAGTAGTGAGATAACAGAAGTAGGAGACATTTATTATGATGCACCGTGCGAATTTATTGATAGAAAATTTGAGCGGCTGAGAATGGTCAATAATACAGACAAGATGACATCGGAAGAAAGTTATATGAAGAATGACAGTACAATTATAACGCCAGATACATTCTTGTCGATGCTATGGAGTCAAAAACAGGCACGTAAGAAAGATAAACAGTGCAGAAAAGCCCATCAAGCAATTGTTAATATTTCAGAACTAGAAACTGCTGATGAGATGCTGAACAGTCTAGTATCAAAAGGAATAGGTGTTCTACAAGACATAAAGACATTACTTCTTCAGATGGGAAAGTCAAGTCTAAGTAACATTCAAGATCAAGTGCAAGATAAGAAACAAGATGTCACATGCAAAAATCCAGAAAGAACTGACCTGAATTTACAAAGTCATGTACCGGTTCCAGAGTTGAGAGAAGCTCCTTTAGCTAGTGGATATTCAAGAGATGATAGCCTTAATCCACAAAAGAATCAAGAACAGCTGAAGCAAGTTACAGTATCAGCACAGATGGACTCAGCAACACAAACAGAGAATAAAGTTGCAGTTTCAGCAACACAAACAGAGAATAAACTTGCAAATTCAACAATACAAACAGAGAATAAAGTTGCAAGTTCAGCAACACAAAAATATGATGATCTTAACGCGGACGCATCTAGCAGGCATGTGGGAACAACAGTGGGAAAGAGTTCTGTCAAAATAAGTCCACAAGAAGTACAAGACATAGACACATCTTATAGGTGTACAAGAACAGTACAGAGTGTTAACAGCGGTCCGGAGAAGAAGAAAATTATCAAGGTACCTAATCCAAGTGAACAGGAGTTAAAGACAGCAATAAAAGACCTACTGGAGGGAGTTAGTTCTCACACAGTAGTAGTAGATTATATACGGTCATGTCTGGAGAGAAAGCTTGATACAGACTTATCGGGAAGACAAGATGAACTTCGCAGACTTGTGGAGAGAGTATTGGAAGAACTTGAGCGCTGGCATGTCAAGATCAGGGATAGCAACTACTTCTCAGACTCATCATCAAGTTATTCAGACAGTGTATCGTCAGATGAAGATAGAATTATAGACTCCGACGAAAATGCAGAAGGACACTCGTCGGTCGAGTTTGAGTATGCAACGGTCGAAGAAGGCCATAGATATTATGGGCCGACAAATAAGAAAAGTTATCCTGGATGTACAAGTCAGATAAAGAAAATTACTAAGAAGTCCCAACCAAGCGTAAATGAGTTAAAAGAAACAATAAGACGCAACATAAGAGGAAGCGACCCCAACATCTTGTCAATAAAGTCGGTGCACAGAGTGTTAGAATTCGAGTTTGATATAGACTTATCACAAAGAATAAATGAAGTAAGACAGCTTGTGAGAGATGTAATCCAAGAGGAGGGTGAAGACACAGTTAAGAAGAAACAAAGACGACTTGTAGAAGAACTTCAGCACAAGAATGACATGACTAAGAAAATGGTCAAAGCGGTTGGACCAAACATAGAGCAGTTGAAGAAGGAAATAGAAGTCATCATAGCACAGTCTGGGTTGGACGGGTCACGAGGACAAGTATGGACATTGCTACAAGAAAAGTATCAGACACAATTTCTAAAGATAAGAAATGAATTAGATATGGTTATAACGAAAATGTTAGATGACACAAACGAGAAGAGATGCAGAGAGCGGGACAAACGTGATCGAATTCAAAGGAGAAATAGAGGAAGAGGCAAATATAGATATTGCTAAGATGATAGCGTTAGAAACGCTTAGAGTCAGAGAGGCCATGATGATGAAGTTTTTAGACATGGTGAATAAGTAAAGAGACAATGGTGTTGAAGTTGATGAATAAGTTAACATAGGAGGAAGCTATGAGAGTAGAGACATAGCATATTAAGAGATACAGATCGAGGGGATTTCCGATCTAAGAGCCGAGACAGGCTAAGACATAGAAGTGATAGTAGAAGGAGAGATACGGATCGACGAGGTTACCGATCCAAGAGCCGAGAAGCTTATAGAAACAGTAGTAGAAACAGAGAAACTACTAAGGATCGAGGGAGATACCGATCTAGTAGTAGAGAGGAGCAGAGAAATAGGAGTATAATTAGAGGTCGCGGTAGCGACATAAAACCTGAGAGGAACTCAGGGAGTGTGAGAAGTTGAAGATAGAGACAAACCGAAGCAAACGATTGATGAGTAAGTGAGATAAGGAGATTGGGAGATAGTAGCAGGAAGCTATGAGAGTACAGGCATAGCATATATAATATAAACAATATGGCGGCGGCAACTTAGTCTTGAGAAGCCTAAGTATAATTGGTCTATACCGCACATACGAGAGGACTGAGTACACCTGACTAATAGGTTACTGCAGTAGAGGAGAAGAGTAATGGAGATGTAAGACGTACAATTGAGGCCGCGGTAGTACGGCGAGAAAATTTTTGTGAAAAGTCGTGGTGACGACGGAAATAGTAAGTCGTGGTGACGACGGCAGAAATACTAGAAACTTAGATTTTTTAATGAAGCAGCGGAAGACAGCAACTATGGGATGAAATAAAGCGACAACTACGACTATCAGCTACAAGTTAATCCTAACTTATATGATCAAGTTGGGACATGGAAGATAATAGACTTTTACAATCAGCAAGAAAAAACAGTACAGCGGATTCCAAGCCTTACAGACGAAATACAGAAGCGAGAATCACTTGAGAAGTCTAGCCACACTATACGAAGACAACACATCAATGTTCGCAATGTTAATCACATGGTCACAACCACCATCCCCTATCTCTTCGTCAACCCTAACATATTCCCTGTGACACCTGTCACAACCCCAGTGATCATGTGAAGCGAACAGGTGATGACAGAAGACGATCACATACAGCTTCAGAAGAATCAGCCGAATTGGAATTTTACAGAAGAACATGGTAGTCAGGGACTACAACCGTCAACCTCCAGTCGACACCAGCCTACATACTCTAGCTCGGATAGCGATGACGAACAGTCTTTACAAGTGACGAAAAGTAACATTACTCACCATACCCAGAGTCCTACAGCGAAGCACATAAATAGCAACAAGAATGTCATTAATACGCCTTCAGCACAGGTGGAATCTGAACTTGATGTAACAGAACAAGAAGACAGCGACATAAAGTGTATGGATGATACAACCACCACCGAAATACGCATAGCTACCAAACGCCCTTACCAACCTTCTTCACTAGACTCACCACCAAGAGCGAAATTGCTACGATTACCGCAAGAACATCTACGAACAAGATTCAAAAGAAATCATCGCCAAGTACATAAACCTTCACTAGGTTTCCAACAAAATATAAATATTCGTTCGCCCCCCACCTCCTGCAGAGCGACTATAAACACGACATCGCAATGCATATCAGCTTCGTCACAGTATGACAGTCGCCTCTCCAGCAGAGAGATTACACTGTTGGAACTCGCAAAATAAATCTCCAACTTAGTGTAGTCGTCATAAAGCACTAACCCAGCTATAGTGTTTAATTCGGTACTCTAACCAACATAGTACCTAAAGTTAAGTTAATTAATTGAGTCACACTGTGTTTAGCTTAAGTTGATATTCATATACTGGAGCACGCTTAGACACTTACAGTACTCACTAACTTCTTTAAAGAGAGTCGAGTTGACAAACTAGATTACACATAGTCTTAAGAGTGACAAAGTAGATCAAACATATAGCCTTAAGAATGTGACAAAGTGAATTAAAAACATAGTCTTAAGAATGTGACAAAGTAGAGTGAGTACATAGAAGTTCATCATTGTGACACAGTAGAGTACACACATATAATCTTATGAATGTGACAAACTAGAATAACTACATATAGTTTTAGGAAACTTAACAGTGTTATTCCCAAGGTACAAGATGCAGCATACTTGATGATCAACACTGACATTGGTTAAAATATGTATAGTACATTAAATGCATGCTAATTATTATAATGTACCTATTTCAGGCATAAAAGTATTCAGGACCAGAGGAAAAAAGAAGAGAAAAGAGAAAAGAAAAGAAGAAGGGAAGTGATCCAGACTCAGTCAAGTGGAGTCTTACTCATGGACATAGGCAAATATTGCACTGAGGATGAACGTCCCCACTTTTTACTGCACTGGTTGTACAGAGATAACAGAAGAAAAAAAAAACTTGGTTGCAGTATTGGTATTATGGGTACTGCTTACTTAAGAGATGATGGTAATGACAGTTATAGGGTCATGACTATATTACTTTTACATCCTAAGGTTAGATATTTTGTTAACCCTGACGTACTACTGCATGTATATATAGGTTTGAACAGAGTGAAGGATTTGACTGATGCATCCAAGACTAGAATCAGTCGGGCACATCAACTCTGACATAGTGACATGTATCTTTCACTATCGCCCCAATACATATGAAGATACTAGTGCATGTATATATAGGTTTAGACAGAGTGAAGGATTTGACTGATGCATCCAAGACTAGAATCAGTCGGGCACATCAACTCTGACATAGTGACATCTATCACTATCACATTAGGATATTTACTGATGCACCACTAATTAGTTATTTCTGCTTATCTGTCTCGTATAATGGATACATTACATTAACAGCAGATATTTCAAGACATATAAAGGTACTGACAAACCTCTGTGTCCAGAGGCAGTGACCATGTCGAAAAATAGGAACATGTATATATATATAGATAATAAGTGCAGAGCCATGATTTATTTTTTGTTGAGTATTGATGGTATGCCTCAAGCTAAGGTTCAGCAATGAGGTAGCGTTACATTTTGCTTCAAAATATTTTTTTGGGGAAATTTTTTTAACATGTAGACTTTGAATATGTATACAGGCGCGGTGATAATGGTATGTTAAAGAATAGAATGGGATTGCTAGATGATGGAACACAAATGTCTCCCTATGGGATACATTTGTATGGCCCCGGGTTGTATGTCACCGTTCACTTTGCTAGGAGCATTATAAAATGCTCAAGCAGGAATTATAAGCGGTGATTTGGTTTTGGTTAAGAGGGAAGGTATGAAAAAAATGGTTTAAGAAATAAGAATAGATTTGAATAAAGACTATTTGTCTTGCTAAAAGGGAAATAAGATGAGTGAAATCATGCTTTGATCAAAGGGAGAAGACTCTAATTATTAAAGTCAGGGGAGGAAAGTGCTTAATTACACATAAGTAGATTTGGTGAGTTGGTAATTATGGTTTAGAAAATGTACATATAAGAATTGTATAGCAAGCTTTAGAGAAGACAATATAAGGTTAAGTCAAATATGCAAAGGGAGACAATGGGTAATTACCTCCCTTATATGATTAAGTGAGTTGAGAGAAAAAAAAATATGCACGTGAAAAGTTTACCAGGACAACGGATGACACTTCACTGAGTTGTTTACACAGCGGATAAGCGTGAACATATTTCAGCTGAGCGAAGAATAGGAGGAACCAATGAATTTACAGTAAACAAGGACAGATCAGCTGATAATGATTTTATAGAGGAGAACCCATTTAGACGCGCTGTCGAGCGGACGCATTTTCGCAGGAGCAGTCCTAGTTAAGGACGTAGAGTGGCAGGAATGTGTATTCTGCCAGGCTCAAGTTTAATTTCTGTGGGAAACAGAATGAATACTTCTGAAGAATCCTATAGACCTAGTTAGAGTAGTAGAATCTATTCACATATGAAAGACAGAACGGTGTTTAAAATATAGGTTTAGAGATAAGAGGTGATAGTAAGAAATATGAGTGTTGTGAGGATTCTGTGCAACCAGAGTAAGTAGGTCCTTTGACTCATAACTTTTGATAGACATTGAATAGAATGATTTCAGAAGTATTACAAGGTTAACGACGCTTACAACTAGGTGAGCGCAGAATAATGAGAAACGAAGCTGAAGCTACAAAATTGACTATGAGGTGAATAAACTGAGACTAAGTAGGCAGCTGAGGAGATTTTACAGAAGAACAGGGACTTAATAGCCGTGTTGGGCTATTGTATAATGAACTTTGCAACATCGACTGCTACAAGTAAGATGAGTAAGCAATTGAAGGCTGATTGTATTTACAGGATGAAACATGCGCTCTCTAGCAGGTATAAGTATGAGGATATCGCAACAGGTGTACCCAATGAATTGATTTGCATATATGAATTTTTAGATGATGGTATTTGATTAAATTGAGTCAAAATTGACAGGATTAGTAGACAAAAGAAACCAACTCAGGAAAGAGTTGATGAAAGGCTTGGGAGAAGCCAGAATAAATAGAAAAGCCTTAAGGGAAGAAAATATGTATAAACCATACCTGAATATGTTCTCAGGCAGAGAGCTATAACTATATATATATAGGTATGTGAGTGTGCCCAGAAGGAATGGGACATACAAGAGGCAGTTAGGAAATGTTTGTACCTGGAATTTGTACCACATGCCTCCTGTTATGATGGAATTTTTGATGTAAATAAATCACTTGTTTTGATGGAACACTTCTCAAGTTGGGTTAGCTCTCTAAAAGGTTGTTGAGTGCTTGAGTAAACAAGATAACAGGCATAAGGGGATAACTGCTATACGAAGCTGTCACTTAAGTAACATCATAAGAAGGGATGGAACGAGTTTAGGTTGGAAGTTTGAGAAGATATCATCCAGGAATTAATAACTCTGGCGGTGAGGGCCAGTATTAAGATGTACTCTTACTTGGAAGATAGGTCAATGGACCAAATTGACAAATAGAAGGTAGACAACTAGGCCTGCCCCAGTCACCTAGTTTACTTTAAAAGAAGAATCAACACACCGACACTGTCACATATTATTAATTGGTATCGTGACCAGTCCCAAGACATATAAAGGGACCACTGACACATATTATTAATTGATGTCGTGACCAGTCCTCACTTCATAAACCAACACTGCGACAGATAAACGAAGAGCTCCTGAGAGAAGATAAACAACCCACCTAACTCGGAGTTACATTCGATGATAGGCTGACATGGAAGCAGCACATCAACAAGGCAGCAACAAAGGCCAGTAGGAAGTTAGCCATCCTGAGAAAACTAAGTGGAACCACATGGGGAGCCAGTGGGAAAATACGAGTACTTAGTAAAGTTTACAAGCAGGGCATACGACCACACCTGGAATATGGATCAGCTGCGTGGTGTCCAGCATCAAACACCACATTACAAGAGCTAGATAAGGGGCAAAACCAGGCGCTTAGGGTCATCACGGGGGCAATGAAATCAACGCCTATAGTGGAGATGGAGAAAATGGGGAGGATACAAGCACTGCGAGAACGCAGAGACACGAAAGTGCTAACACAGGCAGAAAAGTTCCTCTGTATGCTAAGCCATCCAATGAAGGACAGATTCCAAAACCTAGCAATGGGGCGATTGAAAAGAAGTAGCTTCATCCACCAGGCCAAACGATTTCGTAGACAAACCTCAGACCTGCCTGAAGTTGACAGCCCCCTAAAGTCTGTGCCAGAACAAACCCCTTGGAGAGAAGAGCCTAGACTACCAATACACATCCAGACAAAAGTGAAAGGAATATTCGACAGGGATGAACAGAACCGCGTGCAACGTAGGACAGTCACTCTCAGTTTCCTGGAAGATGAATACCCACAGGACCTCTGGGTCCGAGTATACACGGATGGGTCAGCACAGAATGCAGTCAAGAATGGAGGAGCAGGAGTGTACATAGAATACCCAAACAACACTAGGGATACGGTCAGAGTACCAACGGGGAAATTCTGTAATAACTATGATGCAGAAATCCAGGCAATCAAGGTGACAACTGAGAAACTGTTGAACACCAATCTCGGTCCACAGCCTGTGGTATTCCTGACAAATGCAAGATCAGCACTCCAAGCACTTCAGTCCAGAAAATTGCCAGGTATACAAGCCCTACTTTCTGAACTGTGCAACCAGTGCAGGGCCGCCATGCAATGGATACCGTCTCATTGTGGAATACCAGGAAACGAGAGAGCAGACCGACTGGCTAAAGAAGGTGCTGCAGACGAGCAACCGGATGTACCAGTTACGTACCATCAGAAGAAAAAGATGATCAAATCAATCAGAAAGCCACCAACACCAAAGCAGGATGACTACCAAGCTATGAACAGATCAGAACAAATTGTCATTCTGCGCCTCAGAACAGGACACAACCGACTCCGCAGCCACATGTATACAAAATTCAAGATTGGCAATTCAGCCATGTGTACATGTGGACAGGCATCCCAGACTGCGGGGCACGTACTTCAAGATTGCCCCGAATATGATATATTGATGCAAACCCACTGGCCCAGAGAAACAACAGTGGAAGCAAAACTATACGGACCTCTGTATGAACTACAAAAGACAGTGAAGTTTATACAAGAAACAACATTGCAGATAAAGACAATATATTTCAAGCGAACGAAAGAAGAAGAAATAATCGGAGGTGTCATAGACCAGAAGGAGGCATCAAAAAAGAGTTCGCTACCCGAAGAGCAGCAGCTGGGAGACTTTTTCAGGCCATAAATCGAGGATTCCTCAGCAAAAGAGAAGTTGGTAAGAAGACGAAGATGGCTGTATACCGCTCCACCTATGTCCCGGCCTTGACGTATGGATGCGAGTCATGGGCTATGGCTACAACCCACAAAAGCCAGATCAAAACCTCAGAAATGAGGTATCCGAGGAAGGTGGTTGAAGTAACAAGAAGAGACATGGTCCGCAACCAAACGATAAGTCAAGGCCTAAAAACCAAACCCACGCAGACCCAAGTAGAACAGTCCCAAATAAGATGGTTTAGCCATGTCTGCAGAATTGGAGAAAATCGGCTACGACGACTAGCATGGGAAACTAAGAGCCAGGGATCCAGACCTCCAGGACGACCCAGAGTCCGCTAGGAGGACAACATTAGACAATCTCTGAATGACCGAGGACTAGAATGGAACCAGGCCAGAAGGAAGACAGCCGATAGAATAGTATGGTGCTCTCTCTTCCAAACCTCTACACCTCACGGTAGAAGAGGAACTACTAAGTAAGTAAGTAAGTAAGATCATTGTCTTAGTGCTTGCACCACATCCATGACCTATCAAATATCTTAGCAAGTTAGTTAGTTCTCTACAGGACTCTACCAGTCTATCTATGTGTTTGTTCCAGTTCAGTTGTTGATCTAGTGTCATTCCTAGGTACTGTGTGCTTTGGACTGTGTCACGGATTGCCTCGGATTTGCTCTGCAGTCATAGTCCAACAATGACCAAAACCTAGTCTCAAGTGTGGGTCTTCAAATGTATTTTACTCTTGGCACTACAGGGCCGTAGATAGGACTTAATTAAGGGGGGGGGGGAGATGAGGGCGAGATGTTTATAAAAAAAATTTCGTCACAAAACATGTTTGGTACAGTATAATTTCCCCACAAATGTTTTTCACCAAACCCGGCTGGGGGGGGGGGAGGTTTTACACCCCCAGCCCCCCGTATCTACGGCCCTGCTTGGCAGAGATACAGATAGAAGGATGATGATGCTTCTACCTTGAGGGAGTGTTCACAAGACATTTCAGAAGTCAAGAACAATGCTGAATGTATCTAAGCAATGTTAACTTTTTATCTGCCTGACAACTTTTGTGAAGAAGTAGTATGGAATTTAATTTAGCTCGTACAATTCCCCCAACTGAATTACCAATAAAACTCTTATTATTATTTGGCTCTATGCATGTAAATATAGATATATTAAAGATGCTGATTCATCCGTGTGCACTTCTGTCTGTAATACCTAAATCAACTATGAATTTGTAATTAAAAAAACAACAACAACAACATATAACATATTTAATGATCAATTCATCATCATCATAACCCTCCACTACCAAAAGGAGCATAGGCCTTCAACAAACACATACCAAGTCCTCCTGTCACGTGCCATCATCTCAAGTTCTTTCCACGTTCTCCTTATCATTTTCACCTCTGTTTCCAGCTCTCTTCTCCATGTGCTTCTTGGTCTACCTCTGCCTCTCTTGCCCTAAGGGTTCCAGAACAAGGACTCCCTTGTAATGCTATCAACAGGTTTCCTCAGTGTGTGTCCTATCCATTGCCATCGTTTTCTTCTCATCTCTTGTTCCACTGGCACTTGTCTAGTTCTTGTCATCAGTTCCACGTTGGTAACCTTGTCATACCATTTTAATCCCTCTATTCTACGCAAGCACCCATTTATGAAAGTCTGTAGCTTTTTGGTTGTTGTCTTTGTTGTTCTCCATGTCTCAGAGCCATACAATAGGACTGACTTCACATTTGAGTTGAAGATTCTTATTTTCGTGTTGGATCCGATTTCTCTTGATCTCCATATATTTCCCAATGCAATGAAAGCTCCTTGTTAAGTCATATTTTTATTAATGGGAGTTAAGTGTTAAAGACTCATATGGACGGGTCGGACTTTTGTTACACACGCTAGTAAGCACGCTTTTAGTGATGAGATGATTTTTTTTCAGTTGGGAGCTTTGTGCTCTGTAATTTTTGAGCATAGCTCAATCTGAGTCTGTGTCAGTCTTTTTTGAAAATATGATAAAGAAAGTGTTCGAAGGTTCTTAATGATAGTTGGGGGGAAGAAGCGGTTTAGTTTTGAGCTGAGTTCTCAAGCGGTGAGTCCGTGATGAGTATTCTCACGGGGAGTTGAACTAAGGGTCGGTGATCTCGACAGTGCGTTCCTGGCAGGGCTTCGAGATGGTCGTCCCATCTCGCTAGTGTGTTCCGGGGTATTTGTGTTTTTCGACGAAGGGAATTTGATAACTGAAGAGGATATTTTTTGAAGTAAAGATAAAGAAATTATTTTCGGGAATGTTCTTTCTCCCAGGAATTTATGGATTGTTTTCCAAGAGATATTACCCAAATGCCAGGGAGTACGCCGGCATTATATATATTGTAAGAGTTCTGATGGATTTGTTATAGAGGCCATGGATTGTACCGGCCGATATTTTGATTCATGTTTCCTATGATGAATTTTTCCCTTGTTATTAGAAGATATAGTATGCCGCTGTGTAAGCGACCAGTGATCATCATCATTTATAAAGATATTGATGTAAACCTTTATGAAACGGGAGCTGCTGTGTTCTGCAGCTTTTGTACTTTGAGTTTTGCGCCTGTAACTGAATCTTTGGATATCGATTTGTAAAGGATTTTATGCTATGAGTTACTGCATTCTACAGCCTATTGAGAGTTGCGATGTACGCAGCCTTTTTTTGGATGGATATTTGTTTCTATGGATATTATTGCACTGAGAGTTGCTGATATAATAAGAATTACGATGTTTTTCCCTCTGATGGATATTTGTCTCTATGGATTATACTGATGACTATTTGATACTATGATCTACAACCTATTTGCCAGGGATTTTTTGGTATACCATTATAACTTGTGACAGTGTGCTGTTCCTGATGTCCATGTTGCTGTCGTCAATAAACTGTGTATGAGTTAAAAGATAGTTGAACTGTTTCCTGACCTATCGTTACTGTGGTGTGGATGATGGCAACCTACACACACTGAAAGTACCCCCGACATTTATACAGTAGCAGAAGTGACGGCCTGTGTGGCCTGATGTAGTTAAAGAAAACAAACTTTAACATTAAGTGGTGAGCCAGCATTTTGGGGTGTTACCAAGTACATCCCAGTTCATCCAGGGCCTACGTAAGCGTTCTTTAGGGACACTTTTGCAGACTTCCCTCAGTGGAATTCCAGCTCATGGTAGCTGTAGGATTTTGAGTCCACTGTGTTTGGTTGTCTGTGACAACTGATTGTTTAGCTGTATCGTCAAGTTCTTTCACTGTTGTTATCGTCTTACTTTCTTATACGTATCTTATTTTGGTGATCTATTTTGTTTGTAAACGTCCATCTCAATCTTCTTCTTCTTCCGTCCTTAGCCAAAGACCGACCAAGCAGTCAGAGGCCATCACGCCTTGTGGCGTCTTAAGGGCAACAGCAGATTGATTTTCTCTGTTGCAGTTTCCCATCACGCCTAGCGGCGTCTTTAGGGCAGCAACAAATAGATCCATCTGCCGTTGTTTTCGTCTCAATCTGCCTATCGTTTATTTATATACAAATTTTGGTTCTTGTGCGTTAATTCACCGCTAAAATCAAATTGTGGAAATTTATTACCCAAACTGAGAACCATACTTTTTCTTGACTGAAAAAGGTTGATTTCACATTGTGGTTTGGGAGGGCAAGTAAAAAAAAAAAAAAAACGTTCCTCGTGCATTCATAGTTGACACGCTTACGACAGACCCGCCCTCAAAACCCCCCCCGTATTTTAAGTTTATAAACCAATAAAACGGTATTGAATCAGTTCTACAAGTTAACGGTACACAGGAAACAAGGGAAGTCGCTGCCGTTGCCTTCTCTAACTCAAGATCAGAGTCAGGTACCCATTTACAGCTGGTTAGACTGATGCGTGATACTACCAAGCTCGAGAGGTGGGGCCTACGTAGCTATAAATGCGTGACACCTGTTCCCTTCCTCGCTGCCGTTGCCTTCTCTAACTCAAGATCAGAGTCAGGTACCCATTTACAGCTGGCTAGACTGATGCGTGACACTACCAAGCTTTGAACCCGAAACCCGGTAACTTATTGCGGTAGTGGAGCGTTAGAGACTTCACTACACTAGGTCCAGCATCGAGAGGTGGGGAGACCAGTTTCCTTCCTCGCTGTCTTTTCCTTCCCTAACTCAAAGTTAAGTACCCATTTATAACTAGGTAGGCCCCACCTCTCGATGCTGGACCTAGTATAGTGAAGTCTCTAACGCTCCACTACCGCAATAAGTTACCGGGTTTCAGGTTCAAAGCTTGGTAGTGTCACGCATTAGTCTAACCAGCTGTAAATGGGTACCTGACTCTGATCTTGAGTTAGAGAAGGCAACGGCAGCGAGGAAGGGACAGGTGTCACGCATTTATAGCTACGTAGGCCCCACCTCTCGAGCTTGGTAGTGTCACGCATCAGTCTAACCAGCTGTAAATGGGTACCTGACTCTGATCTTGAGTTAGAGAAGGCAACGGCAGCGAGGAAGGGAACAGGTGTCACGCATCAGTCTAACCAGCTGTAAATGGGTACCTGACTCTGATAGGGACTTGAAAGCTGATGATGATGATGATTATGATGACTAGCAATTCCCTAGACTTAAGGGTCTTTTATATTTGGACATGCGCCCTAATATAACCGACTAGGTTGAACGGGACGCGCCTCACCAAAACGAGACAAAAAGTGTAAAAAAAAAAAAAAATTCGAGTAAGTTGTATTTTTTTCCGGATTACAAAAAAAAAAAAAAGAAAGGACGGACTGGGTAAATGTCACAACTCCACGGCCTACACTGCGATTGGATTAAGGAGAGAAAAAAATTGTAAGAAAATAAATGTAAGAAATAGTACGGTTCTCGGTTTGGGTAATAAATTGCCAAAATATTAATTTGACGGTGAATTAATGCACAAGTACCCAAATTTTTTGTTTATACACTGTGCTGTCGTGTGTCTTGTCACTCTATTCGCAGCTGTCATTGCAAGCTGTGCAATATTTCTTATCTTTATTTCCGCTTTTTGACTTTATTTGATTCCTGCGAACGTGGTCGTTTGTCCTTTATATCTTGTCTTTGTAACTCTTGTTTGTACTGTCTATTTTCTTATGCTCTATCGATATTATAATGCATTTTGCTAGTAATTAATAACATTATTAACTGTTGAGAAGGTAATTGTCCAAGCTTCTCGGGACATAAACTTATTGTAATTATAGGTGATTAATACATATAGTTTTTGTTCTATAACTAATTGAGTTTAGTCTTCTTTTTTGGTAATTAATTGCATTTTTAGGAGGGATTACTGTAGGGTTTAAGTTTATACTCGCACCATTTTTCTTTTCTCTAAAGTAATTGTGTACAAGTAGTCATATTTCCTTTGTTAAATTAATCGCGGTCATTTTATTGTATTTGCTAGGCGTTGTAGTTATTTTAGGCTGGGTAGATTTTCAGCTTGATAAAAACCGAAAAACCCACACCTACCAAGGTAAATTGGGGGTGGGTGTGAAAAAGCACTACCCAGGTACTTAAAATTCGCAGGCGATCTTTGTCCTCTCAAGGCTGTGTGTGGTCCCGGTTGCCGGGTCCTCCCAGCATAGTGGAGGCAGTGAAGGGTGCTGTGCCCGTACCAGATTTGCTCTTTTTCGCGGACCTTCGGTCCCGAATAAATTTTGGCTGGACTGACGTCTCGGGTGTGTGACGGTTTTATGGCGGCAGAAGGAGAGTACACACGAGGGCAAGTTCGGGCACAGCGGGCTGATCACCCGCTTGCTAGTCACATTGATTACGGAAACAACAATTAATATTCTGTTGTACCAATAAACGCCTTTAGGCGTAACGGAACAACAGATAATTTCTTGTTGCCCTAAGACGCCGCAAGGCGTAATGGCCACAGACTGCTTGGTCGGTCGATGGCTAAGGACGGAAGAAGAAGAAGAATACATATAGTTGACTCAGTGAGTGAGTCACTATGGATTTTGATATGAATCCTGACGACATGAGGCCTGTGGTGGAGTATTTATTTGAGGAAGGTAGGGATTATAATAGATTGCAAGGCCCAGCACTTGAAACATATGTGATGGACCGTTTCTTGGTTCATGCGTCATCAGCCCTAAGGTATTTTGCTGAGGATAAGTTTCATTCCGTTCCTCATTTAATAATGGCTAAGGATTTAGCGAATTTACTGCTTGTGGACCTTCGTGTGTTTTTGGATTAACATATTAATGTTAAACACGATCATATTGAACAATATACAGAATATACTTCACAACGACATTCCTGATGGTCAGAAAAAGGTGGAACACTTAGGTAAAGAGAAGGCTCTTACTGATGAACTAGGGAGCCGTGCTGGTGTAATGGCTATGGCGTTGTACTGGCGACCAGGTGTTCATAGTTCAAACCCGGGCGTCAGCGTTTGAAGGAATGTTTACGACCGGAAATTTGACTGAATAACCTGAACGGCTCCTGTGATAAACCCTCTGAGGATGGGGAGGAGCGAAACTCCTGACCGGGTTGGAAGGAAAGTCCTCAGGTTCCCCAGCCTCGCAATGACATGTCATTGGGCCAAAGGGCTGAAAGCCCAAGTGCCGCTGGTTAAGAAAAAAAAAGAAAAAAACTGATGAACTAAAGCAGTTGAAAATGCAGTATGAGAGGAAGTTGTCAGCAGTGGATTTTGAAAATGCTGTATTGAAGAATAAAGTGACGCTGTTGTTAGCGGATAATAATAAATTTGGTGAATTTTCCCTTAGACAGAAGAAAGAGTTAGAGGACGAGGTAACCTCATTGAAACAGATGTTGGATGACCAGATAAGTAAGGTGAGCTCTTCCGCGCATGAATTGGAACTACGGCGGGAAGATAATGAGAAACTTATGGATAAATATCAGAAAAGTAATGAGACATTTAGGATTTTGTTTGATAATTTGCAATCAAAATGTGACAAGCTGAAGTCCGATCATGAATCTTTGATTACGGAGTATGTTAAGTTTAAATCAGAAGGTGGAAAAGGGGAGATTGAATCTCACAAGGACAATAATGTGTCATCTATGAGTGATGATTGTTTAACTCATGACAGGGTAACGGCCTTAGAATCTTTACTCCTGAATGAAAAACATAGATATTCTGAACTAGAAAGGAAAATGCAACAACAGATTGATGAACTTTCAACTAAATTGAATACGGTTAATTCCTTACTTGTTAGTGAGAGAAAGACAGCTACTAACTTGAATAAACTGAATAAAAGGCAGAGGCAGGAGATTACATTACTGAATTCGGAATCTGTTAGATTGAGAAACAGAGTTGATGGCCTATTAGATATTCTCTTAAACAACAAGGTGTTGTCTACTGTCAAGGTTGACAGTGTTAGACATAAAGTTGATGATCAACACTTCACAAATGCAAAGAGTCAGCCATATGCACTCAGTGCTAACGATAACATTAAACATGGTGTAAACAAATCTTTTCGTGGCAAATACAATTTCCCACGTAATAACGATACTATCTCTAATAGGAGTGATTCTTGGCGTCAGGCTAACAAAAGTAATCCTATTGTAACAGTCAGTCCTTTAGATCACGGTAAAAACTTTGATAAATGTCGTGTCAAGGCTCCACAGACAAACCGTGCATCGACTGTTCAAATTTCTGATAAATTCATAACAAGGGACAAAACTATTAGTACTCGTTCCCAAAATAGTACCCATTATGTTTGTATCAATAAGGATTCTATCATTCCTGTGCACAGTGG
The DNA here is from genome assembly GCA_024509875.1 of Oreohelix idahoensis. Classification (NCBI taxonomy): domain Eukaryota; kingdom Metazoa; phylum Mollusca; class Gastropoda; order Stylommatophora; family Oreohelicidae; genus Oreohelix; species Oreohelix idahoensis. The sequence continues at coordinate 711,007 of JAMPIV010005809.1, forward strand.
TTTCGCTGATGCTGTTACTCATCATACTCAGCACAGTCAGTATGATGCACCTGTTAAGCACATTCCCACATGCAAAAATACAAGCAATTTTGGTAGGAAAGATTATCGTTATTTTAGACAGTACCAAGGGGGTCCATCACGTAGTAATTCTCCCTCTCCAAGAAACTGGAGACCATTTAACAGACCTCAACATTTTGGTTCCAACAATTCTGGAAATTTTGGAAGAGGTAACTACACTAGAGATTATCAGCCTTACAATAATTTTTCGCGGAGACAACAAAATCCATCTAATAGGTATTTTGATCAGAGGGGAAATAGTAATCGCAACAATGCTAACTGGGGTTCAAATCAGAACCATAGTTTCAATAGAGCGAATAACAATGCTCACAATAGAGATAATAGTCGCGATAGATCTCGATATGACGGTAGATCTCCAAATGATAGATCGCATCGCCATGCTAACTCTGCTCAACAGGAGCCCCAGGTTATTAATAATCAAGGTAACAATAATAATAGTGTCTCTAATGCTACTGCTTGCTCTGCTTTCGATTTCGAGAGAGCATCTCAGTGCCCTGAGTGCACAACTTTGTTCCAGCCTACAGCGGTGACTACCTTGAGTTGCGGTCATCCTCTACCCACTCTTCCTGCCTTGTCTGCAAATGACGGAAGAGGGTCTCTTAACCTATATAATAAGTGATTCTGGTTTAGTCTGTGCTACTTTCTCTGTTACCTTTTCTCGCGTAATGGAGGAAGGTTTGATTAACATCTTACAGTGGTCGGAAGTTTACACAGCCACATTTGATAGGTTAAATTTAAAGTTAATTGTTGCCTTTTATAAAATCCTACCGTTATTAAAATAGTGATTTTCATTTATGTTTTTCACAGCGACGGCTTTTCGATGAGAATCAGAGCTGCTATGTTGATTGATTAGGCTGTTACTTTACAACCTGGTGTATTTGTCGCCTTGCGCAAGTTTTGCTGTTCAAGTGAAGCCAGTCGGCATGTTGACTCCGTATTGGATAATTTTACCTCTTCATGTTCATAGGATGTTTCACGACCACTGGAGTTTTCCTTACTATGAACGTCTTTAGGATAGTAGATAGTATTGTATATTAGTATAGTATAGTATATTGGATAGTATTGTATTATGATATGGTATAACTTCTTTAACATAGTATGTTAGTTCATCGTTATGCGCTATTTCTTTGCCATGTTATTATTATATGACTGTGTTCTGATAATGCACCATTTCATTCCCATATTATTCTTATACTACTGTGTTTTGATAGACGTTGAGCGGATGACGATTGTAATGATGATACTAGACAAGAGAAAAGATTTTTTTCCTGACATTGTAATGTTTTTTCTTTACCCAGCGCTTAGTTGTGCGTCAGTGGTAACGATTTATAACGGTATTATTATTTTTTTTTGTGATGTCCATAATAATTCATTATTAGTAGGCCTACTTAATAAGTTTATTAACTGGTTGAAATTGTCTATTATGCTTTATTTAGTATAACTTTCTTTTGTGTTTTTCGTATATATAGACATTGTCTTTGTGTTCTATGCTGTTTGGCCATAAGTGTATTTATTTTACATGCAATGCATTGTTTAATTTAAAATGTTATCAGGATGTATCATTATCTTCTTTCTTTACATACCTATCTTTCCTTTCTTTCTTTGCTGGTCATTCTTCATTTCATTCCATCTCTTCTTTTTACTATCCACTTGTTGGTTCTTATTTTGTTTATGCTGCCATAGTTCATCTACGTTTGAATTTGATTCTATTTACATACTTCTTCTTCATACTCTACTCATACTTCCATCCTTTTATTGCTAGGTTAATTATAGGACTTAACATAATATAATTCTCTGTTGTAGATATTAGAATTTCATTGACCTCAAATTTTCTTGTTTGATGTACTTTTCTCCAAAAAAAAAATGTTGATATCATTTTTTCCCCCGGGGGTCGGTGTACTCTGTTAAGTCATATTTTTATTAATGGGAGTTAAGTGTTAAAGACTCATATGGACGGGTCGGATTTTTGTTACACACGCTAGTAAGCACGCTTTTAGTGATGAGATTATTTTTTTTCAGTTGGGGGCTTTGTGCTCTGTAATTTTTGAGCATAGCTCAATCTGAGTCTGTGTCAGTCTTTTTTGAAAATATGATAAAGAAAGTGTTCGAAGGTTCTTAATGATAGTTGGGGGGAAGAAGCGGTTTAGTTTTGAGCTGGGTTCTCAAGCGGTGAGTCCGTGATGAGTATTCTCACGGGGAGTTGAACTAAGGGTCGATGATCTCGACAGTGCGTTCCTGGCAGGGCTTCGAGATGGTCGTCCCATCTCGCTAGTGTGTTCCGGGGTATTTGTGTTTTTCGACGAAGGGAATTTGATAATTGAAGAGGATATTTTTTGAAGTAAAGATAAAGAAATTATTGTCGGGAATGTTCTTTCTCCCAGGAATTTATGGATTGTTTTCCAAGAGATATTACCCAAATGCCAGGGAGTACGCCGGCATTATATATATTGTAAGAATTCTGATGGATTTGTTATAGAGGCCATGGATTGTACCGGCCGATATTTTGATTCATGTTTCCTATGATGGATTTTTCCCTTGTTATTTTGCCAAGGATTTTTTGGTATACCAAAATAACTTGTGACAGTGTGCTGTTCCTGATGTCCATGTTGCTGTCGTCAATAAACTGTGTATGAGTTAAAAGCTAGTTGAACTGTTTCCTGACCTATCGTTACTGTGGTGTGGATGATGGCAACGTACACACACTGAAAGTACCCACGACATTCATTTATATTTATACATATTTGCACTTGTCGGCCATCTGTAAGCCCGACCTAGGCTGATCGCATTCATCAGCGGCTATATATATATATATATATATATATATATATATATATATATATATATATATATATATAATAAATTCTTTAAGCGCCAAACACGGCGCATAAGGCAGAAACCAGTGCTCTCCAGGTTGTTCGTTGTGATGCCACTCCTCTTAGCTCTTGCACATTATTTAGGCCCAACGTTCTTCCTTCTCTTATTATTGTTCTTCTGAGTGTTTCTTTTGGTCTTCCTTTTTTCCGCTTACCCTCAGGAACCCAAGTGAGCGCCTGTAGTGGTATTCTGTTGTTTTGCATTCGTAGGACATGACCGATATATGACCATCGTCTTTTCCTTATATAGTCGGAGACATATTTCTGCCTAGAGTCTTCTCTTATTTGTCGATTAGTCTTGAATTCTTTCCAACTGATGTTCATGAGTTTTCTAAGACATTTGTTCTCGAATGTATTCAGCTTGTTCCAATGATTTTGTTATTTTCCAACTCTCACAGCCGTATGTTAACACTGAGATAACATTTGAATTAAACAGACGAAGCTTGGTATGTATATTCAATGATCGTAATTTCCAAATGTTAGATAATCTATTGAAGGCGCTAGCTGCCAAAGCAATTCTAGTATGGATTTCTCTTGTTGTGTCACCATCCTGAGTCATTTTACTGCCTAAATAATTGAAACTTTCAACTTTCTGTAGTTTTTCCCCCGTTCAAGATGATATCAAAGGTCTCGTTAGAAAAGTTCATAGCTTTAGTTTTAGAGGCATTTATTTGGAGACCAATTTTAACCGAGAGATGACACAAATTATTTATTGCTTCTTGGGATTGTCTTGGTGTTGAACTTAAGAATGCTACATCATCTGCGAAATCCAGGTCCCCCAGGAATTTTCCATTTGTCCATTTTATACCCAATTGTTCATTGTGGGTATAGTTTCTCATAACCCAATCAATAGCTATTCCAAAAAGTAGTGGTGACATAATACAGCCTTGTTTCACCCCTGTTTCTACTGTAAACCATTCTGTATTCCCTTTAGTTGTTCTAACACAACATCTTGCATTGTCATATAGCGCTTTGATTATATTCACATATTTTGTTGGAAAACCATAGATTGTAAGTATCTTCCACAATGATGGGCGGTGTAGACTATCAAAGGCTTTTTGAAAATCGACTAAGGTGATAATAAGTGGCGATTGCCTTTCCACTGATTCTTCTATAATTGTTCTTAGTGTGAATATTTGATCAATACATGATCGTTTCGGCCTGAAACCCGCTTGTTCTTCTCTGATCTTTTGGTCAGCATGCAATTTAAGTCTTTCTAACATCATGCAACATAATAATTTTCCAGGTACTGATAATAGAGATATACCACGCCAGTTATTACAGTCTGATAGATCACCTTTCTTCGGTAACTTTACAATAATACTGTCTTTCCATTGTTGTGGTGGTTGTTCTTCTCTCCATACTTCATTTATAATATCTAAAATTCTCAAGAGGTTGTTGTCATTAACTGCTTTAATCATTTCCCCTGAAATTTCGTCAACTCCAGCAGCTTTAAAATTTTTTAATCTTTTAACGGCTTGTTTGATCTCGTCCAGCGTGAATTCATCGCAAGTTATTGGCAAGGTGGTTGTGGATGTTTCATTATTAAAATCAGGTGTTACTGTTGGTGGTGGTCTGTTTAGCACCTCCATGAAGTGCTCAGCCCATCTCTTCATTTGTTCTTTTTCTGTTGGTATTGAATTCCCTAATTTACCTTTAACAGGTGTTTCCATAGCAGTAGGCTGGTGACATAGTTGTTTTGTAATTTGATAAAGGCACCTACTATTACCAGTTCTTGCAGCATTTTCAGCTTCTACGGCCAGTTCATTGATGAAATGTCTTTTATCTCTTCGAGTTTTTGTCTTCACTTCTTTATTTAACAAGTTATAAGTTAGTTTGCAAGATTCAACTGCATTATGTGTACTTGCCGCTAGTAGTTTAAGTTTTGCTGTTTTCCTTTCTTGTATTTTATCCCAAGTATCTTCTCTCATCCATTTTTTCTTTTTATGTACTAGGTATCCGGTGGTCGCTACAGCTGCTTCTGTCATTGCTGTTCTCAGTTGTTCCCATTTAGTATCGATTGTCTTGGTGGTGATATCGTTGTCAATTTTGCCTAAAGCATCGAAATAGTTGTTCATTTTGACATTATATTCCTTCTTTTATATCATTTGATTGCAGTCTGTGTACATCTATTCTTCTATTTTTATTCGGTTGGTATAACTTCTTCAGTTTAATTCTCATTTTAGCTATGCAGAGGTTATGATCGCTTCCGATCTCTGCACCTCTGTATGCTCTGACGTCTTGAACTGATGAGCGAAATTTAGCGCTTATGCAGAAGTGATCTATCTGGTTCTTAGTTCTGCCATCAGGTGAATTCCATGTTATCTTGTGGATATTCTTATGTGGAAAGATGGTGTCTGCCACAACGAGGTTTGATATTTCACAAAGTTCTAGAAGTCTTTCGCCATTTTGATTCATACAGCCTATGCCATGAGTACCGAGATATCTTTGTACTCCATCGTTGTTGTCACCTACTTTGGCGTTAAAATCACCCATGACTGCTATTATGTCATGCTTGGGTATTGTGTTGATGGTACTTAGAAGTGCTTCATAGAAGTCATCTTTTGTGGTATCAAGAGCGTCGTTAGTTGGTGCATAACATTGTACAATTGAGAGCTTGAAAAATCGTGTCTGAAATCTAGCTAATATTAGCCTCTCATTGATAGGTACCCAGCTGATAAGCGATGCTGCTGCTTTCTGTGTCATTAGGATGGCTACTCCCTCTGTGTGACGATTATCATTACTACCAGAGTATATAATTTGCTTTTTTTCTTCTGAAATATATTTTATGCCCTTCCCCGTCCATCTACACTCGCTGACACCCAATAAGTCCAACTTATAATTATCCATTTCTTTAATTACTTCTTCCAATTTTCCGTCTTGATACATAGTTCTTACATTCCAGTATCCAATTTTAGAAATCTCCTTAGCCCCCAAGATATTAGAGTGAGTCATGTTTACTGTCGAGCCTGGTTCTGTTTCGGTAACAATAGCTTGTTTTACGATAGTGAATTGTTAACTCACTGATCAACCCTCCGATCCAACCGACCGATTCGAGGGTTTCGAGGTCAGTTATAGGAACATAACATGGTGATATCCATCGAAATA